>JBBDGP010002832.1:0-667490 GCA_037952835.1 Lithobates septentrionalis
ACACTACACTGACCACCACACTACACTACACTGTCCACTACACTATACTGACCACAATACTACACTGTCCACTACACTACACTGTCCACTACACTACACTGACCACAATACTACACTGTCCACTACACTACACTGACCACAATACTACACTGTCCACTACACTACACTGACCACAATACTACACTGTCAACTACACTACACTGTCCACTACACTACACTGACCACAATACTACACTGTCCACTACACTACATTGACCACAATACTACACTGTCCACTACACTACACTGACCACAATACTACACTGTCCACTACACTACACTGACCACAATACTACACTGTCCACTACACTACACTGACCACTACACTATACAGACCACAATACTACACTGTCCACTACACTACACTGACCACTACACTGTCCACTATACTACACTGTCCACTACACTATACTGACCACTACACTATACTGACCACTACACTACACTGACCACTACACTATACTGACCACTACACTATACTGACCACTACACTACACTGACCACTACACTATACTGACCACAATACTATACTGACCACAATACTACACTGACCACTACACTATACTGACCTCTACACTATACTGACCACAATACTACACTGTCCACTATACTACACTGACCACTACACTATACTGACCACTATACTGTCCTGCCTAGTCTTCCTATACTAACACTACATATATGGCGCCTGTCTCTTCTCTCTCCCCCCCCCCCCCCGTGTTTATCCATTCCTCACCTTCTTGTCTTGCATCGGTCCGGAGGATAGGAGGAGGAGGAGAAGACAGCGGCCCCGGCGGCTCACACTCTCCAGTGCTTGTCTCCCCTGCGCTCCGGCCAGCATGTTCATTGTTTCCCGGTGCACTGTGATTGGGCGTATGGGGGTCATGTGCGGAGGCGGGACTTCAGGAGCAACCGTGATCGCGGATAGGCCAGCCCCACGCCGCACATGACCCCCATACGCCCAATCACAGGGCGCCAAACACTGGATATGGCGGCGGAGCGCGGGGGACACAGGAAATTAAATCAGGAGGAGGCAGCCAGTAGTGACACTACTGGCACGATATTGTGCCCCCCTAAATGTCGCGCCCGGGGCCACGGCACCGTCCACGCTACGCCACTGGTGACCCCTTAATAAAATTCCTCAAGTTTTGGGGACCCCTAACAGTAAAATTATCTCTATAGCTTGGGTTGTCAGCACCCAAGGCAAGACAAGTAATTTGCGCCCTTAACCCATGGATATTTAGCGCTCCCTCAGCCCGGGACTTTACTACATACATTTTACAGACAATCCCTATTCTCCTACCTAAAGCATTATTCGCAGCATACCGCAGAGCCTGCACCCTATTCGTCCTGGGATGGAAACATCCTAGAATTAGCTATAATACACTCACATTACGGAAACTGAAGGGAGGCACTGGTTTACTGGACATTTATAAATATTACTTGGCGTGCCACCTCACGAGAATAGTGGACTGGAATGTGCACATTACCACAAAAGCCTGGGTCCTTCTAGAACAGGCGAACACAACAGTCCCCCTGCACATGGTTCCATGATTACCTAAGCGACGTACTCCTAGAGAATATACAGAACACCGCCGACGGTGGGACCATCTCTTGTATCCTTCAGTTGGGCATCCAAATTATTCACCTTCTCCTTGTCCTCAGGTCCACTTACCCCTCTCCAATATAACCCTGATTTCTGCCCAGGCCCGTCACCTCAGTTCCTGAAAGATATCTAGCCTCACCAACAGATCTACGCGGAACATTTTTTTCACAGGGGCCATTTTCTCTCCTATGAAGCCTTAAAAGCTAAGATGCACACATTATCTTTTCCTTTTTTGGACATACATAAGTGCGGCACTTTTTTAATTACCCGAGAACTTCCCCTGATTGATCACTCTTACATACCCCGTTTGAGGCTATCTGTTCCAGATCCACACTACAGTGCCATATGCTATACTTGCTATACACACTCCTCTTCCCGGACAGCTACCCGAAGGCCAGTAGAATGTGCTACAAATGGGAAAAACAACTTGACCTCAACCTCACAGAAGAGGAGTGGGACAGGATACTTTACCACTTACACAAGGCTCAACAAGACCAAGCCTCTAGACAACAACTCATCAATGACTTTCTTACCCAATACAGCCCTAAACCGATATCTACAGAGGAGTCTCAAAAACTAGATTGACCACTTTTAATAGAGAATTCTGCGATAACCATGAAACAACTTAAAATAGGGAAGAGCCCTGGTCCAGACGGTTTCTCCGCATCATACTTCAAAACTTTTGCTGATATTTTATCCCTTTCTTTCCTATCTGCCTTCAACTCTTTAGCCTCAAATCCATCAGGTCTCCAAGGCCTCCTGGAAGCACATATCACAGTGATTCCCAAGGAGGGTAAGGACCCTACACACGTAGCCAACTATAGACCGATCTCGTTGATCAATGTAGATCTAAAAATGTTCGCAAAAATTCTAGCAAACCGTCTCTCCTCCCTTATGCCACTTCTCATAAGCAATGATCAGGTTGGTTTCATCCAGGGTAGGGAAGCCAGGGATAATACCCTGAAAGCCCTAAACCTACAATACTGGCTCTCAAGGGTTTTTTCTTGTCCTTGGATGCGGAGAAGGCATTTTTAATAAATGTAACGACGCAGGAAGCAGGCTATAAGCTATTTGCAGGATGGTATAGGACACCCTTACTCATTTACAAATTTACAACCACAGCCTCGCCCCTATGTTGGAGATGTGAGTCTGACCCTGGCTCCTTGCTACACTTCTGGTGTTCATGCACACAAATACAGCCATTTTGGTCTATGGTACATGCAGACTTAGCTAAAATAACCTCTTATAGTTTTGACTACACCCCTGCCCAATACTTTTTACATCATTCCTCTCTACTGAAATCTGTGTATCACAAGTCACTAGCTTTACATCTTGTAAACGCTGCCAGACAATGCATTTCTGCACGCTGGAACTTCATTACTCCCCCAACGCATGCAGAATGGTATCATCATATCCGTCAGACAGTGGAGATGGAGGAGCTGATCAGTGTGGCGCGTGATGATCCCTCTAAATTTACACGCACGTGGGCATGCTGACTCGACTTCCAAGAGTCGCTACGAGCTGATAAATGACAATCCACTGCCAGGCCGGCGCTGGACTCCAGGCAGGTCCTTTAAAACATAATACCCTTAAGTAGTTGTAGATTCAATTGGCAGACTCAGAGACTTCAATAGGAGCACAGCCGTGCAGGGAAAGGCCCCAGCAAGGCACCACATCTGCACATTCAGGAATGCTGTCTCCTATGGCAACAGTCTTTAACAGTTCCTAACTCAAATGTAACAGTTTCTTCAGCTTCACTACAACTGCCTCTTGTAGTTCTTCAACATTGAGCTCCCGGTCTCTCACTAGACCCTCTGATTCACTGACTCTGAATCCCTTAAGCTCCTCTAATCTTTGCGGTGGTATCCCCTCAAGCGTCACCCACGCTTCCCTGCTGGGTCCCTAGCTTGGCACTCCAGATGCTTCTCAAGCTTCACCCCTGCTCGGTCCCTGGCTTGACTCAGAAGGCTGCTCTGCAAGCGTCTCCTCCACTGGCTGGGTCCCTGACTTGATCACCGCCTAAAGTTTCCTGATTCTCCACTGTGCCCATTCGGTGAGAATGCTGCTCCGGTACTTGCTTCAGTTACTCACTGTGGTCCCTGGTAATAAGGTGGTTGGTCCCTTTGTGGCAACAGCTTCCCCTCTACCGCTAACAGGTTCTCCGGCTGGTAGAACCGTCACTTCTGGTTTGACTGCAAACCTCAATCCCAACCCTGCGCTGCTCTCTTACTTCTGGATAGGCCCTCAGACAGCCTAGCAGCCAGATGCCCCCAGGATAGGCCCAATCTCCAGCCTAGCAGCCCGGGCACGCGACACATGTCCACCCAGACAGCTGTCCAGGTGGCACAGAACCTAGATCACCTGACTCCACTCGAATATATAGGCTCTCCCAGCAGGCCAAGGGATTCAAGAAAACACCTGCTCATTGGCTGAGATACCCCACATGCCCATAACCTGACCTTGAGTTGTCCTTCTTATATCTAGCACCACCAAGTGCCCGGCCACCTGGTGGTAGAAGAGAAAAGTACAACCAGGCCAAGCTTAGGGAGAAATCAATGGATTTCTAACAATTGACCAGGGTAACTACTCCTGGCAAGTAAATTTGTGAGGCGCTCCCTGACTAAACCCCAGGGTCCTACATCATTGGTATATCCAGTACTCATAGGGTTGGGCTCTCCCTTTCCATTTTCTTATTTTATTTTTGTTCGCAATCCCAAAACATATGTACTTCACAACCAAGCTTCCCCCCTCCCCCTTACTTTCCTCCTCTCCTGTCCCATAAGGAGACACTCTATGACATCTCTTTAGAATAACGAGATTACCTTGAGCACAGTTAACATCCCAGTACAAGCTCAGTTATGTAAATACAAATTTAACATCAATTGCACAAGATAGATGTAACATGACGTCTTCATATGTATAATAGACACGATGTGTCATCTGCTCATTTCTGGATATGACAATACTCATTTATCCTGATACTGTTGATTACTTGCCATAAGTTTTCTGTTCTCCTAATTGTATATGACTGAACATTTTGAAATACTTGCCACATTGACAGTGTATGTTGTTTACTTGAATATGAGAAAAAAATGTTGATGTGAAGGAACCCAGATAGTTCTACGGGATAAAGGGATTGAGCAATCTGTGGTCTTCTCCCAACAATTAAAAACAAAAAACTTTATTAAGTCCAAAATACATGAAAGTGAGCAGACTACAAGAAGTTTCTTTGAAAAAAATTGAATAAAATCCTTGAAAAAGAAAGAAAGAAAGAAAGAAAGAAAGAAAGAAAGAAAGAAAGAAAGAAAGAAAGAAAGGAAGGAAGGAAGGAAGGAAGGAAGGAAGGAAGGAAGGAAGGAAGGAAGGAAGGAAGAAAGAAAGAAAGAAAAAGAAAGAAAGAAAGAAAGAAAGAAAGAAAGAAAGAAAGAAAGAAAGAAAGAAAGAAAGAAAGAAAGAAAGAAAGAAAAGAAAAGAAAAGAAAGAAAGAAAGAAAGAAAGAAAGAAAGAAAGAAAGAAAGAAAGAAAGAAAGAAAGAAAGAAAGAAAATTGAATTATCCAAATGTAATTGATTTGCTAAACTTGTAGGTTGAATCGTTTTTTCAGATTTTTGTATTTTTTGGATCTTCGTTCTTTCGAGTTTTCGTTCTTTCTGACAATTCATATGCATTCGCCAAAAGAGTCTTTCGTTCATTCGGATGCTTCTGAATGAACGAATATGCCGACTTTCGTCCGAAAACGGATTCGTAACAAAGCGAATTGCACATGTCTACTTTGAACACCTAGCCTTCCAGTCAGTAAACAGTTACGCCTCGTACACACGATCGGATTTTCCGCAGACAAAACCTCAGACTTTTGTCCGAAGGGCATTGGCCAGGAACTTGTCTTGCATACAAACGGCAAGGAATTGTCAGATAACAAACACGAACGTAGTGATGTGCTAGACGTACTACGAGCCGATAAAGAGGGAGTTCAATTGTCAGTCGCCACCCTTTGGGCTCCTTCTGCTAATTTCGTGTTAGTAGAAGTTTGGTGAGTGTTGATTCGCGCTTTTCATTTTGCGCTTTTCAGTTCTTTTCTGAACGGCCGTTCGTCAACCAGCCATGTTGCGGAATCGGAGGAGATAATGTGTTATTTATTATTGGCCTTGGAGTTTTTTGCTTTGACCCAAGTCCAGTCCAGGAACAGGAGGAGGAGGAGTTCTTGGACCAAAAATTGGTTGCTTTATTAATCATGACCAATTATGTCATATGCCTTTGCTGCGGGAGCTCCAGGAGAATAATCCGGATATTTTTCAGAATTATCTCCGGATGACGGACCCCTGTGCTTTCACCAACTCTTGGCATTGGTGACTCCCTATATTAAGAAGCAGGACACATGCATGAGGCTTTTATTTTATTTTTTTTGGTTGAATAATAATGATTTGATTGGGTATATTTTCTATATTTTTGGATGCATAGAATGCACTTTTTGGTTAAGTTCTATTGGCAGATAGCATGTCTAATTTTATTTGTTTTCT
The DNA here is from genome assembly GCA_037952835.1 of Lithobates septentrionalis. NCBI lineage: Eukaryota > Metazoa > Chordata > Amphibia > Anura > Ranidae > Lithobates > Lithobates septentrionalis. The sequence continues at coordinate 6,162 of JBBDGP010002832.1, forward strand.
TTTTTTAATGCACAATAAAAAAATTGTGTAGAATAATACTTAGCTATGTGTTTTACTTCAAATGACAGTTTGGGAGTCGGCAGTAGGGATGAACCGAACACCCCAGGTTCGGTTCGCCCCAGAACTTTCGAAACTAACCAAAACTTCGCACGAACGTTAGAACCCCATTGAAATCTATGGGACTCGAATGTTCGAAATCAAAACTGCTCATTTTAAAGGCTAATTTGCATGGTATTGTCCTAAAAAGGGTTTGGGTCCTGCCCAAGGGGACATGTATCAATGCAAAAAAAACTTTTAAAAACGGCCGTTTTTTCGGGAGCAGTGATTTTAATAATGCTTAAAGTGAAACAATAAAAATGTAATATTCCTTTAAATTTCGTACCTGGGGGGTGTCTATAGTATGCCTGTAAAGGGGTGCATGTTTCCCGTGTTTAGAACAGTCTGACAGCAAAATGACATTTCAAAAGAAAAAGGTAATTTGAAACTACTCGCCGCTATTAATGAATTGCCGGTCGACAATACACATAAAAGTTCATTGATAAAAACGGCATGGGAATTCCCCACAGGGGAACCCCGAACCAAAATTTTTTAAAAAACTGGCGTGGGGGTCCCCCTAAATTCCATACCAGGCCCTTCAGGTCTGTTATGGATATTAAGGGGAACCCCGCACCAAAATTTAAAAAAAAACCTGGCAGGCCGCAGGGAAAAAGGGGGGGGGGGCGAGAGAGCACCCCCCCTCCTGAACCGTACCAGGCCACATGCCTTCAACATTGGGAGGGTGCTTTGGGTTAGCCCCTGAAAAAAACACCTTGTCCCCATATTGATGGGGACAAGGGCCTCATCCCCACAACCCTTGCCCGGTGGTTGTGGGGGTCTGCGGGTGGGGGGCTTATCAGAATCTGGAAGCCCCCTTTAACAAAAAACACAAAAAAACTGTCAAAAATATTAAAAATGACAAAAGACAGTTTTTGACAATTCCTTTATTTAAAGTCCTCTTTTTTCTATCTTCCTTCGGTTTCTTCCTCTATCTTCTTCTTCCTCCGATGCTCTGCTTCTTTCTCCGGTGTTCTCGTCCGGCATCTCCCTCCGCGGCATCTTCTTCTCTTCATCTTCTTCTCTTCATCTTCTTATCTTCATCTTCTTATCTTCATCTTCTTCTCTTCTTCTTCTTTTCGGCCTGCTCCGCATCCATGATTGGGTGGGAGGCTCCCGCTGTGTGACGCTTCTCGTTTTCTGACGGTTCTTAAATAACGGTGGGCGGGGCCACCCGGTGACCCCGCCCCCCGCTGACGCAGGGGGACTTGACGGGGACTTCCCTGTGGCATTCCCCGTGACGTCAGAGGGGCAAGTGACAATTGCACTTGCAAAGTGCAGTTGCACTCTGCAAGTGCAATAGCCCCAAAGTTTAGTAAATGAGGTGAAGCTTCACTTTGCGAAGAATACCCAATCACATGCAAGGGAAATAAACAAAACAGAATTTTTTTTTCTTGCACATGATTGGATGATGGAAGTCAGCAGAGCTTCCCCTCATTTACTAAGCTCTGGAGCAACTGCAAAGTGCACAGTCTATTTGCCTTTAGTAAATCAACCCCTTAGTGTCACTTTAAGTGAATGCAAACATGCTTGGGACAAACATAGATCTATACTCAAGACAAAAAAAGTAGAAAAACAAAACCAAACAAAAAGTAAATTATATATATATATATATATATATATATATATATATATATATATATATATATGGGGGAGATTCGATGGACCACTTGGTCTTTTTTTCTGCCGTGACTCTTCTTTGTTTCTCTCTGTTTTTTTTTTTTTAAGTACCCGGAATGCGTTGGGCTGAGAGTTGAGTTGGGTTTATTCTTAGTAGTGAGTTGTGTAACCTTTGTAGGGAGAGTCGGGTTCACATTCATTCACCTGAGTGCCAGGATGTGGAGTTTCCTCCAGGTGTGATGGTGATGATGATGATGCATTGTACAGAAATCTTGGTCTTATCGGTGGCACCGCTCCTATTCCTGGCACAGCCCGGCTCCACCTGTCATTGTGATGCTGGATGTCACTTCTGACATGTTTCTATGACGTGTATCTGTGATGATGATGATGATGATTATAGAAGAAAGAGATAAATCTTTGTCCCCTATGATGGGTTAAGGGAAAGGGAATCTCCAGCTGACCCAACCTCCTTTATCTACAGGACTCTCACCTGCCGCCTCTCATTCTATTCTCTGCCGGGAGGAGGACAGCACATCCCTCATACAGGTGAGGAGACTCTTCTATATTCATCATTAGAGGAGGAGAAAAATGTTACTTTGTAGCATTAGCATCAGAGAAGATCAGTGGATGGATCTCCAGATTCTTACTAAACCCCGACTGGCTGCCATTTATTATGCTGTGTGGTTACTATTGTATTCATCTATATTCTGTACCTTCCTTATGCTGATCTCTGATCTTGTATTCCTCTATATTCTGTACCTTCCTTATGCTGATCTCTGATCTTGTATTCCTCTATATTCTGTACCTTCCTTATGCTGATCTCTGATCTTGTATTCATCTATATTCTGTACCTTCCTTATGCTGATCTCTGATCTTGTATTCATCTATATTCTGTACCTTCCTTATGCTGATCTCTGATCTTATATTCATCTATATTCTGTACCTTCCTTATGCTGACCTCTGATCTTGTATTCATCTATATTCTGTACCTTCCTTATGCTGATCTCTGATCTTATATTCATCTATATTCTGTACCTTCCTTATGCTGATCTCTGATCTTATATTCATCTATATTCTGTACCTTCCTTATGCTGATCTCCTTCAGCCTCTTTGCAGCACCTTCCTGTCTGCAGACACTTCTCTCCAGCACGGGCGGCACATCATTGCTCTGGATCGGTTTCCTAATAATGACATCGGTGGTACATGCCCGGGGGCAATGTGTGTTGGCATGGGCACTTGTAGTCATCAAATATTCATCTATTTTAGATCTCTGTGCTGCTGATCTCCTGCGGCCTCTTTGCAGCAGCTCCCTGTCTCTATGCACTTCTCTCCAGCATCAGCTGCTCATCGTTTTTCTGGATCAGATTCTTAATAGCAACAAACTAATGGAACATACCTGAGCAATGTGTGTTGGCACGGCCACGTGTAGTCGGATAAATATTCATCTATTTTCCATTTCAGTGGTGCTCACCCCCTGCTGCCTCTTTGCAGCTGCTCCCTCCTGTTTATGCTTAGACTTTTTGTTACTTTTATGCTATTTGTCTCCAAAATACTGTACATTAGACTGTGAGACCCCCCTCCCCCCCACCCCCTTCTCATTGGGAACCCTAAAGATGGCCAATGAACTTGCACATCGCTGCTTGAAAACAGTGGAGGTGGGGCGGTTTATGTTTCCAGCAGATGGGATGGGATGGGATTGGGGGGGGGTGCTAATTTTGTTGACTAAAATATTTTAGTCGACGAAATTAATACTATTTTAGTCGACTAAAACTAAAAGAATTGATCTCCTGCAGCCTCTTTGCAGCAGCTTCCTGTCTATATGCACTTTTCTCCAGCATCAGCTATTTGGTTACTCTTGTATTCATCTATATTGTGTACCTTCGTTATGCTGATCTCCCTCAGCCTCTTTGCAGCAGCTTCCTGTCTCTATATATGCACTTCTTTCCAGCATCAGCTGCTCATCGTTTTTCTAGATCAGCTTTCTAAAAGGCAATAAACTATGGAACATACCTGAGCAAGGTGTGCTGGCATGGCCACTTGTAGTAAAAAAAAATTGATTTATTTTCCATGGCAGTGGTGCTGATCCCCCCGCTGCCTCTTTGCAGCTGCTTCCTGTCTAAATGCCGCCCTTCCAGCATCAGCTGCTCATCATTGCTCTCTGGACCGGCTTCCTAATAGAGGGCAATGTTGGAACGTTGCCTGAGCAAATGTGTGCTGGCACGGCCGCTTTGTAGTGATACATTTTTCATCTCAGCAGTGCTGATCTCCCGCAGCCTCTTTGCAGCCACTTCATGCACTCTTCGCAGGGATAAAAAAGGCTGATAACATGTTCTCAGCTGAGAGGATCCGAGATGGATCCCGACACAGATTGTCTATGCTTGTTTATTCTTTTTCGTTCATTTAACTGTGCTTTGTTACCTCCGAATTTGGCTAATATGGATAATATGTTGATTGTAAGTTTGGAGGATTCATGGAATTTGTTTTTCTATATTTTACTTGCAAACTTTCTAATAAAAGTATTTATGGAAAAAAACAAAAACAAAAAAAACAAAAACAAAAACATCTTTTGAAATCCAGTAACTTGGTAAAGCTTATAAAGCTTAAATATGATGATTATTAAATTGAAACTACTTTTATGCTTATACTTTTTTTTTTTACTTTTATGCTGTTTGTCTCCAAAATACTGTACATAGTAGACTGTTTTTTTAAAAAATATTTTTGAGTTGTACTTCTGTTTGTCAAAAAGCTACATTTTTTGTTTGCTTATGAAACTTAGTTTTATCTATAAAGACGTTATATAAATCGCAACGGCTGAATCTGTGTCTGTAGTGCAAATGTTTAACCCTTAATACCAGAAATAATAACAGGTTATTCGATTTTTACTCCGGGAGTCTATAATGAGTTTGGCAATTTCAAATAAATGCTTAAATAACACATCAAGATTTAACTAAACCCATTCGATTTTAGTCAACTAAAATGTACTGGAGATATTAGTCGACTAAAACTAAAATGCCAATTTGGTCAAAAGACTATAACGAAGACATTTGATGTCAAAATGAACACTGATGCTTAGACTAGCTGAACATTGCAAAAAGATATTATACATTCTAAAATCAAGTTTAGTTTGTTGTGAGTTTTAGACCTTTTTATATTTTACTATGGGCTGGCCAATACAGCCTTTTTTTTGAGTCTCAGTCTGTCTGACTTGACACTTCGGACTGGGAAATCCAATAAGGAATGAGCAAAATAAAGAAATGAATATTATTAGGTTATATATATCCTGTGCTTTTCGATTGTAAACCATTGATCATTTGGCCACTAGATGGCGCAAAGTATTATAGTAAAGTTCTTATGATACTCAGTTCCATCTGGTGGCCAAATGTGGTATTTCCCATTTCAATCAATGAGTTAAATTTTACAGTCAAAAAAGCACAGGCTGTAGCTCAGTAACATTCATTTGGTTTTGCCCCGTTCACACAGAACAAGTGTACATGCACATTCACACTGGGTGAATGCCTAAGTGATTTCTTTATTAATCAACCTCACAAAGTTTGATTTTTTTTTGCTGACATTATGATTGGCTACTTCATGGAATCAGGAGTAATCCTGGGTGATAGTTATTGTTCCATTCTACCCTGTTTAGCAGGCTGGATATTATCTGGACAATTATTTTTGTAAAGTTTCGTTTTGAAACAGAATGCATGACTATAACGCAGGGTGGTACCCCGGAGGAATGTTTTAAGTGACAGATCCGTTATATTGCCATGTGATGCTTTTTGATATTGTGATTTATTTATTTTTTAGTATTTTTTTTTTGCTGATGAATAAAAATCTTGTGAGTACATTAGAACTTCAGTTCTATTTTTTTTTCCAATGGTGTTAACTTTTATATTTTAAAGGCTATGAAGCACAAGTACCTTTAAATTATATATATTTTATCAAAGCATTAGGAGATGAAGGGATGCTTATTCTTTTCCCACAATACATTTTTCCTCATTATTAAAGCAAACTGAAATATTGGAAAACAATAAAAGGGGGCTAAAGTTCCAGCTGACTCAACAGGATATATATCTCTATATATAGATACAGATCTATATATAGATCTATATCTATATATAGAGATATATATAGATATCTTGAGAGAGAGAGAGAGAGAGAGAGAGAGAGAGAGAGAGAGAGAGAGAGAGAGAGAGAGAGAGAGAGAGAGAGAGAGAGAGAGAGAGAGAGAGGGAGAGAAATCAGACAGATTTCCTTCAGAATGAGACCTATCTATATATAGAGATATATATAGATATCTAGATAGATAGATAGATAGATAGATAGATAGATAGATAGATAGATAGATAGATAGATAGATAGATAGATAGATAGATACTACAGCATGACTGCATAAGTAGTGTGTTTTGGGTAGGATAAACATGAAAAACTATGATTAGTGTCATTGTATCTCGGGGCCACTTAGTGCTAAGATCCCCAAATTTGGTGTGCAAACCCAGTGGAACTAGCACCATAAAATTTCTAAAGCTGGGGTTTCTAGCACCAAGTGGCCCCGAGATACAGGGCCTCAAAAATCAGTTCAGAAAATGTCAAGCACTTTTCTGCAGCAGAGAATGACATTTTCTGAACCGGTTTTGGGGCCCCGTATCTCAGGGCCACTTGGTGCTAGGAACCCCAGCTTTGGAAATATTATGGTACCAGTTTCACTGGGTTTGCACACCAAATTTGGGGTTCCTAGCACTAAGTGGCCCTGAGATACGGGGCCCCAAAGTCGGTTTGGAACATGAATTTTTTTGCTGCAGAAAAGTGCTTGACTCGAGTATAAGTCGAGGGGGGTACTTTCAGCACAAAAAAATGTGCCGAAAAATTTGACTTATACTCGAGTATATACGGTATTTCATAAGTGTAGTAGGGATCTGCAAAAGTTTGGAGGAAGAGAAGATGAAATCCAAGGGGGCCATATTTTTCATATTTGTGAGAATGTATTTAATATTAAGTTTTAATAACAATATACAGTAAAACTTTGGATTGTGAGCATAATTCGTTCCGGAAACATGCTTGTAATCCAAAGCACTTGTATACCAAAGCGCATTTCCCCATAAGAAATAATGGAAACGCAAATGATTCGTTCCACAACCGTTTATTCATAAGTCCTTCAGTTTATAGTCCATATAAAAAGATTATAGCAATGTGACCAGGTTGTGTAACCATAAAATGTCCATCTACAAATGGAAGCCTCCACAAGGGGATTAGAAGCAAAATCCAGCAGGAGCTCCAGAGTATAAAAGAGAAGAGAGGAGCCTCTAAGTGTAGCAATATGATTACATTTAATGAAGGTACAACATTTAGCAACTCACATTGTTGATTAAAAGAGGCACAACTAAGTATGTAGGCATCCGGGGTAAAGCTGTCCACATAGACCAGTGATAAAGTCTTAAAGGGGACGTACAGGTACGCCCCTTTTGCGCAGCTGTGCCATTGTGCGTATATCGTCGTCGGCAAGCGGTTAATCATCAACCATGTGAGATGCTAAATGTTGTACCTTCATTAAATGTAACCATATTGCTACACTTATGCCGCGTACACACGATCGGAAATGCCGCCAGCAAAGCTCCGATGAGAGCTTTTTGTCGGAAAATGCGACCGTGCGTACGCTCCATCTGTCTTTCGCTGGTGGAATTCCAGCCAGCAAAAGACTGAGGGCAGGTTCTCTATTTTTCGGTCGGGAAAAGTTCCTATCCAAAAATGCGTTCGTCTGTATGCAATTCGGACGTGCAAAAAATCACGCATGCTCAGAAATAATTCCACGCATGCTCTGAAGCATTGAACTTCATTTTCTCGGCTCGTCGTAGTGTTTGTACGTCACCACGTTCTTGACGGTCGGAAGTTCAGAGAACTTTTGCGTGACCGTGTGTATGCAAGGCAAGCTTGAGCGGAATTCCGTCGGAAAAACCATCCAAGATTTTTCCGACGGAAAATCCGATCCTGTGTACGGGGCATTAGAGGCGCCTCTCTTCTCTTTTATAGTCAGTTGTGACATGACGCTACTCGTATATCAAGACATCGCTTGTATATCAAGTCAAAATGTATTTAAAAATGTTGCTTGTCTTGCAAAACGCTCTCAATCCAAGGTGTTATTGTATAAAAAATGCAACACATGACATTTTGTATGTGATATGGTAATTTCTTTTTTTTTTTTCTTTTAACCCTGACTGTGATCCATGGAGGTGTAAGATAGATTTATTAAAAATCGGTTCATAGAGATGAAAGGTCTGTGTTTGTGGTGCGCTATTCATCTATTGAGAATATTTGGCGGAGCCGTTATTATAATCTGAGGACGGGATTGTCCTGGGAAGTGGTGTGATTGTGCGGAGACGGGTGCTGGCATTGTAATCTAATCAGGGAGAACACTCAGCACCTGCATTTCCAATGTCGCTCTCCCTGACTCCCAGTCATCGCAAGAAAAGATTTCATCTCCAGGTGACAATAGATGAGGTTGCCGCAAAGGTCTTGGTGTCGGGAACCGGTTCTGCCGGCTCTATGGAGCACCAGATGTGAGACTCATCCTTGTCTCTGCTTTCTGACTTGTCATGACATGTATGTTGTATGTAGAAGGAAAGTCTTCTATCTGTTCCATCATTCCGGGGCACGAAAAGTCAATGAGTTCCAGCTCTTTGCACAGCGATCTCCACTGATACTCATTGTATAGAGTGATTTGTATAGGTGGAGCTGTCATAGTGTCATTTATAGGCTTTCTTCCTTATGGGTGACTTATTTCTACACCCTAAATAGGCCAGGTGAAACCTTTTGCTGTTTCACGTTTAACCACTTGACCCCCCCCCCCCCTGGAAGATTTTACCCCCCCCCCCCCCCCCTTGCTGAAATTCATTTTCTGTTATAAAACGTATCCAATAAATCAAATTTCTTCATACATTTTGGCCAAAATGTATTCTACTACGTCTTTGGTAAAAACAAAATCCCAATAAGTGTATATATGAATTGGTTTGTGTGAAAGCTATAGCATCTACATCTATCTATCTATCTATCTATCTATCTATCTATCTATCTATCTATCTATCTATATATATATATATATATACAGTGGGGATGGAAAGTATTCATACCCCCTTAAATCTTTCACTCTTTGTTATATTGCAGCCATTTGCAAAAATCATTTAAGTTCATTTTTTTCCTCATTAATGTACACACAGCCCCCCATATTGTACACACAGCACCCCATATTGTACACACAGCCCCCCATATTGTACACACAGCACCCCATATTGTACACACAGCACCCCATATTGTACACACAGCACCCCATATTGTACACACAGCCCCCCCCATATTGTACACACAGCACCCCATATTGTACACACAGCCCCCCCATATTGTACACACAGCACCCCATATTGTACACACAGCACCCCATATTGTACACACAGCACCGCATATTGTACACACAGCACCCCATATTGTACACACAGCCCCCCCCATATTGTACACACAGCACCCCATATTGTGCACACAGCTCCCCATATTGTACACACAGCACCCCATATTGTACACACAGCCCCCCATATTGTACACACAGCACCCCATATTGTACACACAGCACCTCATATTGTACACACAGCACCCCATATTGTACACACTGCACCCCATATTGTATTGTATTTTATTGGGATTTTATGTGATAGACCAACACAAAGTGGCACATAATTGTGAAGTGGAAGGAAAATGGTTTTGAAATGTATTTACAAATAAATCTGTGAAAAGTGTGTCGTGCATTTGTATTCAGCCCCCTTAACTCTGCTACCCCTAACTTAAATCTAGTGGAACCAATTGCCTTCAGAAGTCACCTAATTAGTAAATAGAGTCACCTAATTAGTAAATAGAGTCCACCTGTGTGTAATTTAATCTCAGTATAAATACAGCTGTTCTGTGAAGCCCTCAGAGGTTTGTTAGAGAGCAAACAGCATCATGAAGGCCAAGGAACACACCAGACAGGTCAGGGATAAAGTTGTGGAGAAGTATAAAGCAGGGTTAGGTTATAAAATAATATCCCAAGCTTTGAACATCTCACGGAGCTCTGTTCAATCCATCATCTGAAAATGGAAAGAGTATGGCCCAACTGCAAACCTACCAAGACATGGCCGTCCACCTAAACTGACCGGCCGGGCAAGGAGAGCATTCATCAGAGAAGAGCCAAGAGGTCCATGGTAACTCTGGAGGAGCTGCAGGGATCCACAGCTCAGGTGGGAGAATCTGTCCACAGGACAACTATTAGTCATGTTCTCCACAAATCTGACCTTTATGCAGGGCTTTTTTTCTCAAACAATAGGTGCTGGAACTTAACCACGGCCCCACAAAACCCCAAATCACATCAGATAGTGGGTGTGTTCAGTAAAATTTCACGAAAACAGTAGGAGGGTCTTACAGGAGCCTTAAATACAAGAATTGCATTACATACAGAGTGCAGAGCTGTCACTTGTAAACACAGAAACCGGACTTCTATGTTTACAAGTGATTGTGGTGAGCAGGCACCAAAGGGTCTGAGCCAGAGGTGGTGGAACTGAGTTCCACCAAGTTCCCCCTGAAAAAAAGCCCTGCTTTTATGGAAGAGTAGCAAGAAGAAAGCCATTGTTGAAAGAAAGTCCTAACACGTGGAAGAAGGTGAAGAAGAAGGTGCTCTGGTCAGATGAGACCAAAAGTGAGCTTTTTGGCCTAAAAGCAAAACGCTTTGTGTGGCGGAAAACTAACACTGCACATCACCCTGAACACACCATCCCCACCGTGAAACATGGTGGTGGCAGTATCATGTGGTGGGGATGTTTTTCTTCAGCGGGGACAGGGAAGCTGGCCAGAGTTGATGGGAAGATGGATGGAGCCAAATACAGGATAATCTTAGAAGAAAACCTGTTAGAGTCTGCAAAAGACTTGAGACTGGGGCGGAGGTTCACCTTCCAGCAGGACAACGACACTAAACATACAGCCAGAGCTACAATGGAATGGTTTAGATCAAAGCATATTCATGTGTTAGAATGGCCCAGTCACAGTCCAGACCTAAATCCCATTGAGAATCTGTGGCAAGACTTGAAAATTGCTGTTCACAGACGCTCTCCATCCAATCTGACAGAGCTTGAGATATTTTGCAAAGAAGAAGATTGGGCAAAAATGTCCCTCTCTAGATGTGCAAAGCTGGTAGAGACATCCCCAAAAAGACTTGCAGCTGTAATTGCAGAGAAAGGAGGTTCTACAAAGTATTGACTCAGGGGGGCGCCATACAAATGCCCCCCCACACTTTTCACATATTTAATTGTAAAAAAAAATTCCTTCCACTTCACAATTATGTGCCACTTTGTGTTGGTCTATCACATAAAATTCCAATAAAATACATTTACGTTTTTGGTAACATGACAAGATGTGGAAAGTTTCAAGGGGTGTGAATACCCCAATGTATAGACGCTCTACTGCAGTGGTGGTGATTATTGACTTATAGTGTGACTGGAATAGTGTGGTGGGCATTCTGACACAACCTGACACTGGCTGGGAGGGTTACTAACTGACACTGACTTCACTAATGACACTAATACAGTGATCAATGATAATAGGGTACACTGTACTAATGATCAAGGGGTTCACACTGCACAGAGTTCTGTGTGTGATTGGACACAACTGATTAGCAGGTTTCAGCTGAAATTATTGGCTGAAATATGCTGCCAATCACAGCATGGGTCTGCAGGGGGCTCACACATATGCTCCCCCCAAACAGGGCAGCCACCAGAAATTTTGGGGCCCCTTACCCAGCTTTAGGCCTGTATTCCCCGGGCCTGACCCTCTTACATTAGAGTTCCCCCCTTACATCAGGGTCCCCAGAGTCTCCCCTTACATCAGGATCCCCAGAGTCTCCCCTTACATCAGGATCCCCAGAGTCCTCCCTTCTTAAATCAGAGACTCCAGATTTCCCCCTTACATCAGAGTCCCCCTTTCATTGGGGCCCCCAAATTCACCCCCCCTTACATCAAGGTCCCCAGAGCCCTCTTACATCAGGGACCCAGAGCCCCCCTTACGTCAGGGTCCCCAGAGCCCCCCTTACACCAGGGTTTCCTGAGCCCTCTTACATCAGGGTCCCTAAAGCGACCTTACATCAGGGTCCCCTAAACCCCCTTACATCAAGGTCCCCAGAGCCCCCTTACATCAGGGTCCCCAGAGCCCCCCTTACATCAGCAGTGTTCCCAGAGCCCCCCTTACACCAGGGTTCCTAAAGCGACCTTACATCAGGGTTCCCAAAACCCCCTTACATCAGGGTCCCTAAAGCCCATTCCCTTTCAATAGGGTCCCCAAAGTAAGAAGGGAAGAGCAGAGTGGAGAGGTTTAAGAGAATAGTTGGGGTAGTGGAAGGGAAGGAGGGAGTATTGTGAAGACCCCAGCTTACATCAGGATCTCATTTCTTCTCATTGCAGCAGTTGTCTACAGGACAGGTGGAAGCTGGAAGGCCGGCCACTGAGACCGTATAGTTTTCGGAGGAGGTACCTCCCCCTCCTCTGAATGCTGGGGCCTGGGGGAAGTGAAAGCACTCGATTCATTACTAGGACATGGGCAGTCCTAGAAATGTTGAGGACTTATTTCCCTAGCACAGCCCCCTCCCTCCTAGCACATCACAGCCCCTCCCCATCTTTTGGGAGTTTCTAATTGATGTTTGTGCTGGCCCAGCTCCTCCACCCCTCCCCTTGCCCCTCTACACGTCCTTTTATGAAGCTTTGTAGGAAGGAGTGAGGAGGAATACTATAGAGTGACAGCTCTGGGTCTGATGGGGCCACCGACATCACATCCAAGATGGTGGCACCCAACAGCAGTTCTACACAATGGAGCCAATAATAATATATCTAAAATACATAGAATGCACATGTAATGTGATGGGAAGTGAAATGAATGGCCTGGCCAAGAGCACACATCCTGGATCGATTTGGTGAAAGTTCTGTTTGTTCGATATGAGAAAAAGAGGAAATGAGATTTGCTTAGAAAATGTAACACTCTAACAGATTGTTGTACACCGCCCTGGTATAGGAATGTGTCTGTTCACTAGGCAGCAGTGACACCACTGGGGTCCTTTTCGTGTTTCATTCCTTTCAAGTGTCTTCCGACCAGGGGCGGACTGACAACTCATGGGGCCCCCAGGCAATAGCGGATTATGGGGCCCCCAGGCAATAGGAGAAGATTATGGGGCCCCCGGGCAATAGGAGATTATGGGGCCCCCGGGCAATAGGAGAAGATTATGGGGCCCCCGGGCAATAGGAGATTATGGGGCCCCCGGGCAATAGGAGATTATGGGGCCCCCAGGCAATAGGAGATTATGGGGCCGCCAGGCAATAAGAGATTATGGGGCCCCCAGGCAATAGGAGATTATGGGGCCCCCAGGCAATAGATTATGGGGCCACACAGTATACACACACACACATACAGTATACACACACAGACACACAATATACACACACAGAATACACATACACACACTGAAAAGGGTACTGGAGAGGCGGGGCAGCTATAATCTTGGGAGTTTAAAAAAAACACAGATTTTTACATACTGTCCCTGGTTTTATTGAGGCTGGTAACCCTGATGGGGCCCCTTAGTGGCATGGGGCCCTTGGGCAGTGCCCGAGGGCCCGAATGGTCAGTCTGCCCCTGCTTCCGACTGATGATGTCAGAGGTCCTTTTTACTTTTTTTTTCTTTCAAGGGCCTCCAGCTGATGATGTCAGGAGTCCTTATTATTAAAAACTTTTTTTCAATGGTTTTTAGGAGTCCTTTTTTATTTATTTAAAAAAAAATATTTTGAGGGTCTTCCACTTGATGATGTCAGAGGTCCTTTTTGTTTTTTTGTTTTTTTTTTCTTGTAAGGGTCTTCCAGTTGATGATGTCAGAGGTTCTTTTTATAGTTATATTTTTTTAATTTTAAAAAAATATATATTTTTTTTCAAGGGTCTTCTGGCTGATGATGTCAGGGGTTCTTTTCTTTTTTTTTTTCTTTCTAAGGTCTTCCAGCTGATGATGTTACGAGTCCTAAAACAGCAAAAAAATGGGACACTCCTTTCCATTAAACAGGGGACTTTAAAGGCAATGTACTATGACCAATGACACATTGTTGTTAAAACAAAGATGTATTATATCACATTTGATTTGATGTAATAAATCTTTGTTTTATCTACAATGTGCCATTAGTCATAGTACATTGCCTTTAAAGTCCCCTGTTTTTATGGAAAGAAATTTCCCCTTTTTGCTGTTTTAAGACTCCTGACATCATCAGCTTGAAGACTTTGGAATAAAAAAAAACAAAAGAAGAACCCCTGACATCATCAGCTGGAAGACCTTTAAATGAAAAAATGTAAAAAGAAAAGAAAAAAGGACCCCTGACGCCATCAGCCAGAAGACCCTTGAAAAAAAATAAAAAATAAATGTTTAATTCAAAAAATATAAATATAAAAAGGACCTCTGACATCATCAACTGGAAGACCCTTGAAATATATATATTTTTTAAATAATTAAAAATAATAAGGACCCCTGGCATCTTCAGGACATCATCAGCTAGAAGACCTTTGAAAAAAAAAATTCGTACTTTCCTCCCCTGAGGAGAAAAGTACATACTTGCAATGTCAGTAGTCCTTTATTTATTTATTCATTTATTTATTTATTTTTCACGAATTTTCTAGCTGATGATGTCAAGGGTCTATTTTTATTTTTTAATTTTTTTTAGGTCTGGCAGATGATGTCCTGATGATGTCAGGGGTCCTTTTTTTTTAATTCATTTCTTTCTTTCTTTCTTTCTTTCTTTCTTTCTTTCTTTCTTTCTTTCTTTCTTTCTTTCTTTCTTTCTTTCTTTCTTTCTTCCTTCCTTTCTTTCTTTCTTTTCTTTCTTTCTTTTCTTTCCAGGGGCTTCCCACTGATGATGTCAGGAGTCCTAAAACAGCAAAAAAAGGGACACTCCTTTCCATAAAACAGGGGACTTTAAAGACAATGTACTATGACCAATGACACATTGTAGATAAAACAAAGATTTTTCAATATCACATTTGATTTGATGTAATAAATATTTTTTTTATCTACAATGTGTCATTGGTCATAGTACATTGCCTTTAAAGTCCCCTTTTTTCTGTTTTAGGACTCCTGACTGAAATGAAAAAAAGAAAAGAAGAACCCCTGACATCATCAGCTGGAAGACCTTTGAATGAAAAAAATGAAAAAGAAAAGAAAAAAGGACCCCTGACGTCATCAGCCAGAAGACCCTTAAAATTTTTTTTTAAATGTTTAATTAAAAAAATATAAATATAAAAAGGACCTCTGACATCATGAACTGGAAGACCCGTGAAATAAAAATAAAAATAAATAAATAAAAAGGACCCCTAGCATCTTCAGGACATCATCAGCTAGAAGACCCTTGAAAAAAAGATTATTTTTTTAATTAAAAAAAAAATATATAAATAGGACATTCTGACATCATCAACTGGAAGACCCTTAAAATATATATTTTTTTAATAATTAAAAATAGAAAGGACCCCTGGTATCTTCAGGACATCATCAGCTAGAAGACCCTTGAAAAAAAAAATCGTACTTTCTTTCCCTGATATATATATATATATATATATATATATATATATATATATATATATATATATATATATACTTGCGATGTCAGGAGTCCTTTATTTATTTATTTATTTTTCAAGGGTTTTCTAGCCGATGATGTCAAGGGTCTATTTTTATTTTATTTATTTTTTTTAGGTCTGGCAGATGATGTCCTGATGATGTCAGGGGTTCTTTTTTTAATTATTTCTTTCTTTCTTTCTTTCTTTCTTTCTTTCTTTCTTTCTTTCTTTCTTTCTTCCTCCAGCTGATGATGCCAGGGGTCCTTTTTATATTTATTTATATTTTTTCTTTACATTTTTTTTCAAGGGTCTTCTAGCCAATGATGTCCTTTTTTATTTTTAGTTTTTTTTGTTTTTCTTTAGCAGAGGCAGTCAGTGATCCCTACTGCTGAACTGGATTATGTAGTAACATGTAAATGCCGTCTGCTCTGAGCCCAGGGGGGGAGGTCAATGACAGCTGGGTCTCACAGGAAGTGGGTTGCATGATGCTGGCCCTCATTTAACCCACAAGACTGAGGACATCTTGTGGTGAATAGGTGTTTCTGCAGAGGACATTACTTCCAAAGCAGCCAGGGTGAAGAAAAATGGAGTCATTGTAACAAATAGACCACCAGAAAAGTACTGTATGTTATTTCTTCTTCTAGCAGGTATGTTGTCATATATAGAGGTGACCCTGTCCTGAAAAGTTCACTTTAATTCAGGTTTCTGGAGTTTTGCATGAGGACAATGTAAAATGACACACATGCAAATAGGGACACTCTTCCAAACAAATCCAGTTAATGTTTTGAACGCTATATTTCTGGAGCCCCTGTCCTTGTCCTAGCACGTCAGTCCTCAGAAAGATTTGACTACTTCTCGGGAATACCCAGGTAATGACAGGAGAACTCATATGTACATTCATAAATGTAGATATCGTAACCTGGACAGCCCTGTATAGATACTTCTTACTTCTTCTTTAATTGTATCCTTCATAATCTGTTTAGTTGTATAGATAATATTCATAAATTCTGCTATTACAATGGAAGTATACCTATATATTCAAAGGTTTCCATTCTGTGTGCTGTATTGCTTTCCTCTGATGTAGCATTTCTTTAGAAAATTGTGTGTTTATTGGATGTTATGTTTTGATGGGGGCCTATTTATAAAAATTTGCTGTGCAAATATGCCCGTAAAGTGTCTAATGTGCTTATTCCCTATGATTGTCACCGCCATCTAGTGGCCATAATGCAGTATTTTCTTGGTTGAGGTATTTCAGAAAAATACCGCATTATGGTCACTAGATGGAGCTGATGATCATAGGCAAAAAAATAAAAAATAAAAAAATTAGACATAACATGGCAGTTATTCATAATAACTGGGCAAATGATAAAGCATTCATACAGCATTGTTTTTATAAATAGATCCCTATGGTTATTGGGCTTGCAATGGGGGCCCCCAAGCAGGCTCACTCCCGAGCAGCAGCTTTGTGTGTCCATTCACACACAGAGCTGTGGCTTGGCCCCGCCCCCTCTATCTTCCCATTGGCTCACTGGCTGTGTTGTACTCTATTCTTTTGTTTTCTGTTCTATTCTGTTCTGTTGTACTCTATTCTTTTCTAATCTATTCTATTCTATTGTATTTCTTTATTTTCTATTATATTTGATTCTACTCTGTTGTAGTTTATTCTATTTTATTCTATTCTTTGTTTTCAAATTCAATTTTGAATTCAAATTAGTTTTCGAATTCGATTCGAATTAGAATTTCGGCCAAATTTTGTTTAGTTTTTTTCAGATTAGTTTCAATTTGATACTATTGCAATTCGGAAGTTCGGATACATACCAATTTCCAAATAACAAAAAATTAATGTCTAGAGCCAAAGCTCTCATGCACATCCCTGTAGGAAGATTGGGCTCAGGTAAATATTAAGAGGGGGGGGCTGCTGCATAGAATGCAATGAGGAAAAAAACCTTGAGCCTTTAGAACCACTGTAACTCCAGGCACAAAAACTTTTTAAAATATACTCCTCAGTAGCCTCAAGGGATATACATTCACTTTGTGTGCACCAAATGCCTTTGCAAATCCAGATATTTTCTTGTAAAAGTAGCAGTGACATCATCACTGTGCTGTACATAGCCTGTGCAGAGAGCAGAACTGTGGGAGGGGCCCAACAGGCTCCACCCACTACAGAAAACTACAGGAGGGGGCGGAGACAAGACCAGTCATGCCGCTCAAGGAGAGAGAGGGCAGCAGTGAGCGGTCTTTATGCACATGGGTGAAGGGGTGAATTTACTAAAGGTAAAAACAATTTGCAAAGCTTCTTATTCATGGACATTGCATTTTAATTCCTTCTGCGCACATGGGGCCAGTGGCAGCTGGTGTTTTTTTTGGGGGGGCAAACAATCACCGCTCTTGGCTCCCGCTCGGTCGGGTCACCCGCTGCCCCCTGGGGGTTTCGCGGTCGTCCGACCCCACACTTACCGCATCTAGGTTCCAGACGGGCAGCGCTCCTATGGGTGACGGGCGGCGGGCAGGCGTCTCCTCCTCCTCTGCATCGTGGCGGCTTCCGCCGTGCGTCTCCTCCCCCCTCCTCCTAGGCATCCAATAGGATCGCCTGTCCTTTCAGCCAATCGGGTGACGGGTCTCAGGACCCACTTCCTGATTGGCTGGGAGAAGGATCAATTTTGAGAACAGCGAATATTTGCTAATGTCACACAACTGGGTGGGTTTGGAGCGCAGTGCTCTTCTGTTCCCCCGAGCCCACCCTTTTTTGAAGCTTATTGGAGCCTCTGGCTATATAATCATCATCTTAAAAAAAAAAAGACACCACCCCCCCATTGTAGATTATGCATGTAGATTAGGGGGCCGGACGCATGGATGGGGGGGTGGCGCCCCTATATTTAGGCTATTTTCAGGCTATACTCTCTGCCAATTAGATATTATTCAACGTGAATGGGGCAAATACCGCATCATGATCACTAGAAGGAGCTGAGGAGCATATTTATTTCCTATGATACTCACCGACATCTAGTGGCCACAATGCAGTATTTTCCCTGTTCTTGCTGTTTTTTTTTTGTATTTTTGTTTTTTTTTAATGAATAACATTTGATCTGCAGAGAATAAAGCCTGAGCACATTGAATTTTGCCCTATTTACAAACAGACGTGCCTTTTCAATGGACAAACAGCTATGCAAGGTTTTCATAAATACACCTCTGATTAAACACAGCCAAAAAACATATAAATGGTTTTGTGGAGCATCCGACAAAAGCCTCAATGGAAATGAAATCACACGCTAGCAACCAGTGTTTGTCCTCTCTTTTCTAATTGCATGAGTAACTTGATGAAAAGACATGCAAACGTTATGGAAAGAATACATTCATCTCCGTTTTATTTACATACTTTACTTTCTAAAAGCACCGAGGATTCCACTGTCCTTCAACCTCCAGGTGACCTAAGAAGACAAATCACTCCGTATTTTACCGAGAAATGTTTGTACCTTCGTGTTACTGTTTTACGTATATACAGAGACGGTACTTTTATGTGCAAAAATGTAACAAGTTTATTTATTTATTTTTAATTTTGTTTTTATTTATCAAATGCGCTATGGATACAATGAGATAGTAACTCCACAGAATAGGAAAACAATAGCAACAATCAAAAGGCTGATTTCGAGGGACTGTCCCTGATTTGGAGAAATGTCCCTCTGTCCCTCATTCCTCCTCATTTGTCCCTCATTTTGGTCTGATCTATATAGTTGTAGATAAAATTCACTTTATATCTTTTAAAAAAAGTGTTTCCCAGTGCTAAACCTTTCATCCAATTTCTAAACTGTTGCATTCGTGAATTTCAAAAGCCAATATAAAGGAATAGTGGTGGTATAAAAAAAGGCACTTGTGGGTTTAACTAATCTTTTTTTTTTGTATACTTCTCCTTTAAGGGGGTGTGGCAGTGGGTGTGTCCTTTGCCTACATACTTTTGCTAATAGGTGTTCCCATCTTAAAAAGTTGGGAGTTTTGCGATTATACCCTTTCGGTGAATGAAAGGTGAAGACAAGCAACAGCATTAATAACGTAGCATGTTACATAAGTTGAAAAAAAAATCTGGTCAGGTCGTACTTAAAGAGGAAGTAAATCCTGATGGGTTTTAACTTCCTCTTTATTCCCCTGCAAAATAAAAGCATAATGGGCTAGTATTCATCGCATACTAGCCCATTATGTGGCACTTACCTGTGTCACGTCACATTCCTCTACCCATCACATTTTGCTACCCGCTGGAGTGCGCATGCGCGACCGCCGCCATATGCGTTCCAACATTGTTGTAAGACCACTTTGCCACAGGGATCCCTTGCGGACTCGCTTCGCTCGCCACGCTTCGGGTACGGCCTCGCTTCGCTTGGCATAAGTATAATCTAGCTCTATGTCCACTTGGATGGTGGGGCTTGATCCTGGACTCAGGGGTGTGGCCACAAAATTCTGCGCAAGCGCAGATCGCCACAGTGTTGGAACGCATACGGCGGCGTTGCGCATGCGCAGTCCAGCGGGTAGCAAAATGTGATGGGTACCCGAATGTGACGTGACAAAGGTAAGTGCCACATAATGCGCTAGTATGATGCACTGCTCAAGCCATACAAGGGGGCTGAAAAGGCAAAAGTTTCTAACTTCAGCTTGTTCAATAAAGCTTTGGCAATAAAACATGGAAGCTGATTGGTTTCTATGCAGAGCTTCACCAGATTTTGCACTCTTCAGTTTTAGTAAAAAACACTCTCTGTCTCCTCTCCATTCATCTCATGTGCAGCTGAGGCCGCAGAGAAAAGGACTGGGGAATCTGGGTCCTCAGTCCCTTTCCCTGTCTCAAAAAAGAGATGTCAGGGGGATATCTCACCAAAGCCCCCCAACAGGGCTGATAAAAATACATTTAAATACATTTTAAAAAATAAAGAATGGTAATAAATAAATATTTGAAAGGTTTCAATGTAAAAATAAAAAAAAATAAAAAAACACACTGACAGCGTCCACTCCCCCCCCCCCCCCCCAAAAAAAAATGAATTAAAAAAAGTAACAAAAAATAAATAAATTGTAAATTCGGGCCCCCTCTGTGCTCCGCTCCAGTCCCCCTCCGTACTCTGCTCTGGTCCCCCTCCGTACTCTGCTCCAGTCCCCCTATGTGCTCTCTTCCGGTCCCCCTCCGTACTCTGCTCCAGTCCCCCTCTGTGCTCCGCTACGGTCTCCCTCTGTGCTCCACTCCGGTTCCCCTCTGTACTCCGCCCCAGTCCTCCTCTGTACTCCGCTCTGGTCCCCCTCTGTGCTCCGTTCCGGTCTCCCTCTGTGCTCCGCTCCAGTTCCCCTCTGTACTCCGCTCCAGTCCTCCTCTGTACTCCGCTCTGGTCCCCCTCTGTGCTCCGCTCCGGTCTCCCTCTGTGCTCCGCTCCAGTTCCCCTCTGTACTCCGCTCCAGTCCTCCTCTGTACTCCGCTCCAGTCCTCCTCTGTACTCCGCTCCGGTCCCCCTCTGTGCTCCACTCCGGCCCCCCTATGTGCTCCGCTCTGGTTCCCATTCCGTACTCCGCTCTGGTCCCCCTCCGTAATCCGCTCCGGTCCCCCCCTGTGCTCCTCCGCCCCCTTTGTCTTTGATCTGTCAGGATGGAGAGCAGGGGAAGGAGCCGGTAAATCTGTCATTTACTGACTCCTTCCTTTTCTAAATGAACAGAGGCAGTCCTCACTGTCTCTGTCCATTCCTAACTGAGCATCGTAAACTGTGTTTACGATGCTTCAGTTTATGAATGGAGAGGAGCCTCTGGGGTAGATTTACTAAAACCGGTGCACTCAAAATCTGGTGCAGCTGTGTACGGTAGAGAGAGTGGAGATAGAGGGATACAAAGCAACATTGTTTAGAAACATGGATCAGACAGGAGATAGAGAGATACAAATTAAAATTGTTTATAAACATTGATCAGACAGGAAATAGAGAAATACAAAGTAATATTCAACATTCAGTTTCATTCATCTGCAGAACACAGGGATAAACTTCCATTTTCTTATGTCAGATAAATCAACTTGGCATGTTTTGTTACTTTTTCTGTCTATGTATTGCAAAAAATAAATAATCGAAATAATTTTTGCAAGATAACAACACCAAAAAGCCTTGTTTGTCTTAAAAATGATATATACTCTATAGATCTATCTATCTATCTATCTATCTATCTATCTATCTATCTATCTATCTATCTATCTATCTATCTATCTATCTATCTATCTATCTATCTATCTATCTATCTATCTATCTATCTATCACTAAATTGCCAAAAGTATTGGGACACCTGCCTTTACACGCACATGAACTTTAATGGCATCCCAGTCTTGGTCCGTAGGGTTCAATATTGGGTTGGCCCACCCTTTGCAGCTATAACAGCTTCAACTCTTCTGGGAAGGCCTTCCACCAGGTTTAGGAGTGTGTCTATGGGAATGTTTGACCGTTCTTCCAGAAGCGCATTTGTGAGGTCAGGTACTGATGTTGGATGAGAAGGCCTG
Organism: Lithobates septentrionalis; assembly: GCA_037952835.1. Classification (NCBI taxonomy): domain Eukaryota; kingdom Metazoa; phylum Chordata; class Amphibia; order Anura; family Ranidae; genus Lithobates; species Lithobates septentrionalis. Next base: position 28,015 of record JBBDGP010002832.1, read on the forward strand.
GCTCGCAGTCTCCGCTCTAATTCATCCCAAATGTGCTTTGGGGTGGGCACTCGTGGGGGGGGGGGGTGAGGGAGCCAGAAGCTCCAGTCTCCAATTCCTATATCATGTCTATGGTCTCTGACCATCTCTTGTATCACCTTTACAATCTCTGACTATCTCTTGTATCATGTCTGCAGTCTCTGACCCTCTCCTATATAATGTCTGCAGTCTCTGACCATCTCCTGCAGGATGTCTGCAGTCTCTGACTATCTCCTGTAATATGTCTGCAGTCTCTGACCATCTCCTTTATAATGTCTGCAGTCTCTGACCATCGCCTGTAGTATGTCTGCAGTCTCTGACCATCTCCTGTACTGTCTGCAGTCTCTGACTATCTCCTGTAGTATGTCTGCAGTCTCTGACCATCTCCTATATAATGTTTACAGTCTCTGACCATCTCTTGTATTATATCTGCAGACACTGATACCTGAGGAAGGACTCCACGCCCTGTGAAACGTGTTGTCATAGCAACCACCAGCGTCACTTTTCAGCTGTTCCAACCCGTGCATCAGACGTCCTTGGAGTCCAGTCGGGTTCTCTCATCATCAAAGGACTTCCGTTGTGAGTGGGTGGCTTGTTGGCGGCTGCACGTCCTCCCACTGGGACTATTCACCACCACTCGGTCCAGACCCTGCCTGGAGCCCTGTGTGCCTGAGCTACATTACAGCACAACCACTGACGTTTTTACTCTAGGAACACAATGTAAGTGTTTAGTGTTTTCTTGTTACTTTGTATCTCCATTCATTAAACGGTGTTGCACTAGGGGCCAGCGCTATCGCTCTCTTTTTTTGTATCTCTTGTATCATGTCTGCAGTCTCTAACTATCTCCTGTATCATGTCTGCAGTCTCTGACCATCTCCTGTATCATGTCTGCAGTCTCTGACCATCTCCTGTACTATGTCTGCAGTCTCTGACCATCTCCTATATCATGTCTGCAGTCTCTGACCATCTCCTGTACTATGTCTGCAGTCTCTAACTATCTCCTGTATCATGTCTGCAGTCTCTGACCATCTCCTATATCATGTCTGCAGTCTCTGACCATCTTCTGTATCATGACATTAGTCCTTGACTATATTTTGTTGTGTGTCTGCTATCTTTGGCGCATTTCTTGAATTCTATTGGTGGCCCCATGCCAAGAAGGTTGACCACCACTGTTATAGAAGGATATGCTTTGTTAGTTTTTCATTTCAGAGGTTCACAAACACTTTAATTGAAATGTTTGCACCCTGAGCTGCTCTAAGTGCTGAAGTGACCATTGTGTGTTCTTTTTTCTCTCTGCTTACCAACAGATACTGGGGAGGCAAAAGGACCTCACCCGAGACTGTGATCTCAGAATGAACTGGAAGTCACTAGCCAGTCTGCTGCTTCTCCTAATAGGTAAGTACAAAGATATTATATAAGATTGTCCCTCTTTTCCTACAAATGTTCTGGTTGCTGTAATTCTGCTTCACACAGCAAAAGATGCAAATAAACTGTGCCCAGAGCATACTTCCCAACTTTATCACAACTATGGCGCAACAATGAGTGGTATATCCCAACATGCCCTAAACCTAAACACTGTGTAAGTCCTTAAAAAGTCCAATATCATGTGGAAGTGAAAAACACTCGGCATGGCTGCAGCACCTCGTTGAAGTAGGAACTTGGGTAATCCCACTGGTAATATCACAAAGGAAGAAAGAGAGAGAGGGCGCCACCATCTATGTGTAGATTTATTAATAAAAGCGTTAAACACACATATGCACTAATTGTGGAAATAAATAGATCAGCTTACCAGACAGCCCTAGTCCAGTGTTCCTGGAGGTAGTCTGCAGAGTTCATCAGGGAAGCAGTTAGGAGTAGCAGAGTGAAACCAAGAAGCAGCTGGACGGCTGGGTCCTCTCTGAGTGATGACTGGAGAGCGATGGGGGGGAAGCGACTGGCACTCCGGAGCTAACGATGACACCACACGTGACGTGCACAGGGGGTGTGGCAATGTGTTTCGGGGCAGTACCACCTCTTTGTCAAGCCTATTGACATACCAAGGGAGGAGGCTATTTAAGTGCAAGGGGACCCTGTGGTTAGATATCTGTAGAACTACATGTTCATATTGTTGTGACTTAATAGGGGACAAATAAAACCCAAAAGAGAGCTTAAAAAAAAAAAGAAAAGAAAAATTTGGGCTAGAAAAGTATAAATCTATAAATAGTAAAATATACAGTATATATATGTATAAATATATATATATATATATATATATATATATATATATATATATATATATATATATATATATATATATATATATATATATACACTGATCAGCCATAACCCCCCTTTTACCACCAAAACAGCCCTGACCCATTAAGGCATGGACACCACTAGACCTCTGCAGGTATGCTGGGGTATCTGGCACCAAGCTGTCAGTAACAGATCTTTTAAGTCACATTGCCCCCACCAGCTTGCCTTCTTCCCGTATTGCATCCTGGTGCCATCTCTTCACCAGGTAACTAATGCACAAGCACCCAGCTATCCACATGGTTCTTCAGACCAGGCCACCTTCTTCCATTGCTCCATGGTCCAGTTCTGATGCTCACCTGCCCATTGTAGGCATTTTTGGCTGTGGAGATGGGTCAGCATGGGCAGCCCCATACACAACAAACTGCGATGCTCTGTGTGTTCTGACACCTTTCTATCAGAACCAGCAGAATTTTTTTAAGCAATTTGAGCTCAAGTTGCTCTTCTATTGGATCGGACTGTGTGAATCAGCCTTTGCTGCCTACATGCATTGCTTTCTTTAAGCCTTTACTGCACATAACCCTGTTGCTAGTTTGCCAGTTTTCCTTCCTTGGACCACTTTTGGTCGGTTCTGATCACTGCAGACCAGGCACATCCCACAAGACTTGCAGTTTTGGGATTGCTCTGGTCCAGTGATCTAGCCATTGCATTTTGGCCCTTGCCAAAGTCACCGAAATCCATACATTTGCCCATCTTTTGTCCTTTTAACACATCAGGTTCAGGGACAACGTTTTCACTTGCTGCTTAAAATATATCTCACCCACTTCCAGGTGCCATTGTAACCAGATAATCAATATTAAATTCTAAATTAATCACTGCGCTAACAATAATAAAGCAGCTGACATAAATTGTATGGTGACAATAAAAAGCATAAAAGGTTAAATATATGCAGCGCAAGAAGCATCAAATTATAAAATAATAGCCCATAGTGTTGAAACAGAGTCTTTGTTCAGGGGAAATACTGGAACCACCCACGGTGCAGACAGAGATACAATACGGTGAACATGAGATTGTCCTCCACCGAACATCAACACATGGGGCCTCTTACCAAAGGAAATGGATCACTGAATTACAGGTGGTCAAACAAGCATGATATATATCCACAGCGCCATGGAACCACTTCAATTGGATCATAGAAGTCTGCATCTTGTAGTCCCACTCAATGGTAATTCATAGATACATGTATAGGATACAAGAAAGCAACTCCTCATGGTGTAGTATTTAAAACCAAGGTAAATTAATTTCCTATAAAAAGCCAGGGTACTCACATTTTGAGAAATAAAAACAGGCATATCAAAAGTTTCAATTCATCATGGATAGTAGATTTTTCCAACCACAAAGATGGCGGCAGTCGGCACGTTACAGTGTAGTGACATCCCTACGCGGCTTTCGTACGACGTTTCTATTGGACAAAACGCCAATAGGTGTTTTAAATACTACGCCATGAGGAGTTACTTTCTTGTATGCTATGCATGTACCTATGAATCCTCTCGTGGTCTTCGGTTGTATCATTAATTAGGGCTCAGAGTGCCCAAAACCATGAGAGGATTAATATAACAGTATTGATCTATAATTCTTCATTTAGTCCCATGGGTGCTAAATGTATTAGAAGTACAACTTAGGGTCTCCATCCACCTTATGGATATCCTTTAGCTATATCAATGGGAACCAACTTATTGTTGGCTGTCCCTAGACGTAAGCTCATTATATAATGACCCCCAATGCAAAGGGCCCTTCTCCACTCAACACTAATGTAAATATCTCAACTCCACTCACTATTACATAAAAGTAAGGGGACCCTTCTCCACTCAGCATCAATGTAAGGGGGGCACTACACGGACCACCGATGTAAGGGGGAGGGGTTACTAGTGTATTTTCCTTCTAACTGTTTTTTTTTTGTAACATTCAGTCCTAGGTGTGGTCACAGAAGCTCAGACTGAATCTACCACTTTAGCTACCTCTAATTCTACATCAACAGGTAAGTGGAAGTCCAGTAGATTATACTGAATTGGAATACTACAGGTGTGAAAGTTTGCTCTGTATAGAATGTAATAAACTGTTGAAACACACAAATGAGCAATCCAGAAAAAGTTTTATCCCTATTGTGGGGTCACCAGTACGGTATTTATAAATTGAAATCATATCCCCTCTCAAGCGTCTCTTCTCCAGAGAGAATACGTTCAGTGCTCGCAACCTTTCCTCATAACTAATATCCTCCAGACCCTTTATCAGCTTTGTTGCCCTTCTTTGTACTCGCTCCATTTCCAGTACATCCTTCCTGAGGACTGGTGCCCAGAACTGGACAGCATACTCCAGGTGCGGCCGGACCAGAGTCTTGTAGAGCGGGAGAATTATCGTTTTATCTCTGGAGTTGATCCCCTTTTAAATGCCAATATTCTGTTTGCTTTGTTAGCAGCAGCTTCACATTGCATGCCATTGCTGAGCCTATCATCTACTAGGACCCCCAGGTCCTTTTTCATCCTAGATTCCCCCAGAGGTTCTCCCCCCAGTGTATAGATTGCATTCAGATTTTTGCCAACCAAATGCATTATTTTACATTTTTACATTTTACAATCTTCTACATTAAACCTCATTTGCCATGTAGTTGCCCACCTCATTAAATTGTTGAGATCTTCTTGCAAGGTTTCCACATCTTGAGATGCCCTGCTTAGCTTAGAATCGTCCGCAAATACGGAGATTGAACTGTTTACCCCACCCCCCAGGTCGTTTATCAACAAATTAAATGTCTGGATAATTAAATTTCCCCATTATGATAACACTTCCCATCCTTGCTGCTAATCCAACTTGTGATAGGAGATCCGCCTGCCCCTGCTCCCTCGGGTAAGGGGGCCTATAGCATACTGCCAGCATTATTGTCCCCTTAGCTTCATCCCTTTGGAGCTCTACCCATAAGGATTCCACCTCCTCCCTAGATCCCTCAGTGATGTCATCTCTCACATTCACTTGTACATTATTCTTGGTATATAGAAATACCCCTCCCCCTTTTTTACCTTCTCTATCCCTGTTAGGTTGTTCATTTCGCACTACGGATGGTGACACCAATTAAAAAATCCAAAAAACTGTTATTTCTGCGTTTATTAGATAGTGTGGAGTTAAATCACATGACAGTTTCTTCTATAGCATGGATACTCTGCCAACTCTTTTTCAGCCAGAGTTCTGTGGAATCTTGGGGTTCCTTCAGAGGTTGCTTGGGGTTTCTTGCTCAGTAAGCAATGGCAAAATTATTCTCCCCCTTTACCATGCCTGTATCGTTCCTGGGACCAACATTGCTTGGCCAAGCCAGAGGTGTGGGATTAATGGAGTCTCCCTCTTTGTCTCTCAGGTAGGTAACTACTAACACCTAGTTAGGTCTTTTGAGCTGTCAGGTACGGGGGTATTCTTTCTACTGGTCACCAATTCAAGGGGTCCTTGTTGACCACCAATGTAAGAGAGGCCATCTTCAACAGGGCCGGGACAAGGGATGGGCCGGATACAGGGGCGGACTGACCATTGAGCCACTCGGGCACTGCCCGAGGGCCCTGGGCCACTAGGGGGCCCCATCAAGGTTGCCAGCCTCAGTAAAACCAGGGACAGTATGTATAAATCTGTGTTTTTTTTACATCTGTCTGTGTATACTGTGTGTACATGTATGTGTAAACTGTGTGATTGTATACTGTGTGTGTATACTGTGTGGCCCCATAATCTCTGATTGCCTGGGGGCCCCATAATCTCCTATTGCCCTGGGGCCCCATGAGTTATCAGTCCGCCCCTGGCCGGATATCACCAATGTAAGGGACACTTCTACTGGCCACCAATATAGAGAGGCCCTTTGCCACTCACCTCCAATGTAAGGGGGTTCGTTTCCACCCATCACCAATGTAATAGGACACTTCATCCTATATCGTCACCAATATAAGGGCTCCCTTCTCCATTCATGCCAAATGTAAGGAGACCCTTCTCCATTCTCCACCAATGTAACGGGGGCCCTTCTTCTGACCACCAATGTAAGGGGGCTCTGCACTCACCACCAATATAAGAGGGCCATTTTACTGACCACCACTATAAGGGGGGGTCTTACCACCAATTTACTTAGTCATCCTTTCCACTGACCACCAATATAATTGTGCCTGTCTCCCACTCACCACCGATGTAAAGGGGCACTTCTTCTACTGATCACCAATGTAAGGGCTCCCTTCTTCAAAAATGTAAAGGGGTCCTTCTACCAGGGATTCTGATAATGCAGTACAACTGGTCGTGTTGTACTGGGCCCAGGCCCCATCAACTAAACAGGAAGGCCCAGGGCAGCTTTATTGTTCATTCCCTGCCTAAATTAATAAATGGATTTTACTAGACCACACCCCCACTTCTACTAGCTTACCAGAGCTTAAATTACATTTCCCTGGGCCCCTTGAGGTCAACAGAGGGGCCCAGGACATGAAACAGCAGAGGGCAATTTCTTAATATTTGGGGTGCAGGTGGATAAAGTCAGTGCCGTTGTTCCACTGCATCCTGGGTGGTGTAGGCAGGGTTGGGGGGCCCCATCAGGAAGGCTGTATGGGGCCCCATGATTTTTAACAGCTGCCCTGCCTTCTACTGACTACTAATATACAGGGGCCCTTCTTCACCACCAAAGTAAGGGGGCCCACCCCCACTCACCATTCTTGTAAGGGGACCATTCTCCACTCATCGTGAAGGTATAGGGGTTCTACACAGACCACTAATGTAAGGGGACCCTTTTTTGCAATTACCACCAACGTAAGGAAGGCTCTATTGCTCTATTCTTTTATTTCCATATTATTATTTGTTTAATTGCATTATTATTCCTGAAAATCAGTTTGTCTTATTGGGTATATACACTTTATGGTATCGGATACGCAAAATATGGCACATTTCTTATTCTTTACTTTTTTTTTAAATCTATCTTTTTATCTACAACCTATTCATTGCACTAATGAACCATGAGCTGTAGATATAATAGGTTTTAGCAGGGGCTCCCTGAGACCTGAAAATTTATTTCAAGGGCTCCTTTATTAAAAAAAAGTCTAATATCTCCAGTGACAATCTTGCATTTGATGCTTTGAATGTCAATTCAAGAAGTAAATTTATTTAGTTTTCACCATGAATATACAGGCACTTAAAATAAATTGAGGCAGACAGCGTGACCTATTCAGGTATAAAGGCTTACTGACGTTAATTTGTTATATCCCCTAATGGGAGAGATTCTCCTTTCAATAATTCCTGCTTTGAACCACACAATGCAACAACGGCAGCATACACCAGAGGGCGCCACAGGATTATATGGGCAACGTGACAACACTTAGCTCAGATTTTTAGCTAATGAATGGTTAGGAGATCATACAGAAAAAAAATATGATGGCTGGAAAAGGCATGTACAGAAGAAAATTCAAAAAAGAAGAAGAAGTAAAGAAGTAAACTAATTAGTTGCTATTTTCTTTTTTTTTCTATATTTCTTTTTTTTTTTTTTTTGCTCTTTTTCTTTTATTCCCTATTTTTTTTCTTTTCTCCTCTATTTTTCAATTTTTTCTATATCTTTTTTCCCCTAATTTTTTATCCTTTTCTCTTTTTTTTTCTTTTTTCTGTTTTTCATATTTTTCTTTTTTCTCTTTTTTACTTTCTTTTCTCTATTGGTTGAACTAGATGGTGTCTTTTTTTCAACTAAACTGTCCATGTATCCCCATACACAGACCATAAGTCCAGTTATATCTGTCTCTCTCTGGCTTTAACCATTTCCTGCCGATGTGGCGCATATATGTGGCCTTATGTAAACAGCTTTCAATGCTGAGGGCGTGCCCCCTGCACACTCCCAGCACGGTCACTTACGGGGACTGGAAAGCTCCTGATGCATACTTGCGATTGGGAGCTTTCTGATCATGTGACTGCTGTGACAGCCAATTACAGCGGTCACATGATCCGATGCCCACCTCTGCCTCCCTGCATTAAGAAGCTCTTAAAGGGCCGAGAGGCAGCGGTGAGAAGTTTTTAAAGTAGAACTAAAATCAAAACATTTGGAAAAGCAAAATGGCAGATTGATGGCTAGGGATGCATCGGCAACCTCTGCTTCCTTAGCCGGCACTCTGCCATTCTGCTTTCTGGCTGGAATCTCGTAATTAATATATCATTTGGGGAACCATTTCCATCCAATAGCACGTAGCAACAGCCCTGAAGAAAGAGGGGTCCATTCCCCCAAAACGATCTGACTTTAAATAAACGTCTTATAAACTATATGTAGCACACCCCATGTAGGACCTGCAGATGAACAGGGATCCCCCACTCCTGCACAGCCAGGGGCACCAAATCTTCACAGGCACACTGAATCAGAAAACAGTCCGTAGCTTTGTTTTTTTGTTGGTTTTTAGAGAGTTACTTGTAAAGAGATGGGAGGTTATGGGATGCCCATTTGGCTTCAGAAAACTTCAGGGACAACTTCCTATAAACATCTACACAGTGGCGGAATTACCAGGGTCGCAACAGTCGCACTTGCGAAGGGGCCCTGGCATTCCGCCACTGTCGGAGGGCCCCAGCGGAGTTACTAGTCGCACGGCTCTGAGCTGGCAGTGTCAATCTCACAGCACAGAGCTTGCATTGACAGTTCTATCTCCCCCTCCATCCTCTCTTGAACGGGATGAGACAGGACACAGACGATCTGCTCCCCCTTCTCCCCCTCCCCTCTCCTTTGCGTGCTCTGCGGGCAGTCAAGTGTGAAGCTAATGAGCTCACATTTCCCACAGAGCATGCACAGGAGAGGAGAGAGGGAGAAGGGGGAGCTGATCGGCTGTGTCCTGTCTCATCCCGTTCAAGAGAGGACGGAGGGGGAGATAGAACTGTCAATGCCGGCTCTGTGCTGTTCCACTGATAGGAGGCATTGATGGGCACTCATAGGAGGCTTTAATGGGCACAGATAGGCAGAAGTCAGGCAGCATTGATGAGCTCTGATAGGTGACATTGATGAGCACTGATAGGCAGAACTCATAGGCAGTATTGGTGAGCACTGATAGGTGGCACTGATAGGCAGCATTGATAAACACTGATAGGCAGCACCGATGGGCATTGAGCACTGATAAAAATGTAAAAAATATAAAATGCAGCACTTAGGGAACACAAACCCCCCAGGATCACCTTTGGGAGTAGGTATTCAACTGGTGAATCATAAATGGTGAAAAAAATAGTATGCAAACACTGAAAGTGATAAGGACATAAAGGATGACAAATGACAAAAAAAAGTCATTTAAAAAAATTACATTGAAAAAAATGTGCCTTTAAGAAGTATAAGCGGAAGTGACGTTTTGTCATGGAGATGAGTGGGCGCCATCTTAGCCTCACTCGTCTCCAGGCACAGCACGGAGAAGGAAGCGATCGCCTCCGCCGCTACCGACGGCTCCGGTAAGCGGCGGAGGGCACCAGATCGTGGTGGGAGGGGGGGGCCCTCTCCCGCCACAGATAAAAGTGATCTCGCGGCGAATCCGCCGCAGAGACCACTTTTATCTTAAAGCCGACCGCCGCACGAAAACGGGGATACCCGGGGTTATGGCAGCTTGCTGCTGCCATAACCACGATATCCGCCGCCAAAGTTTGGACGTACATCGGCGCGCGGAGGTCGGCAAGTGGGTAAATGAAAAAAAAAAAGTGGAAAAAAAAAATCAAAAATAATAATAATATATTTTTTTAAAATCACACATGTGAGCTATTGCCACAAACATCAGAGTGAGAGCAATAATTCTAGAGCTATAATTCACAATTAACTCTAGAACGATAACTGTAAAAGCCGTCACCAATGGACAATTTTAGGTAACATATTTTGCTGCCATTTCACAGAAGCGAGCAATTTTTAAATCTTGACAAGTTTGGTATCTATTTACTCGACACATCATCTTTTATATTTTACAAAAAATTGGGTACTATATTGTGTTTGTGGGCACTAAAATAGATTTAAAGTTGAACTATAGGCAACTTTTTTTTATTTTGGATAGAGGAAGGGAGGGTTATGACCCCTGTCAGATTTTTTTTTTTTTTACTATCCATGTCCCATTGCGAAGATTTCCCTTCACTTCCTGTCCCATAGCCAAACAGGAAGTAAGGGGAATTCCTTGGGGACCCCCAGGTCACCAGAACTAGTGTCCCCATTAGAAGATTTCCCCTCTATTAATGTTCTGGGGGAAACCCAAAATTTGGGGTTTTCTTTTACTTTCACTTTTAATGATAATCAGGACAAATAGAGAGAGGCAATCTCCCTAATCGGGGCGCAGACAGAAACAAAAATTGACAGGGGTTCTAATCTCTCTCCACTCTATCCCAAACTAAAAAAAAAAGTTTTGCCTTTAGATACACAAGTATATTTTTGGACTTAATAAATGGCGCTGTAAATATTTCCCGACATAGGAAATGGCAATGGCTGCTATTTTATTCTCGGGGGCTCTGCATTCAGAAAATATATAATGCATAGCTCCCAACTGTCCCTGATTTTGAGGGACTGTCCCTGATTTGGAGCAATGTCCCTCTGTCCCTCTTTCCTCCTCATTTGTCCCTCATTTTGGTCTGATCTATATAGTTGTATATAAAATGCACTTTTTATCTATCAAAAAGTGTTTTCCAGCGCTAAACCTTTCATCTGATTTCTAAATTGCTGCATTTGTAAATTCCAAAAGCCAATATAAAGGAATAGTAATGGTAAAAAAGCACTTATGGGTTTAACCAATCTTGTTTTTTTGCACAATTCTCCTTTAATTGGGCGTGGCAAGGAGTGTGTCCTATGCCTGCATGCTTTTGTCGATAGGTGTCCCTCATTCCCATTTCAAAAAGTTGGGAGGTGTGTATAATGTTTAGGGGTTCCAAGTAATTTTCTAGCAAAAAACGATGATTTTAACATGTGCGTGAAACATTAAAAAATTGCCCCAGTAGGCAAGGGATTAAGGTGTATGTGTGGGCGAAATCTGAACAAAAACAGCACATCTTTGCAATAAATAGACATTTCCCGGTCTCTTTAACTGCACTGTAAGTACTAAAAATCCCTGATGATCCTGACAGAGATGTGGTCAGCATCCAACTTCCTGCAGTGATCTGACCACACTGCACTGAAATGTTGTCTGCCCTACCTGAGTCCTGCCCTGTTGGACTACAGAACTTCTCCCCAACTCCTCATCTCCATAACTTCTCCCCAACTCCTCATCTCCATAACTTCTCCCCAACTCCTCATCTCCATAACTTCTCCAGGTTTACATTCTCAGCACTCCCTTCCATTCCATACCAGTGGCCTGCTGTTTCTCCCCCAGTCTGTGCAGCATTGGAAGTGTTGTCAGGCCACTGCAGGAAGTTAGCAGCTGGCTGCATTTCTGGCAGGATCCTTGGATTTTTTTTTTTGTACAGCACCATGAAGAGATGGGAAAGTTCATGTAATGGAGAGCTGTGCTCAGTATGTTTGTTTAGATTTGACCACTCAAAAACCTCAAAGAAAGTACAAAGTATGACTTATGATATAACAAAATACTATGAAAATATCAAAATACTGCATTGTATGTGTTTCTGTGTTACAAACGAAATATTAAGATATGACATTAAATATGAAGTATATAAAGTATAGCTCAAAACAATTTATTAACACTTTATTTTGAAACAATAGATGTAACTGCAACAGCGGAACCATCAACAGGGACGGCACCAGATATGACCTCAACGATAACAACTGCTGAATCAACAATGAGCACTCAGGATCCAACAACAACGGTGGGCAGCACAGAACCCCCGACCACCATGGAGAAAGCAACCAGCACTGAAACTCCAACCATTACCATTGCGACTCCAACCACCATAATGGTAACCAGTAATGAAACTCCAACAACCACCATGACAACAGTCACCACTGAGCCTCTAACCACCACAACTGAGCTTTCAACCACCATGATATTAACCAGCACTGAAACTCAAACCACCGCCGTGATCGTAACTACCACTGAGCCTCCAACCACCACTATAGCAACCAGTAGTGACACTCCAACCACTACCATGACAGCAACAACAGCTGCTGAGTCTACAACCACCATTATAGCAACCAGTAGTGAAACTCCAACCACTACCATGACAGCAACAACAGCTGCTGAGTCTACAACCACCACTATAGCAGCCAATTCTGAAACTCTCATAACCACCATGACACCAAAAACCACTGAGCCTCCAACAACCATGACAGCAACAAGCACTGAGGCTTCAACCACTGCCATGACAACAACTACAGAATCTCCAACCACTACGATAGCAACCAGCACTGAGACTCCAACAACCACCATGATGTCAATGACCACTCAGCCTCCAACCACCATATTAGTAACCAACACTGAAACTCCAACAACCACCATGATAACAGCTACCACTGAGCCTCTCACAACCACAACTGAGCCTCCAACCACCATGACAACAGCCAGCACTGAAACTCAAACCACCATCATGATAACAACCACCCCTGAGCCTCCAACCACCACTATAGCAACCAGCACTGAAACTCCAACCACTACCATGACAGCATCCACTACTGAGTCTACAACCACCACTATAGCAACCAGCTTTGAAAGTCCAACAAACACTGCCATGACCAGCAGTGAATCTTCAACCACCAACACAGAAGCCACCACCGGGCCTGTAACAACAACTGACACTTCAACCATTACAACAGAAACCGCAACAACCACTATGGACACTCAAACCACCATGACAGAAACCAGCACTGAAACGCCAACCACCACCATAATAGCAACCAGCACTGAAACTCCAACAACCACCAAGATAACAATTACCACTGAGTCTCCAACCACCACCGACACTCCAACCACCATGATAGCAACCAGTAGTGACACTCCAACCACTACCATGACAGCAACAACAGCTGCTGAGTCTAAAACCACCATTATAGCAACCAGTAGTGAAACTCCAACCACTACCATGACAGCAACAACAGCTGCTGAGTCTACAACCACCACTATAGCAGCCAATTCTGAAACTCTCATAACCACCATGACACCAAAAACCACTGAACCTCCAACAACCATGACAGCAACAAGCACTGAGGCTTCAACCACTGCCATGACAACAACTACAGAATCTCCAACCACTACGATAGCAACCAGCACTGAGACTCCAACAACCACCATGATGTCAATGACCACTCAGCCTCCAACCACCATATTAGTAACCAACACTGAAACTCCAACAACCACCATTATAACAGCTACCACTGAGCCTCTCACAACCACAACTGAGCCTCCAACCACCATGACAACAGCCAGCACTGAAACTCAAACCACCATCATGATAACAACCACCCCTGAGCCTCCAACCACCACTATAGCAACCAGCACTGAAACTCCAACCACTACCATGACAGCATCCACTACTGAGTCTACAGCCACCACTATAGCAACCAGCTTTGAAAGTCCAACAAACACTGCCATGACCAGCAGTGAATCTTCAACCACCAACACAGAAGCCACCACCGGGCCTGTAACAACAACTGACACTTCAACCATTACAACAGAAACCGCAGCAACCACTATGGACACTCAAACCACCATGACAGAAACCAGCACTGAAACGCCAACCACCACCATAATAGCAACCAGCACTGAAACTCCAACAACCACCAAGATAACAATTACCACTGAGTCTCCAACCACCACTGACACTCCAACCACCATGATAGCAACCAGTAGTGACACTCCAACCACTGCCATGACAGCAACAACAGCTGCTGAGTCTACAACCACCATTATAGCAACCAGTAGTGAAACTCCAACCACTACCATGACAGCAACAACAGCTGCTGAGTCTACAACCACCACTATAGCAGCCAATTCTGAAACTCTCATAACCACCATGACACCAAAAACCACTGAACCTCCAACAACCATGACAGCAACAAGCACTGAAGCTTCAACCACTGCCATGACAACAACTACAGAATCTCCAACCACTACGATAGCAACCAGCACTGAGACTCCAACAACCACCATGATGTCAATGACCACTCAGCCTCCAACCACCATATTAGTAACCAACACTGAAACTCCAACAACCACCATGATAACAGCTACCACTGAGCCTCTCACAACCACAACTGAGCCTCCAACCACCATGACAACAGCCAGCACTGAAACTCAAACCACCATCATGATAACAACCACCCCTGAGCCTCCAACCACCACTATAGCAACCAGCACTGAAACTCCAACCACTACCATGACAGCATCTACTACTGAGTCTACAACCACCACTATAGCAACCAGCTTTGAAAGTCCAACAAACACTGCCATGACCAGCAGTGAATCTTCAACCACCAACACAGAAGCCACCACCGGGCCTGTAACAACAACTGACACTTCAACCATTACAACAGAAACCGCAACAACCACTATGGACACTCAAACCACCATGACAGAAACCAGCACTGAAACGCCAACCACCACCATAATAGCAACCAGCACTGAAACTCCAACAACCACCAAGATAACAATTACCACTGAGTCTCTAACCACCACTGACACTCCAACCACCATGATAGCAACCAGCACTGAAACTCCAACCACCACCATGACAGCAACAAACACTGAGCCTCCAACCATCTCAACATCAACCAGTACTGAAACTCCAACAACAGCGACAACAGCCACCACTGAGCCTCTGACCACATCCAGAACAACTAGCACTAAAGCTACCACTATGATAGTAACAACCACTGGGCCACCAACCACCCCAACAGCAACCAGCACTGAAACTACAATAACCACCATGACATCAACAACCACTGACACTCCAAACACCTCAGCAGCAACCAGTACTGAAATTCCAACATCCACAACCACCATTGAACCTCAAACCATCACTATAGCAACCAACACTGAAATTCCAACAACCACCATGATAACAGCCACCCCAGAGCCTCTCACAAACACAACTGAGACTCCAACCACCATGACAGCAACCAGCACTGAAAGTTCAACCATTGCCATGACAACAACAACTACAGAATCTCTAACCACTACAACAGCAACTAGCACTGACACTCCAACAACCACCATAACATCAAAAACCACCGGACCGCCAACTACCATGACAACAACCAGCAGTGAATCTTCAACCACCAACACAGCAGCCACCACCAGGCCTGTAACGACAACTGACACTTCAACCAGTACAGCAGAAACCACAACAACCACTATGGACACTCAAACCACCATGACAGAAACCAGCACTGAAACGCCAACCACCACCACTATAGCAACCAGCACTGAAACTCCAACCACTACCATGACAGCAACCACTACTGAGTCTACAACCACCACTATAGCAACCAGCTTTGAAAGTCCAACAAACACTGCCATGACAACAACAACTACAGAATCTCTAACCACTACAGCAGCAACCAGCACTGACACTCCAACAACCACCATAACACCAAAAACCACCGTACCACCAACTACCATGACAACAACCAGCAGTGAATCTTCAACCACCAACACAGCAGCCACCACCGGGCCTGTAACAACAACTGACACTTCAACCATTACAACAGAAACCGCAACAACCACTATGGACACTCAAACCACCATGACAGAAACCAGCACTGAAACGCCAACCACCACCATAATAGCAACCAGCACTGAAACTCCAACAACCACCAAGATAACAATTACCACTGAGTCTCCAACCACCACTGACACTCCAACCACCATGATAGCAACCAGCATTGAAACTCCAACCACCACCATAACAGCAACAAACACTGAGCCTCCAACCACCTCAACATTAACCAGTACTGAAACTCCAACAACAACGACAACAGCCACCACTGAGCCTCTGACCACATCCAGCACAACTAGCACTGAAGCTACCACTATGATAGTAACAACCACTGGGCCACCAACCACCCCAACAGCAACCAGCACTGAAACTACAATAACCACCATGACATCAACAACCACTGACACTCCAAACACCTCAGCAGCAACCAGTACTGAAATTCCAACATCCACAACCACCATTGAACCTCAAACCATCACTATAGCAACCAACACTGAAATTCCAACAACCACCATGATAACAGCCACCCCAGAGCCTCTCACAAACACAACTGAGACTCCAACCACCATGACAGCAACCAGCACTGAAAGTTCAACCATTGCCATGACAACAACAACTACAGAATCTCTAACCACTACAACAGCAACTAGCACTGACACTCCAACAACCACCATAACACCAAAAACCACCGCACCGCCAACTACCATGACAACAACCAGCAGTGAATCTTCAACCACCAACACAGCAGCCACCACCGGGCTTGTAACGACAACTGACACTTCAACCAGTACAGCAGAAACCACAACAACCACTATGGACACTCAAACCACCATGACAGAAACCAGCACTGAAACGCCAACCACCACCACTATAGCAACCAGCACTGAAACTCCAACCACTACCATGACAGCAACCACTACTGAGTCTACAACCACCACTATAGCAACCAGCTTTGAAAGTCCAACAAACACTGCCATGACAACAACAACTACAGAATCTCTAACCACTACAACAGCAACCAGCACTGACATTCCAACAACCACCATAACACCAAAAACCACCGGATCGCCAAGTACCATGACAACAACCAGCAGTGAATCTTCAACCACCAACACAGCAGCCACCATCGGGCCTGTAACAACAACTGACACTTCAACCATTACACCAGAAACCGCAAAAACCACTATGGACACTCAAACCACCATGACAGAAACCAGCACTGAAACGCCAACCACCACCATAATAGCAACCAGCACTGAAACTCCAACAACCACCAAGATAACAATTACCACTGAGTCTCCAACCACCACTGACACTCCAACCACCATGATAGCAACCAGCACTGAAACTCCAACCGCCACCATGACAGCAACAAACACTGAGCCTCCAACCACCTCAACATCAACCAGTACTGAAACTCCAACAACAACGGCAACAGCTGCCACTGAGCCTCTGACCACATCCAGCACAACTAGCACTGAAGCTACCACTATGATAGTAACAACCACTGGGCCACCAACCACCCCAACAGCAACCAGCACTGAAACTACAATAACCGCCATGACATCAACAACCACTGACACTCCAAACACCTCAGCAGCAACCAGTACTGAAATTCCAACATCCACAACCACCATTGAACCTCAAACCATCACTATAGCAACCAACACTGAAATTCCAACAACCACCATGATAACAGCCATCCCAGAGCCTCTCACAAACACAACTGAGACTCCAACCACCATGACAGCAACCAGCACTGAAAGTTCAACCATTGCCATGACAACAACAACTACAGAATCTCTAACCACTACAACAGAAACTAGCACTGACACTCCAACAACTACCATAACACCAAAAACCACCGGACCGCCAACTACCATGACAACAACCAGCAGTGAATCTTCAACCACCAACACAGCAGCCACCACCAGGCCTGTAACGACAACTGACACTTCAACCAGTACAGCAGAAACCACAACAACCACTATGGACACTCAAACCACCATGACAGAAACCAGCACTGAAACGCCAACCACCACCATAATAGCAACCAGCACTGAAACTCCAACAACCACCAAGATAACAATTACCACTGAGTCTCCAACCACCACTGACACTCCAACCACCATGATAGCAACCAGCACTGAAACTCCAACCACCACCATGACAGCAACAAACACTGAGCCTCCAACCACCTCGACATCAACCAGTACTGAAACTCCAACAACAATGACAACAGCTGCCACTGAGCCTCTGACCACATCCAGCACAACTAGCACTGAAGCTACCACTATGATAGTAACAAGCACTGGGCCACCAACCACCCCAACAGCAACCAGCACTGAAACTACAATAACCGCCATGACATCAACAACCACTGACACTCCAAACACCTCAGCAGCAACCAGTACTGAAATTCCAACATCCACAACCACCATTGAACCTCAAACCATCACTATAGCAACCAACACTGAAATTCCAACAACCACCATGATAACAGCCACCCCAGAGCCTCTCACAAACACAACTGAGACTCCAACCACCATGACAGCAACCAGCACTGAAAGTTCAACCATTGCCATGACAACAACAACTACAGAATCTCTAACCACTACAACAGAAACTAGCACTGACACTCCAACAACCACCATAACACCAAAAACCACCGGACCGCCAACTACCACGACAACAACCAGCAGTGAATCTTCAACCACCAACACAGCAGCCACCACTGGGCCTGTAACGACAACTGACACTTCAACCAGTACAGCAGAAATCACAACAAACACTATGGACACTCAAACCACCATGACAGAAACCAGCACTGAAACGCCAACCACCACCACTATAGCAACCACCACTGAAACTCCAACCACTACCATGACAGCAACCACTACAGAGTCTACAACCACCACTATAGCAACCAGCTTTGAAAGTCCAACAAACACTGCCATGACAACAACTACAGAATCTCTAACCACTACAACAGCAACCAGCACTGACACTCCAACAACCACCATAACACCAAAAACCACCGGACCGCCAACTACCATGACAACAACCAGCAGTGAATCTTCAACCACCAACACAGCAGCCACCACCGGGCCTGTAACAACAACTGACACTTCAACCATTACAACAGAAACCGCAACAACCACTATGGACACTCAAACCACCATGACAGAAACCAGCACTGAAACGCCAACCACCACCATAATAGCAACCAGCACTGAAACTCCAACAACCACCAAGATAACAATTACCACTGAGTCTCCAACCACCACTGACACTCCAACCACCATGATAGCAACCAGCATTGAAACTCCAACCACCACCATAACAGCAACAAACACTGAGCCTCCAACCACCTCGACATCAACCAGTACTGAAACTCCAACAACAACGACAACAACCACCACTGAGCCTCTGACCACATCCAGCACAACTAGCACTGAAGCTACCACTATGATAGTAACAACCACTGGGCCACCAACCACCCCAACAGCAACCAGCACTGAAACTACAATAACCACCATGACATCAACAACCACTGACACTCCAAACACCTCAGCAGCAACCAGTACTGAAATTCCAACATCCACAACCACCATTGAACCTCAAACCATCACTATAGCAACCAACACTGGAATTCCAACAACCACCATGATAACAGCCACCCCAGAGCCTCTCACAAACCCAACTGAGACTCCAACCACCATGACAGCAACCAGCACTGAAAGTTCAACCATTGCCATGACAACAACAACTACAGAATCTCTAACCACTACAACAGCAACTAGCACTGACACTCCAACAACCACCATAACACCAAAAACCACCGGACCGCCAACTACCATGACAACAACCAGCAGTGTATCTTCAACCACCAACACAGCAGCCACCACCGGGCCTGTAACAACAACTGACACTTCAACCATTACAACAGAAACCGCAACAACCACTATGGACACTCAAACCACCATGACAGAAACCGGCACTGAAACGCCAACCACCACCATAATAGCAACCAGCACTGAAACTCCAACAACCACCAAGATAACAATTACCACTGTGTCTCCAACCACCACTGACACTCCAACCACCATGATAGCAACCAGCACTGAAACTCCAACCACCACCATGACAGCAACAAACACTGAGCCTCCAACCACCTCGACATCAACCAGTACTGAAACTCCAACAACAACGACAACAGCCACCACTGAGCCTCTGACCACATCCAGCACAACTAGCACTAAAGCTACCACTATGATAGTAACAACCACTGGGCCACCAACCACCCCAACAGCAACCAGCATTGAAACTCCAACCACCACCATGACAGCAACAAACACTGAGCCTCCAACCACCTCAACATCAACCAGTACTGAAACTCCAACAACAACGACAGCAGCCACCACTGAGCCTCTGACCACAGCCAGTCCAACTAGCACTGAAGCTACCACTATGATAGTAGCAACCACTGAGCTACCAACCACCCCAACAGCAACCAGCACTGAAACTACAATAACCGCCATGACATCAACAACCACTGACACTCCAAACACCTCAGCAGCAACCAGTACTGAAATTCCAACATCCACAGCCACCATTGAACCTCCAACCATCAATATAGCAACCAACACTGAAATTCCAACAACCACCATGTCAGCAATAACCAATGAGCTTCCAACTACCATGACAACAAGCAACAGTGAACCTCCAACAACTGGAAACAGTACAACTCCAGGAACTAGTACAACACAAGGATCCAGCACAACACCAGGAACGAGTACAACACCTGGATACAGTACAACTCCAGGAGCTAGTACAACAGATGAATTCAGTACAGCCCCCGGATCCATTTCAACTCCAGAAACCAGTACAACACCTGGATCCAGTACGACTCCAGAAGCCAGTACAACACCTGAACCCAGTACAACTCCAGAAGCCAGTACAACACCTGAATCTACTACAAAACCTGGATCCAGTACAACTCCAGAAACCAGTACAACATCTGGATCCATTACAACTCAAGGAACCAGTACAACACCAAGATCTAGTCTAACACCTGGATCCAGTACAGCTCCAGGAATAATTACAGCACCTGGATCCAGTGCAACTCTAGAGGCCAGTACAAAACCTACATCCAGTACAACTCCAGAAGCCAGTACAACACCTGGATCCAGTACAACTCCAGGAGCTAGTACAACAGCTGAATCTAGTACAGCCCTCGGATCCAGTTCAACTCCAGCAGCCAGTACAACACCTGGATCGAGTACAACACCTGAAACCAGTACAACTCCAGAAGCCAGTACAACACCTGGATCCAGTACAGAACCTGGATCCAGTACAACTCCAGGAACCAGTACAACACCTGCATCCAGTACAACTCCAGAAGCCAGTACACCACCTGGATCTAGTACAACACCTGGACCCAGTACAACTTCGAGAGCCAGTATAACACCTGAATCTACTACAACACTTGTATCCAGTACAAATCCAGAAGCCAATACAACAGCTGGATCCAGTACAACTCCAGAAACCAGTACAACACAGGGATCTAGTCTAACACCTGGGTCCAGTACAGCTCCAGGAACAATTACATCTCCTGGATCCAGTGCAACTCCAGCAGCCAGTACAACACCTGGATCCAGTACAACACTTGAATCCAGTACAACTCCAGAAGCCAGTACAACACCTGGATCCAGTACAACTCCAGAAACCAGTACATCATCTGGATCCAAAAGAACTCCAGAAGCTAGTACAACACCTGGATCTAGTACGACACCTGGATCCAGTACAACTTCAGAAGCCAGTACAATATCTGGATCAAGTACAGCCCCTGGCTCCAGTACAAGTTCAGGATCCAGTACAATCTCTGAATCCAGTACGACTCCAGAAGCCAGTACAACACCTGGATCCAGTACAACTCCAGGAGCTAGTACAACAGCTGAATCTAGTACAACCCCCAGATCCAGTACGACTCCAGAAGCCAGTAAAACACCTGGATCCAGTACAGCCCCTGGCTCCAGTACAACTTCAGGATCCAGTACAATCTCTGGATCCAGTACGACTCCAGAAGCCAGTACAACACCTGGATCCAGTACAACTCCAGGAGCTAGTACAACAGCTGAATCTAGTACAACCCCCAGATCCAGTACGACTCCAGAAGCCAGTACAACAACTGGATCCAGTACAGCCCCTGGATCCAGTACAACTCCAGGGACCAGTACAACACCTGGATCTAGTACAACTCCAGAAGCCAGTACATTACTTGAATCCAATACAACTCCAGGAACCAGTACAACACTGGGATCTAGTCCAACACCTGGATCTAGTACAGCTCCAGGAACGATTACAACACTTGGATCCAGTGCAACTCCAGCAGCTAGTACAACACATGGATCCAGTACAACACCTAGATCCAGTACAGCATCTGGATCCAGTACAACTCCAGGAACCAGTACAACATCTGGATCCAGTGCAACTCCAGAAGCCAGTACAACACCTGGATCCAATATAACTCCAGGAACCAGTACAACACTGGGATCTAGTCCAACACCTGGATCCAGTACAGTTCCTGGAACGATTACAACACTTGGATCCAGTGCAACTCCAGCAGCCAGTACCACATCTGGATCCAGTACAACACCTAGATCCAGTACAGAACCTGGATCCAGTACAACTCCAGGAACCAGTACAACACCTGCATCCAGTACAACTCCAGAACCCAGTACAATACCTGCATCCAATACAACTGCAGGAACCAGTACAACACTGGGATCTAGTCCAACACCTGTATCAAGTACAGCTGCAGGAATGATTACAACACCTGGATCCAGTGCAACTCCAAAAGCCAGTACAACACCTGGATCTAGTACAACACCTGGATCCAGTACAAATCCAGAAGCCAATACAACAGCTGGATCCAGTACAACTCCAGAAGCCAGCACAACACCTGGATCCAGTACAACTCCAGAAGCCAGTACAACACCTGCATCCAATACAACTGCAGGAATCAGTACAACACTGGGATCTAGTCCAACACCGGTATCCAGTACAGATGTAGGAATGATTACAACACCTGGATCCAGTGCAACACCTGGATCCAGTACAAATCCAGAAGCCAATACAACACCTGGATCCAGTACAACTCCAGAAGCCAGTACAACGCCTGGATCTAGTACAACACCTAGATCCAGTACAGCACCTGGATCTAGTACAACTCCAGGAACCAGTACAACACCAGAAGTCAGTACAACACCTGGATCCAGTACAACTCCAGGAACCAGTACAACCCCTGGATCCAGTACAACTCCAAGAACCAGTGCAACACTTGGGTCCAGTACAGCTCTAGAAGCCAGTACAACGCCTGGATCCAGTACAACTCCAGAAGCCAGTACAATACATGTATCCAGTACAACTCCAGAAGCCAGTACAACAGCTGGATCCAGTACAACTCCAGGAACCAGTACAATACATTTATCCAGTACAAATCCAGGAACCAGTACAACTCCTGGATTAAGTTCAACTCCAGAAGCCAGTACAACACCTGGATCCAGTGCAACTTTAGGAACAAGTACAAAACCTGGATCCAGTATAACTCCAGAAGCCAGTACAACATCTGGATCCAGTACAGCTCTAGAAGCCAGTACAAAACCTGGATCCAGTACAACCCCAGAAGCCAGTACAACAGCTGGATCCAGTACAACTCCAGGAACCAGTACAACACATTTATCCAGTACAACTCCAGGAACCAGTACAACACTTGGATCTAGTACAACATCTGAAACCAGTACAACACCTGGATCTAGTACAACTCCAGGAACCAGTACAACACTTGGATCCAGTACAGCTCCAGAAGGCAGTACAACACCTGGATCCAGTGCATCTCCAGAAGCCAGTACAAGTCCAGGAACTCGTACAACACCTGGATCCAGTACAACTCTAGGAACCAGTACAACATCTACATCCAGTACAACTCCAGAAGCTGGTACCACACCTGGATCCAGTACAACACCTGGATCCAGTACAACTCCAGAAACCAGTACAACTCCAGAAACCAGTACAACATCCGGATCCAGTACAACATCCGGATCCAGTACAACACCTGGATCCAGTACAACTCCAGGAACCAGTGCAGCATTTGGATCCAGTACAACTCCAGAAGCCAGTACATCTCCAGGAACCAGTACAACATCTGGATCCAGTAAAACTCCAGAAGCCAGTACAACACCTGGATCCAGTGCAACTTCAGGAACAAGTACAAAACCTGGATCCAGTACAACTCCAGAAGCCAGTACAACACCAAAAACCAGTACAACATCTGGATCCAGCACAACTCCAGGAACCAGTACAGCACCTGGGTCTAGTACAGCACTTGGATCGAGTACAGCAGTATCGGGAGCAAGCACAGTTTCTGCCAGTGCAACTGTAGCCAATGCAACATCTGAAAACAATACTACACAAGGTACGCTTTGGTTTGCCCTACACCCTCAATTAGAACATGTATGTCGATACAGTTTGTAGTAAGCATTGTATTGTATTATGGAGTTATTGTCAGCGAGTTAAACCCAAAATTTGACTCAGGATTTCCTTTGCTGTTTATCCCTGCCCCTCAAATACGCACCCCTGTACCTCTGAAAAAAAACCTCATATACAGTACAATACAAACCTTTTTCTATGTGCCTTTGGCTCACAATGTCACAGGTCCTCTCCATCCTTTTCTTCCTCCAGTGGTGGACAGATCTAAATGCTGCACAGAGCAACACCACCTAATGAAGTGTTGCCACTCTTTGCAGTATTCTCCAAAATTCTAGATCTTAACCTGATCACTAGAATCTCATATAAGCTTTAAAACTACTGTCAAGTACCTGGTAGAAGCTGAGCCGAGGAGCGGGCTTCCCTTAGGCTGGGTTCACATATATGCAGTGCAGGACACCGTATGTGATTCGGACACCAATTCCTATTCAAATCACATGCAATTCTTTGCAGTGCGATTTGAGCACATTCATTTTGTATGGGCTCAATTCACACCGCACCGCACAAAAAAGGTGCAGGCACCTTTATTTTTTTTCTGCACCGGAATCGGATTGCACGGGTGTTCACACCCATGCGATCCAATTTTTACAATTGTATTGCGTTTTGGAATCATTAATTTAACATTGACACTGGCGGCAGATTGCATGAACGTCATTGCGATTTCAGTGCGGTACGGGAAACGCTCAGGATTGGCTGTGTTTCCTGCACCACATATATGTGAACCGATCCTTACACTTCCTGTTCAATACCCTCTTGAGTCAGTGAAAGGGGGTAACCTAGTCGAAAAAAGTGGCTTGGTGACCACAGTGAGTCCAGATGTAGTGGTTGATCTGATAATAGTCTGAATACTGCTGGCATGCTGTGGATTCTCATACTGGAACTTGTGCAGAATGCTGGCACATGGATGGAGCATGGGAACCCACACGGGCAGAAAACAAGCCAAAGTCAAGATGAGTTAGCAACAGCTGGGTAGCAAGGTTATTTTATTTGGTGTGGCTGTGCCCATAAAGTCCATGAACTGTGGTTCAAGTTTTTCTTGGCTGGGTAGCTAAGGTACCAAATTGGAAGGCAGGCCCAGAGTCAGAAGCCAGGCTGGGGTTGATATCAGATGGGCAGCAAAGGTACCAAATCAACAGGCAGAAGATGGCAAGGTCAGGGAACAGCCAAAGTCAGCAATGAGAGATTGGGATACAGCAGAATCAGGAGGAAATCTGGATCAAAGAAGGAGTACCAGAATGCAGGTCAGGTCATAGGTCACAGGAGCTGATGACCACTCAGCAATTCTCTTTAGTTGTGCTGTGCTTTAAAACAAGGCTCTGAGCACCAAAAACCAGGGCCAAATGTGTATTCTAATTCATGCACACCGAGGTACGCACAGCCCTCACTATGTAGGGACTATGAGCAGCAGTATACACATGTGCAGACCTTTGGGTATGGCCATGCATAGACACGTGCAGAATGGAAAAAATAAAAAATGTATTTTTGTTTAAGTCTTAACCCTAACTTTTTCTTTTTTTTTCCAATCTAGCACAAAGTGGTATATCCGGATCCATCCCTGGTTATGCTATTGCTCTCATTGCAGTGATAGCTGTTGTGATGGTTGCCATACCGATAGTGGTATATCTGGTAAGTGTCAACATTCCAGTATGGCACATTCATATAATGTGTACTACAGTAATTTAGCCAAAATTAATTTTGCCATAATATCGCTAATTTCCCCCTTATCTCAAACGAGCCTCTCATTTCCCTATTGTCAGAAACCATGAATCAGACGTGTTTAATAATAATAATAGTAAAAAGGTAAACAGAGATAAACTTAGTCAAAACATAGCCAGAATTCAGGAACCGGAACGGATAGTCAGACAAGCCAAAACGTCAGGGTGCAGGAGATAAGCGTAGAAGAATAGCAAGCAGGATCTGGAGCCAGAAGGAATGTCAGCCAAGCAAGTCTTTAACAGGAACACAGGAAAGCGTCTCTAGAGATGTGACCAAGGCGAAGGCAGAGATCATGTGGTCTGGACGACTTAAAGTGGATGTAAACCCGAATTTTTTTTTGATGTCATAATGTAGAGTGTAAGATTTCCTATCATTTGAGCCCAGTCTTGCCACACAGAGTTATTCCATCTCTGAGCAATCCTCTTTTATTGTTCAGTGAGATAAAACTTGACAAACTGAGAAAAACTTTGTCAAATCCTCCCCCTTGCTGTGAGTGACAGGTGATTTACATATCTCGTGCACTAGCCTAAGACATGCATTATTTTTTAATTTCCACCCCCACTCCTTTCTTTAGCAGCTCTGCAAGGATTGGCTGTTCCACACCTCAGCATGATTTGGCATGCTGAAGTCATGTGGTTACTTTCCTGTCTTTTCACTGGATGTTAGAGATCATAGCAGAAGTTCAGTGTAAGAAATACACAGGAGAAAATGTATATTGACAAGGGGAGTGTAGAGGTGGGCGGGGAGTGTACTAACATCACGACTCCACCCACCGAGCTCCAGACAATAGACCCGCCCACAGAATATGCAGTTTTTCGGGTCTAATAACAGAGAGAGGGGAGACATTTGACAGGTAAAGATACATGCAGGAGGCATGTATATCCTTATAGATAACCCCTATGGCAGTAGTTTAGAAAGGATGACATTGGGTTTACATCCACTTTAAGTAGGCAGGACTGACGAGCAGGATATCATCAACAGGTGAGTCACTGTGGAGAGAAAGGAGCTGGCAATTAGCCGACAGCTGAGCAGCCAGCTTTGAGAAGGAAGGCCCTGACACCTATACAGACTACATAGGCAAAATTTTATTGGAAAAAAAAATTCATATGTCTTTGTTTTCTAACAAAGCCTTGTGATCAATACATCCATGCTAACATGGTGATCCCAAGGGTTTGAAAGAAGAAACAACCAGAAATAAATTTAAGAAATCTGTAAAAAAAAAAAACCTGCTAAAAAGAGAAGATGAATAGGGCTGATTAGGGTTAGGTATGGGTTACTAAGGGGTTCAATTAGGAAAACAGTTTATTTTTATTTATTCTCTTATTTATTTTTTACTTGCAAAGTTGTTCATTTGATCTGCTATAATTAGACCTAAGAAGTTACAAGAAGCAATAATAACATTGCTTCATCACAACTCTTCAGAAACTTTTCTTGGTGTCAGTTTACACGGAAGCAGAATGATCTGTGGTTGCAGGTGCTGGACATCAAACACACTGATAGTATTGATATTTAAAGCTAAACATATTTTATATATATATTGTTCTGACTCAACTACAAGGCTATAAATGTTATCCTCAGCTTCACATAGAGCTTACATGACCTGGTGATCTATTTATCCCTTGCATCAATTCAGGCAGCTTAACTCAATGAATAACTCACTGTATGGAAAGACAGACGATGAATCCTCTCGAATGTTCCGTTTAATGATGGATATTCATAGGTAGAAAAACGTTGCAGTTGTAAGCCACTTGTAAGATGTTACAGCAATGAGGTATACTGTGCACAATGAATCAGAGAGAGGAAGGGGAGGAGAATATACAGAACTACGGTAAGAGAAAGAGTTCAGATAGACAGAGGGAACAAATCTTAAAGACACAGAGCATAATAAATCACATAGTGTAACACAACACTCCCCGTCTGAAATCTTTAGATTTCATAACCATAAACAAATATATATATATATTCAATAAGTCCAATACTGTTAAATGTCCTGGAACCTGTAATGAAAAACATGCAACAAGCAAGTATAAACATAAGTCCAACAGGATTGAAGAACATGTAGTCCGACGTATGACGTCTTTAAAGAATTCCAAAGTTCAAGGTAGAACCTGTAGATAGCAGCAATGTACTCCCCGCCGTGCCAACAGCATGGCTAGTCCTTGCATAAGTCACTCACCTGGCAAAAGGAGTACTAACTCAGTAATTGGTCGAGTGAAGGTTCGTGTGGATCCTCCCTTGGTTACCTTGACTTCTACCTTCCGGACCTTGTTATCGTCACTGGGCATAACCTTGGTAATAAGACCCATAGGCCACTCATTCCGACAAACTTCCTTGTCTTTTAGAAGGATGAGATCTCCAACCTTAAGATTAGGCTTAGATGTTTGCCATTTGTTACGACCTTGAAGGTGATGAAGATACTCCTTCCTTCAGCGATGCCAAAACACATTGGCGAGATGCTGCACCTGCTTCCATTGACGCCTGTAAATATCCTTGGGTTCAATCTC
Source organism: Lithobates septentrionalis (assembly GCA_037952835.1). NCBI lineage: Eukaryota > Metazoa > Chordata > Amphibia > Anura > Ranidae > Lithobates > Lithobates septentrionalis. Next base: position 56,673 of record JBBDGP010002832.1, read on the forward strand.
ACTTGAAGATATTACAGCAGTCCCAATCTTTTGAGTAAGGAGCGAAACTGGAGTAAGGATCACTGGAGCATCAGGATCTGAAGATACCGGCACTAAAGGTCTTGCGTTCACTATAGCACACACTTCAGCGAGAAAGGTAGACAAAGTATCATGGGTGAGTGGTAAAGACTTGTGAGTCTGCAACATGGAGTCAACAGGGGGTGAGTATGGCTCCTCACACAAAAAGCTTGGAGGTGACAGCCATAAGCTGTCCTGTAGAACATCAGATGACACGGCTCTGGTCCCACAGTCAGCTGGATTGAGTTCAGTGGGAACGTAACGCCATTGACTTGGTAGGGAGAATCTCTTAATACGTTCAACCCTGTTGCTGACGTACACATAAAACTGTTTTGTTTGGTTGTATATGTAACCAAGTACTACCTTACTGTCTGTATAGAAGGTGAAATAATCAATTCTAGTGTCCATTTCACTTCGTATGACTTCGCAATTTCTACTGCTAGCACGGCTGCACAAAGTTCGAGTCTTGGTATGGTATGTGCAGGTTTGGGAGTGAGTTTTGCCTTGCCTAGGACAAAACTACAGTGTGATTCCCCATTCATTTCAGAGATCTTCAAATAGGCTACAGTAGCAATAGCTTCAACTGATGCATCAGAGAAAATATGAATTTCCCTCCGGTAAACAGTTGAAATAGAACCTGGAACATAGCAATGGGAAATCTGAAGTTTTCCTAGTGACTTCAAAGAATGTCTCCACCTTTCCCACTTGTGTTGATTCTCACTAGGTAAGGGAGTATCCCAGTCTATGTTCTCAGTAGATAACTGTCTTAGCAGAATCTTACCTTGAATGGTAACTGGAGCAAGGAAACTGAGTGGGTCATAGATGCTATTCACCACCGACAGGACTCCTCTCTTAGTGAAGGGTTTGTCACAAGTTGACACTTGGAAGGTGAATGTGTCTTGTTCGATGTTCCACAACAAACCCAGACTTCGCTGTACAGGAGGCACATCTGTACCCAAATCAAGGTTTTTTAGACTGGTGGCATAGTCCTCAGAGTGAAAGGCATTCATAAGTTCGCGGCTGTTGGATATAATCTTGTGCAGTCTAAGGTATGCTGTAGCCAGCATCTCCTTTGTTCTGGTGAGGAGATCAATCGCTTCTTTAGCGGTTGGAAAAGACTTGAGTGCGTCATCAACGTAGAAGTTTCTTTCAACAAACTGACGAGCATCAGATCCATATTCTTCTTCTCCAGTCTGAGCTGTTCTCCTTAGCCCATAAGTTGCCACTGCAGGAGAAGGACTGTTACCAAAGACATGTACCTTCATTCGAAAGTCTATAACTTCCTTGTGGATGTCATTGTCTTTGTGCCATAGAAACTTGAGGTAGTTTCTGTTGTCTTCTCTGACAATGAAGCAGTGAAACATCTGTTGAATGTCTGCCATAACTGCTACAGGTTCTTGTCTGAAGCGAATCAAGACTTCTATTAGACTGTTGTTCAAATTAGGCCCTGTAAGGAGCATGTTGTTAAGAGAAACACCTTCATACTGAGCACTGGAATCAAAGACAACTCTGATTTGGTCTGGTTTACGTGGGTGATACACGCCAAAGGATGGAAGGTACCAGCATTCTTCTCCCTCCTTTAGTGGGGGTGCAGGCTCTGCATGATCTCTGTCAAATATATTTTGCATAAAGTCCACAAAGTGTCTTTGCATCTCTGGTTTCCTGCTTAAGTTGCGTTTTAAGGAGGAGAATCTACTGATGACCTGTTGCAAGTTGTTGGGCAGTCTCCCTCTTGGGAGACGAAAAGGTAGGGGTGCTACCCAGTTATTGGAGTCGTCTTGAAAGAACTCATTGTCCATTACCTTGATGAATTCTTTGTCTTCCATTGAAGGAGCCAGTATGTCATCTTGACTGGTTGTATTAAACACCGTAGAGCCAAAGTCGTCATCGTGGCACGAGAAAGGGCTTGTGTTACCTGAGATACCATGTTGCCATCTATGGCTGGCTATCTTCTCTTTCACCCAGTAGTGATGTGGGCATGGCTCAAAGTAAGTGTTTCGGCCATTTGGCAGAACATTTGTCTTGAATGACGAAATGTTGGTAGGTCTCTTCATTTTGCCTATACAGACGTTGCCTATGATGACCCACCCTAGATCCATGCGCTGAGCAAATGGGGCATCTGGGGGTCCACTGACTTGTCTGTGTACCTTGTGAATTCTTAGAATGTCTCTTCCTAACAGAAGAAGGATCTGAGCATCTTTGTCAAGCGGCGGTATCTCATTTGCTATTACCTTCAGGTGAGGGTGATGGAAAGCAGCAGCTGGAGTAGGGATTTCTTCCCTGTTAGCAGGTATCTGATTGCACTCGACAAGAGTAGGTAGAGGTAATTGCAAGTTACCTTTGAGAGAAGATACCATGAGTCCATGAGCCCTTCTTCCAGAAACCTCTGTAGTTCCACTACAGGTACCCAAGGTGTAAGGATGAGCTTCGCCTTTTATTTCAAATAGATTAAACAGTTCTGATTTTGCAAGCGATCTATTGCTCTGATCATCTAAGATAGCATAGGCTTTTAGAGTCTTTTCTGGTTGGTCCTTGTGGTATATGTTCACCAAGCATATTTTAGCACAGGACTTATCACAGCGCTCTTCTCCACAAACTTCAGTGCAGGATGAAGAAATGATGGTAGAATTAGGCACTTGGTCTGTATTCTCCCCGCCATGCGTTAACCTGGGAGGAGAGTTAGCAGGTTGTGCAGAGCTGGGCTCAAGCGGATGTAGGGCTTGCACATGCTCTTCGGAGCCACACTCTATGCACTTGATGGATACATTACAGTCCCTTGCAAAATGTTCGGTAGAAGCACAGCACCTGAAACATACCCTAAATGTCTTTAAAAGCTCCTTACGCTCTTCAAGAGGCTTTTTCCTAAAGCCGATACATTTTTTGAGGGGGTGTGGCTTCTTGTGAATGGGACACTCTCTGTTAGGGTTTTCAATCTTCCTACTCTGTCTGTCCGTGGCAACAACTGTGGTAGGAGTGGGAAGGATGTCAGTCTTTTTCACGGATACTGGGCCTCTACGGCTTCTATAGTTGCCCTGAAGACTGGTACTCTTAGGAAATGGTGAGAAGAGACTGCACTCACCGTAGGAAAAACTTGGATCATTCTTGGTCTCTGCGATTCTCCTGATGAAGTTGCAGAAGAAAGAGAATGGTGGGAAGGAAACCTTGTTCTCTTTTTTGTATGATGATCCTAGTGCAGACCATTTCTCTTGTATACCATACGGGAGCTTGGAGACAATTGGGTTTACCCCTCTTGCAGTGTCAAGGTAACTGAGTCCGGGTAGTTTTGGGTCTGCCTTGGCTAGCTGAAGCTCAAGGAGAAGGTCACTCAGTCTCTGGAACTCCTTGTTGTCCTTACCAGATATCTTTGGGAAAGTTTCCAGGCGCATGAACAAGGCATTTTCTATAGCTTCTGGACTGCCATAACTTTGCTCTAGTCGCTCCCATGCAGCTGTGAGGCCTGCTGTAGGATTGTCCATGAAAACTGATCTTAATGGCTTAACACGTGCAGCAGATAGAGGACCAAGCCATCTAATCAGGAGATCCAATTCTTGAGCCGCTGTAATGCCAAGATCGCTGATTGCAGTTCTGAAAGCACATTTCCAACTTCTGTAGTTCTCAGGTTGGTCATCAAAACTTGTAAGACCAGTCTTTGTGAGCTCTCTGCGAAGTATGTACCTCACAAACTCTGCTGTCTCAGTTGTCTCTGCCTTTATGTGAGATGTTGTTGGCTGAATGGTGCTGATTGCACTATCTTTGACATTATTGTTAAAGGACACAGGTAAATATGGTGCAGCAGATGCGTTCAGGTGAGTTGCTTGCTTGAAGTCGGTTGTTCCAATGGTACGTTGACTCAATGCTGTACCGATGACAGGAAATTGATGACTTGCTTGCAGCTTGCTCTGATGCTCTGTGGCATAAGAAGGAAGGTTAGGTAGGCAGGCAGGAAATGCATTGGAGTGATTTTGCATGCAGGAAGTCGCTGGAACCTCTTTAACTTGGAGCTGTGAAGGAGTTTCTAAGTTGCCAGGAGCATTGGAGACAATGGAGTGTATACTGCAGTGGCTTAGGACATAGTCTTTAGTGCGTTTGAGGGGATCTTCCATATCTGCTATGTTTAGGTTGATGCTGTCTTTCTCACTTGCACCTTCGTCCGCACTGATAGCTTGCTCTAGGACCCTTAGCTTTGCCATAGCTGCATCATGTTTACACTGTTCATTCAAGATTTCTATTGTTGCTCTTTGACGTGCTGTCTTTTCTGCGTATGCGACCTCCACCTTGCTGGCTTCCGCTTCAGCGTGGGCATTAATAAGTCGCTCACTGACTGTTGAGTATCTTGAACTATGACTTCTTGAAGACCTTTTAGAATGTCTGGTGGAAACAGATCTGTGAGATGCAGTGTCCTGTAGCAGCTCTATCTTTGCTTCTGCCTTTAATTTGGTTTGCTGGATAAAACTGTCTCTTTCCAGATTAAGAGCCTTGAAATTCTTTAATTCCTCGAGTGAAAGTTCTGTGTTCATATTTTGTAAGACATTATTGAACTTGTCACTGGTAAGCTGATAGAGCTCATAAGAGATAGAGAGTTGTTTAATGGTGCCCTGTAGTGTCAGTAATTCACGTTCAACAGACACTGTATTGGATTCAAAGGCAATCTTGTCCCAAATTAGCTTCAAGCTATTAAACAATTCAGTTCTTAAGGCTTCATAATTCTCCATCACTTTCCAGGTGGGTTTGACTGAGCGTTTGGGTAAGTCAGTTGGCTCAGTGTCTTGTGCTGGAGTGGCTGTATATTCACATTGAGAGCTGTGGTGACTCATGGCTGACACAGGCAGAGAATGTCTCAGTGATAAGCAGGCAGGATCTGTGTGCTGTAATATGACACTCTGCAGCCTGGTCTCAGGTTATGAAGATTCCATGTGCTGCTGTCTCATTCTTTCTTGCAATGAGGGCAGTAAATCTTGTCTGTAACAGTACTATATGCAGAAATCTTGTAATTAGGCTGTGGAACTACGTTTTTCTACTGTTCTGACTCAACTACAAGGCTATAAATGTTATCCTCAGCTTCACATAGAGCTTACATGACCTGGTGATCTATTTATCCCTTGCATCAATTCAGGCAGCTTAACTCAATGAATAACTCACTGTATGGAAAGACAGACGATGAATCCTCTCGAATGTTCCGTTTAATGATGGATATTCATAGGTAGAAAAACGTTGCAGTTGTAAGCCACATGTAAGATGTTACAGCAATGAGGTATACTGTGCACAATGAATCAGAGAGAGGAAGGGGAGGAGAATATACAGAACTACGGTAAGAGAAAGAGTTCAGATAGACAGAGGGAACAAATCTTAAAGACACAGAGCATAATAAATCACATAGTGTAACACAACATATATATATATATATATATATATATATATATATATATATATATATATATATATATATATATATATATACATATATATATACTGTATATGTGTGTGTGTATATATATATATTACAGTGCCTTGAAAAAATATTTATACCGCTTGAAATTTTCCACATGTTGTCATGTTACAACCAAAAACAGAAATGTATTTTATTGGGACTTTATGTGATGGACCAACACAAAGTGGCACATAATTGTGAAGTGGAAGGAAAATGATAAATGGTTTTCAATTTTTTTGACAAATAAATATGTGAAAATTGTGGGGGGTACATTTGTATGGCGCCCCCCTGAGTCAATACTTTGTAGAACCTCCTTTCTCTGCAATTACAGCTGCAAGTCTTTTTGGAGATGTCTCTACCAGCTTTGCACATCTAGAGAGGGACATTTCTGCCCATTCTTCTTTTTAAAATATCTCAAGCTCTGTCAGATTGGATGGAGAGCGTCTGTGAACAACAATTTTCAAGTCTTGCCACAGATTCTCAATTGGATTTAGGTCTGGACTTTGACTGGACCATTCTAACACATGAATATGCTTTGATCTAAACCATTCCATTGTAGCTCTGGCTGTATGTTTAGGGTCGTTGTCCCGCTGGAAGGTGAACCCCCCCCCCCCCCAGTCTCAAGTCTTTTGTAGACTCTAACAGGTTTTCTTCTAAGATTGTCCTTTATTTGGCTCCATCCATCTTCCCATCAACTCTGACCAGCTAACCTGTCCCTGCTGAAGAAAAACATCCCCACAACACGATGCTGCCACCACCATGTTTCACGGTGGGGATGGTGTGTTCAGGGTGATGTGCAGTGTTAATTTTCCGCCACACATAGCGTTTTGATTTTTATTTTATTTATATATATATATATATATATATATATATATATAAATAAAATAAATTATGCAATTTTATAGGTTTGTACAACTTTATACAATTTGTTTTGCTTGCTCACCCTCATCAATTTTTGTTCCACAGGTGGCCAAACTGGGATTTTTTGCTACCTTTGTTCCAAGAGAGGTCCCGTTATACAACTTTCCAGAGACTGGAATGAGGCTGCGAAGTTTCGAACTGCGAATGCCATCATCCAGGGTAACAAGACTCATTTCATCTTAAAATTGAAAATTTGCACTTGCTGAGTGGGTTAAAAAGTGATTGATCAAGGTGTATGGACTACATTTAGTCCCATATACAATATTTGTAGGGGGCTGACTGGTGAGACAGGGGGGGGGATATTTACTAAAACTTGGAACACTCAAAATCTGGTGCAGCTGTTCATGGTAGCTTCTAACTTCAGCTTGTTCAATTAAGCTTTGACAAAATACCTGGAAGCTGATTGGTTTCTATGCAGAGCTGCACCAGATGTTGCACGGTCCATTTTTAGTAATCCCCCCCCCCCCCCCCCCAATGGAACCAACATAAAAGCATTTAATCATTATTTTATTTTCATTTACAACATTGGAAGGGCTGCCATTATATAAGTGGACTCATCTACTAAAAGAGACACCATCTATTTCCAGTGTTAAGCAACATTTAAAGTGTAGAGCCAAAACCTTTTTTTTCTGTTTTGGAACTTTACCATCTCGATTGGTCCTGGTTATCAATCATTGGTGACCATTGTCACTGGGACAGGAAATAATGGGAATCTTGAGTGAATTGAATTTTCTGAACATAACTGTATTGAATTTTTCATCATTTTGACCCCCATTAACCATTAGACAATCAAACAAAGGTTCTTAAAAAAAAAAAAAAATCGAATTAAATTTTTCTATTTTAATGGTCAGCTTTGCCGTTCTGTCTTGGAAACAGGAGGGGACCTTGGGTGTCCAGGTATCATCATGTTTCTCTAGAAAAGAAAAAACACAGGGACCAATAAAAACCTGACGTGTGTATTACCACCCCCCACTCTACTAAATGGAAGTGTTTTTGTTGAGTTTCTATCAAAGAAATATCTCCTGTCCTTATGATTCCCTGTCACAGGACGGAAAGGTGTTCACCTATCCAACGGGAACACAAATACCAGTAAACTTCCCAACTCTACAAAACCTTAAAGAAGAGAAACTTGGCTGGAGTTGGCCTTTAGCTCTTTTACACTTTTGATAGTCCTGCCTCCGTTAGTTGGAAGTGTGCCAGTGTACCTTGTCTACTAGTGGCCTTAATGTGACACGTACATTATATGGCCAACGGTGTGTGGACTTCCCTCCAAGTGATTGAGTTCAGGTGTTTCTAGTCAGGGTACTGGTAATACTACATCATACAAAGACATTGTAGACAATTGTGCTCTTCCATCTTTGAGGTAACAGTTTGGGGAAGACCCTTTTCTGCTCAAGCATGACTGTGCCCCTTTGTACAATGCTAACTCCATAAAGACATGGTTTAACCAGTTTGGTGTGGAGAACCTGAGGTGTCCTGCACAAAGCCCTGACCTCAACCCTACTAAACAGCTTTTATATGAATTAAAATGCCAATTGCGAGCCAGATCTTCTCATCCAACATCAGTACCCCCAAGGTCCTCCATCTTTGTGGTAACAGTTTGGTGAAGATCCTTTTCTGTTCCGACATTACTATGCCCTGTGTACAAAGCCAGCTCCATAAAGACATGGTGTAACCAGTCTGGTGTAGAGGAACTTGTGTGTCCTACACAGAGCCCCGACCTCAACCCTACTGAACACCTTTGGCATGAATTAAAATGCTGATTGCGAGCCAGATCTTCTCATCCAACATCAGTACCTCCACGGTCTTCCATCGTTGTGGTAACAGTTTGGTGAAGATCCTTTTCTGTTCCAGCATGACTGTGCCCCTGTGTACAAAGCCAACTCCATAAAGACGTGGTGTGACCAGTTTGGTGTGGAGGAACTCATGTATCCTACAAAAAGCCGTGACCTCAACCCTACTGAACACCTTAGGGATGAATTGGAACAATGATTGTAAGCCAGGTCTTCTTATCCCATAAATTAGAACCTGACTTTACAAATGGGCACAAATTCCCAAAGACACCCCCACCCAATCTTGTGCAAAAGGCATCTCTGAAGATCAGAGGCTGTTATAGTAACAAAAGGTGGGGGGAGGGAAGTATCCATATGTCAAGAACACAGGCCTGCAGCAACTCACTGACTTGGGCGAGAACCTTATTTGGTGGAGGAGAAATGAGGCTGCGAAACCTGCTGTGAGGCTGTGAAACCTGTTTCACAGCTGGCTTTACCCTCCTGGAATAAACTCTTTATTCCTTGAAGGTAAAGCCAGCTGTGAAACAGGTTTCACAGCCTTCAATATCTAGGCCACCATTCACTACATTATATCTAGCTGCCTGGCCATACAAAGGCAGATACAATCTGGTGCACTATAAGCCTCAAAATTATCACACACTTCTAGGATCCTTCAAGCTATTCTGCGAGGTGGATTCCTTGCCTTAAGCAGGCTGGGAGGTTTTGTGACATCACTCAGAGAATGTCTTACGTTTATTGAGAAAAATGCTCTGCGAGTGGTGCCTATGCAGAGTGAGCAAGCCTCTGTGGTTACTATGCAGCAGGGCTTAGGACCCAGAAGATAGCGACAATTACGGTAGTAGCTGCAAAATGTTTGCTGTGTGGACATGACAAACATTCACAAGGTCAGGATGAAAATTGCCGTAATTTCTATAATATGTGCAGTTCCTTCATCAGTGGCCGTAATAGTTTTTTTTCCAGAAATACCTCAATAAGGGAAGAAAAGATCTAGACCTAGATCAGGGGTAGGCAACCTGGGGCCCTCCAGCTGTTGCAGAACCAGGGCTGGTGCAAGGATTTTTGACACCCTAGGCAAAATCTAATTTTGCTGCCCCCCCTGACTCCACCCCCTTTGCCCTGCCCAAATATACCCCACCTTTTTAATGTAGTGCCCATCAAATGCAGCCTCACCAGCGCCCATCAAATGCAGCCTCACCAGTGCCCATCAAATGCAGCCTCACCAGTGCCCATTAAATGCAGCCTCACCAGCGCCCAATAAATGCAGCTCACCAGCGCCCATCAAATGCAGCTCACCAGCGCCCAATAAATGAAGCTCACCAGCGCCCATCAAATGCAGCTCACCAGCGCCCAATAAATGCAGCTCACCAGCGCCCAATAAATGCAGCTCACCAGCGCCCAATAAATGCAGCTCACCAGCGCCCATCAAATGCAGCCTCACCAGCGCCCATCACATGCAGCTCACCAGCGCCCAATAAATGAAGCTCACCAGCGCCCAATAAATGCAGCCTACCAGCGCCCATCAATGCAGCCTCACCAGTGCCCATTAAATGCAGCCTACCAGCGCCCATCAATGCAGCCTACCAGCGCCCATCAATGCAGCCTCACCAGCACCCATCAAATGCAGCCTCACCAGCGCCCATCAAATGCAGCCTCACCAGCTCCCATCAATGCAGCCTACAAGTGCCCATCAATGCAGCCTCATCAGCGCCCATCAAATGCAGCCTCACCAGTGCCCATTAAATGCAGCCTACCAGCGCCCATCAATGCAGCCTACCAGTGCCCATCAATGAGTGTTTGCTTGCTTCCATTCATTCGGGAGTCGGGACACAGACACACACGGCTGCTTGCTGATGCTGAGCTTTAGTTGCTTGCTACAGAGAGAAAAGAGTAGGAACGCCACTGGCGCAGTGCGCCCTAGGCGGCTGCCTAGTTTGCCTAGTGGTAGCACTGGCCCAGTGCAGAACTATAAGTCGCATCATGCCTCTGAGAGTAATTCTAACTGCCAGCCTTGCAATGCCTCATGGGAAATGTAGTTCCACAACAGCTGGAGGGCCCCCCAGGTTGCCTACCCCTGCACTAGATGGTGCTGATGATATAAGAACCTCACATAATAGGAGAAGTACCACAATTTCCGTCCTAATTGTTTGAATGTTTTGTACCTAGACCCCCTAAAACTTACCGTATTTTTTGGCAGAACTGTTTTTTTTTTTTTTTGTTCCCACACCTATTAATAATTTCTTCTTTTCACAGACTGGAAGGTATAATCTGCCCAGATAGACTAACCCACTAGCTCAAGACCACCGGCCACATCGGAATACTCCGGGAGAAATCGGAATGTTTGAACTTTATCCGGGGACACGTGCAATAAGAAACGGTTATACTGTCATCTCTGTGGTTACTCTGCGGGGATCACCGATAATGAAGCCACGTGGTGGATCTGTTTACAATACTGCTATTCCTGGCTGGGATTCCGGCACGCCGGACATATTTATTAAGAATGGAATTGCACTGAACTTTACCTCTCAGGCCACTCTTTGCAGTGGAAATAGACTCATGTATATTAGTACAGACGGAATCTGTCTAATGACTCATTCTGGTTGAGATCCAGGGCATCGCCACCAACAGCTCGACGTGGTTCTCCAGCCAAAAAAAAAATGATAAGCTATCCTTGGAAAACTTTGATGTACGCTGGCAGTATGCTCATTGGTGAAAGCCTTATTTTGTGTACCTGGTGATCCCGTCTTTGCTCCCCAATCTGAATTAATATCCTGTCCTGGTCTGACAACGCTTTTCAGCTGCTCTGCAAAGGGATGAGCGTTGTCGGAACTCGGAAGCCGCTCTGCCGTATACATAAAAGCACAACGCGGTCTCCAGCTTTCTTTTCTTTTTTTTTTTTTATAATTCTTTACAATATTTTTTATTTTTTTCTGGGGGTTGGCAAGGAATATTCTACCCATCACCTGACCCGTAATTGATGGGTAGACCGTGATTGATGGGCTATTAAAACCCCTGATTAGGGTGTGCCCAGGCACATCGGCACACCCTGTGCGCACGCCTATGGACCTCACAGTGACCGAGCTGTGAAAGACAGTTACGAGCAGTGATTTTTTCTTTTTTTTTTTCGATGCTTAAAGCGAACCTTCAGTCATTTTTTTTAAAAGTTTCTTTAGTATCAATTCTCTGCCCCTCCTTTACTGTCTTATTTGCAAAAAGAAAATTACAATTTGGTGCCAGTACATGCCTTATTCATGCACTTTATGTTTCCATTAAGGTCATACGCCTAGGGGAATGACGTAGGCAGATGCAGTCCCGATGACCCCTGGGATACAATGGTTGGTAATCCCAGGAGTTATCGGGTTTTCTTTTTTTCACTGTCCTTGCCGTGCACGCGCAGCGCCCGCACTGCTCATTCACGGGTACACGCCCACACCAACCAGCCACCTATCCACCCTCTATAACGGCAACTTTCAAGGTTCAGACATTACGGCCGCTGGCACTGTGCGTGCGCAGTACGACTGCCGAGGTGCGCGGACGCGCGCTATGACCGCCGAGCCACACGCATGTGCAGTGCAAAAGCGGCCGCACCGCTCGTGTATGACACTTGCCATTAGAGGGGCCAGAGATTCAGCTGAACGACCAGGAAATCAAAGGACGCTGGCTTCAGCTGCCCACACTTAAAATGGCCACTGCAGTACAACAAGGCGAGTGCCCTTCCAGCCTACTTTTTGAATATGAAAGAGGCAGATTTTGCTGTGGTAAGTGGATAAATACCATAACTAGGGCACTCCAACACAGGAGGTGTGCTACTGGCCAGATCACCAGGTGAAAACAGAGGGGAAAAAAGCCTAAAAAAAACAAAAAACAAATGCACAGCTAATGATTGGTAAGCTGATATACACATAGCTCGCAACTGTCCCTGATTTCGAGGGACTGTCCCTGATTTGGAGCAATGTCCCTCTGTCCCTCTTTCCTCCTCATTTGTCCCTCATTTTGGTGTTATCTATATACTTGCATATAAAATGCACTTTTTATATTACCTTTTTAATGTAACACAATGCTGCCTAACTATAAGGCCTCGTGCACACAGACGTTTTTACAGCCGCTTTTTTTTTAGCGTTTTTTGCAGCTTAAAAACGCCTGTCTATGTTAGTCTATGGCTTCATGCCCACCTAGGCGTTTTTGAGCTGCAAATGGCATAGGCGTTTTTAAGCTGTAAAAAAAACCCCGGACCAGTGGGTTCTGAGAGACGGTTTTCAGCTGTAAAAACGCTGATAAACGCTCAAAAACGCTCAAAAACGCCGCTCACCAATGTTTTTTAACGTTTTTGATCCATTGAAAAAAAAAAAATTTGGAAAAAAAAAAAAACGCCAAAAAACGCTGACGCGGAAAAGCGCTTAAAAACGCTAAAACCGCCAATAAACGCTAAAACGATATTGCAAAAACGTTGAAAAAAGCTGAAAAAAGTTAAAAAAAACTCGCTGCAAAGCTACTGGCGTTTTCATAACGTTATTTTAACGTCCCGTGTGCATGAGGCCTAATACTACTTTATTGAATGTGTTTACTTAGCGAATGTATTTTAATTTATTTATTTTAAACTTGATCTTATTTTTATATATTTTATATATTTTATACCATGTATCTTTGTGAAATTGTGGGAACATGTCAGGACATGGCACCCAATATTTATGATGATTAATCTTATTATTTATAACACATTCTATTCCTAATAAAGTGAAATAATATTAAACCAAGTATGGCTCCTAATTATAACACATACAGTATAATCTGAAAATATACAAAAAGTAGCTGCCCCTTTGGATGGAATGAATCCATGTATAACATAACTATAATAAAGGTATGGCGTTTAAAAAATACAATATGATACCACAAGGTGGGAAGTGAAATTTGTATTATAGTCCAATGTGATATCATTCCTACACCAAAAAGATCTTCCAACGCAATTTTCCAAATTCCTTAACCGCTTGTGCGCAGAATATGGATGCGCCCTTTTTTACACAGGCAGGTCATAAAGCGCTTTTTTGCTCTCAGAGGTTAGGATCCCCCCCCCCCCCTGGGATAGGCGCCAATAATTCCTCCAATTTTGGTGTCACTCATGCATAAGATGACCAAACTGGAGTCAGATGAAAAGTATCATAGTAGTGAAGTATTTTTTACTAAAATTCGTTGGCAGTATAAAAATAATTTACACTAGCGTGCAGGGCCGCTGATAAGTCAGTACAGCCAGCCCTACTGTCCCAGGCCCCATCACTTCAAAAGAGGGGCCCAGGCATCTGCTAAGCAGGAGCGATGGCTGTACAGCCTGATTGCCAAATCTTGAGGCTCCCACTGCAGCTCTTCCTTTTTTCTTCCTCTGGCTGCGCTACACCCACCTGGTGACCAGGCCTCCTTGTGTGCCCCCCTGTGTGCCCCCCTCCCTTGCAGCCTTGCCAGCTTCTCCCCTCTCCTCTCCCACCAGCAGCTGACGAGGGCACACAAGGGAATGTTTCAGGATGGAGAGCAGGGATTGTGCGGTAAATATGTCCTATTTACCAGCCCCTTCCTTTCCTGAATGAACACAGGGAGTGATTGGCACTGTGTCCATTCATCACTGAAGCATAGTAAACTGTGTTTGTGAAGGAAATGGGAGCCTCAGAGCGCTTCCTATTCATTCACTGTCCAGTGACAGGTTGATGTTAAAAAAAAAGAAAAAAAAAGGAGGGTGGGGCCCTATCAGGTAAGCTGTAGCTGATTTCTAACTACAGCCCTACTAACATGTATTGGTGCATAGAAACCGGCACCAGCTCAGTGGCGCGGCCCGTCCATTAAGGGCGCAGGTGCGTTGCCCCCCCCCTCCATCCATGCGCCCGGACTCTAATCTACATGCAAGGCGCTGGACGCATGGATTCCAATAGGGTTTTCTTTATTTATTTATTTTTTAGAAGCACATGATGAGAGCCCGAGGCTCTATTTGGCTTCAAAAATGGGTCGGGTCGGAAATGCATGGAAACCATGGTGGACCTCAAACACATGGCCCAACGTGGGTAGGTTTTGGGTAGAGGTTACTGATTTTATCTCTTCCTTAAAGCGGAGCTCCACCCGATTTTCCTACACTAACTGCAGCTGATTACCGCAATGTCCTAATGACAAAACGGCACTTTTTTTTTTTTTTACAGCCTTTACCTTTGTTCTTCCAGCTGTCTTTGTTTTCTGCAGGAAGCATAGGCTGCGGTTAGGGGCGTGTCTGGAGCGGCTAATTAGTCACTTCCTGTAAGCCGCACTGGCTCCTGGGAGCTTGTGTCATTGTTCCCAGGAGTCAGTGCGGCCGCCTTTTGCAAGAGTTCTCGAGAGACTTCCATAGTGGGAGTGACGTCATTACGACGTTGTGATGGCAACCGGAGCTGTTGACGGCGCTCCGATTTCTCTCTACTGCGCATGCGCGGGATCATGAATAGAACGGGCGGTGCATGCTGGTCGTACAGCAGCATCGTATCCCGGAAGAGCATGCCTGTGGGTTTCACATGCCCACAGGCAAGATGAATACCGTCATGATCCTATGATATAAGTTTATATTTATGGACAAAACGGACAGCAAAGGTCTTTTGCAATGGAATACGTGAGTTACTTATTCTTGTGTCTTAATATTTTTCATTGTGCCAAAAAAAACAACAACTCAGAAACAGTGGAATCCCGCTTTAACTACTATCTACATCCCCTTGTTAATAGAAATATGCTTGCTCGGTCTAGTGGGATCCGTGGCTTTTCTCCGAGCAAGCAAGACGCTCATTGGCTTGAATTCTATGCAAGGAAAGCCATAGTGCTTAAATGGAAGCTGAATGAGGCACCAGCTCTAAATTTCTGGAAATCCCTGATAAATAATGCCTTCCCATTATATAAAGCCACCTACTCCTCACGAGGCTGGCCAGCCAAGTTCGGTAAAGTGTGGAACATCTGGACGGAATCCCTTTCTACTAACGAAACCTAGGAAGTGTTCCCAATGAGTAGCACCCCATACGTGCATAATCCCAAGCCCCAAGTTCTCTTTAATGGTACCCTCCTTTATGTACTTTTACTGAGTCAGAAGTTGTATTAGGATCATATCCAGGTAATACGTTTATTTAATAAAAAGGTGGTTAAGTGACAGTTCTTATATCCTATGACAACCCCCTCTACTCCTGTCTTTTGGTGGAACCGAGCAGTAGGACTTGATGTTATGTTCGTGTCGGGGAATGCCCAGAGGCTCTGTTTTCTTAAACCTTAATCTTTTGAAAAAGAATACAAAAAAAAAGGGGTGGGCTCGGGGTGCAGAGCACTGCGCCCGAGTCCACCCAGTTGTGTGACAATAGTTAATTAATATTCGCTATTGTCCTCCTGATTCTCCTCCCGGCTAATTATAAGGCGGGTCCTGCGATGCTTCACCCGACTGGCCGAAAGGAGAAACGATTCTATTGGCTGCCGAGGAGGAGGAGATGTCAGGGCTGGCTCAGCCCTTCCTTCTCTGAGCTGGCTGCCCAGCTGTTGGCTAATTGCCAGCTCCTATCTCTCCACAGTTACTCAGCTGTTGATGATATCCTGCTCATGAGTCCTGCCTATTTAAGCCATCCAGTCCAGATGATCTCTGCCTTCGCCTTGGTCAACATCACAGAAACTATCTCCTGCGATCCTGTTCAAGACTTGCTTTGCTGACTTCCCATCTGGCTCCAGATCCTGCTTGCTGTTCCACTACATTGATCCCTGACTTCTGGCTTGGCTGACTATCCGTTCCTGTTACTGAACTTTGGCTATGTTTTGACTACGTTTGTTCTATCTACTTTTATTATTAAACAAGTGTGGTTTAACTGTACTTCTGTCTCGGTCTGTTTTCATGATTTCTGACAGGAGGGAGGAGATGAAACTGCCGCCTGGAGGAAGCGCCGCCTGCGACCTAGATGGGGTAAGTGCGGGGGTGGTGACCGACCGATCAGGGGTGTGGCAGTGGGTGGATTGTTTGCCACCGCCCCCCCCCCCCCCAAAAAAAAATATATATACCACCAGCTGCCACTGTCACCACCACATCCAGCATGAAGCCGGCGTGCGTTCCAATCGTCGCTCTCGATTCTCAGCCCTTGATTCTTATCATTTTGTATTTAAGCACCATAACTTTATTTTGTTTATGCTTTTCTTAATAAAGAAGTATTATGGCAGGTCTGCTGTTGTCATTATGAAGAAGTGGATTCCAGCTCCGCTGTTGGAAACAATGTAACTAAACCGGATTTGATCTATCATTTTGTTATTACAGGCTGGAGCAAAAGATACAAAAGGAATATATTTATCAGAAACACGCTTGTCTGCAGCATGTGATTTTTGCATGAGCATATACAACGCAATAACAATTTTTGGGGACTTTTCAGGTGCTACAATAACAAACCACACATGTACACAGCATTTCATTAAGAAAATACATTTATTTTTGCATGTAAAATCACCAAGTTCATAAAAATGCCTCTTCAAAACTCAGGGCAGAAACCGTGTAAGTGTGTTTATTTATTTATTTATTTTTTTTGTTGTGTGCATAAGTAGGGGTACTGTGCTCAAACTACAAAGGGAAAAACATAAAAGGCAACGAAATACAACTACTGAACACCGTAGAGAGATGAGGAAGGTCAACGCATTTTGCGGGCACAGCGCACCCCCCTTCCAAAAAATAAATAAAAATAAAACTTTACACACTGCCACCCTTTCTGCACATAACGCCCCTCCCATTAACCCTACACCCTCCTTCCTATATACACTGCCCCTCTTCCTGTATACACTGCCCCCCTATTTCCCCTGCACATACTGCCCCCTTTAACTCTACACTTCTTCCTGCACACACTGCCCCCCTTTAACCCTACACCCCCTTCCTGCACACACTGCCCCCTTCCTTCACACCCTCCCCCCCTTTAACCCTACACCCCCTTCCTGCACACACTCCCCCCCTTCCTTCACATACTTCCCCCCTTTAAACCAAAACCCTCCTTCCTGTATATACTGCCCCCTTCTGGCACACACTGCTCCCCTTCAATGGTGACAGGAGAGGAATGTGGCACTGGCCATGGCTGTGCCCTAGGCGTCTGCCTAGTTTGCCTCATAGTAGCGCCGGCCCTGATCTCAAGCACCCTTTCACAGCCACATCCATCTCTCTCAGTGTACATTCAACAAACAGACACAGATCAGATATAGGGGCAAGTGTTACAATAGGCTGGCAATGAATAGGTATTCGTTATAATACACCACCTGTAACAAATGAGAGTTTGTGTACAGTAAATATGCAGGTAACAAACAGCCAATCATGATAATATGTGGGCACTGGGCAGCATGTACGCAATCATTACTATATGCTGGCAACACACGGGCAATGATTCCAAGACATGGGCAATCATTACAAAGCATAGAAAACAAATGGAAAATTGTTACAAAATTGTTACAATCTATAGACAATGTAAAGGGAATTGTTACAATACTCTGGCAACAAATGGGCAATAGTTACATTTGGTGGGTAACAAATGGACAATCGTTATACTACGCGGGCAACAAAAAAATCATTTATAATATTACACAGAGCGCAAACAGGTATTTATGACAATGTGTGGGCAACAAACAGGCAGTTCTTACAATTTTAAGAAAATTAATGGGCATTTTTTGACAATATGGGAGAAACAAATAGGCAATTGGTAAAATGTGTGGGTAACAACAGCAGCTGGTACAAAACATTACAAACCAATAAAATAGAGTGACATACAGAAACCTGGTGGTTTTATTGAATGCAGAGCTGGAAATATCAGTAAAGCAGTGCTTTTGTTAATGCATAAAATAATTTCATGTCATTGACCTACATAAAGAAGCGTGCCGTCTGATCAAACTGCATTCCTCTGATATCTTTGTGTATCTCCGATGATAATTGCAGAAGGCTCACAGCAGTCAGAGAATGTAGCAAAAAATGAAACAGGTCACATGATCTCAAGTCATTTACACTACAGTACCATCCTTAAAGCGGACCTTCTGTATTTTTTTCAACTTTCCATATATGAAATCTTCTGCCCTTGTTGTTGTTGTTTCACATTTGGATAGTAAAACATTTTTTTTCTGCCAGTAAATCCCTTATACAGCCCACTTCCTGTTTCTTGTCTGGTCATTAGCCTAGGCTTATTACATCATACACAGCTCTCTCTCTCACTCTTGTGAGAGTTTGCCAGGAATGGAGGGGGGATGAGTCATAAGAGGGCCAATGAGAGCTGCAGAGCTGGAGGTGTGCCTCTGTGTGAATCCAGAAAGTGAACAGGCAGCAGCTTCAGCTGCCCACAGTTAAAATGGCCACAGCCAGACTCAGTGATGGGAGATTTCTGCAGCATATTTGGCAAGTACAGGATCACAGTATATATAAAATAAGTGGTTGGAGGGAAGCTTCAGAATGGCAAAAGATATTTTTATTACAAATTATGTGAGCAGACTGCGGTATTATCCTTAAATCTTCAACTGGGCTTTTTTCTAGTAACACATTGGAAAGATCTCCGATGTGAAGTCACTTCCAGCAACCAGGGATAAGCAACTGAGTTTTTGCTTTGCTAATATCTAGATAAAAATCAGAGCGTGATTAGGGATGGGGGAGTTTGCCCGGGTTCGGTGTATTCCTGTTGCGATTTGGTGAACACGAACAGAGGCGGCTCTAGGATTTGTGAGGTCTTAGACATGAGGCCCCACCCATGCCCTTTGCAGGGGGTTAAGGAAGAACCCCGAGGCGGAGCATTTTATTACTGCTGCTGCTTGTGTGGGTGGGAAGTGTACTGAGCCAATCACATGGGATAAATAGGAGAGGAGGGTCAGCAGGGATTGGCGCAGTACACATCCCACCCACACAAGCAACAGCAGTAATGGGATCAATTTATCACATTAATATATTAACACTTCCTCTGGTGCCAGCAAATTTTCGGGGAAATTATGCCATTAATAATATAATTAATTAAACGTAAGGCTTTTACTAATTGAACAAATAAAATCTTGCCAGTGGCGGCCCGTGCATTAAGGGCGCACGGGCGCCGCCCCCTCTCTCCTGCCACCCTCTCTATCACCAATAGATAGATTCATGCATTGAATGAATCTATCTATGGCCGCTGCTGCCACCCCCTATTCAGGCACCTGAATTACAGCGGGGTGGGGGGGGGGTGTTTTTGAAGCACCTGATTAGAGCCATAGGCTCTAATAGGCATTAAAAAAGGTGACCTGCGAGCGCCATGCTGGGCGCTTGCAGGTCACTCAGCTGTGTTAGAAAAGCGAATGACTATTCGCTTTCCTAACACTAAACCGCCTCTCTGCCAATCAGTTGCTCGGGTCTGTTATCTGTCACCTGATTGGCTGAAACGACAGGCACCGCTATTGGACGCTTATCAGGAGGAGAGGACGGGAGAGGAGGACGGCATGAGACGCACACGGGCGGGTTGTCACACTGGGGGCAATCAAGGGCACACTGGCAGCATTTGATGGGCAAACTGGCAGCATATGATGGGCACACTGGCAGCATTTGATGGGCAAACTGGCAGCATATGATGGGCACACTGGCAGCATTTGATGGCACACTGACAGCGTTTGATGGCACAGTGGCAGTGTTTAATAGGCACAGCGGCAGCATTTGGCACAGTGGCTGCAATTGATGGCACAGTGGCAGCATTTGATGGCACAGTGGCTGCAATTGATGATTTTTTTTTTCAAAAATTTTTTGCGCCCCCCCCCCCCCCAAAAAAAATTTTGAGCACCAGCTGCCACTGTGTCTTGCTATGATTTTAATCGGCTATCATGCAGCTCTTACCTGAGCACTCCTCTCTTTCAGTTTACCACTGTTCCCTTGCTCAGTGTCAGTATGACACCTCTTTAACCAGTGAAGATTCTTTCACAAGGGATTAACCCCTGAAAAAAACAAAAGAATTACAAGAATAGTTATACACTCCCAGGAAGCAAAGGACTTCATTGCTGGAGTAGGAAAGAGAATCTACTTACTTTTAGACAGGTTAGGAGCCTCACTGGTGGCAGGGTGAATGGCCACAGCAATTAAATCTATTGAGAGTGCTCTTATATACTCTCCTGTACCCATCAACGTCTGAGGTCATTGTTGGGATGGAGCAATCTGGAGTTAATTTGAGGCTGGTGTGTTCAGGCCATTGGTGGCGTCCTATCGCGCATGCGCGAGGCCGCCGCGGGCATCTTGGAAAATGCTTTTACCCATATTCGGCGGCTAAGGGCAATTGCAGACTAAGCGAACCACAATGGACACAGAAATGTAAACTCTCTGTCCCAACAGTGATCACCATTAGCTAGATACTCAAAACGGGCCCACTAAGACCTGCAGGTTGCAGTCGACACATCGCGCCGTACCGCACATGCGCATGTGCAAACCCGCCGCGGCCATCTTAGTGAGTCCATCTGCCCTTACTTGGCTACAAATTTAAATGGGAACCGCAATGCATAGTGGGCACCAAAAAAGGTTTTCACAGTCCCCACAGTGAACACTGCCAGCAACAAAACACAATCATATAGGTTAGGGAAAACCAATTCAAAATGATCACACCACACCGTATCGCACGTGGATGACAAGGTCATCAATCACACAGTGCAGTTGTTCTAAGAATCCAACAAGGCAAACTGCTTAATAATTGATAAGGGAATCGATTTAATTGAAGTATTTTCTGCATATATGAAGGGAACATTGCACCACTTATGTGTAAAGAAAACATTGCTATTCTAATTCATTAATTGACATGACTGTCCCTAGTAATTAAGAAGGACTATCAATCTTTTGAGCCGAAACAGACTCAGGAATAGGCAAAAAGAAACCAGATCATGTCTGTTGTCTCATCAGATAAACTTTACATAAAATCAGAGAAAAAGAAAATAAGAAAAAAAAAAAAAAAATTCTGCATTAGTAACCGATGACAACCGGGCTTCATGTTTGAAACACTAATGCTGTGTACACATGAGCTGACTTTTCGACCGGATTGGTCCAATTCGACCGTGTCTGGGCTTCACTGGACCTTCAGCAGACTTTTTCGGTCGAAAATCTGACGGACTTTAGATTTGGAACATGTTTCAAATCTTAACGTCGAAACTCTGCCGGCCCCAGTTCCTATCGAAAAGTCCGCTCGTCTGTATGCTAGTCCGACGGACGAAAACCCACGCTAGGGCAGCTATTGGCTACTGGCTATGAACTTTCTTTTTTTAGTCCGGTGTACGTCATCACGTACGAATCCGTCGGACTTTGTTGTGATCGTGTGTAGGCAAGTCCGTTCATTCGGAAAGTCCGTTGGAAGTCCATCGAAAGTCCGTTGGATAGTCCGTCGGACCAGTCGAAAAGTTCGCTCGTGTGTACGCGGCATAAGACATCTGGGTATTGGGGCAAAAATGAAGAAATGGATATCGGCCTTTTATCACCACCCAACGGGCAAAATTTTAATAAATGGGAATTTATCCCCCCCATCGGACTTATTTAATGGGACAAGGCAGGGTTGCCCCCTGTCGCCAATGCTGTTTGTAATAGCACTGGAACCCCTGTTAGCGGCTATCCGTAAAAACCCAGATATTGGAGGGGTAAAAGTAGGGGAAAGGGAGTTTAATGTAGCCGCCTATGCTGAAGACCTGCTTTTTTATGTGTCTAACCCTAGAATAACAATTCCAGTTATATTAGATGAGCTAACCGGATACGGAAAACTGACTAGTTTTAAAATGAATGAGTCTAAATCGGAGTTTCTGAATATTACTATCTCAAGGGAGGAACAGCGGGCGATCCAATCTAAATTCCCCTTTGTATGGTGTAAGGAGGGATTGGGGTACCTGGGAATAAAATTGACTATGTTCAAGGCCAATTATATACCAGCGCTCAATAAGATTAAAAAGCATTTGGAGAACCTGAGACATAAGCCCCTCTCATGGATACGAAGAGTGAATGCCTTAAAAATGAATATTTTACCAAGGTTGACCTATATTTTCCAAATGATCCCAAATAACATTACCCCAGGACTATTTTAAGAAATTAAGATCAATGATATTAAAATATATCTGGGCACATAAACGGCCCAGAATTGCATACGCAATATTGGCGAAAGCTAAAAGGTCGGGAGGATTAGCAGCCCCAGATTTCGAGAAATACTATCAGGCGATTTGTATTTCTCGGTTGGTAGAGTAGATTCATAATAAAGAGGGGAGAAGTTGGATAAACATGGAGATTTCACAAAGCAAGGTTGACTTAGGGAAGATGGCCTGGATACCACGGCAGCACCGAGAATTAGCTAACGGTACAAATCCACTAACTAGAAACACCTTCAAAATTTGGGATGGATTAGGAAGAACGCACCATTGGCACCATAACTCACCACTACTATTGATATTGGGTACAGGGAAAGAGGAACACATATATTTCACTAGATGGGCTAAAAAAGAGGAAATATTATTACAAGATATAATGAAAGGGAATAGGATTTGTATGTATGAGGAAATTACACAAAAATGTGGAAATATGCCACTAGATAAATGGAGCTATACACAATTACAGCATTTTACACAATCACTGCCACAACCGCTACAGGGAATAGGACACATGAGGACAATAGAGAAACTTTTTTGCTCTACCCTTAGTTTAAATCAAAGTATATCCAAAATTTATAGAATATTATTAAAGAAATAGAACCGGAATTTCCTTTCTCATCGGCCCTTAGTAGGTACCAAAATATATTCATTATTTTACGGACTTGACTCTGCTGCCCAGAGTGGCGTGTAATCAATCTGACAGTGTTTTCGTTTGTTTTTGACTTAGATCAATGTATCAAGGAATTCCTATTCTGCCCAATGGCCCGCTGATGTGCTCTCTTCAGTAAGTTCCTGCCATATCCTCTCTTTTTGAGACGACACTGTAATGCCCCGAAAATTTGCTGGCACTAGAGGAAGTGTGCATTCGGAAAAGGATTTAAATATTGATCGAACAATTTGCCAAACTTCTTAAAACAATAGGTTAGGCACAAATTAACTCAGAGAGGATCCCAATTGATTTAGGTGATATAGATAATGATCAATCTATATGTATAATTTTGCAGGTGCTACTATAGGGCAATTTCCCTCTCTCCTCTCTTTTTTGGCACAGACGTTCCCCATTAAACCTCTTGATGGGTCTAGGGGATCAATTGGAACCAAGATCACTTTGAAAGGGTGAGAGTGTATCCATCAGATAATCTACATGTGATGCTCATTATGTAAATGTACTAATAGGTACCCTACCAGGTCCCTATATGGATGTATTGTTGATTATTAAAAATGCCAAACTGATTTTATTTTTTCTGTTTTAGTGGTAAATATTAAATAACAAAGTCCTACAAAAGTTCCAGAAGAAGCCATGTTTGTGGTGAAACATGTAGAGGCAACCTTGACAAATGGGTTGATATGGCCAGAATTTTCCAAATTGTTTTATATTATATATGTAATACAATTACTATATATTTTTTGTAAATTTGATTTTGATTGATTTTTTGCACCTTAAAACTCCAATCCTTTGCTCCCTGGGTATACATTGTTTTAGCAGTAATAGGTTGCTTCACCTCAGGGTTCTTCCTTAGGGGTGGGTGGAGGAGAACTGGAGTGAAACTGGGGGATTCTGGCCTGAGAGAGAGGGAGAGAAAGAGAGAGAAAGAGAAACAGAAAGAGAGAGAGAGAAAGAGAAACAGAAAGAGAGAGAGAGAAAGAGAAACAGAAAGAGAGAGAGAAAAAAGAGAAACAGAAAGAGAGAAAGAGAAACAGAAAGAGAAAAGAAAGAAAGAAAGAAAGAAAGAAAGAAAGAAAGAAAGAAAGAAAGAAAGAAAGAAAGAAAGAAAGAAAGAAAGACGAGAGAGAGAGAAGAGAGAGAAAAAGAGGGAGGGGGAGAGAGAAATAGAAAAAGAGAGAGAGAGAGGGAGAGAAGAGAGGCAGAGAGAGAAAGAGAGAAAGAGGGGAGAGGGAGAGAGAGAGGGAGAGAAAAACAGAAAGAGAGAGAGGGAGAGAAGAGAGAGAGAAGAGAGAGAGAAAAGAGAGAAAGAGACAGAAAGAAAGAGAGAGAGAGAGAGAGAGAGAGAGAGAGAGAGAGAGAGAGAGAGAGAGAGAGAGAGAGAGAGAGAGGGAGGGAGGGAGAGGGGGAGAGAGAGTGCTAGAGTGAGAGAGAGAGAGGGAGAGAGAAGAGAGAAAAAAGAGAGAGAGAGAAAGAAGAGAGTGTCAGAAACCATGAAATCAGACCAAGACAGAAGTACAGTTAGATCACACTTGTATAATAATAAAAGTAAAAAGAACAAACGTAGTCAAAACATAGCCAAAGTTCAGTAACCGGAACGGATAGTCAGCCAAGCCAGAAGTCAGGGATCATTGTAGAGAAACAGCAAGCAGGATCTGGAGCCAGAAGGGATGTCAGCAAAGCAAGTCTTTAAACAGGAACGCAGGCGATTGTCACTGTGATGTTGACCAAGGCGAAGGCAGAGCTCCTCTGGACTGGACAGCTTAAGTAAACAGGACTGACAAACAGGATATCATCAACAGCTGAGTAACTGTGGAGAGATAGGAGCTGGCAATTATCCGACAGCTGAGTGGCCAGCTCAGAGAAGGAAGGGCTGAGCCCATCCCTGACAGAGAGGGAGGGAGAGGGAGGGCGAGAGAAAGAGAGAGAGAGAAACAGAAGGAGAGAGAGAAAAACAGAAAGAGAGAAAGAGAGAGAGGGGGAGAGAAGAGAGAGAGAGGAGAGGAGAGAGAGAGAGAAGGAGAGGAGAGAGAGAGAAGAGAGAGGAAAGAGAGAGAGAAGGAGAGAAGAGGGAGAGAGAGAAGAGAGAAGAGAGAGAGAGAGAGAGAGAGAAAAAAAGAGGAGAAGGGAAGAGAGAGAAAGAGAGAGAGAGAGAAAAAAAAGAAAGAGGGAGGAAGGAAGGGTGCCACTTACATCAGAGTACTCACTGGGAGGCAGGAAGGCTGCACTTCTCCTCTTCTGGTTGCTGGCTTGAAACTTTATGGCCGCGCATCCTCTTCTCTTAGGCAGAACACTGTCGGGGAGTGTGGGTGGGGCAGACACAGGTGGAGAGGACGGGAGGAGGAGCAGAACAAGCTCTCTCTTCTCTCCTGTCTGTGAGAGAGGGGGAACTGTCAGCGCAGCAGCTCTCTTTTTGTTTTTACCTCGGCTCGTGTAAAGGGTTTTTAGGGGATCCCTGAAACCTCATCTCTAAAGGGAATCTTATTCCAACTCCAAAATGTTTCTCATACATGAAAAGAACAAACGATTTTCACTTAATGTGTACTGTTTTCATCTGGTTTTCATACGGGTAAAAACAGATATGAAAGACCGCACATGATCAGAAACAATAAACAAAATCCTCGGTTCCAACTTTCTGTAATGGAAAATCAGACGATCGTTTGTTCGACTTTCTTATAGTGTGTACCCACCTCTACTTTTTTCATCAACTTGTTCCCCTCTTTATCTTTTGTATCACTTCAAAAACACTTCTCCGTTTTAGATTGTAAGCTCTCATGAGCAGAGCCCTCCTAACCCTGATGCCTTGAATTATATTGTATCTGGACTGTCTCTCTTTGTATTATAAAGCACTGCGCAAACTGTAGGCACTATAGAAGTCCTAAGAGAGAGTGCAAGCCGCCCTAATGTAATCCCATTTACTGAACTTAGCTAAAAGCAGACATAACTCAATGCATTCATATGATAACATAAGAGATAAATCATGTATCATAAATGCCGTTCCTCCGCCATGGCCTCTGTAAGATCGAGTAATGGATAGCGTCCAGTGAGTCTCAATGACAGTTGGAGTGCCCTAGGAGGTGCCTCAGCGTGCAGTGACTACTGTGCATGCGCCTGGTCCAGCCTGCGCCGCTCTCGGTGAGGAACCTCCCCAAAACCAGGAGGTTCTAATTGGCTTCAAAAATTGGCTTCAAAAAGGGTGGGCTCGGGGGGAGCAGAGCACTGCGCTCTGAGCCCACCCACTTGTGACAATAGTGAATCAACATTCGCTATTGTCTTCCTGCTTCTCCTCCCAGCCAATCAGGACAGGAACGGGGTCCTGAGAAAGGATTGGCCCAGGAGGAGAAGCGACCGGAGCATTTCGGTGATTATACTCATGTGGTAGGTACTTTTTGAATGAGTTGTACCAGTCCAAACTGTATTTTAGGGCATGGCAGCCCACTTTTATTTAACAGAATGGAAAGTTCACATAATATCAATTGCCCATACAGATGTTCTTCCACATCAACATGAACAAACAACAGAAAATGCAGAGCCACTTTGCTACCCTGCCAGCAGCACTGCTTCTCTCCTTACCAGTCCCTCTGACTGTATTGTCCAGCTTCTGATTTACTTAGCCTTTAGTTGTAGCACCCTGCTGTCCAGTCCAATTCTGGCCTCTAGATAGGGGTTCTTCTGACACCTCGATAGGAACCCACCTGACTGCACAGGTGAGACTTCCTGTCTTTTGGCTGGGGCACCTCTGACCCTGGTGGAGACCCTCTGTCCCCCAACTCCTGGCTGGGGCACCTCTGACCTTGGCAGGTCCGTATTAACATAGGGGCTGGTGGAGCTGCAGCTCCAGGCCCCTCCCTCAATATAGGCCCATGGCAGTGGCTTATGAATATCTGTGTGCCTTCCTGAAGGAAGAGGAGCCCTCTGTGCTCACATGGAGGAGACAAGAATCAGTGCAGCCAAGTCCTGTCTCTGCCGATGCCTGACCCCTATCACAGGATCTGTTCACTCACACAGATCCTCCTCAGTGTCTGGGGGAGGGGCGCTGATGTTCTAACCAGCAGGAGCCCGGGAGGAAGGACATCTCCCATACTGTTATGATAAGGTCAGTACATTTGTTAGGGGGATGTTGTGTAATTATTGTGCTAGGGGACAGACTGCTGCTTCCCCCATGTAATGTGCTGTGCCCACCATGTCATGTGCCTTGCAGTGCCCCCCATGTAATGTGCTGTGCCCACCATGTAATGTGCTGTGTCCAGTATGTCATTTGCTGTACATTGCAGTGCCCACCATGTAATGCGCTGTGCTGACCATGTCATGTCATGTGCATTGCAGTGCCTCCCATGTAATGTGCTGTGCCCACCATGTCATGTCATGTGCATTGCAGTGCCCCCATGTAATGTGCTGTGCCCACCATGTCATGTCATGTGCCTTGCAGTGCCCCCCATGTAATGTTCTGTGCCCACCATGTCATGTGCCTTGCAGTGCCCCCATGTAATGTGCTGTGCCCACCATGTAATGTGCCTTGCAGTGCCCACCAACATCCTTAGCACCAGGCCCATGATGCTCTTAATCTGGGCCTGGACCTTGGTGGAGACCCTCTGTCCCCCAACTCCTGGCTGGGGATCCTCTGACCCTGGTGGGGACCCTCTGTCCCCCAACTCCTGCCTGGGGCTCTTCTGACCCCTTGGTGAGACCTCCTGCCTTCAATATGGGAGCCCTGAGCTATCCTCAGGCTTGAGTATATAACAACCATGCTCACCTGTGTACTCACACAGGCTGCAGGCACCCAGTAAAACCCAGACACAGGATTGAAGGTTCCGTCCCACCCAGTACACTTTGGAACCTTCAAGCTTCAGGCCCCCACCTGGGACTACAGAATCCAGGGAAAGCCCTGTGTCATTTTCTCCTACATTTTCACAGTGACAGGACCTCGCACTGTCACTATATATATATTTTATTAGAGGAAATGCAGACAGTGCAAAACACAAATTACCATTTGCCGACCACCCCACGTAGATATACTGTGGCAGGGTGGCCGCTCTGCGCCGGTCACGTATCTAATATGTGATCAGCGCTTCTGGGTAGGGGGGGGTGCACGCGGGCGCCTCCCCGGCTGTGCTGTGATTTGTTCATCGCTGGCACCCGCTGATCGGCTGCATCAGTTCAGGAAAGGAGAGCTCTGTTTTGTAAACAACACAGAGCTCCGAACACTGACAGGCAATCTTGCTGTTTTTTTTTTATTCCCTGCAAAGCAAGGGAAAAAAACAGCAAGATCGCTTAGTATAATCAGCATACATTATACATTATTAGGCACACATTTAACCCCTTGATCACCCCCCTTCCCAGCCAGTGTCATTAGTACAGTGACAGTGTATAGTATTATCACTGATCACTGTATTAGTGTCACTGGTGTCAGTTAGTACACCTCCCAGCCAACGTCAGTTAGTGTCAGATTGCCAGCCATACTATCACAGTCCCACTATAAGTGGCTGATCACCGCCATTACTAGTATAAGAAAAATATTATACAAATTCCAGTATCTATATCAGACTCTATAACCTTCATGCAAACTAAATAATATACACATATTTGGATTTTTTTTATTTAACAAAGAAATGTTGCAGAATACATTTTGGCCCAAATTGATGAAGAAATTCGATTTTTACAGTTTTTATTGGATATGTTTTATAGCAGAAAATAAAAAATATTTTTTTTCCAAAATTTTCCATCTTTTTTTGTTAATATTGCAAAAAAAAAAACGGTGGTGATCAAATACCACCAAAAGAAAGCTCTATTTGTGTGAAAAAATTTATAAAATTAACCCACGCTATAGCTGAATGAAGGCCACAGCGTGGACCTGAATTTCCGGGAGGCCGTTATATGACGGCCTCCCCTGTGCACGCTCCCTGCGCGCTGTGATCACCGAGTTACTGAGACTCGTGTGATCACCGATCCGAGTAAGGGGCCGGTCCCAGCCCCTTACCATGTGATCAGCTGTCAGCCAATGACAGCTGATCACATGATCAAAAGAAAAGCTCTGTGATCGTTTTTTTTTTCCTCCTCACGCTGACAGCGCGAGGAGAAAAAAAAGCCGATCACCGGCTTATCTGCAAGGGACATCGGTCCCGAAGAGGAAGAGGCAACTCTGCCTCATATGTGCCACCAGTACCCCCTGCCAGTGCCACCTGCCATTGCCACCTGACAGTGCCCACAGTGCCCACCAGTGCCACCTATCAATGCCCATGAGTGCCACTTATCAATGCCCACAAGTGCCACCTATCAATGCCCACCAGTGGTGCCAATCAGTGCCACCTATCAGTGCTGCCGATCAGTGTAACCGATCAGTGCCCATTATTGCCACCCATCAGTGCCCATCACTGCCACCCATCAGTGCCCATCACTGCCACCTATCGGTGCCCATTAGTGCCGCCTCATCAGCGTACATCAATGAAGGAGAAAAATTACCTTTTTTAAAATTTTATAACAAAATATAAAAAAAATATTTTTTTAAAAAAAATTCGACTCAAAAAATCACCGCAAAGGTGATCAAATACGACCAAAAGATAGCTCTATTTGTGGGAAAAAAATTATAAAAATTTCATTTTCATTCATGAGTACAGATTTGTATGACCGCGCAATTGTCATTCAAAGTGCATCAGCACTGAAAGCTGAAAATTGGTCTGGATAGGAGGGGGGGTTTAAGTGCCCAGTAAGCAAGTGGTTAGAGTAGCATAGTGCTGAATAGCAAAAAATGCCCTGGTCATAAAGGGTGCAAAATCTTCCGGGGGGTCAAGTGGTTAAGTGAAAGTATATAATCTTGTCAGTTTAAATTTTTTACTTTATTTTTTTTTTTCTTTTTCTTCGACAACTGCTAGAGGTGGCATGGAGGCTTCACGAGGCTGGTAACGGAAGACTTTTTTTCTAAAAGGACAATCATTTTCTACAAACACATTTCACCTAACCAGCATCACATAATTCTAATTATTAATATAATGTCTGAGAGACAGAAATTGCTAATTTCATGGCAAACTCAATTTGGTGCCTCAAACCTATTATCAAATCAATAAAATCGTTAGAGGTTAATACTCCAAGCATTAGCTTGTTTTTATAATACTTGTTTTTCTAATGCTCACTTTGTAAATGTATTATGGGTATTAGGCTGTTGTTATTTTTAGGATTAGTAATATATATGTTTTGGTAACCTTTACAATCCATTGTTAATGACATTTTTCCCTAGAATGACAAGGTTACAAGTGTGTATAATGAGTCATTGACTTTGTGATCAACCTGATTACCAGGGTGTGGAAATAATGTGATAAGCCCAGTACGGTATGTGACAATGGTAATCAGTTGGAGCCCATTTATTTCCTTGAAGTGTGTTAATGAATGTGCATTCATGTGCATTGAGTTAAGGCAATTGATTCAAAGGAATGGGCTGCCGATGCACCCTAACGTGCCTAAGATCTTGCATTGCGCCACGCTACAATGCAGGTATGACATTCTGTACTATATGCAAAAAAATAAATAAAATCTTTCAATATTCTGTATAGAATAAAGGTTTATTGATTTTTACAAAGGAACATAAAGTTACAGAAAAACATTAGGGTACCACAGATGTGTACACGCCATACGTAATTCTACCCTACACCTCCCATACATATAACTATGAACAAATAATGAATGATACCGATCTGGAGAAAATTTGGCCAAGTTGGCCATTTATTAACAAATGAACAACATAACAGTTTTTTAGAACAGAAACAATACATAATCCAGTACCCGTAATATAAAGGTTGCTGGTCTTGGGAGGCACCAAAGGACCAAATTCAGATTGTGTATCAGCGTTAATACCTAACGATCCCCAGCTGCGCAACTCGGCTCGGGGACAAACACACTTTACCACAGATACCTCTTTGTTACCACTTCCCCGTTAATCCACCATTAACTGGGATCCAGTAGAGGACACCATACTACCTTAGATGGGTCACCCTATGAACTCTTCCAAGAATGTTAATGCTTCCAAAGACCCCAACTGCCAAACAACAATCAAAACAAAGAAACCAGGGCGGGAGGGTGGGCTTATTCCTGCTCGTCCGTTGTTCCAAAGGGGGCCTACTGCGCTTTCGGATCTACCCTTTGCATCCCCTCATCAGCAGCCCCACCCATCTCAACAAACTAACCGATCTCGGTAAGTGACCTCTCCATGATACTAGACTACTAACTCTGTACTGCCCTGTATAACCTGCCCCCCTATCATGAGGCCCTGCACTTATTTATTTTTTTACTTCGGGCCTGTCTTTCCAAGCTATTTCAAGGTATTAGTCAGATGCCATATAGAGGGATCTCGGAGTGCCACCCATGTAAAAGTGGGAGCCGTAGTACAAGGTATCATGGTTTGTTGTGGTAGGTCATTTGACCTGTGGAACAGCTGTGAATAATTCTATTGAAGGCTTGTTGGCATAGTGCAGCTGAGGAACATGAAACAAACAACAGTAGTTGGGGGGGGGGGGGTTGTTGCCATCGGGGTGATGTTATACATATATGGTGGAAGTGTCCCAGACAAATTGGCTTCTGGTCTTGTGTATTTGGCCTCCTACTCATGTTATTTCACCTGCCCATACCAAAAGAAGCCAAGTTTGCCTTATTACAGTGTCCAATTCCAGGCCTGTTCACTTATCAATGGAAGCTTGCCTCCTAGCTATTCCTGTCAGCCAAAAGAATGATTGCCTAAGCCTGGAAAAACCATCTGTCCCCTTTCAGGGGATTAAAGATCACATGACCGCGTTGATGCTTAATGAACAGATGTCCAGCATCTGCAACGACTCTCATGCCAAGTTCCTTAAAATTTGGGAACCATGGCTGTCATATGCCATTCCTACATTCCCCTCCAGCCAGCTTGGGCTGCCTGTGATGGATGGTCGAGATGCTCCTAAACGCTTAACTTTTCCTATCTCTAGGCCTTCTGGCCTCCCTTTCTTCCCTAGACTTCCCTATTCCTTCTCTAGCTCCCAACTCAGTAGGTGAGCGAACTCCTTTCCTCTAGCTTCACCTTTCTGCCTAACTTTCTTCTGATTTCCGCTCCTTTTATCCTTTTCAGTTCAGTTTAGGCTGTACGTTGCACCACTTTTTGAATTTTGATGGGCCCAGGGGATGCCCCGTTGTGGGGAACCTCCCTTGGACCCCTTGGTCCTTATGTTTTCGTTAACACTTCTATTTACTGCTGTTGTGTTAGCTCTCATTTTTTCTGTTCATGTGTTGCCTTATTTTTGCACTTCTTGCAAGTTAATTTCTATTTCAACCTCAATACTAGCCCATGCGTGGGGGGAACTGATGCATGTTAACCACTTGTTAAAACTGAATATAAACTATTGAAACAGAAAAAAACAGTCGTGGGTAACGGGAAAAAGAAGGAGCAGTAGTAAGAAAGCATAGAGGAGGCACAGATGGGGAAAGGAGTGAGGAGTGGGTAATGTGCGCTGGATTGGAGGAAGACAGCCCCTTGCTGTCAGAGGTGGCATGAGCACTCAGGAAATGTCACAAAAGCATGGTGAGCCCAAGAAGACAACCCAAATGGCCCATGTGCTAGAATACCTGTCTTAATGTTACGCCAATAGTGACCGATACAGCACTCCACTGTGCCATGGTAGGGGCAAAGACAGACTTTCAGTGTCTAAGAATTGCATTCCTAGCCATCAGAAGAAAGAAACACAGGAGTCCTTTTTTGGCCAGGTTTCAAATTCACGGAAGTATAGAAAACAGAGCTATGGTGGGGATGCTAGGATTTATGTGTCTATGACAATATTATAAGTCTGAACATCCCAAGACCAAACAGCCAATCCCACCATACATGTAGCATGGCCCCAGGTTCTTGAACAACTCTCTAACAAAGCCTTGATAGTGTTGAGTCTGTATGGTAATAGAACGATGGCACCAGCACCATAAAATTTTGTAGCTCTTCTCCTGAGCCAGTGACGTAATACTAACTTTATTAATCAAGACAAATTACTTTACCAGGTCGTCTTCAGAAAACTTGTGTCCTACTTCCTTTTCTCATACTGCACCACAGGAGGGTATATGGGGGAATGGGGGAACCAACAAGATGGTGATTAGTTGAGAAACAAGATGTGTGTGTTTGTCTTTCTATAGCCATAGGGCTTCAAATGGGGTCTTGGAAGGAATGAGGGTTCAAAGGGATAAATCCAAGTGGTGCTGGGACTTCAATACTTGATACAGATTAGTAAAGGTAAAGACAGCAACCTTTAAAAAATCTTACTGGCTCACATACAACCAGGCACCCACTTACAAAAAGATTTTGATCAGATAGAACAAGCCCAGAGACAAGCAACAAAAATGGTGAAAGGTCTGAGGAATAAAACATATCAGGAAAGACTTGAGGAACTTAATATGTACAGTCTGAAGGAAAGAAGGGAAATACATCAAGGGGTGGTGAATAAGGTTCAGGAGGGCAGTATTTTCAATATGGAGCCAAGATGAAGAACACGGGGACATGACCTCAAACTAACTGGAGGAAAGTTCAAAAACTAATCTCAGAAAGTATTGTGAAAGGTCTGAGGAATAAAACATATCAGGAAAGACTTGAGGAACTTAATATGTACAGTCTGAAGGAAAGAAGGGAAATACATCAAGGGGTGGTGATGAATAAGGTTCAGGAGGGCAGTATTTTTAATATGGAGCCAAGATGAAGAACACGGGGACATGACCTCAAACTAACTGGAGGAAAGTTCAAAACTAATCTCAGAAAGTATTGTGAAAGGTCTGAGGAATAAAACATATCAGGAAAGACTTGAGGAACTTAATATGTACAGTCTGAAGGAAAGAAGGGAAATACTTTAAGGGGTGGTGATGAATAAGGTTCAGGAGGGCAGTATTTTCGTATTTTCAATATGGAGCCAAGATGAAGAACACGGGGACATGACCTCAAACTAACTGGAGGAAAGTTCAAAACTAATCTCAGAAAGTATTATTTTACTAAAAGGGTGGTTAATGCTTGGAATAGACTTCCAGTAGAAGTAGTGAGCCAGTCAACCAATGGCGACCCTAGGGGGGGGCAGAGGGGGCCCTGACCCCCCCCCCAACATTATGCTGGGCCCCACCATGTGCCCCCCCCAAAAAATTTTTATTTTTTTATTTTTTTTACAAAAAGGCAATTTCTTTTTGTTTGTATTCATATCGGATGTGCCGCATCTTACTCGGGCCACCACTGGGGTAACACAGTCTCTATTGAGAGGGAGAAGGTCCCCAGTGGGTGATTCCTCCCCCCTCCCTCTGCTCGCTGACACTGCATAATGCGAGCGCTCACACAACCACGGCCGCCCGATCTGCTCCTTCCCCTGCATCCTCATTGGCAGGGAGAAGAGCGAGTTGCAAGAAGGACTCCACCAGGACTCTCAGTTACTGAAAAAACAGACTGAGGGCAGGGGCAGGACAGCAAGAGGAGGCTGGGGAACCCCACAGTGGCAGAACACCAGGGCCCGGTGGCAAGACAACCTTTGCAACCCTGATAGTTCTCCCACTGCTTTGGACCCTTATATTTTCTTGGTATGCTGGTGACATATATCTCTTGTTCTCTGTCACCCTGGGGGGGGGGGGCCCAATACAG
Organism: Lithobates septentrionalis; assembly: GCA_037952835.1. NCBI lineage: Eukaryota > Metazoa > Chordata > Amphibia > Anura > Ranidae > Lithobates > Lithobates septentrionalis. The sequence goes on from JBBDGP010002832.1 coordinate 91,235, forward strand.
TAGGAAGGGAGCTCACTGCAGAACATGTGAAAGGGCCGTTGTGGGGTCGTAGTAAAGGGGTAAAGGGCCCCAGGATAGATAGATAGATAGATAGATAGATAGATAGATAGATAGATAGATAGATAGATAGATAGATAGATAGATAGATAGATAGATAGATCGATCGATCTATCTATCTATATATATATATATATATATATATATATATATATATATATATATTTGCATTTTATATTGCCCCCCTATTTTTGTCCCTGTCCCCCCATGTGCCCCCCCTAAATATGAAAGCTGGAGACGCCACTGCAGTCAACAAATATGCTTGGGACAAACATAGATCTATTCTCGGACAAAATAGTTAGAAAAAAATATATATTTTTTTAAAAAAAGGGGTAAACTCGATGGACCACTTTCTGCCATCACTTATCTATGTTTCTTTGAATGTCACTCTCAGAATTTAAACCAACAGAAAAAGCACCAGACCAAAATCATAAAGGAGTCGAAAACAGCTTTAATGATTCACATGACATCTAATGAGTTTTTCTCGGCAAAACACCCCCCTCCCCATACCATGTCTACGTAATGTTTGGAAATATTTTAATGGACTCAGGAAAGCAGATGCCAGAGGAATCAGATGGGGCAGAGTTAGGCTAATTAAACGGCTACAACAATCCATTATTGGTTTACAAGGCATTACTGAGCTCTGATGAAGAGGGAGCGCGTTTTGACCACATGAAACAAGCATTAAAGCTGTTTTGGAATCTATTAAAAGTTTTGGTTTGTACTTTTTCTTTTGGTTTATCCTCTTTGTAATGAAGATAGTTTGGAAAGGGATGTACTGCAACCAGCATCCAGGAAAAAGGGGCACTGTGGAGGTAAGGGCATGAAACGATTTCCATTGGGCATTGTGCTTTAGATTTACTTTAAAGTGCAATTTGCACCAAATCCTAGTATTCATACTTTATTGGCTGTAGCTTGTGTCAAGACTTGTTATTACATTTATGATCTTGTTAAATGTTTCTCTCCTTCGTGAACAAATCATGTTGGCGTGGTGTCATGTGGGTGTCTTTCTGTATTATTACAATATAAATTATGTGGACGTATTTATCCACTGTGGGATGTTTTTCCTAACTGACTCATGGAGCCAGTCAGTGTTTTGAACATCATAACTTCATTTTATGTTTATAAGTGACAGTTATAGTCGTGTTCTCTGTAAAATCTGCATAGCAAATGGTTGAAGACAATTGAGAACTTGTTTTATAGTAGATGTAAACCCGAAATGAATGACATTTAGCTTGATTAAGCACTCTATATCATAAACAACGCCATTTTATTTTAAATAAAATATTGTTTTCACCATCATCTATTGCCAGATATCAGTGCTGCCTATAACCGGTAACTTTTTAGGAATTTCACGTTCACGTGCACACAGGCAATGGCTGCGTAGCATGCTGGTTTCCTGTTGGTGTTAACAGTGGATCATAGTACAATGGAGGAGATCAAATGACCTGTTGGTGATCTGAATGGCAAGACTGCCCGTTGTCACATAGTCACAGTCGGTAAGGCTGAAAAAAGACAGTTGTCCATCCAGTTCATCCTGTGTAGGTGTATGTGTATAAGTGTCTATAGAGATTTCCCATATCCTGGTATGTTGTGTGTCCTTTAAGATGTACATCTAAGAGTCTTTTAAAAAATATCCATACTCCCCACAGTCACCACCAACTATGGTAGAGAGTTCCACATTGTTATTGTCCTGACAGTGCAGAACCCCCTACGCAGTTTAAGGTTAAACCGCATCTCCTCCAGTCTCATGGTGTGCCCCCATGTCCTTTTACAATCCCTATGCCTCAATAGTTTATTTCCTATGCTGGTATCCCCATTGAGATATTTGTAGATCGCTATCATGCCCCCTCTTAAGCGTCTCATCTTCAGCGAGAATAAATTTAGTGTTTGCAGTCATTCCTCGTAATTGAGGTCCTCCAGTTCCCTTATTAGTTTAGTTGCCTTTTTTGGACTCTCTCCAGCTCCGGCACATCCCTTCGGAGGACTGATGGCCAGATCTGGACGGAAAACTCCAGATGAGGCCTAACGAATCTAAGGATTGGTTGGAGCCATCAAGTTTAACAACTCCAGCCCAACAGTTCTCGGGTGTTGCTTTTCCCCAAGTGGGTTTGTGTCTCACAAACCCATATGGGTTAAGCAACAAACCGAGAATTGCTAACCAACAGTGTATCACCCTGAATTGAGGAAGTGGCAATTTAAAGCCACAAAAAACATGTTATGGTGAAATTAAGTAATTTGATATTATTATTGATTATTTAATAAGCTTGATGACTCTGATCTATCCTTAGATACACGACAATGGGCGTCTCTGACGTATGGACCACTTATGCGCCCGTTGACCTCCTCTACCTCAGCTAGTACAGCACCTGCCTGAGAATCTCTCAGAAGATCCAGGATGGGACCCCTGTGGCATTGAAAGCAACCTAATTAATCTTCCGCCTCTTCCGTTTGACAGTGATGGGACACAATTAAAATCTATATATACTAATGCTTCATGTCTGACTTGGAAAGGACAGCAATATCAAGGGAAGGAAGCAATTATTGAAACATTATCAATGCTTCCCTTTCAGAAGATACAGCATAGCATCACCTCACAAGACCATCAGCCAACACCTGACAACTGTATAACTAGTATGGTTGTAGGTCAGCTTTAGGCAGATGATGACACTGTTATTGGATTTCATCAGATGTTTTTATTAAAGAATGTTCACGATGTCTGGGTCTGTACAAACGACATGTTTCGTCTAGCTCTGCACAACTTTGTTTGGATTTTGAAAGCTTCAAGAGAGAAAAATACAATTCATCTGCCCTTATGTTTTTTTTAAATAAACAATACTCCTAATCTACACATAATGCAAACTCCAAAATAATATATATGTGTATATATATACAGTGGGGACTGAAAGTATTCAGACCCCCTTAAATTTTTCACTCTTTGTTATATTGCAGCCATTTGCTAAAATCATTTAAGTTCATTTATTTTCCTCATTAATGTACACACAGCTCCCCATATTGTACACACAGCACCCCATATTGTACACACAGCTCCCCATATTGTACACACAGCACCCCATATTGTACACACAGCTCCCCATATTGTACACACAGCTCCCCATATTGTACACACAGCTCCCCATATTGTACACACAGCACCCCATATTGTACACACAGCACCCCATATTGTACACACAGCACCCCATATTGTACACACAGCACCCCATATTGACAGGAAAACACAGAATTGTTGACATTTTTGCAGATTTATTAAAAAGGAAAAACTGAAATATCACATGGTCCTAAGTATTCAGACCCTTTGCTCAGTATTTAGTAGAAGCCCCTTTTGATCTAATACAGACATGAGTCTTTTTGGGAAAGATGCAACAAGTTTTTCACACCTGGATTTGGGGATCCTCTGCCATTCCTCCTTGCAGATCCTCTCCAGTTCTGTCAGGTTGGATGGTAAACGTTGGTGGACGGCCATTTTTAGGTCTCTCCAGAGATGCTCAATTGGGTTTAAGTCAGGGCTCTGGCTGGGCCATTCAAGAACAGTCACAGAGTTGTTCTGAAACCACTCCTTCGTTATTTTAGCTGTGTGCTTAGGGTCATTGTCTTGTTGGAAGGTAAACCTTCGGCCAAGTCTGAGGTCCTGAGCACTGTGGAGAAGGTTTTCATCCAGGATATCCCTGTACTTGGCCAAATTCATCTTTCCCTCGATTGCAACCAGTCGTCCTGTCCCTGCAGCTGAAAAACACCCCCACAGCATGATGCTGCCACCACCATGCTTCACTGTTGGGACTGTATTGGACAGGTGATGAGCAGTGCCTGGTTTTCTCCACACATACCGCTTAGTATTAAAGCCAAAAAGTTCTATCTTGGTCTCATCAGACCAGAGAATCTTATTTCTCACCATCTTGGAGTCCTTCAGGTGTTTTTTAGCAAACTCCATGCGGGCTTTCATGTGTTTTACACTGAGGAGATGCTTCCGTTGGGCCACTCTGCCATAAAGCCCTGACTGGTGGAGGGCTGCAGTGATGGTTGACTTTCTACAACTTTCTCCAATCTCCCGACTGCATCTCTGGAGCTCAGCCACAGTGAACTTTGGGTTCTTCTTTACCTCTCTCACTAAGGCTCTTCTCCCCCGATAGCTCAGTTTGGCCGGACGGCCAGCTCTAGGAAGGGTTCTGGCCGTCCCAAACGCCTTCCATTTAAGGATTATGGAGGCCACTGTGCTCTTAGGAACCTTAAGTGCAGCAGAAATTTTTTGTAACCTTGGCCAGATCTGTGCCTTGCCACAATTCTGTCTCTGAGCTCTTCAGGCAGTTCCTTTGACCTCATGATTCTCATTTGCTCTGACATGCACTGTGAGCTGTAAGGTCTTATATAGACAAGTGTGTGGCTTTCCTAATCAAGTCCAATCAGTATAATCAAACACAGCTGGACTCAAATGAAGGTGTAGAACCATCTCAAGGATGATCAGAAGAAATGGACAGCACCTGAGTTAAATATATGAGTGTCACAGCAAAGGGTCTGAATACTTAGGACCATGTGATATTTCAGTTTTTCTTTTTTAATAAATCTGCAAAAAATTCAACAATTCTGTGTTTTTCTGTCAATATGGGGTGCTGTTTGTACATTAATGAGGAAAAAAAATGATTTTAGCAAATGGCTGCAATATAACAAAGCGTGAAAAATGTAAGGGGGTCTGAATACTTTCCGTCCCCACTGTATATATATCTATATATAGATATATATAGATATATATAGATATATAAAATCTCTGAGCAGAATACTAACTACCAAATCTGTTGCCAAATAGTGTCTGATAGTGTCCCAGTTCAGTCTTTGGAATTTAAAAGTGACATTTGCATTTAAATCATTTTGCCTTTCAACTTGGATTGCTCTTTATGTAACCCTCATTTAGTGATCAAAAATTGGAAATAAAATACGAAGTGTTTTTTTTTTTTGCTTTCCTGAAAAAACAAAAACAAAAATATATATATATAATATATATATATATATATATATATATATATATATATATATATATATATATATATATATATATATATATATATATATATTGTAGCAGAGCGTCCCAGAGAGAGCCAGGAAAAGTCCTGTTCGGGGTTTATACATCTCCCAGGCTCCTCTCATACAGGTTCAGGGATCTCTGATCCATGGTCCGGTTCAGGTCTTGGTCCCCTCCCCCAGGCTAATTTAAAGCTCACCTGAGCAGACAGCCTTGGCTCTTGGCCTGGGATACTCAGAGAACTTCTGTGTAAGAGAGCAAAAAGGTATGTGGAAGCTGGCAAGCTGTAGGCTTGCTCAGCTTAGTAGTTAGGATCTGTAAATATTGTTTAGTTAGTGCCGAGACACGGCTAGGTTTTGTTTTGGCTATTTTTGTTCCTATTTGTTTCTTTTGGAACACTGTACAGCACCTGTATATAGACTTGTAAATATCACAAATAAACACCGCACTGTTTGTCACTATTCCACTGGCTTTGGTATCTGTGCCTGAAAGACTGCTCATCCCAGGGAGCTTTGTGCCTGCTACCTGTCCCCCAGGTTACATATGGTGGAGACTGCGACCAGCTGTAGTAAGTTACTACTTAAAAGGCCAGTACCTAGAGTGACTAAACATGGAGGAAATCCTAAAACAATTGGTGATATCCAATGCTGCACAGCAACAATCCAATGCTGCACAGCAACAAGCAAACGCTGCACTGCAGCAAACAAACGCTATCGCACAGGAGCAAACCAAGGCGCTGTGCCAACAGATTGGTGCTGTACAGGAGCTATCGCAGAGGCTGTTTGAACAGCTAGCCACTGATGCAAAAGAGGATAGGAAAACCTTGGCTGCGGTTGTGGAGACGCTAGCACAGTGGTCACCTGCTAAAGTTAATGTTGTTGGAGACAAGCCCTCAGCTATCCATGTGGGTCGCTTTCTTTCCAAGATGACTGCAGATGATGATCCAGAGGCCTTTCTCTTAACCTTTGAACGGACCGCTGAGAGGGAAGGTTGGCCCAAAACCCAGTGGGCAGGACTGGTCGCCCCCTTGCTGTCTGGAGAATCGCAGAAGGCCTACTATGATTTGGAGTCAGCAGAAGCAGGAGACTATGAAAAGGTCAAGCGGGAAATCCTGGCGCGACTTGGTGTCACCCTGGCAGTTCGAGCACAGCGGGTCCACAGCTGGTTCTTCCAAGACGAGAGGCCCCCAAGATCGCAGATGTTCGACCTAATTCACTTGGTGAGAAAATGGCTACAGCCGGAGTCCCTGTCTCGGCCACAAATAGTGGAGCGTGTGGTCATGGACCAGTTCCTGAGGTCACTACCAGTTCCCCTGCAGAAGTGGGTGAGTCAAGGAGACCCCAACTCGGCGGATAACCTCGTGGAACTTGTTGAAAGGTACTTTGCTGCAGAGAACCTGGTCACCACCCCTACAGCCGCACGGACTTTCCGCCCAAAGCCACGGTCTCCCCAGGCAACCGGTAAGACTGTTCCAGGGGAAGTGGGTGGTAAGCATGGCAAGGAAATAGGGGGGAGGATTTTTGGTGCCAGGACTGAAGTTTGGCGTCCCAAACAAGGGAAGCTACTGCCTGTCAGCAAACCAAACTGGGGAAACATCAGGTGTTTTCGTTGCCAAGAACTGGGACATGTTGCAGCAAACTGTCCATTGACAGATGAACCAATGCAGTGCGATCTGTCCATTAGAAGGCAGTCTATGTTTGCTGCTGTTTCATGCGCTGCAGCACCAAGTATGGGAAAACACATGTGCCAAATGACTGTTAATAATAAGCCTATTACGGCCTTGGTTATAGCCAGAAGATCCGCGCTACAGGGTATGTTTGCAACTGCAGCCCCCCTATATAAACCGAGGATACTCACTGGTACCCTCACAGGTAAATTCTAAAAATATGTGTACAGGGAGTGGCGCTGTGCATAAGTGAAATAATAAATAATAATCTGCTGGTTACAATTTAGTGCCTATAAGTCATAGAGGAGAAAACATGGTATGAATAAATTGGATAAGGTATGTATCCCACATGAGGATTAATGACTGCCAATGGGATGGGTGTGTCCCATATACAATAACCACTGATAATCTCAAATAGTGTTGTATGTTGTGTATTAATAAGTGCCAAAGTGTCAAAAATAATCCAATGAAGTGTTCCAGCCTCTGCAGGAATAAACTCAGTTGATTGAAATATAAGAGGGGGTATCCACACCCTCTAAAGTGCAGTGCTAAAAAATATTAAATAAATCCAAATATATAAACTAGATGAATATACATATGTGCAAAATAGAAATTCCAATAAATAAAGAATATAAATTTAAAGTGGATTAGTGAACAGTAAAATTAATAAATAATGATGGGTATAACCCAATTCATAAGCAGCATGAGATCATATGTGATAACACAAAAAATGAAAGTGAACAAGTCCAGTGCCAAAAAATTTGTATAGTATTTTCCACCCGACAGCTTCCAAACTCTTTAGACATACAATCCCCCTGTTGTGATTCCACTCACCGGAACGCTGTACCCCTGCAGGGGTATAAGCATAAGATGTTTCCACTCAGCCGATCACATCCGGATGCCGATCGAATCCTGGTATCCTCTTGCCTCTGGTTTCCCAGTCCAGATCAGCCTCTCCAGCCGGTCAGCAGGACGGGGGAACTGGATAATCCCCTAGTGTACTCCTATCTCCAGCCGGACATCCGCTCCAAAAGGATTTGTATGTAACGAAAAGGAATTATATCCACATAGCGTAACTCCTTTTTAAATGTTTATTGAATAAAAACGACATACAGTCCAAACATAAATTGCTCCAAGAAATGGATCTCAAAAGGGGGAGAAAGTAATGTGGAGCTGACAAGCTCACTAACTCCCCTTGCTGTCCCGGGACGCAGCGTATGTTCGTAACCACCGCTTGCGTTCCACCGGTCACACAGCAGAAACCACAGCGGCAGGAAGTGACGTTGTGCGTACCAAGATAGTCCCGCCTTACGCGTTTCGTCATACGGACGTCATCGGAGGCGCTATTACGGCCTTGCTAGACTCTGGAAGTCTAGTGACTTTGGTTACAGCTGAGATGGTTGACACTGTGAATTTGCATGCTAAAAAAATTGCTGTGATCTGTGTACATGGGGATACCCGCGAGTATCCTATAGCTACCGTTCAGTTTAAAACTGGCTTAGGTACGGTGACCCATCCGGTCGGACTTGTGCCCCACTTGGTGCACGAGGCCATCATTGGTAGGGACTTCCCTAAGTTTTGGGAACTGTGGGATCATCCCGACCCAGTCGCAGTAGCTGACTCAGTGACAGAGCCAGAACTCCTGGCCGCTACTGACAATATGGGTTCAGGGGACTCTTCTCAGGGCTCCCCAGGTTTTCCTTTCTCAGTTATGGCAGGAGAGCTGGAGGAGCCTGAGGAGGTCCCCACAACCAGTGGAGCTGGACAGCCATCTGCTGAATCTGAGCCTACATTGGAGTTTGCTGACCTTAATGTACACAAGGAAAATTTTGGTACCGAGCAGAGAAAAGACCCAACTCTTGCCAGGGCCTGGGAAAATGTAATGGTGATTAATGATGTACCTGTCGAATCAGGGGACAGGCTCTGTTTTCCTTATTTTAGCAGCAATGAGGATTTAATGTATCGTGTATGTAAAAAAAAATGATGAAGTGGTGGAACAGTTGGTGGTCCCTAAGTCATACAGACGGGTGGTGTTGGAACTTGCCCATGGGCACTTGCTAGGAGGTCATTTAGGGGTTGAGAAAACTACTGAAAGGGTGTTGCGCAGGTTTTATTGGCCCGGAATACAGAAGGATATTGAGAATTATTGTCAATCCTGTCCTGTGTGTCAGATGTCAGCCCCACTACAACACTTCCGAAGTCCTTTAGTGCCCTTGCCCATTATTGAAGTGCCCTTTGAGAGGATTGCCATGGACCTTGTGGGTCCACTCCCCAAGTCTGCCCGAGGTCATCAGCATATCCTCGTAATCATGGATTATGCTACCCGTTACCCAGAGGCAATTCCCTTACGCACCGCGTCTGCTAAAAACATTGCCAAAGAGCTGTTTATGGTGTTCAGTCGTGTTGGAATCCCTAAAGAAGTCCTTACAGACCAGGGCACCCCATTTATGTCACGAATAACTAGAGAGCTGTGCAAGTTATTTAAGGTGACGCAATTGCGAACCTCGGTGTACCATCCTCAAACGGATGGCTTGGTGGAACGCTTCAATAAAACATTAAAGAGCATGTTAAAAAAGGTTGTTGACAAGGATGGGAAAAACTGGGACTTCCTGATACCATACTTGATGTTTGCCATCAGGGAGGTTCCCCAGTCCTCCACGGGGTACTCTCCCTTTGAGTTGCTTTATGGGAGACACCCTCGGGGACTCTTGGACATAGCCAAAGAAACTTGGGAGGGGGAGCAGACACCCCATAAAAGTGTCATTGAGCATATCGCTCAAATGCAGGACAGGATTGCAGCAATCATGCCGTTGGTAAAAGAACACTTACTACAGGCCCAAACAGCTCAACAAAGGATATACAACAGGGGGGCCCAACTCCGTGTTTTCTCACCTGGTGATAGGGTCCTGGTGTTAGTTCCCACTGTTGAGAGCAAGTTCCTGGCTAAGTGGCAGGGTCCCTTTGAAGTAATTGAAAGAGTTGGGGAGGTCAATTACAAAATATATCAACCAGGAAAAAGGAAGCCCGAACAGATTTACCACATAAACCTGTTAAAGCCCTGGAAGGATAGACTGGCGTTAACTATGAGGTCCCTCCCGGTAACGCCTAAGGGTACTGAGTCCCCTCTGATCCCTGAGGTCACGATTCCAGACACCCTGTCATATTCTCAAAAGCAGGAAACTAGAGAATTCCTAATAAGAAATAGAGAGAAATTTTCAGAGTTACCTGGCACGACTTCAGCAGTTCAGCATGATATTGTTACTGAACCTGGGGTCCGTGTCAAACTAAAACCATACCGAATTCCTGAAGCGAGGAGAAAGGACATCAGCGAGGAAGTTAAAAGAATGTTGGAGCTAGATGTCATTGAGGAATCCAATAGTGACTGGTCTAGCCCCATCGTGTTAGTCCCAAAACCGGATGGCACTTGGAGGTTCTGTAATGACTTCAGGAAGCTTAATGCAGTGACAAAGTTTGACACGTACCCAATGCCCAGAGTGGACGAACTTATAGACCGACTTGGCAAGGCTCGCTATCTGACCACTTTGGACTTGACAAAAGGTTATTGGCAAATACCCTTGACTGGTAGCGCCAAAGAGAAGACTGCATTTGTGACCCCGGAGGGTTCCTTTCAATATAAAAAAATGCCGTTTGGGTTGCAAAATGCCCCCGCCACATTTCAGAGGGCCATGGACAGGACTCTAAGACCCCACCGACAATATGCAGCAGCATATCTAGATGACATAGTGGTACATAGCACTGACTGGGAGTCTCACTTGCCCCGTGTCCAGGCTGTCCTCGATTCCCTCTTCAAAGAAGGTTTTACAGCAAATCCAAAAAAATGTGCCATTGGTCTAGAGGAAGCCAAGTATTTGGGCTACACTATTGGGCGTGGTGTCATAAAACCTCAAGTGAATAAAATAGAAGCTATCCAGGAATGGCCACGTCCTGCAAACAAGAAGCAGGTCAGGGCCTTTCTTGGCATTGCGGGGTATTATAGAAGATTTATCCCAAATTTTGCAACTATAGCTGCCCCACTGACAGACCTTACGAAAGGGAAAGACTCTGTAATGGTGAAATGGTCCTCAGTAGCAGAGGAATCTTTCCAAGTCCTGAAGAAGGCTCTTTGTGCACAGCCAGTACTGTACTCCCCCGATTTCGCCAAAGATTTTTTGGTTCAGACGGATGCGTCTGATGTTGGTATCGGGGCAGTACTATCACAGGTACACAATGGGGAAGAACACCCTGTGGTGTACCTAAGCAGAAAGCTCAACGACCATGAGCAAAGGTATGCAGTCATTGAAAAGGAGTGTTTAGCCATAAAGTGGGCCGTGGACGCACTCAGGTACTATTTGTTAGGACGCCAGTTTGAGTTAATAACTGACCATGCTCCTCTGAAATGGATGGCCCAAAAGAAGGAGACTAATAGACGGGTGAACCGGTGGTTTTTGGCTCTACAGGATTACTCATTCACTGTAAAACACAGGCCAGGTGTTGAGATGGGGAATGTAGATGCCCTGTCCCGTGTTCACTCCTGTTGGGCTACAGGTGTTCCAACCCTGGGGTTGAAACAAGGGGGGAGGATATGTAGCAGAGCGTCCCAGAGAGAGCCAGGAAAAGTCCTGTTCGGGGTTTATACATCTCCCAGGCTCCTCTCATACAGGTTCAGGGATCTCTGATCCATGGTCCGGTTCAGGTCTTGGTCCCCTCCCCCAGGCTAATTTAAAGCTCACCTGAGCAAGACAGCCCTTGCTCTTGGCCTGGGATACTCAGAGAACTTCTGTGTAAGAGAGCAAAAAGGTATGTGGAAGCTGGCAAGCTGTAGGCTTGCTCAGCTTAGTAGTTAGGATCTGTAAATATTGTTTAGTTAGTGCCGAGACACGGCTAGGTTTTGTTTTGGCTATTTTTGTTCCTATTTGTTTCTTTTGGAACACTGTACAGCACCTGTATATAGACTTGTAAATATCACAAATAAACACCGCACTGTTTGTCACTATTCCACTGGCTTTGGTATCTGTGCCTGAAAGACTGCTCATCCCAGGGAGCTTTGTGCCTGCTACCTGTCCCCCAGGTTACAATATATATATATATATATATATATATATATATATAATATTACTATTAAATATAATTCTGGCCAATTTCTCTACTAAGCTATTGGTTCAGTCCGAACAGAACTTTCAGACAGGACTTTGTGTGTTTGGCCGTTCTGAAGAACGCTGGATTTTTTTTCTAGTTCAGCGGTAGCCGAGCCTCATATATAGTTGTCGTTTTTCTTTCATTATTGCATGAAAGCTTCCTGTCGTATATAATGAAAAGATATAGTTGGCTATTTGAGCTACAAAAAAAACTCAAAAGAAACTGGAAGCTGCTACAGTAAAAGTGAGATATGGCCTCAATAAAGACTCCACCAACAGAAGAGAGTAGAAAGTACCATACATCTACTTTCATTGCATATTTTATAGTGCAATCTGGATGCACACACATTTTTATTGTATTGTCGAAAATGGCTCTGCTTTGGGCTTGAAATACAGAGAAATGTGAAAGATGCACTGACCTATTGCAAATAATAAGAGTTCATGCTGTACTCTACATGTTGTATTTTATTTTATTAACATTAGCCTGAGATCTAATTGGTTCTTGTTGGTTACTGTTGTTTGCATGACACCACTGCTATTTTGATACGTTTATATGAGAGCTCTGCCTTAAAGCCTAATTCCAGGTTGCAGGTAAAACCCCTCATATTTCCAGTCCAGCTATCCATTACAGTCTACGTAATAACTACGGTTCTGCTGCCAGACCTACTACCAGTATAGCTTTGCTTCCTGTAATCTCTAGTTCCTGCTTTAGGAGGCCACCTCTTTTTACAGGCATCTACCCATTTTTATGCCCATGAGTACCTGTTGGGTGACCTGGGGATAGCTTGCACCTGCAAGTCAAAACTCCTATGAGGAGGCAGAACACCAGCTATCTCTTAGATTCCACCCTCATGGAAAGCTTTCACATAGAGACGAGGATCAACTTCCACACTCAGGGACAGCTCAAGGTACAGTCTTTTCCTGAAGATTGTGACACTATGCTTGAGCCAAACACAGACCCATCCTAGTTGACTCTGCCTACTGCTGATCCTCTTTAAACCCTGGCCAGAAAGCTGGAATCTCAATAATCCATGCAAATCCATCTGATTCAATATACTATATGTAAATGCTTGATTCTTGTCTGGACTGTCTACAAGCCTTACTGGGCTCCTTGACTATCTCTGCTGTGCCTTTGCCTTCTGTTTAGGCTCCATCATAACCCAGTTCTTCTTCATCTTCAGTACTACATCTTCCTGCACCTGCTCATTACTTCAGGGATCCTAAAGCTTGCAGGGGCTTCTTCAATCAGTGTAGAACCCATTTTTGAACCCATTTTCCCCACACATCGTACCAAGGTCCCTCGTGTGATCTATCTTCTTGCCTTAAAACACCTTGGCCTGAACCTCTCCTATTTGTTAGTTCGTGTACAATTTATTAGACATTCAGGCTGTCTTTTGTCATACATTTGACAATCTAGGGTAAGTGTCCTCTTTCACAGCTTTACTCCTGTGCCTACACCAAGGCAGCATGACTGTTTGTCAGCATGTTATACAGTTTTGGACCCTGGCAGCTTTTTTTTTTTTTTTGAGTTAAGGTTACATTAACAGGCAGAAATCTACCCTTCTCCTTGGATGACTTGGTTTGCCTCGCCATCTGAATTGATACGCAGCTCCAGGAAACTGGCAGGAGAGAAGTTGCCAGTGATGCCCCTTACCTGTTCCTTTGCCAACCACTCCTGAAAACTTGGATAGACCTTGTCAAGAACTATTTTCCATGAAATCTATGCAACTAAGAAAAACTTGCTTATAATCGGTGGAAAGGTATTAACATTGGTCTGACATCGACATAGGTCTCTGCATGTATTGTGTAGGGAAGGGGAATTTCCTCAGTTCATGTTCCTGTAAATTGGAAACTCCCATATCTAGTATGCTTTGGAGAGGCTTACTGGATCAATGCTTTTCTCCCTCTTCTCCATGCCAGCTCACTCATTCTGATTCTGCATCTACATGTCGGAGGTCATCCCATTCCAGTCTCAGCCTTTATGGGTTCAGATTCATTGGGGCATCCCAAGCTCAAGATAACTTGGTTTGGAAACCATACTCACACCTCTTTCCATCTCAGCCATTAATGGCTCCTTGCCAACTTATGGTTTCATTTATAAACAGACTCTTTCTCAGATGTCCATCAGAGTTCTGCATAGGCAAACCCTTGTCTTCTTAGTGCTGCCGCAGGTAGCCTCTTCCATCCAATTTGCCCTACATTGACCACACCATCAATCTCCAAACCTTTACCTGGACTACTCTTGAGGTTCTGTCTTGGGGTTCTTCTTGTTGATGTCAATGTCTTCCTCCACTTGGATTACTAAATTAGCACCTCTGGGCCATGCCAGTAGCTCTGATGGTAGATTTCTAACTAACTAACTAACTAACTAACTAAAAATTTCTGCCGTCTATGCAGATTTCTCGGATATCCTGAAAAAACACATTGCTGACACCTTGACTTGCCGTTGATCTTATTCTCAGGACATCTATTTCTCTAGGTAGAACTTATCCCCTTAATCCCTGAAACCCACGACATGTACCAATGCATTTCTGAAAATTTGAAAAAATGCTTAACTCATAAATCTACCTCTCTAGCTGAAGCTGTTTTGTAATTTGTTTCAAAGAAAGATGGAAATATAGGATCTTGCATAGTTTATTCGGACTTGAAGTGTCCACCAGTCCCTATACACCTGAGTCCCTGTTGCCAGTAAGCCTGCCCTGTCAGCTTTAGTCAAGTCCTGCCATAGTCTATAACTACAGCCCTATTGTAGCCTACTACAGTTTCAGTACACTAAAGCTGTCAGGGCCTGGATCTGAATCCGGAACCTCTGCTGTGTCTGACAGTAACTCTTTTCACTGAGCCACCTGAAATGTTCGACAGCTCCCTAGACAATTCCTTGAATGATCCTACCTTGAACCCTATTTCTTTTGAACTTTGAACCTTTTGCTCCTCCCATAAACTTCCTGGTTTGAGCCATGTCTCTGCATTTTCTGTTTGCCAGATTATGATGCTCTCTCCAGCAAATATCTAGCTCTTGTCACTCCCGCTGCTGTCCGTATCTCCGGTACCACTCCTTACCAACCTTTGACTTGTTCCTTGACTATGCATTTACTTGATCCCATCCCATGACCACTTGTTACCGACCTTTGGCTTGTTTACTGACTACACTTCTACTTGATCCCACCTGCTATATCTGCTACCAGACCCCGGCTTGCTCACCACCTGGTAAGTCAATCCTGAGGGCCAGGACTTGGTGCTAACATGCAGAAATCTCCACTGTCAGGAGCTCTGGTGAACACCGGTTAGAGCTTAGACTCCGCACTTCGGGTGAGCCCACGTCATCCGCCAGGGTGTCCTGCTTGTATACCTATCCTGCTAGTCAGTGGGAGCCTCTCTACTGTTATAGCTACTGGTCTCCGAGGTTGACCTTGACAACAGTCCTGTTGTGGTCAGTTCAGCCACAGCCCACTGCAGTCCTGCTACTGTCTGCTACAGACAATCCAGCTACTGTCTTTTACAGTCAGCCCTACTATGGCCCGCTATGGTTCTGTTGCCAGGCCTACTACCTGTAAAGCCCTGCTTCCAGTGCACCCTAGCACCCGATTTATGCAACCCCCTCCGGTGATCTCCTGAAAATTTTTATAAAGTATTGCACCTGTCTTTGCATCCATGAGTATCTGTTGGGAAATCTGGGAAGGGTTTGCAGCTAAGTTTTGTCAAGCCTTAAAGAGATTGTAAAGGCAGAAGGTTTTTTTTATCTTAATGCATTAAGATGAAAAGCCCTCTATGTGCAGTAGCCTCCCCAGCACCCCCTAACACTTACCTGAGATCTCTCCCTCTCTGTCCAGCGATGTCCATGAGTGTCTCAGCCAGCCAATATTCTCCTTCCTGATTGGCTGAGACACAGCAGCGGCAAAGTCAGCTAGCCAACCGGGGGGAGAGAGGGGCGGGGCCAGGTCGGGGCTTCATGTCTGAATGGACACAGGGAGCTGTAGCTCGGCTCTGGTGCCCCCATAGCAAACTGCTTACTGTGGGGGCACTAAACAGGAGGGAGGGGTCAGGATCACAGAAGAGGGACCCAAGAAGAGGAGGATCGGGGCTGCTCTGTGCAAAACCAACTGCACAGAGGAGGTAAGTCTAACAGGTTTGTTATTTTTATAGTAAAAAAAACGAGACTTTACAATCACTTTAAGCAGAATTTGAAGGACCACTAGTCAGAGAACATAGTTATGGGAATCTGGGGCACATTTTGTGGTATATAACAAGAGCAGTTACATCTCCATATTCATGATTTCCACCTGTGTAGCCATCAATCATACATCCCTACACAGGCATCCCTGCAATGTTGCACACCCATCTTTATGGAGTATCATAGTGTCTACAAGGTCATAAATGTAATTACAAGCCTCTAAACAACTGAAGATATAGCCACAAAAATAGAAATAGGACTTGGTTAAACTCTCTCTTGAATTAAATATTTCCTATGGGAAAAATAGGGACCTTCTTTTTAAAATTGTCAGTTGCCTGAAAGTTATCAACCCTCTGAATTGAATATGCTGGCCAATGCAAAGATCGGGATAGTCATAATACAGAACTAGAGCTTTCCAATAAGCGGTGGGGTCGTGTTTCCTGATCGCAGACCTAAAGGTCTGATTTAGGAGGGTGCATGGTAGAGAGGCCACTGCTTTCACAGAGTGAGCAAAAGCCCTTTTCTGCGCCTGCTGGCAAGAGGCAGGCTTTTCTACTCGGGTTGTGGCTTCTTGGCGGTGTGGCTCCTGGAGACTTCTCACGCATCTTCTGGACCTGTCCATATATTGTAGGCTTCTGGGTGGAGAGGTGGCGGCTTTGTTAAACTCCATCTTATCCGCCCCTTTGCCGATTTCTATGTCAGTAAGTTTGTTGGGTTTGGTGGAGGATATTCTTCCTACAGAGGCAGAGCGGACATTTGCTAATATTACATTGTTTTAGGCTAGAAAAGCCATTGCCCTGTATTGGAAGAAACCAACACTTTTATACTGGAAACAATTGGTCAGTAACAGTATTCCATTACACAGAGATACCCACGTGAATAGAGGTTGTTCACGCAAATACGATAAAATCTGGGCCGTTTGGCTGGCCGAGCCTTGCATGGCATCGACCACCAATATCAATTTCCGATATGATGCTGATTCATATTTTGTCATATAGACGACATGGATTGCTGATGATAGGATCTGCCATGGATGTACATATATGAGTTGGCTGTCATTGCGGTGACTGAAAGGCCTTATGGCTTAGACGTTATTTTGCTATTCTTTTATTTTGCCCGCCGATTTATATACTAGAAAGGTAATGCGATCCGGTGAGGATTTCAATGATGCATATATATTTTGCTCAACGTGTACTGTGTTTTGTATTTTGTTTCCTATTTCGTTTTGTATTTGTGTTAGTTTTGTTGATCTAAAAAAGAACTATTTTGGAAAAAAAATGTTGCTAGTTTGTTAACCACTTCAGCTCTCTGGAAGGTTTTACCCCCTTCCTGACCAGGCCATTTTTTGCGATATGGCACTGTGTTGCTTTAACTGACAATCGACTGGTTGTGCGACACTGTACCCAAATAAAATTGATGTCCTTTTTTTCCCCACAAATAGTGCAAAAAAAGTGACAATTAAAAAAAAACAAAACAATATTTTTTACTTTGTGCTATACAATATACCCCCAAAAAATAATATTTAAAAAATCGAATTTCTTCATCAATTTAGGCCAGTATGTATTCTACCATATTTTTGGTAAAAAAAAAAAAAAAAATCCCAATAAGTGTATATTGATTGGTTTGCGCAAAAGTTATAGCGTCTACAAACTATGGGATAGATTTATGGACTTTTTATGTTTTTACATTTTTTTTACTAGTAATGGCGATAATCAGCAATTTTTAGCGGGACAGTGACATTGCAGCGGACAAATCAGACACCTAATGCCCTGTACACACAAGCGGACTTTTGGACTGGACTGGTCCGACGGACCGAATCCGTTGGACAATCCGACCGTGTGTGGGCTTCATCGGACTTCTGACGGACCGAGCGGGCAGGTGCTGTAGCTGCCCTTGCATCGTATTTGGTCCTTCAGGCCAGCATACAGACGAATGGGCTTCCCGATAGGAACTGGGTCCGGCGGAGTTCCGGCAGAAAGATTTGAAACATGTTTTAAATCTAAAGTCCGTTTGGATTTACGACCGAAAAGGGCCTGGTATGCCCTGTGACGGGGCCCGAAAAGGTGTTAATCTCTCTTCCTTTTCTAGTCCCGTCATACTTCATCACTTTCAAAATGAAAGTGTGTGGGCAAGTCCGGGAGTCCGCCGTAACTGCGTCGGAAGACCGTCGGACCTATTCTGCCGGAAAGTCTGGTCGTGTGTGCGCGAGTCCGTTCGTTTGAAAAGTCTGTCGGAAGTCTGCCGAAAGTTCATCAGATAGACCGTCGGACCAGTCCGGTCAAAAAGTCCACTCGTGTGTACGCAGCATAACTGACACTTTTGACAATTTTTGGGATCCAGTGACACCAATACATTGATCAGTGCTAAAAAAAAAAGATGCACTGTACTAATGACACTGGCAGGGAAGGGGTTAACAACAGGGCGATCAAGGGGTTAAATATGTTCCCTGGGAGTGTTTTCTGTGTGGGGGGATGGTTTACTGTAGGAAGACAGAGATCCGAGTTGCTGCTTAGGCTTGTTTAGATAGGCAAACCACCATCCTGCCTCTCTCCAAAGTATCGCAGGGTTTCCCGCAGACATAGGGTCCGCCGGACCTGCTGATTGGCTCCTGCTGTGTCCAATCACAGTGGGAGCGCACGCCCCAGAGCCCTTGAAAAAAAAAAATCACGTACAGGTACGTCATTTCGTGCTTAAGGGCCGCCCTGCCGCAGTAAATGTACGTGGGGAGGTGCTTAAAGTGTAAAAAAAATACATGAACCCCCATTGATGGGTGGGACTTTAAAAGTGACCAAGAAGAATAAATTGTATCAAAAATAGAAAATTGATTACAATAGACATATATTTAGATCAAAAACTTAAGTCATCAAGGAGAAAAGATTACATCAATACCCAGTACATTTGATTGCTTAAAAAGTGTAAGTTCACCCCTTTACAGAAAAGTCTGTAAAGTGAACTTACACAGGTCCCCCTCCTCGCCCCCCCCTCCGGTCCCACTGACCTGGACCGCGGCAATCTCCGGTTCTAATCCCCGGTATATCAGCGCCAGGACAGGAGTTAAGACAAGGGCTTAAATCTTCTCTGCATCCACGCGTCTTCTCCATAGCTGACAGGACGGGCTATGTGGCTGCTGATTGGTCGGCGACGCCCGTGTCTCGGCACTGACTCCGAAACGTCCCTCCTGATGAGGGACGTTTTGGACATTCAGCTCAGAGGATTTCCAAGCCCCGGACTCCTGGCGCGGATATACCGGGGCTTTAGAACCGGAGATTGGCGCGGTCCAGGTCAGTGGGTGAACTTACCCTTTAAGCGGGTTAAGAAACAACAAACTGTAATGCCGTGTACACACGGTCAGAATTTCCTACGGGAAATGTTCGATGTGAGCTCGTTCTCGGCGTTGTCCGACCCTGTGTAGGCTCCATCGAACATTTGCTGTCGGAATTTCCGCCCACAAATGTTTGAGAGCAGGTCCTCAAATTTTCCGACAACTTCACTTTGTTGTCGGAAAGTCCGATCGCGTGTACACAAGTCCGTCGCACAAAAGCTCACGCGTGCTCTGAATCTAGCAGAAGGAGCCGCACTGGCTATTGGACTTCCGTTTTCTCGGCTCGTCGTACGTCTTGTACGTCACCGCGTTCTTACGTTTGGAATTTCCGACAACCGTGTGTACGCAAGACAAGTTTGAGCCAACATCTGTTGGAAAAATTTTTTTATTTTTTCGTGCACCTCGAACGAATGTAGTTAATTTAAACTTGCAAGTTCAGTTGGACTTTAAATTTATTTGATTTATACCCATGTATGAATGTATAATACTATTCCTCAAAGGTATCTTTGTAATGTGGAACGCCCGTCTTTACATAATGTCTACGAGGGACTCTGTGCAGGAAGGGAGAGGTTTGTACATGCCTATGGTAATGTTTTCTGCTATCACCAGTTAATGAAATCAATTATTCATGAAGGATAAATGGTAACTCTACATTGTAATATTGCGCATACATCTCTGCACTGCGGTCAGGGGAAGGTGATCACGTTTTTAATCGCTCTTCTCGTTATGATATTGCAGCGCCCAGAGAATGCTGGGAGGTTTCTTCTCATTTTTTTTCACAACCACGTCATGACACGGACATACTCACACACTGACACACAATTCCAAAGAAGGAAGGAACGTGACAGAGAAGTGTGCATTCCAGAAATAAATGTAACCAGGGCCGTTTTTAAGGCAGGGCAAAAGGGGCAGCTGCCCAGGGCCCTGTCATTATTGTGGGGCCCAAAGCAGCTGCCTCATACTTGCCAACTATCCTGGTTTAAATTCCCTCATCCTTTGAGGTTTTAGTCCCGTGCTGTGTCCCAATATCTCAGTGTAAAGTGCTGCTACTACTGCTGCCCAGCTCTGCCCTTCTGTTGTGTACAGATGACTCAACTGCAGACCCTGTATTTACATATAAATTACCGGCATTCATATGTAAATAGCGGCAGCCGGCGGCATTGATATGTATATCATGCCCCCCTGAGGTCATATCCACAGTAATCTCTAGCAGACAATCAACAAGCAGAAATCATGTGCTGTAACCTCTAGCAATCAATCAGTGAGCCGTAATGTGTACTGTAACCTCTAGCAACCAGTCAGTGAGCGGTAATGATACACTGTAACCTCTGGCAACAATAGCTATCGCAATAGCTGCCTAATGTGATTCAGTAAACTGATTTTGAGTCCAGCTGCTATTTATTGTATGTCTCAGAGCAGGTGGAGAGCGAAACTGCATGGGGGGGCCCAAGAAAAGTTTTGCCCAGGGTCCAATCAATATTAAAGACGGCCCTGAATGTAACTATGTATAATTACAAATATGGAAATGATTCATTTTGTGTATCTCATAGACCACATTTCCCAATCTGATAAGTGATATGAAAATACAAGCCAGTAAAGTCACCTTTATGACCCTGGATCCTCATCCTCAATCCTTCTTCACCTTTCCAAATAGATTTTGCCTGCATGTGCCAGAAATTTGCACTAGGGTTTTGTCTCTGAAAAGTTCTCCCACTGACTATTTTATCTGTATTCATATATATCTATATACAGTAAAACCTTGGACTGCGAGCAGAGCATAATTCATTCCGGAAGCATGCTTGTAATCCAAAGCACTTGTACAGTGGGGATGGAAAGTATTCAGACCCTCTTACATTTTTCACTATTTGTTATATTGCAGCCATTTGCTAAAATCATTCAATCATAAAATCAAGTTCACGTTTTTCCCTCATTAATGTACACACAGCACCCCATATTGTACACACAGCTCCCCATATTGTACACACAGCACCCCATATTGTACACACAGCACCCCATATTGACTGAAAAACACAGAATTGTTGACATTTTTGCAGATTTATTAAAAAAGAAAAACTGAAATATCACATGGTCCTAAGTATTCAGACCCTTTGCTGTGACACTCATATATATATAACTCAGGTGCTGTCCATTTCTTCTGATCATCCTTGAGGTGGTTCTACACCTTCATTTGAGTCCAGCTGTGTTTGATTATACTGATTGGACTTGATTGGGAAAGCCACACACCTGTCTATATAAGACCTTACAGCTCACAGTGCATGTCAGAGCAAATGAGAATCATGAGGTCAAAGGAACTGCCTGAAGAGCTCAGAGACAGAATTGTGGCAAGGCACAGATGTGGCCAAGGTTACAAAAAAAATTTCTGCTGCACTTAAGTTTACTAAGAGCACAGTGGCCTCCATAATCCTTAAATGGAAGATGTTTGGGACGACCAGAACCCTTCCTAGAGCTGGCTGTCCGGCCAAACTGAGCTATCGGGGGAGAAGAGCCTTGGTGAGAGAAGTAAAGGAGAATCCAAAGATCACTGTGGCTGAGCTCCAGAAATGCAGTCGGGAGATGGGAGAAATTTGTAAAAGGTCAACCATCACTGCAGTCCTCCACCAGTCGGGGCTTTATGGCAGAGTGGCCCGACGGAAACCTCTCCTCAGTGCAAGACACATGAAAGCCCGCATGGAGTTTGCTAAAAAAACACATGAAGGACTCCAAGATGGTGAGCAATACGATTCTTTGGTCTGATGAGACCAAGATAGAACTTTTTGGCCTTAATTCTAAGCGGTATGTGTGGAGAAAACCAGGCACTGCTCATCACCTGTCCAATACAGTCCCAACAGTGAAGCATGGTGGTGGTAGCATCATGCTGTGGGGTGTTTTTCACCTGCAGGGACAGGACGACTGGTTGCAATCGAGGGAAAGATGAATGCGGCCAAGTACAGGGATATCCTGGATGAAAACCTTCTCCAGAGTGCTCAGGACCTCAGACTGGGCCGAAGGTTTACCTTCCAACAAGACAATGACCCTAAGCACACAGCTAAAATAACGAAGGAGTGGCCTTCACAACAACCCTGTGACTGTTCTTGAATGGCCCAGCCAGAGCCCTGACTTAAACCCAATTGAGCATCTCTGGAGAGACCTAAAAATGGCCAACATTTACCATCCAACCTGACAGAACTGGAGAGGATCTGCAAGGAGGAATGGCAGAGGATCCCCAAGTCCAGGTGTGAAAAACTTGTCGCATCTTTCCCAAAAAGACTCATGTCTGTATTAGATCAAAAGGGGCTTCTACTAAATGGCTTCTACTAAATACTGAGCAAAGGGTCTGAATACTTAGGACCATGTGATATTTCAGTTTTTCTTTTTTAATTAATCTGCAAAAATGTCAACAATACTGTGTTTTTCTGTCAATATGGGGTGCTGTGTGTACAATATGGGGTGCTGTGTGTACAATATGGGGTGCTGTGTGTACAATATTGGGTGCTGTGTGTACAATATTGGGTGCTGTGTGTACAATATGAGGTGCTGTGTGTACAATATGGGGTGCTGTGTGTACAATATGGGGTGCTGTGTGTACAATATTGGGTGCTGTGTGTACAATATGGGGCGCTGTGTGTACATTAATGAGGAAAAAAATGAACTTAAATGATTTTAGCAAATGGCTGCAATATAACAAACAGTGAAAAATATATCAAAGTGAATTTCCGCATAAGAAATAATGGAAACTAGGGTTGCACCGATACTAATATCGGTATCGGTGCCGATACCAAGTATTTGCACAAGTATCGGTACTCGTGCAAATGCACTGATACCTGAAATTGATACTTTCAGGTTCGGTTCTTTGAGCTGTCAGTTGGGTCTCCCCTGTGTTAAAGAAGTCTAGTAATTGGAGCTGTCAAAAAAAAAGCAGCCGGCAATATTTATTAACCACATGGCTCAGCCCTGAAACACTAAAATAAAAAGAAATATTGTTTCTTTTTATATATTTCTGTTTCATTATCTGCAGATCAAAGGGATGAACAAATGTTCCTCTGTTTAATCCCTTAATAACCCCTAATTTACTCTAATCAGCCTTAATTAACTCCCTATTCTCCTCCGTTTAATTATTATTTTCCTGCTCTTTTTCTTTTTTTCACGTCTATTTTATAAACAATAAACAATTAAAACTTTTTTTTTGTTTGCTTTGTTAGTGAATATATACATATATATTTTAACATATATTTACATATTTCGCATTAAAAAAAGCACAAAAAATAAAATGTATTTCATTTGTAAATAACTTTTCAATGCTTTGTACCATTGCTGACAGCTGAAGTGGAAACAAAACAGTTGCGGTAGGTATCAGTAATTGGTATGGGTGAGTAGTAAAAAAAAAGTATCGGTACTCGTACTCATTGTAAAAAAAATGGTATCAGTGCATCCCTAATGGATACTAAAATGATTTGTTCCACAACCATTTATTTATAAATCCTTTAGTTTATAGTCCATATAAAAAGATTATAGCACACATCTGGTGGTTCTGTCCCATTATCCAAAAATTCTGGGATGAAGTCCACAACATAACATCAGAGGTAACCACCCTTGCCTTATGCCGCGCACACACGACCGGTTTTGCCATCGGAATAAACTCCGAAGGTTTCTCTGATGTAACTCCGACGGAATTCCGCTCAAGCTGTCTTGCATACACATGGTCACACCAAAGTCTGACCGTCCAGAACGCGGTGACGTACAACACGTACGACGGGACTAGAAAAAGGAAGTTCAATAGCCAGTAGCCAATAGCTTCCGTCTCGTACTTGCTTCAGAGCATGCGTCGTTTTTGGTCCATCGGAACAGCATACAGACGAGCGGCTTTCCCGATAGTAATTGGTTCCGTCGGAAATATTTAGAACATGTTCCATTTCTAGGTCCGTCAGAATTTTCGAAAAAAAAAAAAAGTCCGATGAGGCCTACACACGATCAGAATAGACGATGAAAAGCTTCCGTCTGACTTTTTCTGTCGGAGATTCCGCTCATGTGTACACGGCATTAGTGGCATGATGTGGGATGTTCCGGCATCCGCCTGTTGAGGGATGTGAGATGTTCCGGCGTCTGCCTGTGGAGGGATGTGGGATGTTCCGGCGTCCGCCTGTGGAGGGATGTGGGATGTTCCGGCGTCTGCCTGTGGAGGGATGTGGAATGTTCCGGCGTCCGCCTGTGGAGCGATGTGGGAAGTTCCGGCGTCCACCTGTGGAGGGATGTGGGATGTTCCGGCGTCCGCCTGTGGAGGGATGTGGGATGTTCTGGCGTCCGCCTGTGGAGGGATGTGGGATGTTCCGGCGTCCGCCTGTGGAGGGATGTGGGATGTTCCGGCGTCCGCCTGTGGAGGGTTGTGGGATGTTCTGCAGTCCGCCTGTGGAGGGATGTGGGATGTTCCGGCGTCCACCTGTGGAGGAATGTGGGATGTTCTGGAGTCCGCCTGTGGAGGGATGTGGGATGTTCCGGCGTCCACCTGTGGAGGGATGTGGGATGTTCTGGAGTCCGCCTGTGGAGGGATGTGGGATGTTCCGGCGTCCACCTGTGGAGGGATGTGGGATGTTCTGGAGTCCGCCTGTGGAGGGATGTGGGATGTTCCGGCGTCCGCCCATGGAGGGATGTGGGATGTTCCAGCGTCCGCCTGTGGATGGATGTGGGATGTTCTGGAGTCCGCCTGTGGAGGGATGTGGGATGTTCCGGCGTCCACCTGTGGAGGGATGTGGGATGTTCTGGCGTCCGACTGTGGAGGGATGTGGGATGCTCTGGTGTCTGCCTGTGGGATGTTCTGGCGTCCGCCTGTGGAGGGATGTGGGATGTTCCGGCGTCCACCTGTGGAGGGATGTGGGATGTTCTGGCGTCCGCCTGTGGAGAGATGTGGGATGTTCTGGAGTCCGCCTGTGGAGGGATGTGGGATGTTCCGGCGCCCACCTGTGGAGTGATGTGGGATGTTCCGACGTCCGACTGTGGAGGGATGTGGGATGTTCCGGTGTCCGTCTGTGGAGGGATGTGGGATGTTCCGGCGTCTGCCTGTGGTGGGATGTTCCGGCGCCCACCTGTGGAGGAATGTGGGATGTTCCGGCGTCCGCCTGGGGAGGGATGTGGGATGTTCTGGAGTCCGCCTGTGGAGGGATGTGGGATGTTCTGGCGTCCGCCTGTGGAGGGATGTGGGATGTTCTGGAGTCCGCCTGTGGAGGGATGTGGGATGTTCCGGCGTCCACCTTTGGAGGGATGTGGGATGTTCTGGAGTCCGCCTGTGGAGGGATGTGGGATGTTCCGGCGTCCGCCTGTGGAGGGATGTGGGATGTTCCGGCGTCCGCCTGTGGAGGCATGTGGGATGTTCTGGAGTCCGCCTGTGGAGGGATGTGTGATGTTCCGGCGTCCGCCTGTGGAGGGGTGTGGGATGTTCTGGTGTCTGCCTGTGGGATGTTCCGGCGTCTGCCTGTGGAGGGATGTGGGATGTTCTGGCGTCCACCTGTGGAGGGATGTGGGATGTTCTGGCGTCCGACTGTGGAGGGATGTGGGATGCTCTGGTGTCTGCCTGTGGGATGTTCTGGCGTCCGCCTGTGGAGGGATGTGGGATGTTCCAGCGTCCACCTGTGGAGGGATGTGGGATGTTCTGGCGTCTGACTGTGGAGGGATGTGGGATGTTCCGGCGCCCACCTGTGGAGGGATGTGGGATGTTCCGGCGTCCGACTGTGGAGGGATGTGGGATGTTCCGGCGTCCGCCTGTGGAGGGATGTGGGATGTTCCGGCGTCTGCCTGTGGAGGGATGTGGGATGTTCCAGCGCCTACCTGTGGAGGGATGTGGGATGTTCCGGCGTCCGCCTGTGGAGGAATGTGGGACGTTCCGGCGTCCGCCTGTGAAGGGATGTGGGATGTTCTGGCGTCCGCCTGTGGAAGGATGTGGGATGTTCCGGCGTCCGCCTGTGGAGGAATGTGGGGCGTTCCGGTGTCCGCCTGTGGAGGGATGTGGGATGTTCTGGCGTCCGCCTGTGGAGGGATGTGGGATGTTCTGGCGTCCGCCTGTGGAGGGATGTGGGATGTTCTGGCGTCCGCCTGTGGAGGGATGTGGGATGTTCCGGGCACTTCTGGGGCTCTTCTGGCCATGCAGTACTTGAAGTACTGCAGTGTGGAATGTGGCAAGATAGCTGCTCAGAGGTATCCAGGACCAGCGTGGAACACAAACAGCCGGCATTGAGGCCGTTTGTAAGTAGGAGTCGTTTATAAGTTGGGGACTGTCTGTATGTAAACACCCTTGGGAAGGTTTCACTGTTGTCCGTGATGTTGACAAACCTCTCCTGATGAATACCCTCCAAGGTCTTCTATGCTGCTGATATAAGCATTCTGCTGAAACCTCACTCCATGCAACTGTTGGATGATCACTTCCATCCCCCTTATTAGTGGGGATATGCTCCCTTGTTTTCTATCTATCAGGAAATCACTCTGTACTCTTATTTGCCTTATGTACAGTAAAACTTTGGATTGTGACCATAATTTGTTCCAGAAAAATGCTTGTATTTCAAAGCACTTGTATATCAAAACAAATTTCCCCATAAGAAATAATGGAAACTCAAATGATTCGTTCCACAACCATTTATTCATAAGTTCTTCAGTTTATAGTCCATATAAAAAGATTATAGCAATGTGACCAGGTTGTGTAACCATAAAATGTCCATCCACAAATGAAAGCCTCCACAAGGGGATTAGAAGCAAAATCCAGCAGGAGCTCCAGAGTATAAAAGAGAAGAGAGGCGCCTCTAAGTGTACCAATGTGTTGCTAAATGTTGTACCTTCATTAAATGTATCCGTATTGCTACACTTAGAGGCACCTCTCTTCTCTTTTATACCCAGTTGTGACATGGCGCTACTTGTATATCAAGTCAAAATTTATTTAAAAAATTTGTTTGTCTTGCAAAACGCTCTCAAACCAAGTTACTCTCAAACCAAGGTTTTACTGTACTAGTATACATGGCTTACTGTTACTGTTATTTATACTGTAATGATTACGGATCCTATCTTGAAAATGCAGTTTTGTTTTCTTTATTTTTTTACCACACTTTTTTTTTTTTTTTTTTATTGTTCAGCTGTCAGCGGGGAAACCCATTGACAGTTGATGACTCATTGGTTTTTAAGGACGCGTCCCAGCCCCGCTTCTTAACAACCAGCTTACACTGCGCCCTGATTGGGCAAAGCTTTGCCCAATCAGGGCGCAGAATGCACTGTGCAGCGCATGGTGTTCGTCGGGGGTGAACACCCTGCAAATTTGGGTGTTCAGTGAACGCCCAAACAGGCAAATGTTCGTGCCAAACTCATGCTTGTCCTGAGCTGTTCGTTATGCCGCGTATACACGATCGGAGTTTACGGCAGACTTGGTCCGGCGGACCGGAATCCGTTGGACAATTCGATCGTGTGTGGGCTCCAGCGGACTTTTTTTCCCCAAAAGTTTGACGGACCTAGAAATGAAACATGTTTCAAATCTTTTTGACAGACTCGAGTCCGGTCGAAAAGTCCGCTCGTCTGTATGCTAGTCCGACGGACAAAAACCGACGCTAAGGCAGCTATTGGTTATTGGCTATGAGCTTCCTTGTTTTAGTCCGGTCGTACGTCATCACGTACGAATCCATCGGACTTTGGTTGATTGTGTGTAGGCAAGTCTGTTCATTCGTAAAGTCCATCGTAAAGTCCGTCGAAGTCCGCCGGACAAAGTCTGCCGTAAAGTCCGGTCGTGTGTACGCGGCATAAGAAGGAAGGAGCACCCGGTGTCCATAAAAATGCAACTCTTGGTGTTGGATTCACAAAACGTTTATTGAAAGGGCAAAAACATGTACATCAAGCCAACGTGTTTCAGAGGAATGGACTCCGCCTTCTTCAGGGCTGACATATAAGCATAAAATATATACACTCACCGGCCACTTTATGAGGTACACCAGTTCAATTGCTCGGTAACAAAAATTGCTAATCAGCCAATCACATGGCAGCAACTCAATGCATTTATGCATCTAGACGTGGTGAAGACGACTTGCTGAATTTCAAACCGAGCATCAGAATGGAGAATAAAGGGAATTAAGTGACTTAAGTAATAATGTGTAAAGTGTGTTTGATAGGTTAACAAATAATTTTCCCTACCTGCGTAGTTGGATAAATATAAGTGTGCTTAAATATACATTTTCAAATTTTTAAAATTTTATTAGAGCTGCCCGTTCCAGAGTTTATAAAACCAGTATTGTGAAAATGTGTATGTAGTGAACCGCGCACCCTATGGGTTAATACCTTGTTTTAAAGTGCAAACAGTGCAAATAAAACTGTATAACCACCAGATTCCAGTGGAAAATTAATCAAACAATCAATCATAAGTGTACATAAAACTGTGGTCAAAATCAAAATATCATCAACTTGGTGAAAAACACAACTCAAAAGTGTCCAAATAACCAATAATTCAAGTCCAAAGAAGCTCATCAAATATTCTCCAGTAAGAAGGTGATTTTTCCAATGATTAGGTGACTGTAGGAATCCTCCACCAACACCAAGCACTCAGCCTACTCACCAGATGGCGATGATCCCTGTTACAGAGATCATAACTGTTTTGGAAGATTGGGATGTATCTGAAGATTTGTCTCGGAAAGCCCAGTGTTACCTCCGGTAGATTTTTCAAAGGAATAGCCACACACATCCAGGTCAGACATGAAATAAGGAGCAATCTCCCTTGGTGAAGTATATTATAAAAAAGGCCGTCCA
Source organism: Lithobates septentrionalis (assembly GCA_037952835.1). Taxonomy (NCBI): domain Eukaryota; kingdom Metazoa; phylum Chordata; class Amphibia; order Anura; family Ranidae; genus Lithobates; species Lithobates septentrionalis. The sequence goes on from JBBDGP010002832.1 coordinate 120,377, forward strand.
GCAAACAAACAAAAGTTAAAAGTTAAAAGCATACAGATGAACGCGGGGACGCCGTTTTGCGCTCCACCTGCGTTCCGCTATGGGCGGAAGGGTCGTTTCACGCTCGACCACACCCAACGTGTTTCGTCAGTACGTCTGACATCATCAGAGGTCATATGTGCGGGCGCGCTCCCGAGTCCCACATCTGTGTCCATTCACACAGAATGCAGGATTCGGCCCCCCCCCCCGGCATGGCTTCATTGTATTTGATTGACAACAGCGGGAGCCAATGGCTGGCGCTGCTATCAATTTATCCAATCAGGACTCGAGACACCAGCTAGAGCTGTTGTGCTCGTTCCCGGCCGGCAAAGGATCGGGGTCAGGTAAGTAAAAACGAGGGCTCGGGGGGGGGGGGGGGACTGCAGCACCACAGGAGGTTTTTCACCTTAATGCATACAATGCATTAAGGTGAAAAACCTTGAGGGTTTACAACCCGGTTAAGTGGTTAATGCACCGAGATAGTGCCTAGATATTTCCTTGAGAAAAGTATATATCATACAAGTATACAATGCTAAACAAAGAAATGGTAAGGTCAGAATAAATTACATAAACATGAACTCAGGTTACTAATACAGCAATTATTTATTTATATAAATTATTCATTTATACACCTACTTTTTTCTGGTGAATACATCAAATAGTTGTTTCATTAAGAAAGGTCTCGCCCTAACATCACGAATCATAAATCACATGCTCTAGCCTTCTATCCAACTACATAATACACCTATGGATTCTAGGAAATAATATGAATAATAACATAGCAAAACCAAACAGAACAAACTGTTCTATACCAGCGGACTTTACCGGCACAATATGAGGCAGAGACACGATCTATAAAAACATACATTGCATTCAATAAAAACATGACATATAAAAACCACCCCATAATGGGGACACACATGCCAATTGTATCCAATAATGGAATTGGAGTAAGGCAACTCCCCTAGTTATGTACATTAGGGTCACATACACTAATACCAATAGTTTTGGGACGCCTGAACTTTAATGTCATCCCAGTGTTAGTTTGTAGGGCTCAATATTAGGTTGGTGCACCCTTTGCAGCTATAACAGCTTCAACTCTTCTGGGAAGGTTGTCCACAAGGTTTAGGAGTGTGTCTATGGAAATGTTGGAATGTTGGTCCATAAAGACATGGATGAGTGAGCTTGGGGTTGAGGTACTTGACTGGCCTGCACAGAGTCCTGAACTCAACCGGATAGAACACCTTTGTGATGAATTAGAGCGGAGACTGTGAGCCAGGCCTTCTCGTCCAACATCAGCGCCTGACCTCACAAATGCGCTTCTGGAAGAATGGTCAAACATTCCCATAGACACACTCCTAAACCTTATGGACGGCCTTCCCAGAAGAGCTGCAAAGGGTGGGCCAACTCAATATTGAACCCTACAGACTTATGCCCCGTACACACGGTCGGATTTTCCGACGGAAAATGTGTGATAGGACCTTGTCGGAAATTCCAACCTTGTGTAGGCTCCATCACACATTTTCCATCGGATTTTCCGACACACAAAGTTTGAGAGCAGAATATAAAATTTTCCGACAACAAAATCCGTTGTCGTAAATTCAGAGCGTGTGTACACAAATCCGACGGACAAAGTGCCACGCATGCTCAGAATAAATAAAGAGATGAAAGCTATTGGCCACTGCCCCGTTTATAGTCCCGATGTACGTGTTTTACGTCACCGCGTTCACAACGATCGGATTTTCCGACAACTTTGTGCGACCCTGTGTATGCAAGACAAGTTTGAGCCAACATCCGTCAGAAAAAATCCTAGGATTTTGTTGTCGGAATGTCCGATCAATGTCCGACCGTGTGTACGGGGCGTAAGACTGGGATGTCATTAAAGTTCATGTGTGTGTAAAGGCAGGCGTCCCAATACTTTTGGTAATATAGTGTATATCGATGCCCCCCCCTTCCCGCCGGTGTTTCTCGGGCTTGTCGTTTCCACCGGTTTGCCGGTTTGCCGGCTTGCCCAGTCTGGAAGTAAATCTTTTTTTTTTTTACAGCAAAAGATCCAAAAAAATTTTGCATTTATTGCATTTAAAGGTAAAGAGGAGATTTGAGGTCTTTTTGACTCCAGATCTCTCCATAAAGAGGACCTGTCATCCTTATTTTTTTTTAGAAGCGTAGTTTACATTCTGTGTAATAGGAATAAAAGTGATAAAAAAATAAATAAAAGAGGATCAGTGTAAATATAAAAATTTTAAATAAATACAAAAAAATGATTTAAAATGCCCCCATCCCCCCGTCCTCACGCACAAATGCGAACGCATACATAAGTTGCACATGCTTATGTAAATGGTGTTCGCACCACACATGTGAGGTATTGCTGCGAATGTTATGCCCCGTGCACACGGTCGGATTTTCCGTCGGAAAATGTTCGATGGGAGCTTGTTGTCTTAAATTCTGACTGTGTGTAGGACATTTTCCATCGGAATTGCCTTCACACAAAATTTGAGATCTGGATCTCAAATTTTCCGACAACAAAATCCGTTGTCGTAAATTCCAATCGCGTGTGCACAATTCCGTCGTACAAAGTTCCACGCAGGCTCGGAATCAAGCAGAAGGGCCGCACTGGCTTTTGAACTTCATTTTTCTCGGCTCGTCGTACGTGTTGTACGTCACCGCGTTCTTGACGTTCGGAATTTCCAGCAAGATTTGTGTGACCGTGTGTATGCAAGACAAGATTGGGCCAACATCCGTCGGAAAAAAAATCCATGGATTTTGTTGTCGGAATGTCCGATCGTGTGTACGCGGTATTAGAGCGAGAGCAAGAATTCTACTGCTAGATCTCCTCTGTAACTCTAAACAGGTAACCTGTAAAGGCGTTTAAAAGGTGGTCTATAGAGATGTTAAAGTACCGTAGTTTGTCGCCATTCCACGAGCGTGTGCAATTTTAAAGCGTGACATGTTAGGTATCTATTTACTCAGCGTTAACAGCTTTCACATTTTATTTAAAAAATTGGGTTATACATTATGTTTTGTTTTCTTTTAATTCATTAAAATATTTGTTTTTTTTCCCAAAAAAATTGCGTTTGAAAAACCGCTGCGTAAATTTCGTGACATAAAAAATTGTAACGATCGCAATTTTATTCCCTAGAGTCTCTGCTAAAAAAAAATCTATATATAATGTTTGGGGATTCTAAATTATTTTCTAGCAAAAAATACTGATTTAAACTAAAAGGTGCCAGAAAAAGCCTGGTCGGCCGGTGGTTAAATGGCATGTCTTTCTTGAATGTAATAAACTGTATGTTTTTATAGATCGTATCTCTGCCTCATGTTGTGCCGGTAAAGTCTGTTTGTATACAGTAGAACAGTTTGTTCCATTTGCTTTTGCTATGCAGTTGGATGTGGAGGAGTCTCTGTTTTCATATGAGTAATAACAGTAAATGATCAAAAATTGAGTGAACAGCAAAAAAAAAAAAAAAAAAAAAAAAAGCCTTAATTTTAAATAAAATGCAACAGTATATTAAAAAAATTCCAAATTAAAATCTCATGTAAAACAAAGTTATAACTTTAATATTTTGATCCATTAATGTACAGTCATTCAGTCCATAACAACAGTGGTAGTCACGGATGGTTCTTTAAGTGCAGAGATTCGATCACCCACGTGGGCATACCCTTTGGGTTATCATTACATAGTACGAGGTTCATGATTTTTCGCGGCGCAAACAAATTATATGCTATAAATTACAAAAAAACTGCGCTTGAGCTAAACAGTAGTAGATAATAGAGTGACAGGAAGCAGCGACTCTACCGTGAGGTATTTCACACAGTGTAACTCAAATATTAGCATAAAGAATCATACTAACTTAGGTGAAATGAACAGATAATAAGTGAAAAACATATAGACTCTCCCCCGTTCAGGGGTAAAGCCAAATCAAATAATAAAAAAAAAAAAAAACACCAAAAGTCCACGTGAAACCCAAAACTTGAAAACAAGAAGCAAAGTCCTCTTCTTCAGTGTTCACATGGACAAAAAACACAGTGACACCACCACCGCTTATGGAAGGATTGCAAGCTAAATATGACCTGATACGAAAGGTCAAATGGGCTCGTGACTGAACCACCTGACCAGGGTCCCCCAGACGAGGTCATATGTGACGAAACGCGTATTGGAAGAGCGATGCGCTGACGTCATTGCGTGTTCCTGGAAGTGCGGGTGTTATGCTTCTAGCTTGGCCAGTGAAGATATTTCTGTATTAGAGCTATATAGGATCTTACTATGCAAGTGTGATTTTATACTTTAAAGAAGGTTTTACACTACCTGGAGCGTTTTTCTTTTATGTCCCGGTGATGAGCCTATTTGGGATGGTGCTGGGATGAACGTGTGTGTCTAAACATCTGCTATTGTGGAGAACCTCTGGAATCGCTCTGGGATGACCCTGGCTGGGTGGTTCACAAGTCCATTCTCTAATCAGAAGGTCAAATTTAGCTGGTAAGCTTACAATCCTTCCATAAGCAGTGGTGGTGTCACTGTGTTTATTCTCCCAAGGTGATGGATGCCCATGATGCACGAGCTCATATGAACACTTAAGAAGAGAAGTTTGCTTCTTGTTTTCAAGTTTTGTGTTTCACATGGACTTTTGGTGTTTTTTTTTTATTCTATTTGATTTGGCTGAACAAGTTATATGCTATAATCATCAAAGCCAATTAGAAATAGGGGACAAAAATTTACCAAGGAAAAATGTGTTGGTATTTAATGCTTAAGTGGCATCATTTTTGAGTGGATGCTTTTGTGCTAAAAACAACCGGCACAGATTTGAAGCAAAAAATAATGCACATACTTATTTGGACTAACCTCCACGTTCTCTTGTCCAATGGGGAAGTCAACGGATGATCAGCCATTTATTGTACCGTAAAACGTTTGGTGGTTGACCGTCAATCGATAGAGCTGGTTGTTTGTTTCATGGAAAATTGTAATTCTATTCAAACCACTATATTTATACTTAGACTCCTGCCCTTCTCTCTGCCCCTGTCCATACCAGGTGATCTCCGTGTGCCCCACGTGACTGTCCAGTAGCCAGTAGGGCCCCATACTCCTCTTCTTTTTTTCTGGTTCTGCTTTTGTTTGTTGTTTTTATTTTGGTTGGGTTCACCACAAATTTTGATTCCACCATTGGTCAACCGTGTGTTCTATCATGTCGCTCAGGCATAGTGTGTAGCTGTTGATGTGTAATTCCATCTTCTTCCCTTCATCTTTACCCCTATGTCCCGATGATTAATGAATGTTCTAATATATGTTCTGTTTTACAGATTGTATTTACCAAGATTATAAAAAACCCTTCCCTGAAGAAGGAGCTCTTCTGACTCCGAAACATGCTGGTATATGGTTTTCTGTAACATCACTGAGCACTATGAATTAGTTTGTGGTTTTTGACCAACTTTTTCATGTATTTATCATGTCATTTTGTATTGATTTGATGATACCCCTTTTTTTTTAAATCATGTTTTTTAATATATAACTTTGATACTAATAAAAATACGTTTCATACAATATTAATTGTTTGCACCTTTCTCCTTTAAAGTTGCATATGTGAGGGGAGTTTTTCTTCTCTCTCATTGAAAGTTGATGGACCATCTACTAGGTACCACTACTTCTTCCTTCCTGTCTCTCCTTCCCACCTCTACCTGCAGCCTTAATTGCTCTCTCTCCTGCAGTGCACACTGGCCTGTCTGCAGTCTAAGCTGTCCCGGTGGAAGCCCATTCATTTAGACAAACTCGAAATGCGATGGACATGGTAGAGCATGTTCTTCCAAATGGTCAATGACCCTTTAAAAGGTCAACAGATACAACACGCTGGTTGCTGTGGTTGAATTTAAATGATTGTTGCTAGGATGTGCTTCTCTGTGATCCAATGCCTTATTCTTATCTGTACTCTACGTAATGCATTCCCTAATAATCCAGCCATCAAAAATGGTCTGCCCTGAGTAGGAATGTGTCAGGTCCCAGATCTGAATTTGCAACCCTTTTAGTGTCTGGCAGTATCGCTTCTTGCTGAGCCACCTAAGATGCTGGACAGCTCCCTGGACAATTCCTTAGACAATCTTGCCATGTACCTTGTTTTTGGTAAATCTTGAACTTTTTGCCCCTCCCATTAACTTCCCATTTTAGCCAGATTATTGTGCTCTCTCCAGCCAATAACTCAGTTTTGTCACTTCTGCTGCCACCCATACCTTTGCTACCACCCATTACCAACCTTTGGCTTGCTACTCAGATACACTCTGCTTGATCCCAACCTGCGACCACTTGTTACTGACCTTTGACTGTTTACTGACTATGCTTCTGCTTAATCCCAACCTGCGACCACTTGTTACTGACCTTTGGCTGTTTACCGACTATGCTTCTGCTTGATCCCAACCTGCGACCACTTGTTACTGACCTTTGGCTGTTTACTGACTACGCTTCTGCTTGACCCCAACCTGCGACCACCTGTTACTGACCTTTGGCTGTTTAATGTCTACGCTTCTGCTTGATCGCTACCTGCTATATCTGCTACTGGACCCAGGCTTGCTCAACTCCTGGGGGTGCAATCCTGAGGACCACAACCTGGTACTAACACAAAGCAAAACCCATCTCCGCCATTAGCTCTGGTAAATACCGGTTAGTGCTTAGACTCCGCACCTTGGGTGAGCCTGTGTCACCTACCAAGGTGACCTTCTTGTATCCTGCTGGTCTCCACTGCTATAGCTACTGGTCTCCAAGCCTGACCCCTGACTGTGACAAGATGAATGAAAATTTACTGATTTTCAGAAAAAAATCTATTGTATGGGAAAAGGAAAACGATGGTGCTTTGAGGTCCTTAGGTGTTGAGATTGTTTAGACAAAAATAGAAAATGCAGTCTGAACAGCAACTTGAACACTTTAAATGCCCATTTTTTTTTTTAATATATATATTTCAGTGTGTTTTACTATAATATCTTTTTTCATTTACAGCAGCAAAATACAGATGTACAGTATATAAAAAAAATAATTAATGCTGTGTACTGTCTCTTGAAATATTTTCAGGTATTGCTTTTTTGCTGTTAAAAAAATACTTAAAAAAAAAGCGAAAAACGAAACACAATAAAAAAAAGCGCAAAACATAATCTCATCCTAGGTGTCAGAGAGGCTTCATAGATGTTAATCCTTCGATTTGCATTGCTAAAGGTACGAATTGTCAAAGTGCTCAGGTATGGATGTTAAAATGGCATTATATGTGGAAGATGAGGAAACCAGAACAGGATGATTCTACAACTTTCACACCTACTGTCCTGTACTTGGACAACAACTTCTGCCTTTCCGTGTTTATTGGATTAGGGTGTCTGTGCTTCCTGTGTAGATATACGGTAAATGTTGGGGTGAGTTCCTGATACTCATTAGAAAAGAAGAAGTGGCTTGGATTAGCTATAACCTCTAGCTCAGTGGTTCTCAACCTTTCCAGTGTCGTGACCCCTTGATAAAATTTCACAAGTTGTGGGGACCCCTAACAGTAAAATTATTTTCGTAGCGTGGGTTGTCAGCACCCAAGGCAAGACAAGTAATTTGCGCCCCTAACCCACGGACATTAAGCGCTCCCTGAGTCCCTTCCACTCGTACAGTATTAAACCCCTTATCGTACATTTTAGGATGTACAGCTCTTTCTCTTTGTTCTCCTTTCTTTCCCTTTTATCTCTCTCTACCCTAATTTCTTGGGGTTTTTTTCCCCATCCCTCTATCCGTCTTTCTTGTTCTTTCTCTTATTCTTTCTCTCCCTTTTTCTTTGTTCCTCTCCCTCTTTTCCTCTCCCTTCCATGTATTCTCTTTTTTCATTCCTTCTCTTACTCCTTGGTGGGGGGGGGGGATGAGTGACATCGCTGAGGGGAGTTCTGATCAGCCAACTTGGGTGCTCTTGATCAAGGTCATCTGCTGATCTAAGAACTGTAGTGGGGACTTTTAATGGCAACTACAATCACAAGTAGTGTTACTCACTGTGTCTCCGGCCTCACTGTGTCTCTGACTTTGTGGTGTCTCATAGCAGTGACACCTATGCCGAAATCAGGAGATAGGGTCTCCTCCAGCCCCTCCCACTTCACATTCCTCACCAGTCAGCTGACCTCTAGTCTCTGCCCCCCAGCCATGCCATGAACTGAATGGGCGGCTGCGAAGAAACTGAGTGGGTGGCCGCGGGCTCCAGGAATCCAGAGACACCCCAGGATTTGGTGACCCCTGGCAAATCATCATTTGACCCCCGAGGGGGTCCCGACCCCCAGGTTGAGAACCACTGCTCTAGCTCATCCCCTTTGGGGATTTTTATGATCTAAAAATAAATGTTTAGCGCTCGCTATCTGACACCACATTGCAGGATCCATCCCGTGATCGGCAAGGGACAGCGGTTATCTGATGCACTATATAGATTCCCCATACTATCCATAAAGGGTTTATTGCACATAAAAGATAGACTTTACTAACATGTTCCTCTTAACCTGAGAAATATTAGAGCTTTTGTTTACCAAATGTATATGGCAGGTACGCCATCAATTAAAGAACACCCATGGAATTTAAAGGATACATTTTTAGGATGCTCCTACCATATGAGAAGTAATGTTGTCTGGAAGGACTTGGAATCTGTTGGGCCAATGGGAATTAAACATTCCAAAAGTTACATTAACCCCTTCACGCCTAAGTGGAAAACAAATGTAAATGCCTAAGCACAATTTAGCAATTTTGACATGTGTTAGTAAAACCGTACATAACATCACAACTAATTTGTGCATCTAGGTGGATTATACCGCGTTTTTTGTTTTCAGGACAAATTGGGCTTTCCTTGGTAATGGATATCTCCTCATTTTTTGTTATTTTTTACCACTTTAATACCGGGCACTTTGCCCCCTTCCTGCCCAGGACAATTTTCCTGCATTGTCGCACTTTGTATGACAATTGCGCGGTCATGCTACACTGTACCCAAGCTAAATTTTTATCATTTTCTTCCCACAAATAGAGCTTTCTTTTGGTGATATTTGATCACCTCTGGGGTTTTTATTTTTTGCTAAACAAACTAAAAAAGTTATTTTAAGTAAATTTTTTCTTAGTTTCTGTCATAAAATGTTGTTTTCTCCTTCACTGAGTGGCGCTGATGAGGCGGCACTGATGGGCACTGATGAGTTTGCACTGATAAGGTGGCACTGATGAGGAGGCACTGATATGTAGAATTGATGGACACTGATAGGCGGCACTAATATGCCGCATTGATGGGCAATGATAGGCGGCACTGATGGGCACTGACAGGTGGCAATGATCGGCACTGGCAGGCAGCAATGATGGGCACTGACAGGTGGCACTGGTGGGCACTGACCGGCAGCATTGCTGGGCACTGATAGGTGGCATTGATTGGCACTGACAGGTGGCACTGATGGGCACTGACCGGCGGTACTGATGGGCACTGATAGGCGGCACTGATGGGCACTGATAGGTGGCATTGATTGGCACTGACAGGTGGCACTGATGGACACTAATAGATTGCACTGATGGGCAGCACTGATGGTGAGGTACTGACAGGTGTTACTGCTGGGCACTGATTGGCACTGTGATGGGCACTGATTGGCAATGTGGTGGGCACTGGTAGACTTTATTGAGGGGCACTGACAGGCAGCTACTGGGCACTGATTGGTAGCTGATTGGCACATCTGATGGGGGCTGTGCTGATAATCAATGTGCTGATTATCAGCACAGCCCCCCCTCTGACAGGGAGAGCCGCCGATTGGCTCTCTCTGTCAGTGTGAACCGAGGAATGCCTGGTTTATGCGATGATCAGCAGTGATTGGTCATGTGGTAAGAAGCCTCTGTCAGAGGCTCCTTACCATGATCAGAGATGCGGCGTGTCAGACTGAAAACTGGACCAAAATAGTAAAAAACAAAATGTAGCTGTATATTTCTTGCTATTATCATAATATACTAGCAAAGAACAACCCAAAATAAATTCTCCTGCTCCTAACGTTTACAGTGATACCACATACGCTCACCGACCACTTTAGTAGGTACACCTGTTCAGTTGCTTGGTAACACAAATTGCTAATCAGCCAATCACATGACAGCAACTCAATGCCTTTAGGCATCTAGATGTGGTGAAGACGACTTGCTGAACAGAGCATCCAAATGGGGAAGAAAGGGGATTTACGTGACTTTGAACGTGGCATGGTTGTTGGTGCCAGACGGGCTGGTCTGAGTATTTCTGGGATTTTTACACACAACCATCTCTCGGGGTTTACAGAGAATGGTGGGAAAAAGAGAAAATATCCAGTAAGCGGCAGTTGTGTGGAAGAAAATGCTTTGTCAGTGGTCAGAGGAGGATGAGTAGACTGGTTCCAGATGATAGAAAGGCAACAGTAACTCAACTAACCTCTCGTTACACCCAAGGTATGCAGAATACCATCTCTGAACACACAACACATCCAACCTTGAAGCAGACGGACTACAGCAGCAGAAGACCACACCGGGTGCCACTTCTGTCAGATAAGAACAGGAAACTGAGGCTATAATTGGCACAGGATCACCAAAATTGAACAATAAAAGATCGGAAAAACGTTGCCTGGTCTGATGAGTCTGGATTTCAGCTGCGACATTCAGATGGTCGGGTAAGAATTTGGTGTAAACAACATGAAAGCATGGATCCATCCTGCCTTGTATCAACGGTGGAGGGTGGGGGTGTAATGGTGGGGGGGATATTTTCTTGGCACACTTTGGGCCCCTTAGTACCAATTGATCATGGTTTAAACCCCACGGCCTACCTGAGTATTGTTGCTGACCATGTCCATCCCTTTATGACTACAGTGTCCCCATCTTCTGATGGCTCCTTCCAGCAGGATAATGCACCATGTCACAAAGCTCCAATCATCTCAACGCTGGACAATACAATACAATTTATCTTTCTCTTTCATTCAGAAGAGTAGGTAACCATAGGGATGATTGATCGCTGTGATAGCCAATCAGAGGCTATCACAGCTATCTTGTGAACGTTAGTATGAGACCCCGGTCTCTGTGCTGGGAGTGTGGCGATCTCCCAGCACAAAGGGTTGATACGCATATATGCGGCCCCACGGAAAAAAAAGTCCTCTTCTGTGAGGTGAGCAGGAAGGGGTTAAGAAACCATAGCATTTTACAAGACTTCTTGTCAAGGGTACTCTCATTGTTAGGAAAGTAAAACTTTCATTTTCAGTTTCATTAATATATTTTAAAAACACATGTGAAATGTTTCTCCTAAAACCAAAAAGATCAACCTCTTCGGCAGCCACCTATCCCACTCTACATTTACAAATATTTAGTCAATCATTTTTACCTCTACAGTGAGTGTTAGGATAGAAAACACGAGAGGACAATTCAAAGGTAAAACAAGGAGGATGCTAGAAGCCTCACTTATAGCTACCAGGGATAAGAAGTGTCCTTCTCAAGCCTTTCCTTGAAAATAAATCAGTCCACTCAGAGTTATTGAAGGAGAGTGCCTCGAAAACAGTTACAGGAATATGGCCACACATCCAGCAGTGTGTTAAGTTTAGATCCCTTGCAAAGCATGGTTGTTCCATAAAGCTTGACCAATAGCTGGACAAACAGAAACAAGATAATAAAGACTTCTATACTTCACCCAATAGAAGATCAAGACTCATGGCCAGCTGGGCTTAAGCAACACTACATTTGGCAACTCATAAACAGCCGAAGACAACAAAACAACTCTTGGTGGTAGGCCTTATATGGCTTAGGGAGTGGCCCACCCATTGAACAATGACTCCACGTTGGCAGATGATTTAGTTGCCGAAACTGTCTGGGGTGCTGATGTCACAGTAAGGAGGCATGGCAATGGGAGGTATGGATCCAGGTGAACTTAGACACTTAGACTAAAGCTTGACTGATGTAGCAGTATTCAATAGAAGCTGGAAAAGACCATCCCAGCAAGGCTGCAGAAACTTGGCAAGGTACCACTTGACTACTGTCTAGTACTTAGGAGTGTTCAGTGTCTTTAGCTTAGTCTGGCAACTTTCCTGTAAGCTTGTAGGATTAAAAGGGGAGTAAAACTGCTGATTCACTGTCAGGGTCTGGATCTTAACCCGGGACCTCCACTGTGTGTGGCAGTAACTCTTCTTGCTGAGCAACCTATGATGCTGGACAGCACCCTGTCTGAGCTATTGGTTAATTCTGCCTTGTGCCCTGTTTCTGCTGAACTTTGAACTCCTTGCTCTTTCCATGAACTTCTTATTTAAGCCATGTCTCTGCACCTCCTGTTTACCAGATTATTGTGCTCCCTCCAGCCGTTATCACTCTCTTGTCACCCTGCTGCCAACTGCATCTTCACTACCACTCATTACCAACCTTTGGCTTGTTCCTATGCTTCGGCTTAATCCCAAAGTGCAACCATTTATTACTGATCTTTGGCTTGTTTACTGACTATGCTTCTGCTTGATCCCTACCTGCTATATCTACTACCGGACTCTGGCTTGCTCAACTCCACGTAGGCGATCGTGAGGACTGCGGCTTGGTGATAACATGCATCTTCATTATCAGGAGCTCTGGTGAATACTTGTTAGTGCTTAGACTCCACACCTCAGGTGAGCCCGAGGGTCATCTGCTGCTGCACTTATCCAACCGGTTGGTGGGAGCCTCTCTACCTATTATAGGTAATTGACTCTAAGCCTGACTGCTGACTGTGACATATACCTCCAATTTGTTTACATTGGTTTAGCTGCTCTTTAGTCATTGAATATAAATCATTACTGGTAAAGATACAGCATCCCTAATGACCATACTGGTCTCTCATCATGAGATTTCTTAACTACTTGCTTACTTGGCACTTAAACCAACGTGTTCATTCCAACATCATCCCAAATAGGCTCATCACCGGGACAATAACCACTTCAATACTGGGCACTTTCACCCCATTCCTGCCCAGGCAAATTTTTACCTTTCAGCGCTGTCACACTTTGAATGACAATTGCGCGGTCATGCAACACTGTACCCAAATTTAATTTTTATCATTTTTTTCACACAAATAGAGATTTCTTTTGGTGGTATTTATTCACCACTGGGGTTTTTATTTTTTGTTAAACAAACACAAAAAAGACTGAAAAAACAAACAAACAGTTTTTATAGTTATAAAATTTTGCAAACAGGTAATTTTTCTCCTTCATTCATTCATTCAGTGCGCTGATGAGGCTGCACTGGTGGGCATTGATAGGCTGCACTGATAGGCACTGATAAGGCAGCACTGGTGGGCACTGATCAGGAGGCACGGAGGAGGCGGCACTGATAGGTGGCACTGAAGGTTTCTGTTTACATCATGTGATCAGCTGTCATTGGCTGAAAGCTGATCACGTGGGCCACTCACTTACTCCGATCTGTGATCAGCCGAGTCTCATGGACTCGCTGATCACAGAGCACGCTGCCCGTGGGGGGCGAAGGCAGTGCATACACGGGAGGATGTACATGGACGCCCTCCTGGCAATTTAGGCCCGCACTGTAGTCGTCTTTCCGCTATAGTGCGGGTATGAAGAGGTTAAACAATATCACATCATCATACTTTATCTGCAGTGTATGAAAGTCTTATCCTCAACAAATTCAACAATTAGCCATTCTACGCTTCTGAGCCCTCATTCATCATAAGTCACACTTTCAGGTAAATTTGACAGTTTTATGGACTATGGTGTTCCCTCAGTGTGTTCTAACTGTATGGGGATAGGACTGAGTAAGTGAGGAGACATATCGCTGCTCCTACTTACTAGGAACAAATGACATGTCTCCTCTCCTCTGACAGCACAGTGATTTGTGGGTTTACACCCACAAATCCCCGTGCCGGTGCCGGCCACACGCAACGGGTCCCCCCCCCTGTGCAGCCGGTGTGCGTGCGTGCCTTCTGGTGGCCAAAAAGGGGAAGGACGTACCCGTATGGAGTTTTGCCCAGGAGAGCCATTCTGCCGCAGTATATCTGCCAGTTAATATTGTCAGATAATATAAATTGGTAATCAAAGTATATTAAAGTGCAAAGTGCTAAATAAATAATCATCGGGTGACATTCACAAGATTTGCCTTGGTGACGGTTTTATGGATAAGACTCACAACACAAAAGATTACTAATTGACTTTGAATAATTGATTTATGAATTTATCACCACTATTATGAATTGTTATTTATTTAGCACGTTGCACTTTAATATACTTTGACTACCAATTTATATTATCTGACAATATTAATTTGTTTTTTTTTAGTTTTTTTAGCGCCCCCTGCCACCTATTACCCTAACATTCCGGCTCTCTACCACCATGTGGAAGGCAATGTTTTGGCCTCGTTGGACAGGGCAGTCAGCAGTAAGGTTCATATCACGTTACTTTTCCTTCACTGTGCACTGGGTAACTCTGCTGGCAGCTGGGAAGGATGCAGGACAGGGTTTAGTGTTGTTGGAGCTTGTTCCGCCACCACGCCTCCAAAAAGCTAGTGGTGATTATGCCACAACATCTGTATGCTCCCCTCCCTCCTCTTCTTCTTCCTCTATGGCCTCTTCTGCAGAATTGTCCTCTGAACCAGCAGTGCTCCCTAAGTGCTCAAGGGGCTACGCAAGCAGTCAGGCAAAAAGATGCCATGCGGTGCTTGAGTTGGTCTGCCTAGGGGACAGGAGCCACACTGGGGCAGAGATTCTGTCAGCTCTGCAGGGGCAGGCTCAAAGGTGGTTGACGCCACGTCAGCTTCAACCAGGAATGGTTATATGCGACAATGGCACCAACCTTCTCTCTGCCCTCTGACAGGGACACTTGACCCATGTTCCATGTTTGGCACATGTCCTGAATTTGGTGGTGCAGCGTTTCTTGAGCAGGTACCCAGGCTTACAAGATCTCCTGAGGCAGACCAGAAACGTCTGTGGTCATTTCCGCCGGTCATACATACAAAGGAAATAGTAGGTATTTTGGAGGACCACCCGTCTATTAGGTACACCAACAGAGCCCTCAGATATCTGGAGACACCATGAAACGAGAAGCAAGTTATGAATTCGTAAAATGTCTGCCTTTATTAGGTGTGTTACAACTTATATATGGTTCAACATACCAATAGAAAGAGGGGAGGTGGAGTGGTTAGGCGTTAGGGTGGCCCCTCTCCAGCCGCCGATAACGTTGATCTCGCGGCAAATCCGCTGCAGAGACCACCATTATCGTAAACAGGACCGTCGGCTCTAAAGATGGATACCTTGGTTGTTGCAGCAGCTGCTGCCGGTACCGAGAGATCCATCTTTAAACTGCCGTATATGTACAGGAGACGGTCGGCAAGTGCTTAACATTCACTCTCCACCTCAGCAAGTCTCTCGGACTCACTGAATATGTAATGCAAAAGCGGTGGCAAAGGAATGGTCGGCCGTTTGATCCCCTTTTTTCACTTGAAGCAGCATAGTGCAAGCAGATATATACCTCTGTGTATTGTTCTAAACAATACTTTGGATAGGAGGAATCACTCAACTAGTAACCTGTTCTTGTCCAAATCCGTGATTCAATCCTCTTAAAGCACCACACACAGATGAGTACCCTACTCTGTCCCTCTCACCTGCCCACTTTAGCAATGCTCTCCGTCTTGGCAGGATCATAGGACACATATAAACTAGCTAAAAATCCATTTGCATTCAGAGGAAAAAACAACTTATACTCTAAATTGGAATTCCAAGACAAGACAAAAACTCACATACATATACAATAAGGCATTTCTCTTTATTAACAACAACTTTCCCTTACCTAATAACCAGCAATTCACCAGTAGTTCACGAGCTTCAAAAAATGCTACCAGTGATACCACCTGTGTGTGCCCTGCATACATACACACTCCAAAGCTCTGCTCTACAATACTTCCCATGCCGCGTACACACGACCGGACTTTCCGTCAGAAAAGGTCCGACGGAATCATTTCATCGGATATTCCGATCGTGTGTGGGCTTCCAAAATTCTGACGGACCTAAAAATAGAACATGTTTTAAATCTTTCCGACCGAATCAGTTCCTGTCGGGAAAACCGTTCCTCTGTATGCTATTCCGACGGACCAAAAACGACGCAAGGGCAGCTATTGGCTACTGGCTATTGAACTACCTTTTTCTAGTCCCGTCGTACGTCATTGCGTTCTAAACGATCGGACTTTGGTGTGATCGTGTGTAGGCAAGTCTGTTTCAGCGGAACTCCGTCAGAGTTTATTCTGACGGAAAGTTCGTTCGTGTTACATTTAAGCTATGTTTGGGTTAACCTCTTAACTCTTACCTTTCTGTTCCAACCTTTATTATTGAATTATCAGAACAAAGATGGCAATGTTATATGTGTTAAAACACTTGGTCTGTATTTGGCTAATCGTTTGAAACAAGTAACAATACTATGCTGAATGGCAAGTTTCCCCTTTTTTTTTTTCTATATTAATACATGGGCTTACACCTTTCTCGAAATTTCTCATTCTCGGATTGGTAAGCTTTGCCATTAATGTTTTCCATTGTCCCTTTAAACCTCTAAAACCTCTGTAATGTTACTTCCTGTTTTTAAAACTAAATATTACTCCTGCGTATCTTGTCTCTGAACTGTATGGCAGACATATCGGTAGCGTACCAATTCACCTTTGATAATGGATTTAACTGCAGACACCGTGTTCTTAAGTTTCTAGATGTGAGCTTTACCTGGCCCCAGGAGTGGTAAGTTCTATTAACTTTTCCACTGCAATCCCAAGACCTTAATACTTTCATTAATAAATAACGCCTCTCTTACTCTACCCCCTTCAAAACTTAACTTGCTTTACCCTCTACAATGTAGGATGTTTCCATTAAAAACACCTTTAAACTCACTTACTTAATGCTTACCAGTAGGGGGTTTGCATCAAAACATTCCCTCTCTTTACACAATCCCCCAGCCCATCTAACACATTCTTTTGCAACCTTCAAAATACTATTCTTTTTACCTTCGAAGAGTCATCAAAACATGTTAAACATGTACTTCAAGCAAATTACACATCTTTCAAGCAAAAGTAAGCACTTATAATTATAATTCCATATAACAAATATTAATAAAGGGGAGACCTCATATACTATTGTACTTTTATTGTACTGACTGGCCGTTTAACATTCATTCTCTTTAAACTCTGTATGTCTATTTTGTTCTCTTAATATATTTGTTGACACTCAGCAAAAATATAACTATCCATTCCAAATTTATATCGCATAGCCAAAACCCTTTTTTTTTCTATATGCACCACAGCAACAACATTTCTTAATTTCTTTCTAACACCTTAAGTAATGACATACACACATCTGAATTTCCCCCATACTTTCTTTCATTCTTTAAAGAAAACTTAGCAACAAAAATAACTTGCCTATAAGCCTTTAAAATGAGCACTTTTGATTTTTTGCATTCGTGTTCCATAAATTTTAACGGTGTTCACGAGTTCACAGAATTTTTTTGGCTGTTTGCATGTTCTGGTGCGAACCGAACTGGGTGTGGGGGGGGGGGGGGGGGGTGTTCGGCTCATCCCTATACACAATCTTATACCCACAGTTGATCCAGAGGAAGGCAAAAAAATGTATTAGTTTTGGTGAGTGTATTAGTTCACCACACCATGATTGAATTTAACAAATTCAAATAAAATATTATTTTACATTGTTAAAGTGGAAGTAAAGCCTATAATAAAGCTTACCTGTAGGTACCGTGAATATCTCTTAAACCCGCACTGTTTAGGAGACATTCACACTGTGATGTCACCAGTGCATGCACTCTGAAGGAACGGCATACCCATTCCGTCCCTTTAGAGCCCCATGCCACGGACCATGACTCCCACGCTCACGCGCGGAAGTGATGTCATCATGGTGTGGCCAATCAGATGCGAAACAGGGAAGAAAGACCGGATGAAGATGGAAGCCCTCTCAGCGGTGACAGTGCACCACTGGAGGGCTTAGTTCTAAGGTAAGCACTTCATAATGTGCTAGAATCTGATGCACATGCACATTATGCCTTTATCTTGTGTCAGGAACCATGAATCAGACGGAGACAGAAAATGCAGTAAACACACCTTTTAATATAATGGTAAAAATGGTACAAATAATAAACGTAGTCAAAACATAGCCAGGGTTGAGTAACCAAAGCGGGTAGTCAGTGCAAGCCAGTAAATCAGAAAGTCAGAGATCAGCGTATTTAGAGGCAGCAAACAGGATCAGGAACCAGAAAGGATGTCAGCCAGGCAAGTCTTTAACAGGAGCACAGCAGAGAATCTCCAGATAGGTTTGACCAAGGCAAAGGCACGGAAGAAATTAACCAAGCAGTTTGAATAGTTGTCTGATGAGCAGGAAATGATCACCAGGTGAGCCACTGTGGAACGATAAGTGCTGGCAATTAACCGACAGCTGAGCAACCCGAGCACTGAGAGGAGAGGGCTGAGCCCAGCCCGACATCTTGCTAGGTTTAAAAAAAAAAACTGGTGCGGTTTACTACCGCTTTAATGCAATGCACGTGGTTAAATCACACCGTTTACCACTACATTAATGGAGTGGGCTACTGCATGGCAAAAGAAGTTTAACACTAAAAATATAA
Source organism: Lithobates septentrionalis (assembly GCA_037952835.1). Lineage (NCBI taxonomy): Eukaryota > Metazoa > Chordata > Amphibia > Anura > Ranidae > Lithobates > Lithobates septentrionalis. The sequence continues at coordinate 138,965 of JBBDGP010002832.1, forward strand.
ACACAAGTTACTTATTAGGGGGAGAACCCCAGGGGCTTCCAGTATGTAGAAGGACCTAGGGGTCCTAACTGAAGACAGACTGAGCAATTGCATGCAATGTCAAGCTGCAGCTACCAAAGCCAGCAGAATATTAGCATGCATTAAAAAGGGAATTTACTCCAGAGATAAAACGATTATTCTGCTAATTTATAAAACTCTGGTTTGGCCGCATCTGGAGTATTCTGTCCAGTTCTGGTCACCAGTCCTCACAAGGAAATCACTTACAGCATTGTTTTTCAGCACGGTCATTATTGACATGGTTGGACACTATATGAAAGCACAGAAGCACTTTGATATATTGCTGCTTTTTTAATTAATATATATATATATATATATATATATATATATATGTATTTTTTTTTTTTTTGGCTTATAATACACAGTTATGCACTAGGCACTTAACTATATCCATAGTATGATATATGTGTATTAACATTTATAATTCACAGGTTCATTATTTATTTAATTTGAGATCAATTATTTACTGTGCACTTCTTATACATGCCTTTTAGCGCAGCGTATATATATATATTTATAATTGGTTTTAATTACTGTTTGTATGTTTTGTTGTTATTCAACTTTTGGAAGGCACAGCTTTTTCCTAATTGGATGTAATTCCAAATAATTTAACAAATTTTTCATGAAACTTTTTCACACTACACTGCTTGGTTAATTTTTATTGCCTACTTCATACAGTCTGCATCCTACAGCTGTCCTTTTTTTTTAGCTTGGCTTTCATATTGGGCATATACCACGCCTAACTGGTGAGTCAGTGAGTAGTTACCCCTCTACTGCTGGGTGAATTTCACCCTTCTTTTTTGTATCTTACTTTTGGTATTCCCTATGCTCACATTATACATGGGAGCATTTCCCTATCAATTGCAAGCTACACTATGAAGATGACGCAATTCACAGGTCTGCAATCTCTTTAGATTCCCTTTTCTTTCTCAAGGATCTCAAAATACTGCCACCTGCCATGGCCAGGGGTCAGGCTCAGAGACCAGTAGCTATATCAGTAGAAAGGCTCTGAGCGACCAGCTGGATAAGTAAACAAGCAGGTCACCCTGGCAGACCCCAAGGTATGGGGTCTGAGCACTAAACGGTATTCACCAGAGCTCCTAATGGGGGAGATAGGTTTTGCTGTGTGTTAGTACCAGGTTGTGGTCCTCAGGATTGCCCCACTAGGAGGTGAGCAAGCCGGAGTCCAGTATGAGATATAGCAGGTAGAGATCAAGCAGGAGCATAGTCAAGAAACAAGCCAAAGGTCAGTAACAAGTGGTTGCAGGTTGGAATCAAGCAGAAGCGCAGTCAAGAAACAAGCCAAAAGTCGGTAACGCGTGGAGGTGAAGATAAGCACAGCTGCAGGTATGCAAAGGAGAAAGATATCGGCTGGAGAGAGCGCAATAATCTTTTAAACAGGAAGTGCAAAGGCATGGCTTTATCGGGAAGTTCATGGGAGGAGCAAAGGGTTTAAGGTTCAAGAGGAACAAGACATAAGTAAAGATTGTCTTAGTAATCAGGCAGGGAACTGTCCAGCGTCTCAGGTGGCTCAACAAGAAGAGACGCTGCCAGACACAGCAGAGATTGCAGGTTCAGATTTGGACCCTGAAAGCACTCAATCCCCAATAACAGCTTTCCCAGTCTCTATTAATATTTTTCAATGGCAAGGTGTCTAAGTGCTCTGACACGTCCCTAATTCATGTACTCCAATAGCCAAATAGTATGTTTAGTTGGAAACATAGTGAATGAAGTAGAAATTGGCATAGTTACAGAATCGTCCCACATTAGTATGCCTCAGTTCAGCTGCATCTGACAATCACACATAGGAATTATCTCTAGCAAGAAGGAAGGTGCAATCACTGCCAGACACACATTAGTAGCAGACAAATAAATGTATCACTGCACAAAAGAGATCAAGTCATTTGTCATGTAATACTACTTCCTGGAGAAATTGTCAGGAGAGGAGACATTAACATGGTAAAAAGATTACCTAACATGGTCCTCCAAATCTGTTTGTCCTGGACTGGACTATGTGCCCGCATTCTCCACCATCTGTTATAAAATTGAATTCAAGCTTGGAACTTCAACAGCATAAGGAATGTGCTGGATGTTAACATTTCAAGGAAATATTTTTTGTTATATTTATATTAAAACCAATACCCCTTTAGCACCTGGTAGATTATGTCCATGGACAAGCTATTGAGATCTGAGCACAGGTATATCTTCTTTCTATTGTATTGCAGGTCAGTGACCAAATCTAAACCTTGTCGCTCTCCCCCATTTTGTGTCTTTTTGCCCCAGGTTGGCATTGTGTCCACAGTAGCATTTGCAGTGGCAGAGCAGAGTAGGGACTGGCCAGAGAGGGGATTACTTTGATGCAGTTGACCAGCTTAAACGTGTATTTCAATATGTGTGAACTAAATATCCTTATTTTTTTATTGCAAAGTTTGCTTAAAGGGGTTGTAAACCCTCGTGTTTTTTTCACCTTAATGCGTACTATGCATTAAGGTGAAAAAATTTCGGACACTAGCCGGCCCCCCAGCCCCCCTGTTTTACTCACCTGAGCCCGTTCGTTCCCTCGGCAGAGACGTGCTCTTCCTCTCTGGCCGGGGTTCTCGGCTCTTGATTGGATAGATTGATAGCAGCGCAGCCATTGGCTCCCACTGCTGTCAATCAAATCCAATGATGTGGGCGCCGGGGGGCGTGGCCGAGTCTGGCATTCTGTGTCTATGGACGCAAATGCTGGACTCTGGAGAGTGCCCGCGAGGTAACACCTTCCGGGAGAGCACTTCTCTCAGGGGGTTTACCAATGCGGGGAGGAGCTGCGAGCGCCACCGGGGGACCCCAGAAGACGAAGATCGGGGCCAAATGAACTGCACAGTGGAGGTAAGTATATGTTTGTTATTTTAAAGAAAAAATGTCATGTCATTGGTGACTCTTGTTCTGTGAAGCAAAGATATCTTCACAATTGTATACCTCAGTAGTTACGGTATTTCCATTCAGTTGAAGCTGACTCCTGCAGTAAGAGGAGGATAGCTCTCAATGCCTTTCCCAGATTATAGATCTGATTCATCAAAATATATACTGTAGGAGGTATAGCATAATTACATATAATGATCATTTACAGATATCAGACATACAATCCTTCTCATCCCAGGGGAGATTGCATGGAATACAAAAGGAGTTTGGAAAGGCAATTTTAACATACCTAGAAAAGAAAATAAAGAATAAAAGAATGTACAGATATATTATTTATATATATATATATATATATATATATATATATATATATATATATATATATATATATATATATATACACAGTGCCTTGAAAAAGTATTTATATCTCTTGACATTTTCCACATTTTGAATTTTCTATTTTATTGGGATTTTATGTGATAGACCAACACAAAGTGGCACATAATTGTGAAGTGGAAGGAAAATGATAAATGGTTTTCCATTTTTTTTTACAAATAAATGCGTGAAAAGTGTGGCGTGCATTTGTATTCAGCCCCCCGGAGTCAATACTTTGTAGAACCATTTTCGCGGTATCTAATTCGCTGTAATTACAGCTGCAAGTCTTTTTGGGGATGTCTCTACCAGCTTTGCACATCTAGCGAGGGACATTTTTGCCCATTCTTCTTTGCAAAACATCTCAATCTGTCAGATTGGATATGAATAAATGCTTTGATGTAAACCCTTCCATTGTAGCTCTGGCTGTATGTTTCGGGTCGTTGTCCTGCTGGAAGGTGAACCTCCACCCCAGTCTCAAGTCTTTTGCAGACTCTAACAGGTTTTCTTCTAAGATTGTCCTGTATTTGGCTCCATCCATCTTCCCATCAAATATGACCAGCTTCCCTGTCCCCGCTGAAGAAAAGCATCCCCACAACATGATGCTGCCACCACCATGTTTCACGGTGGGGATGTTGTGTTCAGGGTGATGTGCACTGTTAGTTTTCCGCCACACATAGCGTTTTGCTTTTAGGACAAAAATTTCAATTTTGGTCTCATCTGACCAGAGCACCTTCTTCCACATGTTTGCTGTGTCCCCCACATGGCTTCTCACAAACTGCAAACAGGACTTCCTATGGCATTCTTTCAACAATGTCTTTCTTCTTGCCACTCTTTCATAAAGACCAGATTTGTGGAGAGCACAACTAATAGTTGTCCTGTGGACAGATTCTCCCACCTGAGCTGTGGATCTCCTCCAGAGTTACAATGGACCTCTTGGCTCTTCTCTGATGAATGCTCTCCTTGCCCGGCCTCTCAGTTTAGGTGGACGGCCATGTCTTGGTAGGTTTGCAGTTGTGCCATACTCTTTCCATTTCCGGATGATGGATTGAACAGAGCTCCGTGAAATGTTCAAAGCTTGGGATATTTTTTTAAAACCTAACCCTGCTTTAAACTTCACAACTTTATCCCTGACCTGTCTGGTGAGTTCCTTGATCTCATGATGCTGTTTGTTCACTAAGGTTCTCTAACAAACCTCTGAGGGCTTCACAGAACAGCTGTATTTATACTGAGATTAAATTACACACAGGTGGACTTCTGAAGGAAATTGGTTTCACCAGATTTTAGTTAGGGGTATCAGAGTAAAGGGGGCTGAATACAAACGCACCCCCACACTTTTCACAGATTTATTTGTAAAAAATTAGGAAAACCATTTATAATTTTCCTTCTACTTCACAATTATGTGCCACTTTGTGTTGGTCTATCACATAAAATCCCCAAGAAATACGTTAACGTTTTTGGTTATAACATGACAAAATGTTGAACATTTCAAGGGTTATGAATACTTTTTCAAGGAACTGTATATATGTATAAATATATATATATATATATATATATATATATATATATATATATATATATATATATATATATAAATATAAAATATCAGGAGTGCTCAACCTATTTCCCATGGAGCCCTCTGATTTGCCTGTGACCTCAAACCAGGGAAGCACATGCCCTAGATTGGTGGGTCAACAAGCCCAGATCATGATCAATGAGTTGCCGACTTGCCATCCTGGAGTATCAGACTGCATCAAGCTGGCACCGGAAGAGGAGGAAGAAGGGTGGCCACAGAGGGAGCAGGAGCTGCATAAGCCAATGCTTTCCCTGTAGGTCCAGCTTCTGTCTCAGGTGGAGAGCGACGCCTGCAGAAGCTGCAAGAGGTAAAGAAGGTCAATGTATTAAACAACACATACACTGCACTTTTGCAGTGAGCATTTTAGCACCTATAAAAGGGTTAACAACTATCAGGCTACTTTAACACTGATCCTCGGGTGCAGCCCAGTGCACCTGCAGCTTTCCTGTGGGATAGCTGCACTGAGCCATAGACTTCTAATATATCTTGGGAGTTTGGTGCGCTTTCTGAAAGCCAGCGAGTATCAGTACAGTATTATAACTAATCCCTGTATTAGTGTCACTAACAATGTCAGCTAGTGACCCTCCCAGCCAGTGTCTGCTAGTGACAGATTTCCCGCCACACTATTACAGTCATACTATAAGTCGCTGATCACCACCACTACAGTATAGCATCTATAGTTACATAGTTACCTAGTAGGTGGGGTTGAAAAAAGACACAAGTCCATCAAGTCCAACCTATGTGTGTGATTATATGTCAGTATTACATTGTATATCCCTGTATGTTGCGATCGCTCAGGTGCTTATCTAATAGTTTCTTGAAACTATTGATGCCCCCCGCTGAGACCACCGACTGTGGAAGGAAATTCCACATCCTTTCCGCTCTTACAGTAAAGAACCCTCTATGCAGTCTAAGGTTAAACCTCTTTTCTTCTAATCTTAATGAGTGGCCACGAGTCTTATTAAACTCCCTTCCACGGAAAGGTTTTATTCCTATTGTGGGGTCACCAGTACGGTGTTTGTAAATTAAAATCATATCCCCTCTCAAGCATCTCTTCTCCAGAGAGAATAAGTTTAGTGCTTGCAACCTTTCCTCATAACTAATATCCTCCAGACCCTTTATTAGCTTTGTTGCCCTTCTTTGTACTCGCTCCATTTCCAGTACATCCTTCCTGGGGAATGGTGCCCAGAACCACACAGCATACTCCAGGTGAGGCCGGACCAGAGTCTTGTAGAGTGGGAGAATTATCGTTTTATCTCTGGAGTTAATCCCCTTTTTAATGCCAATATTTTGTTTGCTTTGTTAGCAGCAGCTTGGCATTGCATGCCATTGCTGAGCCTATCATCTACTAGGACACCCAGGTCCTTTTCCATCCTAGATCCCCCCAGAGGTTCTCCCCCCAGTGTATAGATTGAATTCATATTATTTCCACCCAAATGCATTATTTTACATTTTTCCACATTAAACCTCATTTGCCATGTAGTTGCCCACCCCATTAATTTGTTCAGATCTTCTTGCAAGGTTTCCACATCTTGCAGAAAAGTTTTTGCCCTGCTTAGCTTAGAATCATCCTCAAATACAGAGATTGAGCTGTTCACCCCATCCTCCAGGTCGTTTATGAACAAATTAAATAGGATTGGTCCCAGCAGAGAACCCTGGGGGACCCCACTTTCCACCCCTGACCATTCCGAGTGCTCCCCATTTTTCACCACCCTCTGAACTTGCCCTTGTAGCCAGTTTTCAATCCATGTACTCACCCTATGGTCCAATGCACCTTATTTTGTACAGTAAATGTTTATGGGGAAATGTGTCAAATGCTTCTGCAAAATCCAGATACACCACGTCTACGGGCCTTCCTTTATCTAGATGGCAACTCACCTCCTCATAGAAGGTTATTAGATTGGTTTGGCAAGAACGATTCTTCATGAATCCATGCTGATTACTGCTAATGATACCGTTTTCATTACTAAAATCTTGTATATAATCCTTTATCATCCCCTCCAAGAGCTTGCATACTATTGATGTTAGGCTAACTGGTCTGTAATTCCCAGGGATGTATTTAGAGTTACATTGGCTTTTCTCAAATCAGCTGGTACCATTCCAGTCAGTAGACTGTCAGTAAAAATTAGGAACAATGGTCTGGCAATTACTACAATGACTGAGGTCCCCCAGGACCCTCGGGTGCAAGCCATCTGGTCCCGGTGACTTATTGATGTTAAGTTTTCCAAGTTTTTTTCTAATTCTGTCCTCTGTTAGCCACTAGGGTGCTTCCTGTATTGTGTCATGACGATAAACACTCCCTTGTGAGTCTAAGGAGAAGAATAAATTCAATACCTTTGCCATTTCCCTATCCTTTGTAACCAGATTTCTTTCCTAATTCTTTATGGGGCCAATATGGTCTGTCCTCCCTTTTTTACTGTTTATATGCTTAAAGAATTTATTGGGATTTCTTTTTCTCTCCTCCGCTATGTGCCTTTCGTGTTCTATCTTAACCGCCCTAATTGCACCTTTACATGCCTTGTTGCATTCTTTGTAAAGTCTGAATGTTGATGATGATCCCTCAGCCTTGTATTTTTTGAAGGCCTTCTCCTTTGCTTTTACATTGGAGTTAAAGAGGGGTTCCCATTTAAAAAAAAAAAAAATTAAAAGTCAGCAGCTACAAATACTGCAGCTGCTGACTTTTAATTGGACACTTACCTGTCCCAGGGTCCAGCGATGCGGGGGATCGAAGCCTCGCTCGTCCCCCCCTCCGCTTGGCAGCACTGGCATTCTGTGTGGGCGCCCGGCTGTGGCTTCACAGCCGGGCGCCCACTGCTCATGCGCGAGCCGCGCTGCACGCTGTCACTGGCCCCGCAATCATCTGGGACCGGTCACGTGTCCCAGGTGATTGACAAGAGGGAGGGGAGAGAGGCGATCTCCCTTCCTGCACCGAGGGAAGTGACGTCAGGAGCCCAGGCACCGAAGAAGGCAGACTACAAGGGACCCCCTAGCAACAGGCATTTAGAGGTGAGTAAAAAAAAAATGTTCTCCAAATGTTTTTTTTTAATTTTTCTTTAAACACGTTACTAATTTTTTTTTTTTTTTTGGTTTGGAACTCCACTTTAAGCCATCTAGGACTTTTGTTCGCTCTTTTAAATTTATTTCCCAATGGGATGCACTGGCTAATGCCCTTATTTAATATGCACTTAAATCAAATCCATTTTTCCTCTGTGTTCTTTGTTCCTAAGACTTTATCCCAATTTATATCTGTGATCGCTGTTTCCTAAATTGCCCCGTATTTCCACATCTGTGATCAGGTCTGTATTGTTGGTAATCAGTAGATCTAGTAACGCTTTGTTTCTAGTTGGTGCGTCTACCATCTGACCCATGAAATTGTCCTGCAAGACATCTAGGAACTGGTGAGCCTTAGATGAATGCGCGGTTCCTTCCACCCAGTCTATGTCTGGATAATTAAAATCCCCCATTATGATAACACTTCCCATTCTTGCTGCTAATCCAAATTGTGATAGCAGATCTGTCTCCACTTCCTCCCTCAGGTTAGGGGGCCTATAGCATATTCCCAGTATTATTTTGCCCTTAGTTTCATCCCTTTGGAGCTCTACCCATAAGGATTCCACCTCCTCTCTAGCTCCCTTAGTGATGTCATCTGTCACATTCACTTGTACATTATTCTTGATATACAGGCATACCCCACCACCTTTTTTATCCTCTGTATCCCTGCGATAAAGGGAATACCCTTAAATGGTTGCCAGCCAATCATGAGAGCTGTTGAACCAGGTCTCTGAAATTCCCACAAAATCTAAATCCTCCTAGTACAACAGTATCTTTAGTTTTCCCGTGTTATCCGCCAGGCTCTTGGCATTGGTGAACATGCCATGTAGTTTAGACCGGTCGCATATTGTCCTCTTATTGGGTGTTCTGAGATTGCAAATAGGACTTGTTACTATACTTACCTTGGGTTTATGTGCTTTGGTCAAGCTACCACTAATGTCCCCAATACTACCCTCTGGAATATGCTCCGCGCTGACTATATCTACCTCTGGACCCTCCCCCCCATCGCCTAGTTTAAAAGCCCCTCTAACTTTTCGGCCATCTTCACTATAGCTGCATAAATTCCAGTATATATACACCATAGATTGTAGACACTATAACTTTCACACAAACCAAATAATATACACTTATTTGGATTTTTTTTTACCAAAGACATGTAGAAGAATACACTTTGGTCTAAATTTATGAAGAAATTTAATTTTATTTGAAACCAGAAAGTAGAAAATATTGGGTGGGGGGGGGGTCAACATTTTTTGGTTGCAAAAAATACAAACCCAGTGGTGATCAAATACCACCAATGCAAGTTTTATTTGTATGAAAAAAAAAATGATATGAATGTATTCCTAAATTAAAGTAGCGCAGTGCTAAATAGCAAATAATGGCGGCCTGGTCATGAAGAGGGTAAAACCTTTCGGAGGTCAAAAGGGTTACATCCAAAGGGGATTGGTCTCAAAAAAATGATGGTCCAGATTGTTGTTTTAAAATCTTCGTGCTATTAAAAATCAAAAATGTGAAATTCTGAAGCATTTAATTTCATTGTGGCCCGCGACCGCTTACCAAATCACTGAAGTGGCCCTCGCTCTTCAAAAGTACCTGAGCACCTCTGGTTTATGCGAAGGCTGCACTGCATTAGGCATGTTACAACTGAACATAAGTCAAAGTATTAGGAATTACCTGCCAGACTTGTATGATAATCAAATGAATCTTGATCTGCCAGGGTTTTAATTAAGGCCAAGTCATAAATAATCTCTGCATCCAAGATTGAATATTCTGTATATATAACAAGATCCTGGATACAGCAACCATACAAGGAGCTAGTATAAAATAAAAAGAGTCAGCCAGAGATTATATACTGTATATTATAGGTCAATTCCCTCAGGTGAGCGGTATGGAATGATAGGGGGTGGAGCACACATTGGGGGGGGGGGGGGGGGGGGTAGTTTGTCAATATCAGTCCTGGTGGCAGTGGTCATAGAGAAAAGTAATTGTCCCTAGTGGGGAGACAGACAGCTTTTAGCTTTGCATACAGTATCTCACAAAAGTGAGTACACCCCTCACATTTTTGTAAATATTTTCTTCTATCTTTTCATGTGACAACACTGAAGAAATGACACTTTGCTACAATGTAAAGTAGTGAGTGTACAGCTTGTATAACAGTGTAAATTTGCTGTCCCCTCAAAATAACTCAACACACAGCCATTATTGTCTAAACCGCCGGCAACAAAAGTAAGTATACCCCTAAGAGAAAATGTCCAAATTGGGCCCCATGTGTCAATATTTTGTGTGGCCACCATTATTTTCCAGCACTGCCTTAACCCTCTTGGGCATGGATTTCACCAAAGCTTCACAGGTTGCCACTGGAGTCCTCTTCCCCTCCTCCATGACGACACTCCACCAAAACCGATGGCCTACGATCCAGGCAACAGTAAACAGTTTATCTTACAATTTAAAAGTATACAAAAGCAATTAAAAGCAAAAACAAAATAATAGCAATTTAAGAGTGAATTAATGATTAATTCATTGTCAACTCCAATTATTGCTTCATTAAATAGGGAAATGGCATAATTGTTTCTTATTATGCACTTGCTAGGGCAGCCTTCATACCTGACATTCCGGTATACTGTGCTACGCTGCTCATTTAATGCCTCTGGATGGGACAGTTATGTAGTATAATAGCTCCACATACTTATGGGTGCAATGCTTTATCATATCAAGGGAATGCCATTTTCATCACTGAGTGACATCTGTGATAGGTCGACACATGGGACAACCTCCTTTATAAATGGGACCCACGTACCTGCAATGTCTGTCATTGATCTGTGACTATCGGGAGGACAATACTGGACATATCCATAGGGAGGCAGGTAAGTGGATGTTAACAGACTGACATATCTTCTACCTAGTTATTTGTTATATATAGTACTTATTCTATTGACAATATTTCACATCTGCTGACCCGGTTGTTTCCATCTGCTACAAACTCATAATTAGTTCCTCAGCCATGAGCTTACCAGATCCTCTATTTTCATGTTACACAATAGTACTGCTAACTCTTCAGGACTATAATAATCACCAAGACTTCTCTGAGGACAACTTGATGTACAAATATAATATAATTCCTTAATAGGTCACTATCAATTTTTTTTTTTTTTACAGTGGGATAGAGTGAGTCTTGATTTGATCAAGTTGGGTCTTCATTGCCATCTTATACAAGGATCGAATGACATAAAAGTACAAAGAAAGTAGGGGGGGGGGGGTAAAAAAAAGGTTTATAAGCAATAATACATGAAAATTGGAGAGAGATTCAACCTAATTTTTTTCATAGAGCATACCAGGCATTTAATTTTGTTCATAAATCACCGTCATCAGTGTGGTTATTTACTTCTCCGAAATGTTTTCTTGACAAACCTAATGTATTTCACCTATGGTGGCTGTGTCCAATAATAGAAAAATTCTGGCAAAATATTATACAATTGAAGAATACTATATTAGGATCCACTAGCTCAGGGGTCTCCAAACTGCGGCCCTTTGCTAGCCTTTATATGACCCTTGGGGCACTCTTCCTCCCACTGACACCAACAATGGGGCACTATTTCTTCCACAGATACCAATGATGGGATACTATTCCTCCTACTATTCCTCCTACTCTTTGACCACCAACCATGAGGCCATATTTATTCTCACTGGTGCTGGGACGTGACATTTTCTGCCCCTGCTGGCTACAATCCGGCCCTCCTAAAGCCCAAAGGACAATAAACTGGCCCTTTGAAAAGTTTGGAGGCCTCTCCACTAGCCTGCCCTGTCCACCATCTATGTGCTTAATAAATTATCCTTTGAAAGAGAATGAGAGTCTGCAGGTAGCACTTGTGCCGTGTACACAGGGGTGGACTTTTCAACCAGACTGGTCCGACGGATCCGATGGACAATGCGACCATGTGTGGGCTTCATCGGACCTGCAGCGGACTTTTTCGGTCAAAAATCAGACGGACTTTAGATTTGGAACATGCTTCAGATCTTTCTGACAGACTCGAGTCCAGACGAAAAATCTGCTCGTCTGTATGCTACATAGTCCGACGGATAAAAAACTACGCTAGGGCAGCTATTGGCTACTGGCTATCAACTTCCTTATTTTAGTCCAGTCATACGTCATCACGTACCAATCCGTCGGACTTTGGTGTGATCATGTGTAGAAAAAAAGACAATGTAGCGCTGAACTGGTAAAGACGGACACGTATGTTGAAATACATAAATGAACCTGGACCCGCCAAATTATTATAAATCAATATGTGATATTGGGTAATGTGAAACCATAACTTAAATAAGTGTATACAATACTAAAAGTGAAAAGAAATTGTATAATATTGACAAAAAATTAGCTAAAGAAGTCCATATAGTGACTAAAAATTGCGTGTCAAAAAATACTTTTAAAAAAAGTTCATAAATGTGACAAAGTGAAGATATTAAATCCACAGACCTCTGTGGATCATCAACCCCTGATGACGTCAGTTGTGACGAAACGGCCGTAGGGTCACAACGTCAACACGCATTGCGCATGCAAGTTTTTGTTTTAAACCGTTTGTTACGTTTTATCTTTGCTACTCTGCTGGGAAGCAATTTTAAGTTTATTTGATTGCATTGCTGTATTTAATAAACGAACAGCACTAGTCAATCTGCACTATTGGAGTCTTTTTTTCTCTTCTTGGGATTTGTCGCTCCCCATTTATGTACCTTATATGGGAAGAAATATCGGGAGGAATTCTGAGGATCATTTCCTCCACATTGGTGCCTTTGCTATTACGGATCAGCCGTGGAGAGAGGAGACCAGTAGGATAACGCGAGGACTCCATTGTGACATACATCCAGAAGTTCACCTTCCACTACTAAGCCTGTTTTGACCCCCCTGAGTAAGGGCGGTCGCAGGCTTTCTGGTAAGCCTCCAACTTTATCATCTGGTGGTGGGCTACACTGATGGTGGATGATGTAACTCCGATCCCCCCATCTGGCTCGTCTGTGGATTTAATATCTTCACCTTGTCACATTTATGAACTTTTTTTAAAGTATTTTTTGACACGCAATTTTTAGTCACTATATGGACTTCTTTAGCTAATTTTTTGTCAATATTATACAATTTCTTTTCACTTTTAGTATTGTATACAGTTACTTAAGTTATGGTTTCACATTACCCAATATCACATATTGATTTATGATAATTTTGCGGGTCCAGGTTCTTTTTTGTATTTCAACATACGTGTCCGTCTTTACCAGTCCAGCGCTACATTGTCTTTTTTGTATATTGTATATGCCCTTGTATTGGGGTTATTTGTGTTTTAGCTGCAGGACTTCCTTCACGGTCCCCCATTTCAATTCTCGATATCATTTATGTTTAAAACCTAGCGCAATTTCTTTCCCCCCCTTTTTTTTGATCATGTGTAGGCAAGTCCGTTCATTCGAAAGTCCATCGGAAGTCCATCGGAAGTCCGTCAAAAGTCCGTCGAAAGTCCGTCAGAAAGACCTCGGACTTTTGATGCCGAAAAGACCGCCCGTGTGTACACGGCATTAGGCCTGCTTCACACAAGTGCAATTTTGGATATGACTTGAGTCGCACAGAATCGCGTGACCAGGGACATCACATTATTTTCAGTGGTTTCCATTCACACCAATGCAACTCAGCATGGAGTGATTTTGGAAAAGTTTCCTGTACTATTTTCCAGTGTGATTTGGGTCCCATAGAATATAAAAAAAACCTTAAAGTTGCATCTAAGTTGCAACCAAGTAGCACTACATAATCGCACTGAAAGTCCGATCAAAATGGTATTATAGCTGAATTAGTAATCTCCCTTTGGTATCAATAATGTATTCTGAATCTGAACCTAGCCTCAGTAGATGGAAAATTATTTGTTTGTTGGGAGCAAGAAAAATCATATTGACTTGATGGACTCAGCCTAACCCTCCTACTTTAGAGGCTTTTAAGGTAGCTATGTTTAGATTGTGTATGATGGATGAATTGGATACCCAGAGAAACAAGGAAATGTTCATAAAGACAAATTTTGATACCTGGTCTGGTTATAAGGAGATTAAAATGTTTGTAACCCTAAAAAAAAACAAAAAAAAAAAACGGATCCTGTTCCTTTAAAGCATGTTATACAGCACAGTGGTTGTGCAGTGTCATTTGACCCCTTCTTTCACCTAAAATACCTGGTTGAACCTGCCTGGTTCCGCCCTCCTCCCTGTAAACTGACCACGGTTTATCATGGCTGCTGAGCTCTGACACTGTGGTCGGTTTACGTGCCTCCATTATCCGCAGCCTGCTCTCCCGTGTCCTCCTCTGTCCTCCGCCCTCCCCCCCTCCGTGCCTGTCAGCTCCCCGATCTTCCTTTCCTGTGTCCTCCTCTGTCCCCCCCTGCCTGTCAGCTCCCCGATCCTCCACTCCTGCTGCAAAAAATACTGTTTTCTCACTATAATCCAATTTGTTATATTACATGTGTGTTATTTATAAAAAAAAATATGCTGCCTAATACCTTATTTCTGAGCAGCACTTGGCACTCACGTGACTGCCCGCCGCTCTCCTCCTCACATCCCCTCCTCCCGGCTGACGTCAACAGGGGATTCTCAGCCCCACCCGCTGTAGATCTCAGATCGGGGAGGAGAGCAGCAGGCAGCCACGTGAGCGCCGAGCCCCACTCTGAAATAATGTATTAGGCAGCATATTTTTTTTATAAATAACACAAAGGGTGGCACATAATGTAATATAACACATTGGATTATAGTGAGAAAAGGCATGGCTTTTCAACCACTAAGTTTAAGGAGTTGTCCAAGGATCAGCTTTTGGAAATATTGACAACTTTTTATTACTCTAAATCAGGGGTGTCCAAACTTTTTTCAAAGAGAGCCAGATTTGATGAAGTGAACATGCGTGAGGGCCCACCATTTTGCCTGACATTCTTTGAACCATTAAAATGAAATGCAAATTAACTATTTTATGCAAAGCTTATTGCCAACGGCATACTTTTCGTTTCGTCGTATAAATGACACTCTGCCTTTCATATCTGAAGGCCAGATGAAAAAAAAATCCAGGATGCTAATATATATCAGGAACATTGTCCTGGAAGCTGCAGCCCTCACTGTCAATTTTCCTTTTCTTATTTATTATTATTTACAGTAGCCATTTTAGAAATTGACCAGAAGGGGAAGGGATCATGTGAGCGCAGTGCCAGAGGTTTTGGTCTAAGTGTGTTCGTCCAATACACTAATACACTGCCCAACAAGAATGCTCTTGCCTTTGTGGCTGTGTGTGGTGAAGACATAGCGCAGAGAGAAGGAACGCACCAAATCCCACGACATCTGAAAGTTCGTGAGAACCCGGACTGAGGACCTGCAGTTCCCGCGGCGTCCAAGAGATCGCGAGAACGCCGACTGAGGACCTGCAGTTCCCGCGGCGTCCAAGAGATCGCGAGAACGCCGACTGAGGACCTGCAGTTCCCGCGGCGTCCGAGAGATCGCGAGAACACCGACTGAGGACCTGCAGTTCCCGCGGCGTCCGAGAGATCGCGAGAACACCGACTGAGGACCTGCAGTTCCCACAGCATCTGAGAGATCGCGAGAACGCCGACTGAGGCCCTGCAGTTCCTGTGGCGTCCGAGAGATCGCGAGAACTAGACTGAGGACGTTGAATTGTTTCCGAGCATGCGTAGGAATTTTGCGCGTCGGAATTTGTACAGACGATCGCATTTTCGGATAGGAACTTTTTCCGACCGAAAAATTGAGAACCTGCTCTCAATCTGTTGCTGGCGGGAATTCCGCCAGCAAAAGTCCGATGGAGCATACACACAGTCGCATTTTCCGACCAAAAGCTCACATCGGTCTTTTGCTGGCCGAATTTCCGATCGTGTGTACGCGGCATTAATGTTATATGAACAAAGTTTTTATGGATTCAAGGATACTCTTTTATCCAGAATGTTTATGTTAGATGGGATAGCTGACTATATCTAGTTGTAATAGTTCTTTGTGTTTTGCTATGAAAATAATAATGAAAAGGAAACAAAAAATATATTATAAAAAAGTAGAACCACAAGCATAAAATTACATATGTAATGCACTAAGAATAGCAATAACACAGCAGTTTATGCCCCCCCCCCTTCCCCCCATAACATAGATTTATTATGTGTTGATCCTACCAGCAGATGTTCTTTTTCCACTTCCTGTAACTGGCCAAGCTGTCCATCAGAAGTCAGAGTTACTGGGATTGGGAAAAAAATATATAACACTGTCCGTTGTGTGGATGTCGTAAAGTGGTTTTGAAGGCAGAACCTTCTGGGTGCAGCTCCCGCCTCCCTTCCCCAGCCCAGCCCCTCCCTTATACTTACCTGAGCCCCTGGCTCCTCCTGCTGTCAATTACAGCCAGTGAGCCAATGAGGAGAGAGCGGGGAGCGGGCCCGAGCCATGCTCTGTGTGTGAATGGACAAGGTCCATACACAGGGAGCGAGCCTGCCCAAATGCCCCCATAGCAAGAGGCTTGATATTGGGGGAACTTGGCAGGGAGGAGGAGCCAGGACCTCCATTGGGGGGCCCAAAAAGACGAGGATCTGGGGCTGCTCTGTGCAAAACCACAGCGCAAGTAAGCATAACATGTTTGTTATTTTTTTTTTAATTACAACCTTTAGAATCACTTTAAGCATTTATATGGGTGCTATGGTACCATATTCGCTGTGACCAGTTTAACATTTTTCTATTGCAGGTTACTGTTAATATTACAGCATACAAAGACATTTTAGCAATTTCCCACCTTGTGGTAACAGTTTGGGGAAGGTCTTTTCCTGTTCCAGCATGACTGTCCGCTGTGTACAAAGTCAGCTCCATAAAGACGTGGCTTGACCAGTTTAGTGTGGAGAAGTACGAGTGTTCTTGGCAGGGCCGGGTCAAAGGGTGGGCAGAAGGGACGACTGCCCTGGGCGCAGCGTGTATTGTAGGGATGGAAGCACCGCAAGTTCCTTCTACTATAAGGCTGACAGGAGTAGTGACAGCGGCATCACTACTTCTGTCAGCCCAACGCTGAAAGTGGCAAGGAGAGGAGGAGAGAGCCGAGAGGAGGAGCGGGCTGTGCTCTCTCTCCTCCTCCTCCTCATAAGCTCACACATAATGAAGGGGGGGGCATAATTTGGCAACTTTGCCCTGGGCACAGGATGATCTTGTCCTGGCACTTGTCTTAAGAATAGTGTGGGGGTGATGTCATCCAAAGGGGAATGCCAACATCGCTCTTAACTACAACATAATGCTCCAAAAGCCTGTATGGGATTTTATCAGCATTCGCAGTTAAACTCAACCCTACTGAATGTCTTTGCGATTATTCGGAACACCAGTGGTGAGCCTGTATCCAGTATATTCTTCTAACAAATACTCTTTTGATTGAATGGGCACACATTCCCATGGTCACACTACAAAATCCTGTGGAGATCCTTCCCAGAAGAGTGGTGGGGAAGCAAGCTCTTTTTAATGGCAATGGTGGTGAATTGAGATGTCCTGCAAGTTCCCACAGTATGGTGAGGTATCCACAAACCTTTGGTGATATGTGCAGGACAGGGAACCTGTAAATGTGTGATGTCCACTCCAGGGAGCACATTATTATGTCTAAATATACCAACTCGGTATCTAAATTATGTCTAAATATAACACCTGGGTATTTTATATCAGTTTGAATATGTAGGATTATTTCCTAAGATGCCTATCACACCCACTGAGTATAATGAGAGCTTTGTGGAGCATTATGAAAGGGTTTCTACTCACAAGGAATGCATTATTTTCTGCAAATTTTTATTAAAAGTATCATTGCTGTATAACTAGATTGTATATTTGACAGGTGACACTTAACATAACTGGCACTAATCAGCTGAAAAAGGACAACGGATTCTGCTAGTCATTTCCATGTCATGAGCTCTAATTACCTGGGAGCTGCTGTGATTATCATTTTATATCAGGGTGTGATAAGAAATCATATCTTTCAAGGAACGGGTTGAGTCATAGACAACATTGATACACATTTATGAGTTACAGAGAAAGTCTTTCACAAGCTTTTGTTATTGGGTATATATTGTTTTCACAGTATAGAAAGGCCTTTCTCCACCCCTTCAACAAACCTTGAAAAAACTTTCCGGTCTCAGGGAACCCCTGCTAAAAATTAAAAGTCTACAACTCTTGATACACTTGTGGTCATTGGGAAGAATTACCCCCTTAGAGAGAGCTAAAAAGATCAATGGTGTCAGTGGGAACTTATCTGAGAGGCAGAAATTGCTCATTGCTCAAGGAACCCCTAGCAACCTCTGGAGGAACCTTAGTGTTCCATGGAACCCTGGTTGAGAAACCCCGGTATAGAGTAATAGGTACATCACTTCATATTACATAGAATGGTAAGGGTACATCTTACCAGAAGATTGCTTACAGAGGCCTGTGGGGCAATCCATGTGAGCATAAGTTATAGTGTATCACAGTTAATCTGGTTGAAAAAAGCCACACGTCTATCCAGTTCAACCAACACAGAAAATAAAAGCCACACACAAATAAAAACCCTCCATATACCTGGCCCAATTCATTCCAACGTATTCCCTTCTTTGCTTCCGGGGATGCTCTCAGGAAGGAACTATGGCTCATATTTGGTAGGCATGTCCTAAAGTATGCTGACTATGGGTCAGGGTTTATACCCTTCTTCGTAACATATTTCACACCAATCTCAAAAGGGACCCTTACGAGGCACTTCTTTGTAAACCAATTTCAGAACTCCATCACCTAGAGTGCTAATTGACTCTGCATCTTTTTTACTGCAACTAAGTTGACCATTGCGAAGGCTTGTAAAACCCCTGTGCTTAGCTTTGAAGCAGTTGATAACCATATGAACAATATCATGATAAATGAGAAACTGACAGCCTTTGTTTCGGATACCCATGAAAAATTTCTCAGGGTCTGGCAACCCTGTATAGCAGATATCCAACCTTCCAGATTCAATAATAAGCTCCTTTCAATTTGAGTGATCCCCCTGTTGCACACCACGTTGGACTCCTCCTCCCTTTCTTTCCTCTCTCCTCTTGGCTCTTTGCCTTTTCCCTTAATTTTTTTAGATCTCGCTCTAGCTCTTCTCCTTTTATGTATAATTGTCTTTATTGCCCACCAGGCTGCTGGGCATGGTTTTGGTGAGGATGGTTACAATGACATCTTCTCACTAGTATATTGTATACTTATTTACATTGTCTTGTGTCCTCCACTAACAAGTTAGGGTGCCTAGGTTTTAGTCCACCATGCACTACAGTCTTGAGTATCAAGCTTCCTTCAACAAGGACTTAAGGACTTAAGTCAGTACGTTATACTGCATTAGGGAATTATGTACCATTCTTTTTGTGTCTCTCTGTCGGGATTTCTCATTTATGCTATATCTGATGTGACCATCTCATTGTTGAACCAATTTGTCAAATTTCTTTGCAATAAAATTATTTTGTAAAAAGAAAACCTCCATATACACTATCCTATACCCACAGTTGATCCAGAGGAAGGCAAAAAAAAGCTAATACACAAACAATGGGGGAGATTTACTATATCTGGAGCATGCAGAATCTGGTGCAGCTCTGCAGAGAAACCAATCGGCTTCTGGGTTTTATTGTCAAAGCTTCATTGAACAAGCTGAAGTTAGAAGCCGATTGGTTACTATGCACAGCTGCACCAGATTCCAAATGCTTTAACCCCCGCTGGCGGCTGAAAAAGGGTTAAAACCGCTTGCATAGCGCGGCTGTAGCCGCGGTATTGCCGCGGTATAGCAGCGCTGCCCCATTGATTTGGGCAGGAGCGGTGAAGGAGCGGTGAATACACCGCTCCTTCACCGCTCCAAAGATGCGGCTTGCAGGAGTTTCTTTCTTCTCCTGCCAGCGCACCGCTTCAGTGTGAAAGCCCGAGGGCTTTAACACTGAACAAACAGTAGAGGCTGTTTTGGGTCGGTTTGCAGGCGGTATTTTTAGCGCAATAACGCCTGAAAACCGCCCCAGTGTGAAAGGGGTCTAACTCAAATGTCAAGTACGTTTGTAAGTATGGCTAACACCATGTTAACAATAATATTATTCACTCTTGGATACCAATACTCCAACATTATTTTCTTGTGATCACTGTCTCATGTCAATAAGCAATCTACAGGCGTATTCCATCCCAAGGGATCCAGGAAAGAGATAGCCTCAACCATTCATGGTCCAAACTATGTATGTTAGACATAAGTCTGTATGAAGCCTGAACTGTAAAGAAAGCGTTGGACAAAGAAGTAATACAGAAAGGGGTAAAGAGTGGTAACAGAAAAAGAGAGAAAGGAAGAGAAGACAACAAAAAGATCTATTGTCCTACTGCATTCCGACATTGTGTCATGGCATGAACATCTCAACAAAGAGCCTACAAGCATGGCCTGGAGAAGCCGTGCCCAGATGAAAGTGCTCAGAGGTGCAGAGTAGGCAAATAGTTTACCAGGAAGAGTGTCACCAGTCAGAAGCGATAGGTGGGAGAGTATCAGGAACAGTGGCAGTGGACAACAACAACTGGTGGAAAGTACAGGGAAAAGTGCCAGTGGACAGCGGTGGCAAGTGAAAAGTACTGGGAACAGTGTATAAGGACAGAGGCAACAAGTGTGGACAGGACTAACAAGTGGAAGGTACCAGGAACATTGCCAGCGGACAGAAGTGACAGGTGGAGTGAAACAGAAACAGTACCAGTGGACAGTGGTGGCAAGTGAAAAGTACTGGGAAAAGTGTCCGTGGAAAGGAGCAGCAAGCATGGACAGGAGTAACAAGTGGAAAGTAGAGGGAACATTGCCAGCGGACAGGAGTGACAGGTAGAGTGAACCAGGAACAGTGCCGGTGGACAAGTGGAGCAGACCAGGGGCAGTTGCTACAGACTGCATAGACCTGGGAGAAGCAGCAATGGGATACATACAAACAGAAGAGGTACACCAGAGCTGGCTTCTGGACACAGGTGGTGGCTCTGTATCAAGAAGAATATTCCTGTTGTGTCTACAGACAAGAAGTAAAAGGAATTCCCCCCTAGAGGTCACAGAAAAAAAAAATGTTTGACTGTGGTTTTAACCCCCTCCCTGTGAAAACACAGGGTTTAGGGTTTAGATATACTCTAAAGCTTGGTTCACACTGAAGTTATGCGACTTACAGTTTAGTGTAACTTTGGCAGGCGGCTTCCTGGCGGTTTGCCAGTGACTTTGAGTACGACTTGATGTGACTTTAAAGCGACTTTGAGGGAATGCCTGTGCAATCGTCCTGTAATGTCGGATCAAAATCACATTAATATAGATGTGGATCCAACTTGGAGGCGACTTCCTTTAACGTCTATGGGCACAAGTCGGATAGAAGTCGTCTTGAAGTAGTACAGGAACCTTTTCTGAAGTCTGAATGACTAAAGTAGTGCTAATTAAGACATCTCTAATTGACTAACATGGGATTTTACATGTCTCGTGACTTGAGGTCTCACAAGTCGGATCCAAAGTCACGGCAGTGTGAACCGTGCCTTGAACTGTTGCATTAAGAAAAGCTACATTAATATGCAAGAAATCAGATTAAAATAAATTCTTAGGTCTCAAGTGGACATAATTAATATACATGACACATCAATTATCTACTTATCTGAAAAGGGAATAAGGGTGCCAAATCGAAATACCAAACAAAAAAAAAAAAACACAAGATAAGGCCACATAAAAAATATAAAACTTTATTGCTCATAGAGAAATGAACATACAGTCCCCATTTAGATCCAAAATCTGGACATTTCCAGCCAGGAGTGGCCATTTTCCATGATCTGTTCTGTGGATATTAATGGGAAACTTGTATATAGAAATGATCAATGTGGACTAGTTTACTAAACCGAACCATAGAAATACAGAAAGGAGCGCCAGACAGAAATCAGATAAAAGAGTCCAACATAATTTTAAGTTTTGATAAAAAAAAGTCAGCCAATGTGTTTTGGAGGCAAGACCACTCCCACTTCATCAGGGCTACAAAAATAAGCAAAAAACAGGGTGTTACCCCCAGAAACATGTTGGCTATTTTTGTATGTTATTACTTTTTGTAATCAACAATTAAAATTATCTTGGATTCTTGTATCTGATTTTGGTCTGGCTTTCCAATTCTGTATTTCTGTGGTTTGAGTGACTGTTGGATGCCGGGCCGCTGATAAGGCAGTACAGCCAGCCCTCCTGTACTGGGCCCGGGCCCAATCAGTTCAAAAGGGGGGCACAGTACCTGCTGAGTTGGAGGGCCGGCTGTACCGTCTTATTGCAGAGAACGATCCACTTCTGCCTCCCCCTGCAGCGCTGCCAGATTCTTCTCTGCTTTCTCCCTCCGGCTGCACTGCAGGGGGATTGGTTCTAGTATATGTGCCCCTTCTAACTGCTGTCTGGGCCCCCCGTGTTCCCCTTTCTCCCGCAGCGCTGCTGGATTCCCTTCCTTTCCCACCGGCATCTGATGGGGTCACACAGGGGGATGCTTCAAGATGGCGAGCGGGGGAAGGGGCCGGTAAATATGTAACTTACTGGCCACTTTCTTTCCCAAATGAACACAGTGAGCGATCGGTGTCAACCACTGCTGTGTCCATTATTACTGAAGCACAGTAAACTGTGTTTACTATGCTTCCATTTGTTAATGAGCAGGAAGCCTCGAAACACTATCTATTCATTCATCTGTGCAGCTCAGGCTACAGAGATAGGGACTGATAAATTTATGTCCTCTGTGACTTTCGCAAGGTTAAGGGGCCGTGTCAGTTAGGCTGTGTGGGAGCCCCGTGATTCCTAACAGCAGCCCTGGTTGGGTGCCCCTGTAGGCAAGCCTTGCTGTGTGGAATTTGACTCGCCAGAGCTACTGAGCTTGTTTGAAGCCAAGTCCTGGGAAAAAAAGGGTGGGAACTCACCCAAGATCCCCCACCTCAAAAATAGAAAAGTGTGTTCCCATGCATTCCTGCAGGACTTTAGACCTGCCCCAACAGCACTGTCCTTCTCTGCCCCCTTCCCTCCCCCAGTAATGTCCTCCTCTGCCCCCTTCATTCCCCTCTAGTAATGTCCACCTCTGCCCCCTTCACCTCCCCCTAGTAATGTCCACTTCTGCCCCATTCACCCTCCACCCCCCAGTAATGTCCACCTCTGTCCCCTTCACCCCCCCCCCCCAGTAAGGTCCTCTGCCCCATCACCTTCCCCCCACAGTAATGTCCTTCTCTGCCCCCTCCCCCCCACAGTAATGTCCTCCTCTGCCCCCCTTCAACCCCCCCCAGTAATGTCCACCCCTGCCCCCTTCACCCCCCGGTAATGTCCACCTCTGTTCTCTTCACTCGCCCCTCCCCCAGTAACGTCCTCTGCCCCTTTCACCCCACAGTAATGTCCTCCTCTGCCCAATTCACCTCCCCCCACAGTTATGTCCTCCTCTGTCCCCTTCACTCCCACCCAGTAACGTCCTCTGCACCCTCACCTCCCCCACAGTAATGTCCTTCTCTGACCTCTTCGCCCCCACAGTAATGTCCTCCTCTGCCCCCTTTAACCCCCAGTAATGTCTACCTCTGTTCCCTTCATATGCCCCCCCCGTAACATCCTCTGCCCCTTTCACCCCCCCACAGTAATGTACTCCTCTGCCACCTTCACCTCCCCCCACAGTAATGTCCTCCTCTGCCCCCTTCACCCCCCCCTAATAATGTCCACTTCTGCCCCATTCACCCTCCACCCCCCAGTAATGTCCACCTCTGTCCCCTTCACCCCCCCCCCCCAGTAAGGTCCTCTGCCCCATCACCTTCCCCCCACAGTAATGTCCTTCTCTGCCCCCTCCCCCCCACAGTAATGTCCTCCTCTGCCCCCCTTCAACCCCCCCCCCAGTAATGTCCACCCCTGCCCCCTTCACCCCCCGGTAATGTCCACCTCTGTTCTCTTCACTCGCCCCTCCCCCAGTAACGTCCTCTGCCCCTTTCACCCCACAGTAATGTCCTCCTCTGCCCAATTCACCTCCCCCCACAGTTATGTCCTCCTCTGTCCCCTTCACTCCCACCCAGTAACGTCCTCTGCACCCTCACCTCCCCCACAGTAATGTCCTTCTCTGACCTCTTCGCCCCCACAGTAATGTCCTCCTCTGCCCCCTTTAACCCCCAGTAATGTCTACCTCTGTTCCCTTCATATGCCCCCCCCGTAACATCCTCTGCCCCTTTCACCCCCCCACAGTAATGTACTCCTCTGCCACCTTCACCTCCCCCCACAGTAATGTCCTCCTCTGCCTCCTTCACCCCCCCCCCCCTAATAATGTCCACCTCTGCACCTTCACCTCCCCCCAAAGTAATGTCATCCTCTGCCCCCTCACCCTTCCAGTATTGTCCATCTCTGCCCCCTTTACCCCCCCCCCACAGTAATGTCCTCCTCTGCCCCTTCACACCCCCAGTAATGTCCTCCTCTGCCCCTTCACACCCCCAGTAATGTCCTCCTCTGCCCCTTCACTGCCCCCCAACAGTAATGTCCTCCTCTGCCCCCTCCCCCCAATGATGTCTACCTCTGCCCCCTTCACAGCCGCAGCTTACAGCTCAGCATGGGATCAGAGCTTCTGCCGCTGGAGATCGGGTCGGATCACCTGCAGAAAAGTTATGTATACTGATTTTTTGTGACGGCGGCGAGCTGTGTCCTCCATGCATCTTCTCCCCTCCTCCTGATGGGCTCCAATCACAGCACCTGTCGTTTCAGCCAATCAGGTGATGGGTAACACACCTGCGCTTCCTGATTGGTGGAGAGGCAGTTCAGTGTTAGAAAAGCGAATATTCATTCGCTGTTCTAACACACCTGGGTGAACTACGAGCGCGATGCTCTGCACTTGCAGTTCACCTTTTTTGAAGCCTATTAGAGCCTATGGCTCTAATCAGGTGCTTCAAAAATACCCCCCACCCCCGCCGCTGTAATTCGGATGCCCGAAAAGGGGCCGGACGACTGAATAGGGGGTGGCAGTGGCGGCCATGGATAGATTCATGCAATGCATGACTCTATACATTAGTTATATAGTGGGGTGACTGGAGACAGGGGGCGGCCCCCATGCACCCTTAATGGACGGGGGCCACTGAGTAAAACATGTTTGTTATTTTAATAACTAAATATGACAACTGGCCTTTATAATCACTTTAATTGTGACAAATGTTCCTCTTTATATATCAGCCCTTCCATTGTCTGTTTTTCCTCCTGGCCTTCTAAATGTATCTTCTAATGAACCTATGTGACTGCTGACTGATCTTTATCAAAAAGCAAATATACATTGATTACTCGCCAATGTTACTCTTTTTTTATTACCAACAATACATACATTTATGTATTGAGACATAACTGCTCTTTGCCAACTGTAATTGCATCTTATTTTATACAATAATTAAAGAATGCATTAAAAAAAAAGCAAGTTTGCACTCTCCCTTATCCTAAGCTGCTGCATAAATAATGCTAGTAAATAATATGTTGCATATAAAATGATGTTCTTCATTGTTTCATCACTGTTTGATGAGTCACAAACTTGGAACAAAGTGTGTATATCAGATGTCAGGTCAGTAAGTCTAAAGGAAGTAGGAAGAAGAGTGTCACGTACCTGGTAGGTGGAGCCCGGAATGCAGGGAACGGCCTCTCGTATACCTCCGACTCGGGAACCCCTGGTAGTGATGACAGGGGCTCGGGAGTGCGAAGGGGCACAAGTGCCTGACTGGAAGGCTGGAGCAGAGAGCTGAATCGGGTAGTCAGCTGGGAGGTGTCCTGTAGTCTGGCAGCAGGATGTAGACAGCAGGGAGGTGTCTTGTAGTCCACCAGCAGGATGTAGACAGCAGGGAGGTGTCTTGTAGTCCACCAGCAGGATGTAGACAGCAGGGAGGTGTCTTGTAGTCCACCAGCAGGATGTAGACAGCAGGGAGGTGTCTTGTAGTCCACCAGCAGGATGTAGACAGCTGGGAGGTGTCTTGTAGTCCACCAGCAGGATGTAGACAGCAGGGAGGTGTTTTGTAGTCCAGCAGCAGGACGTAGACAGCAGGGTACAGGCAAGCCGGGTCAAACACAGGCGGGCAGATCAGGTACAGAAGGTAAACCCGGGAGAGTAGTCAAAGTCCAAAAGCCGGGATCAGGGCAGGCAGCAAACAGAGTAGTCAGGAACAGTCCAACAGGTATCAGGTAGCAATATGCAAGTAACAGGGCACAAGGGGTCTTCAGGAACGCTGTAGACCGGACAGCAAGGCAGCAGTGGAACAGTCCTCCTTAAATAGCCTCTTTGGCGCCAAGTGCTGTCACAGGGCGCGCTTTTGGCGCTATTGGCGCTATTGCGCGCGCGAGCGCCAGATGGCGCTTCTGTGCACAGGCATTCCTCTAAACTTTAGTTTGCTGGGATATTTGCAAGAGGGCTTTTCCTGACAAAGAGTCTTGAAATTTACACCTTCAAAAACATATCATCAATGACAGCTCACATATAGGGATGAGCTTCGTGTTCGAGTCAAACCCATGTTCGACTCGAACATCGGCTGTTCGACCGTCCATTGAATTGCGAACGATATGGGCCGTGACGCGCCAAATTCGTGTGGCGCGTCACGGCCCATAATTCACTGCGGCATCGCAGTGCATTGCTGGCTGATGATTGGCCAAGCATGCACTATGACCCGCATGCTTGGCCAATCACAGCGCCGTCAGTAGAGAGAGCTGTAATTGGCCAAAGCCAGGGTGGCTTTGGCCAATTATGGCTCAGGGGATTTAGTACACGCCCCACACTATATAAGGCCGCCTGCACGGCGGCCCTGTGTAGTGTGTGTTCCGGTGTGCTGAGAGATAGAGAGAGAGAGAGACAGTGTCATTTGATTTGAGTTAGATAGATTAGGCAGAACAGTCAGTCAGTTAGCTGCACTTACAGTGTATTGTGTATATATATGCATCCCAGGTGTTGCATATATATATATACACTGTATTCAGTTTAGCTAGATCCGTTCCTGTTATCTTCTAGACTATTTACATTTAGTGCAGTGCGTCCTCCTCACAGTGTTCAGCTAGATCCGTTCCTGTTATCTTCTAGACTATTTACATTTAGTGCAGTGCGTCCTCCTCACAGTGTTCAGCTAGATCCGTTCCTGTTATCTTCTAGACTATTTACATTTAGTGCAGTGCGTCCTGCTCACAGTGTTCAGCTAGATCCGTTCCTGTTATCTTCTAGACTATTTACATTTAGTGCAGTGCGTCCTGCTCACAGTGTTCAGCTAGATCCGTTCCTGTTATCTTCTAGACTATTTACATTTAGTGCAGTGCGTCCTGCTCACAGTGTTCAGCTAGATCCGTTCCTGTTATCTTCCTACTGACAGGCAGGCTTGTCTGGTTACAGTATATAAAGCTACCTGAAGAAAATTACAGGTGTTCTATTTGATCCTATTAGTACCACGGTCAGGCAGCTAGACTATTTACATTTAGTACAGTGCGTCCTGCTCACAGTGTTCAGCTAGATCCGTTCCTGTTATCTTCCCACTGACAGGCAGGCTTGTCTGGTTACAGTATATAAAGCTACCTGAAGAAAATTACTGGTGTTCTATCCCAGCTTAGTGCAGCTACAGGCCATTAGTATGTCTGGAAGGCCAAGAAGGAGAGGCAGACAGTCACAAGCCAATAAGAGAGGGCAAGCAGGCTCTGTGTCTAGTGCTGGTCGTGGAGACGGTGCATCCTCATCAGCACGTGGCCATGGGACACGCTTGGCCTTTTTTTCGGCAGCTGGCCGTGTTGAGCCGCAACATGCGGAAGACTTGGCCGAGTGGATGACCAAGCCGTCCTCATCCTCCTCATCCTCTCTCACCCAGGGTGCTTTGTCTGGCAAAGCAGCGGCCTCTTCCCTCAGCTCAATGTCATCAGTGACTCCTTCCCTAGCTCCACCATGTCCTCCTGAGGATTCCCTCGAACTGTTTGACCACAGTGTTGGGTACATGCTCCAGGAGGATGCCCAGCGTTTGGAAGGCTCTGATGATGATACTGAGCTCGATGAAGGCAGTAACATGAGCACGGACAGAGGGGGTGCCCAAGAAGGACAGCAATCTGGCAGTCATGCTCCCCCTGCTGCAGCATACTGCCAGGTTTGCTCCAGTGATGAGGAGGGAGGGGATGATGAGGTCACTGACTCAACGTGGGTGCCTGATAGGAGAGAGGAGGAGGAGGAGGAGGAGGAGGCGGCACATCACCAACGAGGCAGGATGCCCTCCAGGGGCCAGCCTAAGGGCAGCACATTGACTGCATCACACCCCAAAGCTCCACATGTGCAGGGCGCTGCAGTCTCTGCGCGTTATTCAAAAAGTTCTTTGGTGTGGGCCTTTTTTAAGACGAGTGCATCAGATCGCACCGCTGCTATTTGCAACATATGTCTCAAGCGTATCTCACGTGGCCAAAACATCTCCCGCTTGGGTACCACATGCTTGACCAGACATATGTTGACCTGCCATGCAGTTCGTTGGCAAGCGTATCTAAAAGACCCACACCAAAGAACAAAGAGGATCTCTCCTTGCTCCTCATCAGCTGAGATTTCCAACCCCACTAGACCTCCAGTCCTCTCTGAGACCTGCAGTGAGAGGAATGAAGGTGTAGAATTAGGTGTGTCACAGCCAAGTACTTGTGGGCAATCTGCTTTTGGTACACCGACGTCAGATTGTACCAGGCAAGTTTCCCTGCCCCAGCTGCTGCACCGCCGAAAGAAGTTTGCTCCCAGCCATCCACATGCCCAGCGGTTGAATGCTAGCTTGGCAAAATTGCTAGCACTTCAACTGCTGCCTTTTCAGTTGGTAGACTCTGCCCCCTTCCGTGAGTTTGTGGAATGTGCGGTTCCTCAGTGGCAGGTACCCAAACGCCACTTTTTCTCACGGAAGGCGATTCCGGCTCTCTACCGGCATGTGGAAGGCAATGTCCATGCCTCGCTGGACAGGGCGGTCAGCGGTAAGGTGCATATTACCGCTGACTCATGGTCCAGCAGGCATGGACAGGGACGTTACCTAAGTTTCACGGCGCATTGGGTGACTCTGCTGGCAGCTGGGAAGGATGCAGGACAAGGTGCAGTAGTGTTGGAGGTTGTTCCGCCACCACGCCTCCAAAATGCTGATTGTGACACACCTCTCTCCTCCACCCCCTCCTCTTCTTCTTCCTCCATGGCCTCTTCCTCGGAACCAGCGGTGCTCCGTAGGCGTTCAAGGGGCTACGCAAGTACGCAGGCCAAAAGATGCCATGCGGTGCTTGAGCTGGTGTGCTTGGGGGACAGGAGCCACACTGGGGCAGAGGTTCTGTCAGCTCTGCAGGGGCAGGTTCAGAGGTGGTTGACGCCACGCCAACTTAAGGCAGGAATGGTGGTTTGCGACAATGGCACCAACCTCCTCTCTGCCCTCCGACAGGGACAAATGACCCATGTGCCCTGTTTGGCTCACGTCCTTAACTTGGTGGTGCAGCGGTTCTTGGGCAGGTACCCGGGCTTACAGGATGTCCTGAGGCAGGCCAGGAAAGTCTGTGTGCATTTCCGCCGGTCATATAATGCCAGTGCTCGGCTGACGGACCTCCAAAAGGAGTTTAACCTGCCCAAGAACCGCCTAATCTGTGACATGCCCACCAGGTGGAACTCAACGTTGGCCATGCTGCAGCGGCTGCACACGCAGCAGAGGGCCATCAATGAGTACCTGTGCGACTATGGCACCAGGACAGGGTCAGGGGAGCTTGGTTTTTTTTCCCCACGCCAGTGAGCCATGATCAGGGATGCATGCACTGTCCTGTCACCATTCGAGGAGGCCACGAGGATGGTGAGCACTGACAGTGCATGCATCAGTGACACTGTCCCCCTTGTCCACCTGTTGGAGCACACGCTGCGTGGAATAATGGACAGGGCACTTGAGGCAGAACAGAGGCAGGAAGAGGAGGACTTCCTTAGCTCTCAAGGCCCCCTTTATCCAGACAGTGTTCCTGCGTGCCCGCCGATCACACAGGAAGAGGACGAGGAGGAGGAGGAGGAGGAGGAGGAAGATTGTGTCAGTATGGAGGTGGAGCCTGGCACTCAGCATCAGCAGCAGTCTTTAAGGGATCAGTCCCAAGAAACACATGGACTTGTACGTGGCTGGGAGGAGGTGGCTGCGGACGTTGTCGTCCTTAGTGACCCAGAGGACTCCGGACCGAATGCCTCAGCAAACCTACGCTGCATGGCCTCCCTGATCCTGCAAAGCCTGCGTAAGGATCCTCGTATTCGTGGTATCAAGGAGAAGGACCAATACTGGCTGGCAACCCTCCTTGATCCACGTTACAAGGGTAAGGTTGCGGACCTTATCTTGCCATCGCAGAGGGAGCAGAGGATGAAACATCTTCGGGAGGCCTTGCAGAAAGGTCTGTGCAATGCGTTCCCAGAGACTGGGAGGTTACAAACTCCTGTTTCTGGACAACGTGTTGCTGAGGCTTCGGTCAGTCAAAGAAGGAGCGGTGGAGAAGGTGGCCGTCTGACCGATGCGTTCAGACAATTTTTTGGTCCGCAGCCCCAAGGTATGATCGGTTCCAGCAACCATCGCCAGCGTCTGTTTTACATGGTGCAGGAATACCTAGGGGCAAGATCAGACTTGGACACCTTTCCCACCGAAAATCCTCTGGGTTACTGGGTCTTGAGGATGGATCACTGGCCAGAGCTTGCACAGTATGCAATTGAGCTACTGGCCTGTCCTGCATCCAGCGTTCTTTCGGAACGCACATTCAGTGCTGCTGGAGGCGTGGTAACCGATCACAGGGTGCGTCTGTCCACCGACTCGGTCGATCGGCTGACCTTCATAAAAATGAATCAGTCTTGGATCACCACCAGCTACCAAGCACCTGATGCTGATGTAACCGAATAATTTTTTTTGAAATCTCAGATCCCTTCAAAGACTGCCTATGCTGATGCTGAGTGACTATCCCTGAGTAATTATCCTCTTCCTCCTCAATCATCACGCTGATAGCTTGTAAGAACATTTTTGGTTCTGGGCGCCACCACCAGTGCCTAAGGCACAATTTTTCAGCCCCTGTTTAACAGGGGCGTGTAATTACAATTTTTGATGTAATACTTTGCAGCAGGGCTCGTTCCTGCATTCCAACTAGAGTGTCTGTGAGGGGTTGCAGTGTTGTGGCACCAGCACCAGTGCCTAAGGCCCAATTTTTCTGCCCCTGTCTAACGGGCGTGTAATTACAATTTTTGATGCAATACTTTGCAGCAGGGCTCGTTCCTGCATTCCAACTAGAGTGTCTGTGAGGGGTTGCAGTGTTGTGGCACCAGCACCAGTGCCTAAGGCCCAATTTTTCTGCCCCTGTCTAACAGGGGCGTGTAATTACAATTTTTGATGCAATACTTTGCAGCAGGGCTCGTTCCTGCGTTCCAACTAGAGTGTCTGTGAGGGGTTGCAGTGTTGTGGCACCAGCACCAGTGCCTAAGGCCTAATTTTTCAGCTCCTGTTCAACAGGGGCATGTAATTACAATTCTTGATCTAATATTTCACAGCAGGGCCCTGTGAGGGCTTACAGTGTTGTGGCCACAGCAACACCTAAGGCCCACATTTCTGCTGAGTATATAGGGCAGGACCCTACTTTCAAACATCTAACTTACAAACGACTCCTACTTGCAAACGGAAGGAGACAACAGGAAGTGAGATGAAATCTACCCCTAGGAAGGGAAATTCTCTCCTGTAAGAGTTAATATGGGAAAACAATTTCTCCTTTCCACTGATGCTTTCCAATCCTTGTTCCACAAAAAAACCCAAATTTTCAAAAAACATTTTTCATTGGGACAAAAAAGTGAGGTGAAATCTTCTGAAGAGGAGGAAAGACAGCAAAACAAATGTCACAGGGGTGATAACCCTTCCCTATGTTTTCCAAAAAGCTTAAAAAAGATTTTTTGGCTGGAGCTAAACACGTTAAAAATGTTCAAAATTACAAAGAGATTCAACTTAACAACAAACCTACAGTCCCTGTCTTGTTTGCACCGCCTGTATACTGCTGTTCAGAGTATATAGGGCCTGGTGGCCCCACACCTTTCCTTATTTTAATTTGGGTGCGGGGTTCCCCTTAATATCCATACAAGACCCAAAGGGCCTGGTAATGGACTGGGGGGTACCCATGCCGTTTGTCTCACTGATTTTCATCCATATTGCCATGACCCGACATGACATTAAACCCGCAAGCAGTTTTAAATGAGATCTTTTCCTTTAAAAATGACATTTGGTGCAGGGACTGTTCTAAACATGGGAAACACGCGTCACTTTACAGGCATACTATAGACACCCCCCAGGTACGATATTTAAAGGAATATTTCACTTTTTTTTTTTACTTTAAGCATCATTAAAATCACTGCTCCCGAAAAAACGGCCGTTTTTAAAAGTTTTTTCTGCATTGATACATGTCCCCTGGGGTAGGACCCGGGTCCCCAAACCCTTTTTAGGACAATACCATGCAAATTAGCCTTTAAAATGAGCACTTTTGATTTCGAACGTTCGAGTCCCATAGACGTCAATGGGGTTCTAACGTTCGTGCAAACTTTCGGTCCGTTCGCGGGTTCTGGTGCGAACCGAACCGGGGGGTGTTCGGCTCATCCCTACTCACATATTTCCTGGCTGACAGGTCCCTTTAATTAAAGCAAATTATCCAGGCTTGTCTATACTATACTATGTACATTTTGTCCCTTCCCCCTTACTGACATTTCCCCCACCACTTTTACCAGCAATTCCCAGCTGTTAAAATGACAGCCGGAACTTGTAGTGTAAACCCGTCAGTGGACTCAATCCGCTGCTGTCAAAAGCGGACATTCTAAATCAGTATTTATAAACTCTGTAGCTGTTTATAATTTCTGTTACTTTACATTTATTCTGATTCATTCATCTGCAAATCAAAGGAGCAACCTCTGATATGCATATGAAGTTAGTTAAAACAACCTTCTAAAAAAAAAACAAAAAAAAACTAAAAAAAAAAACAACATTTTTTTCTAAAATAAAATGTGTTCCTTTCTTAATCATAACCCACACTACTTTTTGTAAAGCATTCATATTTTTAAAATTTTTGTTTTATTCATTCTTTTTCTTAACTTTTTTTTCTTTAAATGCATAAATTTGGTGCCATTATAAATGGGACAAATTATAAAATAAATACTTTTTACACTAACACTATTTTATTTAACAGTGATCAAAATTAAAAAGTGTGTTTTTTTTTTTTGCAATTTATATTTTGTCTATAGATTGGGTAGAAAATAAAGTTATTTTTACAAGGCAATATCACCAAATGAAATTATTGTTTGTCCAAAAAAAAAAAAAAAGTACTTATTTGTTATCTTAACCACTTGCCGACCGCGCTATAGCTGAATGACAGCTACAGCATGGCCGGCTAGTTCTGGGATGCCATGATATTATCCGCACTCCTTTTCTCATGCTGACAGTGTGAGGAGAGGAGAGCCGATAACCAGCTTCTCTAAATGGGACATCTACACTGATAATCAGGGCACTGATTATCAGTGTCCTGATTATGAGTGCAGTCCTAACAATACCCTCCAGTGCTTGTCAATCAGTGCCCACCAGTGCTGCCAATCAGTGCCCATCAGTGCCCATCATGTCACCTATCAGTGCTGCCCACCAGTGCCCATCAGTGCCACCTATCAGTACCCATAAGTGCCACCTACCAGTGCCCATCAGTGCCATCATCAGTGCCCATCAGTGATGCCTATCAGGGCCCATGAGTGCCACCTGTCAAAGCCGCCTATCAGTGCCGCCTCATCAGTGCAGCCTACAGTGCCCATGAATGCCCATCAGTGCAGCCTACACTGCCCATGAATGCCCATCAGTGCAGCGTCATCAGAGCACATCAGCGAAGGATAAAAACTACCTGTTTGCAAAATTTTATAACAAGCTATGAAAATGTTATTGGGGTTTTTTCAAACTTTTCGGTCTTTTTTTGTTTCTTTTAGCAAAAAAATAAAAGCTCAGTGGGGATTAAATACCACGGAAAGAAAGCTCTATTTGTGTGAAAAAATGGAAAAAATGTCATATGGGTACAGGGTTGCATGACTGCGCAATTGTCATTCAAAGTGTGACAGCGCTGAAAGCTGAAAATTGGCCTGGGCAGGAAGGGGGTAGTAGTGCCCACTGCCCAGTAGGCAAGTGGTTAAGTAATAGCAAAGTTATTGAAGAATACACAGGACCATAACAGAAAAATTGATCTTCTGTACAGGTGTGAGAGCTGAACTGGTTACTAAAAATAAGTAATTGTTAGGAGTATTTTTAAAAGTGTCAAAGTGTGACTGATTATTATGCTCTGACGATCGGAGCCTGGCATGTATGGGAAGATATATGTTCTATGTGATTATACAGCAATTATAATACTGGAATTACCAGCTTCTGCATATATTCAGATAATTTCATACCTCACATCAGGTCAGATAAAACCAGTTGTCTGACCTGACCGGGGGTGGCGCCTACCCTAATGCCACGTACATGCGACCGGTTTTGCCGTCGGAATAAACTCCGAAGGTTTCTCCGACGTAACTCAGACGGAATTCCATTCAAGAGGTCTTGCCTACACATGTTCAACCCAAAGTCCGAGAAGAGGTGACGTACAACATTTACGACGGTACTAGAAAAAGGAAGTTCAATAGCCAGTAGCTTGCGTCTCGCACTTGCTTCAGAGCATGCATCATTTTTGGTCCATCGAAACAGTATACAGACGATCGGTTTTCCCGATAGGAATTGGTTCCGTCGGAAATATTTAGAACATGTTCCATTTCTAGATCCGTCAGAATTTTCAAAAAAAAAGTCTGATGAGGCCTACACACGATCGGAATAGACGATGAAAAGCTTCCGTCTGACTTTTTCTGTCGGACATTCCGCTCGTGTGTACGCGGCTTTACTGATGATTTTTTTCCAGCTACAGCCTGGGGCATATGGTGAAGTGAAAGTAAAGGGATTGGCTTTATTCTATATGGCCGGATCTTGTGATAAGCACAGCACATGCTCCAGACTGTAAAAGGAAGAATTATAACACTGTTCAGACTATGTTCCTTTCAAAAGCAAATAAGGCTTGGAAGTTGTGACTTTGAGCGTTTACAGGGTTCCTGTCAGCCTGCCCAATCAGGACAAAGTGACAGGTCCTCTTAAAGTGGAACAATACTCACCTCCAGTCTAATACTCCAATACTCCTCCAATACTCACCTCATAACACCATAAGCTCCCTTGCTATCGGAATAAACTCCGAAGGTTTCTCAGACGGAACTCCGACTGAATTACATTCAATCGGTCCTGCCCACACACGGTCAACCCAAAGTCCGACTGTCCACAACGCGGTGACGTACAACACTTACTCCAATACTCCTCCAATACTCACCTCATAACACCATGAGCTCCCTTGCTGGTCCCGACACCTTCTCCATGGCTTCTTCCAAGTTCAAGATCTTTGGCTTCTTCCAAGTTCAAGATCTTGGGTCATTGGTTGGGCCAAAATGATTTATGTATGTAAGAAAGTGCAGCGCTAATATAATATCAGTAGAATAAACCACGATAGAATATAAATACTCAATACAGGGACCTGCTATGTGTAGAAGGTGCATAGATGTGTAAAAAATATCTAAGCTCTATATCTGAAGTGTCAGACAATACTCGTATAATTTGTATAGAGATAACTAGCATTCAATTGTGAAAACAATCATGTGAAGCAAAAATGTAAAGGGATATAAACAAATATAAATTCAAAAGTAAATATTCAAAGTCCATGAACAAATGTGCATAGTGACAAGGTTACTTGAAATATATGCTTTGGACAGACACAATTTTCCAGTAAATAATCTACCACAAATACGTGCAAGGCTTACCGGAAGCATTGAACCCAAATAGGCGTACGCCTAATGAGTCAGTAAAGCTTGTGGTGTAATACACCCGGGGGACCATCATTGGCACACACAGCATCCAGTTGAGGATATAGACTTCCATGGTCCTTCACGGCACTGCTTCCAGTGGGTATCCACCCAAGGGGTGATGACCAGGGGACGGATCAGAAGGTCTCTCCCAAATGTTACAATTTATGAGAAGAAGAAAAAATAGGCCACTTAGTGTAATTCCATTTCAATAAGATAGGGAATTTATTATATAAAAAAAGGGAACACTCACATTTGTGAAGATAAAAAGGCATTTGTAATAAAAGATGTGACACAGTGGCATCAGCAGAGCCCGTCCCGATGCGTTTCGTCTAATAAGACATCATCTGGGCCAAAATTATTTCACTATCATGGAAAACCTGGCACCCCGCCTGGGTGTCTCCGCCAAACAGTGTCCCCTGCCCTCCAAACTCTTCTAGCACACCAAGAGCTAATACCAGCCCTTTACTCCAAGCATCATACACAGATAAGATGCTGAGGTAAAAACCAAAGGAATGACTATTCAGGCCTGGTTCACACCTGTGCATTTTTTTGTGCGTTTTCAGTTTTGCAGAAACACACTACAGTCCTGTTAACCACCTC
This sequence comes from Lithobates septentrionalis, assembly GCA_037952835.1. Lineage (NCBI taxonomy): Eukaryota > Metazoa > Chordata > Amphibia > Anura > Ranidae > Lithobates > Lithobates septentrionalis. The sequence goes on from JBBDGP010002832.1 coordinate 175,415, forward strand.
AATACCGGGCACTTTCCCCCCTTCCCAAGCCAATTTTCAGCTTTCAGCGCTGTCACTTTTTAAATGACAATTGTGCGGTCATGCAACACTGTACCCAAACAAAATATTTATAATTTTGTTCCCACAAATGGAGCTTTCTTTTGGTGGTATTTTATCACCTCTGGGGTTTTTATTCTTTGCTGAACAAATGAAAAAAGACCAAAAATTTTGAAAAAAAAAAAGTTTTTCTTCGTTTCGATTATAAAATTTTGTAAATAAGTAAGTTTTCTCCTTCACTGAGGGGCACTGATGAAGCTGCACTGACGGGCACTGATAAGGCGGTACTAATGGGCACTGATGAGGTGGCACTGATGAGGTGGCACTGATGGGCACTGATATGCGGCAATGATGGGCACTGATAGGCGGCACTGATGTGCACTCATAGGTGGCATTGATATGCAGCACTGATGGGCACTCATAGGTGGCACAGATGGGCACTCATAGGTGGCACTGATAGGCGACACTGATGAGCACTGATAGACAACACTGATGGGTACTGATGGGCACTGATAGGTGGCACTGATGGGCACTGATAGGTGGCACTGATGGGCACGGATGGACACTGATAGGTTGCACTGATGGGCACAGATGGGCACTGATAGGTGGCACTGGTGGACACTGATGGGTGGCACTGATGGGCATCAATGATATGGAGGCACTGGCAGGCATTGCCGATGGGCACTAATTGGCATCATATGCGGGCCCTGATTGGCATCATATGGGGGCGCTGATTGGCATTCCTGGTGGCCGTGGGTAGGATACCTGGTGGTCATCAGTGGTGGGCATCCCTGGTGGTCCTGGTGGCATCCCAGGTGGTACTGGGTGGGCATCCTTGGGGAGACTGCGCTGATAATCAATCAGCGCAGACCCCCCTGTCAGGAGAGCCGATGATTGGCTCTCCTCTACTCGCTTCTGTCAGACGCCGCTTTTCCTGTTTACATCGTGATCAGCTGTGATTGGACACAGCTGATCACGTGGTAAAGAGTCTCCATAAGCCCCAGTTCACACAGGGGCGACTTGTCAGACGACTTACCCGCCTGACAAGTCGTGTCCTGTTCTGTACTACGGAACCGTTCTAATAGGAGCGACGCAATTCCTGTACAATTTTTGGGGCGACTTCAGGCGACTTGCATTGACTTCTATACAGAAGTTGTTTTTCAAGTCGTCGCTGAAGTCGTGTGCAGGTCGCCTCTGTGAGTCGGCCTGCAAGTCGTGTTGCCCCTGTGTGAACCGGCAGTAAGAGACTCTTTACCGAGATAAGAGATCACACTGACACACGGCACCACCGATCGCGGTGCTGTGCGCGCCCCCCCCCCCCCCCATGGGCACGCTGGCTTGTTGTCCTGATCACATCATGTGACATCCGGTCAGGATAACACAACCATTTTGCGCATTCATATTGCTAAATGGCGGGCAGGAAGTGTTTGACATGGTTTCCTATGGGTCATGTTTATGCATCTATGCATTTTATGGAAAGGGCCAGGGACTTTTTTCTGGTTTTTAGTTCCGTAAACTTTAATGGATCAAAAAATTGTATTGAAAAATCCAAAATGCAGCAATCCAATTAACAGTGATCTAATTAAACAGTAAATTAATTAACATAAACACATAAACATCTCACAATGGTTCAGTAACAAGGTAAAGTGGACACAATACTAATCACATCTCCAAGAGGATTAGCAGAGAGACCGAAACAATAGGTGACTCAATTAACAATGGGAATTCAAACGTGAAAAAAACAGATTACACAGAGCGTCAGGAGACTTTTTAAACTTAATAAAATCTTCTGCTTAGAGTCTCTAAAGTATAGGGGGGGGGGGGGTGAAGCAGCCATTGCTGGTTAGGGCAGAGAGGCCCCAAATCTGTATCCAGGTCCTAGGGTTCCCAGAATCTGTGTGTTTTGGGGAGACATGGACACAAATCTGAAGCAAAAGCACTCCAAATGTTCCCCAGGCACACAGCTCCTAAGAATAGAGCCCCTTCAAAAGCCAGGGCTCATAGTCAGTAGGAAAGAGGCCTCCCTGCAGTCCCCCCCAAAAGCCCCTGTCCGACTGGGTCTGTCACACATATATTTAAGAGTTCTTTCATCCCAGCAACAAGGCTTGACAAGAGTATACACTGAGCTTTGCATGCAGTGGCAGGGGGTTGCCGAGAAGGTGATTATAATTGGTTTCGGTGATTTTTTTTTTTTTTTTAAAAAGAACATTTATTTACTTATTACATTTAAGTGTAAATGGGAGCGGTGAGGTCTTTTTGACCCCAGATCTCACATTAAAGAGGTCCTGTCATGGTTTTTTTTTTCCTTTTACAAGGGATGTTTACATTCCTTGTAATAGGAATAAAAGTGACCCAATTTTTTTTTAAAGAAGTAAAAAAAGTAAAATAAATAAGAAAAAAAATTTAAAGCGCCCCTTTCCCGCCGAGCTTGTGCGCAGAAGCAAACAAATACGTAAGTCAAGACCGCATATGAAAACGGTGTTCAAACCACACATGTGAGGTATCGCTGCGATCGTTAGAGCGTGAGCAATAATTCTAGCAACAGATCTCCTCTGTAACTCAAAACTGGTAAACTGTAGAAATTTTTAAACGTTGCCTATGGAGATTTTTAAGGGTCAAAGTATGCTGATATTCCACGAGCTGGTGCAATTTTCAAGCATGACACGTTGGGTATTAATTTACTCAGCGTAACATTATCTTTCACAATATAAAAAAAAATCAGGCTAACTGTTGTCTTATTTTTTAATTAAAAAAAGTGTATTTTTTCCAAAAAAAATGACGCTTGTAAGACCGCTGTGCAAATACGGTGTTACATAAAGTTTTGAAACGACCGCCATTTTATTCTCTAGGGTGTCTGAAAAAAAATATATAATGTTTGGGGGTTCTAAGCAATTTTCTAGCAAAAAAAAAAATGATTTTAACTTGTAAACATCAAGTGTAAAAAATAGGCTTGGTTCTTGTGGTTACTGTTGGTTACTTTTTATGGATGCAATTAGCATGAAATGCCTCCTTTTGGGTTACAGAAGCTCTTTCAAATACCCTGGATCTTTTCTTTTACAATGGTTCCTCATTATCGTAATTTTTTTTAATACATTTTCCAAAAAAAATCCCAGATAGTGTTAAAAAAGTACAATAAAAAAAAAAGAACAGACACATAAAGGAGTGCACAAATCTAATTTTCACAACAATGGACTAATCCATAAAAATAAGAGTAGAAATCTGACTTTAAAGTGAAAACACCAAAGTCTGGCCATTTTACAGAATATCACATTAATTTCAGGTTAGCTTGGGTAAGAGATACTGTAAATGGGACAGAAAACTAAAGCAGGAATGCAATTGTGTGGTATTGACAGTCCGCTTTCATAATGTATGTGTTCGTTTTGGACACGGTGGTTAAGGATTGGACACTTCATCGTTTTTTTTTTTTATTGCTGCCTGTGTACCAACTAGGGAGATTCACCCGATCTATTGTTGGGTCTCATTTGCTTACCAGGCCTCTGGATGTCATTACTAGAAGCTCAGATAAATCAACGTAATCCACAAACACAGACCTTTCATTAAGCTTCAAAGGATTTTTTTAAGACAGGCAATTAAGACCTTTTAGCAACAATAAACAATCATTTTTTTTTAAAAAAAAAAAGCCTAGTACACACTATCAGTTTATTTTTCGTTCAATGAACAGAAAAAAAGAAGAGGAGCTTGGGTGGAGATCCTGTACTAACGATTTGATGTTAGTACAGTGATCACCCTGCAGAGCTATTGTGTTCTGAAGTCGGAGCTCTCGGCCTTTAGTACCTAATGCGGTTTGTAACTACTTTAGCCAGGAGTTAAGGGGAGTAAACATCTGAAGTTTGGTGTTTTAATGCCCATCATTGGTCATTGTAAAGCCATTTAGCAGTTTAACATTTGAGGACTAGCAGGATCTGACCTAGAAATGACTGTTCAGACAATTCAACTCGGACGTAAAATCATAACTTCTGATTTGATTATATTACATTAGTAACGATCATCTCCCCAAATAAAGAAGTTGATTCAATCATTTTGAGACTAAATAAAAGGTGCAAGGAGCATATAATAGGGCACAATATCCCTTTGCAGGGAGCCTCACATAATGGATATTTCAAGTTTAGTCTCGTCCAAATCATGAGATCATGCTGCATGATAACATGAATGATGAGTCTGAGAGTGCCATCATCACATAGTTCAAAACTTTGAAGTGGTCACCAAAGCAAGATGTGGGGGAACAAACATGTCATATTACACAGATTGCATAGCTGTAATTGGTAATGTCAGGTGGAAACTTTCTTTTTTTCAAGATAAAGAGTATTTATATCTATATTTTATTTTATAGCAGGATTTTCTGAGCTGTGTCGGGGGGGCTGAGAAGAGGTCTCAGCATGAGTACTAGAATGGCAGGGGGGTTCCGCCTTCTGCTCTTGACAGGTAAGAAATCAGGTTGTGTGATCTTCTAATGTTACTTAGCTTGCAAGTTCCATATTCATTCATTGATCGTTCACCATTCTTCTGCCATCTAAAGATCGCTAGTCTCATTTATAAAGCACATTTGCTGCTCCCTTTCAGACACACATTTGCTCCACCTAATTACATTTTGCACCTTTCATCCAAAACCTGGATTTCCTATTCATTTTGAAATCCACGTCTCAGGAACATTCCCTGAAATTACACTATATTGCCAAAAGTATTGGGACGCCTGCCTTTACATGCACATGAACTTTAACCACTAGCTGCCCGCCCACTGTCATATGACGGCGGGACGAGGCAGCTGTTATTCTGGGCGGACGTCATATGACGTGATCGCCCTCCCGAGCCACTAGGGGGCGCGCGCGCCGCGTCGCTCGTGCCCGGCAGCTGCGATGTCCGCTGGGCACCTGCGATTGCCGGGTAACAGAGCAGGACCGTGGATCTGTGTGTGTAAACACACAGATCCACGTCCTGTCAGAGGAGAGGAGACCGATGGTGTGTCCCTTGTACATAGGGACACCGATCGGTCACCTCCCCCAGTCAGTCCCCTCTCCCCATAGTAAGAATCACTCCCTAGGACACACATTAACCCCTTAATCACCCCCTAGTGTTAACCCCTTCCCTGCCAGTCACATTTACACAGTAATCAATGCATTTTTATAGCACGGATCGCTGTATAAATGTGAATGGTCCCAAAAAAATGTGTCAAAAGTGTCCGATATGTCCGCCGCAATATCGCAGTCACAATTAAAAATCGCAGATCGCCGCCTTTACTAGTAAAAAAAAAAAAATAAATAAAAATGCTATAAATCTATCCCCTATTTTGTAGACGCTATAACTTTTGCGCAAACCAACCAATATACTCTTATTGCGATTTTTTTTTTACCAAAAATATGTAGAAATATACATCGGCCTAAACTGAGGAAAAAATTTGTTTAAAAACAAAATTGGATATTTATTATAGCAAAATGTAAAAAATATTGTGTTTTTTCAAACTTGTCCCTCTTCTTTTGTTTATAGCGCAATAAATAAAAAACGCAGAGGTGACCAAATACCACCAAAAGAAAGCTCTATTTGTGGGGAAAAAATGATAAAAATTTCATTAGGGTGCAGTGTTGCATGACCGCGCAATTGTCATTCAAAGTGCGACAGCGCTGAAATCTGAAAAATGGCCTGGGCAGGAAGGGGGTGAAAGTGCCCTGTATTGAGGTGGTTAATGATATCCCAGTCTTATAGGGACACGTACACACGGTCGGACTTTGTTCGGACATTCCGACAACAAAATCCTAGGATTTTTTCAGACGGATGTTGGCTCAAACCTGTTTTGTCTACACACGGTCGCACAAAGTTGGCGGAAAATCCGATCGTTCTAAACGCGATGACGTAAAACACGTACGTCGGGACTATAAACAGGGCAGTAGCCAATAGCTTTCATCTCTTTATTTATTCTGAGCACGCGTGGCACTTTGTCCGTCGGATTTGTGTACACACGATCGGAATTTCCGACAACGGATTTTGTTGTCGGAAAATTTTATATCCTGCTCTCCAACTTTGTGTGTCGGAAAATCCGATGGAAAATGTCCGATGGAGCCCACACACGGTCGGAATTTCCGACAACACGCTCCGATCGGACATTTTCCATCGGAAAATCCGACCGTGTGTACGGGGCATTAGTCCGTAGAGCTCAATATTGAGTTGGCTCCGCCCTTTGAGGCTATAACAGCTTCAATTCTTCTGGGAAGGCCGTCCACAAGGTTTAGGAGGGTGTCTATGGGAATGTTTGATCATTCTTCCAGAAGAGCATTTGTGAGGTCAGACACTGAAGCGAGGTAGCCAGCCAGGTGCGGGAAGTGTGTTGTTTGTAGGATTTTGCAGGATGTGCTGCTGGGGAGGGAGGGAGGCCTGGGCAGCGGGTGAAAGGGGACACAGTTTCTAGAACCGATGACCCCTGCAGTGCAGCCAATGGGAGAAAGCTGGCAACACAGCAGGGAGTCACAAGGCAGTACAGCCGGCCCTTCTGCTTAACAGATGCTTGACCCCCCCCCCCCCTTTTTAACCAATGGGTCCTGGGCCCAGTACAGAAGGGCAGGCTGTACTGCCTTATCAGCAGCCCTGGTTGTCACCCCCATAAGAGGAAGTGTATGAACAAAAACTTTTATGGCAGGATCACCAAGAGTAATTTTAATGAATGCTGCAAATCTAATAATATTGAAAATGAGTTTTCAAGTTACATTTACATGGCAAAATTTACATGAGATTTTAGTGAAATATCATTTGTTTTTTTTCTTTCAGGGCTTATATTGGCTACAAACTGCCAAACAGGTGAGTTTTTGTTTTGTGCATTTTGAAAAATATAAAGAAAAACACACTTAGGCCGATTCCATACAACTTTCATAGTCAATCTTCTCAGCATGTCCAAGAAATAGGTGGGGGGATGTCATTATGAGAAGAGAAAACATAAAAAAGTGCATCTAAAGGCAAAAACAAATATGTATATAAAGCTATATTATATATATATATATATATATATATATATATATATATATATATATATATATATATATATATATAAACATGCTGAGGAAGTTAACTCTATATATGCAGTATGTATTAATATATACTGCAGGAGCCAATCAGCGGGTCCGGCAGACCCAATGTTCGCCAGGACCCACCAATCATTCTACTGCATGCAAACAAGGTAAGGTATACCTCCGTTTTGTGGGAAGAGAAGATGGAGATCTTGTGATTCTGCTAAGCATCGCCCACTCAGTTAGAAAGCACTCCCAGGCAACACATTTAACCCTTTGATCGCCCCCTGATGTTAACCCCTTCCTTGCCAGTGTCATTAGTACAGTGACAGTGCATTTTTTTTTAGCACTGATCACTGTAATGCCGCATACACACGAGCGGACTTTCCGGCACACGTGGTCCGGCGTGGTCACCGGGTGATGACCACGCCCCCCTTAAACGTCCCAGTCCCAGCATTCCCAGGGACTGTGACGGCATAAGGGGGCAGGGTCTCCGGCTATATAAGCGCTCAGAGAGCATTCCAGCCTGAGAGACCGTCGTGTCAACATCGGAAAAAGAGAAGAAGAGAAGAAGCCAAGAAGCTCAGAAGCCAGAAAGCCAGAAGTCCAGGCCTCCGCTAGCAAAACAGCGGCATGAAGATAGTGGAGGAGCCTGCAAAAGAACTGGAACACCGGGAGCAGAGGTCGAACACCGGGAGAAGAGACCAGAGAGAGCGGAGAAGAACCAACCGGACGCCGGGAGAAGAGGAACCGGAGGGACCCCTTCCGAGGAAGTCGGAAGAAGACCCCCGAAGCCGGAAGAAGACCCCCGAAGTCGGAAGAAGACCCCCGAAGCTGGAAGAAGACCCCCGAAGCCGGAAGAAGACCCCCCCCCGGAGCTGTCTAAAAAATTACTTTAAAAACCTGTGTAGTGTGTTTTATTATTGACACTTTTTCCCTAGGTAAATGGGTAGGGGTACCATGTACCCCATACTCATTCACATAGGGTGGGGGGCCGGGATCTGGGGGCCCTCTTATTATAGTGGGCTCCCGGATTCCGATAAGCCCCCCACCCGCAGACCCCAACAACCAACGGCCAGGATTGTCGGGAAGAGGCCCTTGTCCTCATCAACATGGGGACAAGGTGCTTTGTGGTGGGGGGGGCCCCATGTTGAGGGCATGCGGCCTGGTATGGTTCAGGAGGGGGGGGGGCGCTCGCTCGTCCCCACCCCCTTTCCTGACCGGCTGGGCTGCGTGCTCGGATCGGGGTCTGGTATGGATTTTAAGGGGGACCCCACTCCATTTTTTCGGCGTAGGGAGTTCCCTTTAAAATCCATACAAGACCTAAGGGCCTGGTATGACCTGCGACGGGGCTCTCAAGGTGTCAATCTTGCCGATAAAAGTGGCAAGATTGACTTCCTTTTCTAGTCCCGTCGTACCCGAGTCACGTTCAAAATGAACGGACTTGTACTTGTGTGGGCAAATCCGTTCATTCTGAAAGTCCGCCGTAACTCCGGCGAAAGTCTGTCGGAAAGACCATCGGACCAAGTCTGCCGGAAAGTCCGCTCGTGTGTATGCGGCATAATAATGTCTTTGGTCTCTAAAATGTGTCACATAGGGGTTTATTTACTAAAGGAAAATCGAGGAGTTGATTTACTAAAGGCAAATCCACTCTGCACTACAAGTACACTGCAAGCGCACTTGAAAGTGCACTTGGAAGTGCAGTCGTTGTAGATCTGAAGGGAAGATCTGAAATGAGGGGACGCTCTGCTGATTTTATCATCCAATCATGTACAAGCAAAAATGCTGTTTTTTATTTCCCTTGCATGTCCCCCTGAGATCTATAGCGACTGCACTTCCACTGCCTTTAGTAAATAAACCCCCCAGTGTTCGATTTGTCTGCCGCAATGTAGCAGTCACTCTAAAAATCACTGATCGCCGCCATTACTAGTAAAAAAAAAAGAAGAAGATTAAATTTGAAAAAAATCCATAACTATATCCCATAGTTTGTAGACGCTATAACTTTTGCACAAACCTATCAATATCAATAATCCCGCTTATTGGGATTTTTTTTTTTACCAAAAATATGTAGCAGAATACATTTTGGCCTAAATTGATAAAGAAATTAGATTTTTTTTTTTATTGGGTATGTTTTTATTTAAAAAATATTTTTTTCAAAATTGTCTGTCTTTTTTTGTTTATAGCGCAAAAAATAAAAACCGCAGGGGCGATCAAATACCACCAAAAGAAAGCTCTATTTGTGGGGAAAAAATAAATACAAATTTTATTTGGGTACAGCGTCGAACAACTGAGCAATTGTCAGTTAAAGTAACACAGTGCCGTATCGCAAAAAATAGCCTGGTCACAAAGGAGGGTAAATTTTCCATGGGTGAAGTGGTTAAAAAAAAAAAAAAAAAGAAACGTTTTAAAAGAAGTCTTAAAAAGTTTAATGCGGAATATATATTAAAAAAAGATACAGTATTTGCTATGTCAGGATTTAGCAATCCCTTTCCTTACTCAGCCTTAATGTTGCAACATTATATTCCATGTATCAATTAAATAGAAATGATAAAGATAAGAACAAATGTAACACATCAGATGGGTAAATAATGAAATGACACGTGTACTTCTGGAAAGGATACAATACAAAATTACACCAAACTATTTCTTTCCTGACACATTCCATTCATCATGACATATTGCGCAGGCTTTTTGTTTCAACCAGTTTGTTGCTGCCCGATAATTACAACTGCAACCATCAACAGCAAGAGCTTGTCTACAATGGTGCCACCAGGGCTGATTCAATCATCTGTCACCGCAAGGACACACAGGAAACAATCGTTTTCTATAGGAAAAAGGAAAGAACCTGGTGCTGGTAAGGCACGGTAGTACCCTTCTGGATTTTATAGGCAGACCAGGTAATGTAGTAAAGAAGTATTTTATTGTACATATACAAGATAGCAAAAAAGAGATGTATACATTTCTATAAAACATTTTGTAGAAAAATGTACTTTTGATAAACATATGTATGAAACTCGGCTGTCCTATAGACACTGTTGGACTAGCAAGAGCACCTACTGGAAATGACGCCCGACACGTTTCGGACCTTGTTGTCCTTCTTCTGAGGCTTATGTCATTTTTCTATAAAGCATCATAGGTATTCTAAAATATAAATACAATGATACATTAGTGTAGCAAAAAGTAAATATAATAATTAGATCTATGATCATTTCAACAAGACAGGAGAATGCTTTACAGTCCAAAGGACTATAAAGCACCTCTCTTGAATGATTTAACTTGACAGATAGTAACCCACGTTTAAAACATCCGTTTTGCTGCATTTACATTTGTTTGTGTTTAGAAGCGTTTGAAAAAAAAATATATTTTTTTAAAAAAAAATAGCCAAAAAAGAAAAACGCCTGTAAACGAAACGCGGCTAAACGCGAGTTAACGTGTTTAGCCATGTTTAGAAGCGTTTGGCACTTGAAATGCCTCTAAACTCAGCGTCTGAACTCATTTTTTTTGCTTTCCACAAAAGGCCTCTAAACTCAACTGCCTAAAAACAACATTAACCACTTCAGCCCCGGAAGGATTTACCCCCTTCCTGACCAGAGCACTTTTTACAATTCGGCACTGCGTCGCTTTAACTGCTAATTGCGCGGTCATGCAATGCTCTACCCAAACGAAATTTGCGTCCTTTTCTGCCCACAAATAGAGCTTTCTTTTGATGGTATTTGATCACCTCTGCCGTTTTTATTTTTTGCGCTATAAACGGAAAAAGACTGAAAATTTTGAAAAAAAATGATATTTTCTACTTTTTGTTATAAAAAAAATCCAATAAACTAAATTTTAGTCATACATTTAGGCCAAAATGTATTCGGCCACATGTCTTTGGTAAAAAAAATGTCAATAAGCGTATATTTATTGGTTTGCGCAAAAGTTATAGCGTCTACAAACTAGGGTACATTTTCTGGAATTTACACAGCTTTTAGTTTATGACTGCCTATGTCATTTCTTGAGGTGCTAAAATGGCAGGGCAGTACAAACCCCCCCCCAATGACCCCATTTTGGAAAGTAGACACCCCAAGGAAATTGCTGAGAGGCATGTTGAGCCCATTGAATATTTATTTTTTTTGTCCCAAGTGATTGAATAATGACAAAAAAAAAAAAAAATTACAAAAAGTTGTCACTAAATGATATATTGCTCACACAGGCCATGGGCATATGTGGAATTGCACCCCAAAATACATTCAGCTGCTTCTCCTGAGTATGGGGATACCACATGTGTGGCACTTTTTGGGAGCCTAGCCGCGTACGAGGCCCCGAAAACCCAGCACCACCTTCAGGATTTCTAAGGGCATACATTTTTGATTTTACTCCTCACTACCTATCACAGTTTTGAAGGCCATAAAATGCCAAGATGGCACAAACCCCCCCAAATGACCCCATTTTGGAAAGTAGACACCCCAAGCTATTTGCTGAGAGGCATGGTGAGTATTTTGCAGCTCTCATTTGTTTTTGAAAATGAAGAAAGACCAGAAAAAAAATTTTTTTTTTCTTTTTTCAATTTTCAAAACTTTGTGACAAAAAGTGAGGTCTGCAAAATACTCACTATACCTCTCAGCAAATAGCTTGGGGTGTCTACTTTCCAAAATGGGGTCATTTGGGGGGGGGGGGGGGGTTGTGCCACCTGGGCATTCCATGGCCTCCGAAACTGTGATAGGCAGTGAAGAGTGAAATCAAAAATTTACAGCCTTAGAAAGCCTGAAGGCGGTGCTTGGTTTTCGGGGTCCCGTGCGCGGCTAGGCTCCCAAAAAGTCCCACACATGTGGTATCCCCGTACTCAGGAGAAGCAACAGAATGTATTTTGGGGTGTAATTTCACATATTCCCATGGCATGTTTGAGCAATATAACATTTAGTGACAACTTTGTGCAAAAAAAAAAAAAAAAAATTTGTCTCTTTCCCGCTACTTATGTCACAATATAAAATATTCCATGGACTCGACATGCCTCTCAGCAAATAGCTTGGGGTGTCTACTTTCCAAAATGGGGTCATTTGGGGGGGGGTTTGAACTGTCCTGGCATTTTATGCACAACATTTAGAAGCTTATGTCACACATCACCCACTCTTCTAACCACTTGAAGACAAAGCCCTTTCTGACACTTTTTGATTACATGAAAAAATTTTTTTTTTTTTGCAAGAAAATTACTTTGAACCCCCAAACATTATATATTATTTTAAAGCAAATGCCCTACAGATTAAAATGGTGGGTGTTTCATTTTTTTTTTCACACAGTATTTGCGCAGCGATTTTCAAACGCATTTTTTGGGGAAAAAACACACTTTTTTAAATTTTAATGCACTAAAACACACTATATTGCCCAAATGTTTGATGAAATAAAAAAGATGATCTTAGGCCGAGTACATGGATACCAAACATGACATGCTTTAAAATTGCGCACAAACGTGCAGTGGCAACAAAATTAATACATTTTTAAAAGCCTTTAAAAGCCTTTACAGGTTACCACTTTAGATTTACAGAGGAGGTCTACTGCTAAAATTACTGCCCTCGATCTGACCTTCGCGGTGATACCTCACATGCATGGTGCAATTGCTGTTTACATTTGACGCCAGACCGCCGCTTGCGTTCGCCTTAGCGCGAGAGCAGGGGGGACAGGGGTGCTTTTTATTTATTTATTTTTTTTCTTTATTTTTTTTTGCTTTTTTATCTTATTTTTAAACTGTTCCTTTCATTTTTTTTTTTTTTAAATCATTTTTATTGTTATCTCAGGGAATGTAAATATCCCCTATGATAGCAATAGGTGGTGACAGGTACTCTTTTTTGAAAAAATTGGGGTCTATTAGACCCTAGATCTCTCCTCTGCCCTCAAAGCATCTGACCACACCAAGATCGGTGTGATAAAATGCTTCCCCAATTTCCCAATGGCGCTGTTTACATCCGGCGAAATCTAAGTCATAAAATGCTCGTAGCTTCCGGTTTCTTAGGCCATAGAGATGTTTGGAGCCACTCTGGTCTCTGATCAGCTCTATGGTCAGCTGGCTGAATCACCGGCTGCATTCTCAGGTTCCCTGTTGAGACAGGAGAGCCAGAGAAAAACACGGAAGACGGTGGGGGGGGGGCATTCCCTCCCACTGCTTGTAAAAGCAGTCTAGAGGCTAATTAGCCGCTAGGATTGCTTTTACATGAAAGCCGACCGCTGGCTAAAAAGAATGATACCAAGATGATACCTAAACCTGCAGGCATCATTCTGGTATAACCACTCAAAGTCGTGAATGGCGTACCTGAAGACAAAAAAATGGTTAACAATAAAGCACAGTAAACGGTAAAGTATAAAAAATTGCATACCTGAAAAGCAAACATGATAAAACATAATAACAATAAAACATTGCAGAATAGAACACAGTAAAAAAGAGCAGAACAATAGAGAGAGAATAGAGAGAGAACAATAAAACGACAACTATTTTTTTTTATTTTTGTTTGTGGTTTTTTTTTTTTTACACTTTTTTTTTGTAACTGTAACTTTTATAACTGTAACCGGTTCCAGGTTCAGGTCTCTCAAAATGCGATGACATCTTGGGAGACCCTGTGAAAGTGCGCCTAGTCTGTGGAATGCTGTACCCTACGCTAATACTCAACTAGTGAATGGTAGCGTTCAAAACATTCACCAATGCAAAGACCAGGATTGTCAGGACAGGAGGGACAATAATAGCGGGTGTCACGCCTATATCCGTGCTTGCTGCAGACACAACATCTTTTTTTGGGGGGGTTCGTTGGGTAGGGGTACTCGGGAGGACATAAAGAAAATGCTTCTCATGCAGCCGACTGCATTTGGTTGGGGATGTGAATGGGGGAAGTACGGGCGCTGCAGAAGCGGTGGGTTCCCAATTAGGATTGGCGAATGCAGCAGGAAGGGCACTATGGGCACGACGGGCCTGTGTTTGTCTTTTTGGTGGCAGCGGGACACTACTTGTGCTTGCCACCTCACCAGCTTGAACTGCACTTATGGGACTCGCCACGTCACCAAGTGTTACTGCAGTGCTGGTTTGACTACGACCGGGGTGTACTAGGGCGCTGGTGCTTGCCAGTTCACCAAAATGCTACAAAAAAAGTGACAGTGATCGATCGATACTGCACTTGGGTGGGCTGGACTGGGCTGGGCCGGGCGGAGGGGCAAAACGCAGGTGCTAGCAGGTATCTGGGCTGATCCCGCTAACACTGCGTTTTTGGGAACCCTAAACTGCTGGGGACGCTAGTATAGATCTGATCGGATCAGATATTGATGCGTTCAGATACTATACCACTAAGGGAGGTGTACGGTGCGTGTACGGTGCGTGTACGGTGCGTGTGTGGGTGTTCGCGGTACTGGCGCTAATCTGACGCTGCCTAGGGCGACGCATATCACCGCCGGGCGATCAGGGGGCTAAACCTTTTTTCGGTAATAAACGGCGGGTGCCCTGACACTATAAAGAATAAACAAACTAACCAGCGTCACCCGTAACGGTTATACGGTGATCAGTGGTGAAAGGGTTAACTAGGGGGCAATCAAGGGGTTAAAACATTTATTAGGTAGTATATGGGGGTCCCTGTCGCTATAAAACACTGACGGCGAACCTAAATATTTACGTCCATAACTAGCGTCACCAGCGACACTAATACAGCGATCAGAAAAATTATCGCTTAGCGACACTGGCGACAGGGGGTGATCAAGGGGTTAAAACTTTATTAGGGGGGGTAAGGGGGGTACCCTAGACCTACAGGGGGCTAAACCTTTATTCGGTAATAAACGGCGGGTGCCCTGACACTATAAAAAATAAACGAACTAACCAGCGTCACCCGTAACGGTTATATGGTGATCAGTGGTGAAAGGGTTAACTAGGGGGCAATCAAGGGGTTAAAACATTTATTAGGTAGTATATGGGGGTCCCTGACGCTATAAAACGCTGACGGCGAACCTAAATATTTACGTCCCTAACTAGCGTCACCAGCGACACTAATACAGCGATCAGAAAAATGATCGCTTAGCGACACTGGTGACGGGGGGTGATCAAGGGGTTAAAACTTTATTAGGGGGGGTAAGGGGGTACCCTAGACCTACAGGGGGGTAACAGTAACTGTGCTAACACTGCTAACTGTCACAAACTGACACTATGCAGTAATCAGGAAAAAAAAAAAAAAAAACCTGCTTGGTGTCAGTTTGTGACAGGGGGGGGGGGTGATTGGGGGGGGATCGGGGGTGTAATGTATGCCTGGCATGTTCTACTGTGTGTGTGTGTGTGTTTGGTGCACTTACATGTCATCTCTCCTCGGCGCTGGAACGGAAACTGGCCAGCCGAGGAGAGATGACATCACATCCTCTGCCTCTGTGTACTATACAGAGGCAGGGGATGTTTCTCATTGGCTGGGAGCGATCGCGAGGGGGGGGGCCACGATCGGATGGCCTCCCCCTCGTCTCTCAATGCTCCCAGCCAAATGCCGACCGCAGCTGGCACCGGGGGGGGGTCCGATCGGACCCCCCACCCGCGGGAAGGCAATCACATTTCAGGTACGTGATTTTGCCTGCCCGTGCCGCTCTGCTCATGTATATAGGCGTGAGGCGGTCGGCAAGTGGTTAAACAAACCTGTGTACATGTACTGGTAAGATAACATTGGATGAGTTTAGGGGCAGCTGAAAAAAGCACCAACTGCCTCTGAACGGCCGTTTACCGGCAGCAGTGTACATGAGGCCTAAAGGGGTTGTAAAGGCTCGTTTTTTTTTTTCACCTTAATGCATCCTATGCGTGAAAAAAAACACCTTGCAGTCACCCCCCCTCCCCCCCCCCGTTTTACTTACCTAAGCCCCAAATTTCCATCGGCGTGTCCCCACCGTCCCTCTCTCCACGGGTTCCTGGCTCTTGATTGGATAGATTGATAGCAGCGCAGCCATTGGCTCCCGCTGCTGTCAATCAAATCCAATGACGCGGGCATCGGGGGGCCGGGCCCAAATGCCGAATGCTGGACTCGGGAGTGTGCCCGCAAGGTAATCCCCCGAGAGGGCACTTCTCCAAGGGGGTTATCTGATGCGGGGAGGAGCCGTGAGAGCCGCCAAGGGACCCCAGAAATGGATGTTCGGGGCCACCCTGTGCAAAATGAGCTGCACAGTGGAGGTAAGTATGACATTTTTTTTATTTAAAAACGATAAAAAAATGATCCTTTAGTATCACTTTAATATCAGTGTAACAGCTCAGGAGATTATACTTACAAAGATGAACCAATCGCTGATAAAAACTAACGAGGGGGGTGTACTCTCTTGTTTTCAGTCATGGAGACTGAAAGAAGGAACCAGCTATCAGAGCACATGTTGGACTAAAACTTGCATCCCCTATACGCAGCATCACTGTATTAATTTCACTAAAGACAAGAATTTAAAGTAATTTTTGCCAGAGGGTGATGATGTCATAAATGAACCTCAGAAGTGCCTTTATGCTGTCATATGCCCGTTTTTATACTGCTGTCTGACGGATGTGGATCGGCTGTGCTCCATCCTTATTTGACCCGTAAGGGAAAGCTTTTGTGACCCTCTATAACCAAAGGGTTCCTGCTACAAGGTGTGAGGCCATCCTTTGCATTGGTGGAGGGTTCACTGAAAGTTACTGAGATGTCAGCATGAAGCCACACTGCACCTGAACGATTGGATTTATTGAATGTTTATGGACTATTATGGTTGTTTTTCCTGAGCTGTTACACTGATATTAAAGTGATACTAAAGGATCGTTTTTTATTGTTTTTAAATAACAAACATATCATACTTACCTCCACTGTGCAGCTCGTTTTGCACAGAGTGGCCCTGAACATCCATTTCTGGGGTCCCTCGGCGGCTCTTGCGGCTCCTCCCCGCATTAGATAACCCCCTTGGAGAAGCGCTCTCCCGGGGGGGTTACCTTGCGGGCGCGCTCCCGAGTCCAGCATTCGGCGTCAATAGAGGCCGAATGCAGGACTCGGCCCCGCCCCCTGGTGCCCGCATTTTGGATTTGATTGACAGCAGCGGGAGCCAATGGCTGCGCTGCTATCAATCTATCCAATCAAGAGCCAGGAACCCGTGGAGAGAGGGACAGCGGGGACGCGCAAACGGAAATTCGGGGCTCAGGTAAGTAAAATAGGGGGGGGCGGTGACTGCAAGGTGTTTTTTTCACCTTAATGCATAGGATGCATTAAGGTGAAAAAACACAAACCTTTACAACCCCTTTAAGCATGATCAGAGGTGAATGTCCTTTGGACTATAAAGCATTCTCCTGTCTTGCTGAAATGATCATAGATCTAATTATTATATTTACTTTTTGCTATACTAATGTATCATTGTATTTATATTTTGGAATACCTATGATTCTTTATAGAAAAATGACATAAGCCTCCGAAGAAGGACTACAAGGTCCGAAATGTGTCAGGCGTCATTTCCAGTATGGGCTCTTGCTAGTCCAACAGTGTCTATAGGACAGCCGAGTTTCATACATATGTTTATATTTTTCTACAAATTGTTTCATAGAAATGTATACATCTCTTTTTTGCTATCTTGTATATGTACAATAAAATACTTTTTTACTACATTACCTGGTCTGCCTATAAAATCCAGAAGGGTACTACCGTGCCTTACCAGCACCGGGTTCTTTTCTTTTTCCTTTTTGAATTGGATCAGTCATTCCAGGTGTCTCACACACAACGCCAATCCCGGCCTTATTATCTCTAATCGTTTTTATATGACCCATTCACAATGCAGCCTATGGCTCAGCTCCAGCATGTTGTGATAAAATGCAGAAATGCTGCCATTTTTTTGCAGTGCATGGTGCCGAATCGCATGGCAACATCGGTGCAGTGCATGGCATTGCTGTACATTGCCATGAATGAAGTGTACCCTTTGTACACTTCAAGTAAAGTTTGTACAAAAAAAAAAAGGGGAACCCTGTGATGCGCTGAATCGAGCACCACACTGCCCTCTAATGCAGCTGAGGATGGATTGGTGGTAGAGCAATAAAGCGCAGCTGTCCATTCCCATGTGAATTCCTGCTGTGCGGCCCAGTTACTAACAGGCCATGGACGAGTACTGGTCTGCAGCCCGAGGGTTGGGGACCTCTGCCGTAGTCAAGAAAGAGCAGAGAGAGGGTGGCTACTTTCCTACATATGGTGGGACTATGGAGAACGAATATAGCCACCCTCTAACAGGAAGTCTCCAGAAAAACATCACTTCCAGGTTCATCCCAGCAAGGGGAGATCAGTGAACAGATGTTCGCTGGTCTCCCTTCCTTCCACCTGACGGCACCTGCCAGCTTACTAACCAGAGTGAGATTTCCCCGGACTATCCTGAAAGCTGGAATCCTTGCACACTTTCACCCTTCCCACCGCTCACATAGACACACACAGCAGACTCACCACTTATGCCGCGTACACACGACCGGTTTTGCCGTCGGAATAAACTCCGAAGGTTTCTCCGACAACTCGACGGAATTCCATTCTAGCTGTCTTGCCTAGACACAGTCAACCCAAAGTCCGACCGTCCAGAACGAGGTGACGTACAACACGTACAGTGGGACTAGAAAAAGGAAGTTCAATAGCCAGTAGCCAATAGCTTCCGTCTCGTACTTGCTTCAGAGCATGCATCGTTTTTGGTTAGTCGGAACAGCATACAGACGAGCGGTTTTCCCGATAGGAATTGGTTCTGTCAGAAATATTTAGAACATGTTCTATTTCTAGATCCGTCAGAATTTTCGAAAAAGAAAAGTCCGATGAGGCCCACACACGATCGGAATAGACGATGAAAAGCTTCCGTCTGACTTTTTCTGTCGGACATTCCGCTCGTGTGTACGTGGCTTTAGGGTAGCTTGTCAACATCTGCAATTTGTCGGCTTGTTAGAGGGGCTTTGAGGATGGCTAGATTTGGCGCCATTAACATAAGTCTCTCCCTTCGCTCCAACCCTGTTAGAACACTGTCCCTCCAGCTGAGGCTGAACCCTCTGCCATCTTGTGCCCTCCTCCTCGCCAGAGGCCCTCACACGACATTCCTGGCCATAGACCTTTGCATCCCCAAGGAAGGAATGTCCACATGAGAAGTAGTCTTGCTGCACTTTACTGGTGGTGTTCAGGAAACGACATTAGAGTGATATCACAAGGACATACATTCCGGAGTCACTTGACAATTGTCAACTTGTCAATCACATTTAGTGGACAGTCCACAGTAGTCACAAGTGAAAGCATGTGCAGCATCTCAGCAGCCATCTCCCTTAAAATCTCTCCTATGCCCGGGGTAATAGTACTCACAGGACTGTGCTCTCTGCAGTCACCTCCTTGCTAGGTACATCTCCCCTGGCAACCAGTGACGGTCTAGTGCTCAATATCTTTTTGAAAGGGGGGGGCAAACAAACCTCCCCCCTCACTCGCACTGCTGCCGCCCCTTACCCCCTCATTCGCACAACCCCCCACAGGAGATGAATGAGAAAGCGGCCTTACCTAAGGAGGCAGATGACTACGATCTGGGGTAGGGCTGCTGCTCCAGCTTGCCAAGGGAATAGCCGGGGCTTCTCCTCCCGGCTGAGCAGGAAGTCCTAAGGCTCCCTGGCCAGTTGGGTCTCAGAACTGCTTCCTGATTGGCCAGGAGGAGATTTAGGAAGACAAGTGGGAGCCAAACAGCAGGTCCGGTGGACCCGATGTCTGCTGGGACCTGCCGATCGTTCTTGAGTGATGCAGAACGGCGGTCTGTGACAAGGGAAGGCATAGATCTGTGTTTCTGCAGACACGGATCTCTGTCTTCCCACAGTTAAAGCACGACCCCCCCCCCCCCACACACACACACACACACAGTTATCAAGAACTTCCTAGGCACACAGTGAACCCTTTGATCGCCTCCCATGTTAACCCCTTCCCTGCCAGTGTCATTAGTACAGTGACAGTGCGTATTTTTAGTACTGATCACTGTATTGGTGTCACTGGTCCCCAAAACCAGTTTCACTTAGAGTCCGATTTGTCAGCTGAAATATCACAGTCTCACTATAAGTCACTGATCGGCACCATTAATAGTAAAAAAAATTAAAATTCCATAAATATATCCCAAATGTATCCTCTGCATTTTGTGTGTGTGCTATAAACAAAGAAAGAAAAAAACGACAATTTTGAAAAAAACAAAAAACAAAAAAAAATTATATTTTTTTACTTTCTGCTATAAAACATATCCAATATTAATAGTAAAAAAATCGAATATCTTCATGAATTTAGGCCAATATGTATTCTGCTACATGTGTTTGGTAAAAAATAAAAAATAAAATCCAATAAGTGTATAGTGATTAGTTTGTGTAAAAGTTATAGCGTCTACAAAATATGGGATATATACTTGGATTTTTATTTTTTTATTCTAGTAATGGCGGCGATCAGCGACTTATAGCGAGACTGCAATATTGGGGCGGACAATCTGACACCAATTGTCACTTTTGACGCTTTTTTGGGGAACCAGTGACCCTAATACAGTGATCAGCGTAAAAAAAAACGCACTTTCACTGTACTAATGACACTGGCTGGTAGACATGTGCACTGCCAAAAAATTTGTTTGTTTTCGTTTCATTTGTTTTTTTGTTTTTTTTTTCGTTTTTTGGGTCATTCGTTATGATCGCAATTCATAAATTCCTACATTCGTACATTCATACATTCGTAAATTCATACATTCGTAAATTCGTACATTTGTAAATTTGTAAATTCATAAATTCGTACATTCGTAAATTAGAAAATGTGTATATTCGTAAATTCGCACATTCATGCATTCGTAAATTAGAAAATTCGGAAATTTGGAAATTCTAAATGAGAAAATCCGAAAATTAAAAAATCTGAAATAGTAACTAACGATTAAATTAGGTATAGGTATTGTAATTTCCTTTCAAATGTGGCTGTTAGTGAACGTAACGAATACGAATTTATCCGAAGTTATGAATTATTCCGAAATAACGAATGCCGTATCTAAACAAATGGAACGGAACAAACTAATAATTACCGTATTTATCGGCGTATAACACGCACTTTTTTTCCCTTAAAATCAGGGGAAAGTCGTGGGTGCGTGTTATACGCCGATCCCCGCTATCGCCATGTGAATGTCGGCGATCGCCGCCGACATTCACATAGCGAGTAGTTTCAAATATGGCGCCGCGGAGTTCGGAGGAGCTCGGCGGTGCTGAACGAGCGCCGCCGAAATCACAGAGCCGAGATACACATAGTCGGGTGTATTCGGCTCTTTCCGGCGCCGCTCACAGTCATGCCCAGTCCCGCCATTGGACCTGTGTTATGTCCATCATATGGCGGGACTGGGCGGGACTGTGAGCGGTGCCGGAAAGAGCCGAGAACCCTCGGCTATGTGTATCTCGGCGGCGTTCGTTCACTTCCGCCGGCGCCGAGTCCCTCCGAACTCCGCGGCGCCATATTTAAAACTACTACCATGTGTATGGCGGCGGCAGGAGGCATGGACACTGGGGACAAGGCTGCACTGGGGACAAGGCTGCACTGGGGACAAGGCTGCACTGGGGACAAGGCTGCACTGGGGACAAGGCTGCACTGGAGACAAGGCTGCACTGGGGCAAGGCTGCACTGGGGACAAGGCTGCACTGGGGACAAGGCTGCACTGGGGACAAGGCTGCACTGGGGACAAGGCTGCACTGGGGACAAGGCTGCACTGGGGCAAGGCTGCACTGACAAGGCTGCACTGGGGACAAGGCTGCACTGGGGCAAGGCTGCACTGACAAGGCTGCACTGGGGCAAAGCTGCACTGACAAGGCTGCACTGACACTGAAAAGGCTGCAATGACACTAACAAGGCTGCAGATGAACACTGATGAGGCTGCATTGATGGGCATTTTAATGTAAGTTTCTTTTCCTTAAACTTCCCTCCTAAAAGTTTTTTTCCTTAAAATTCCCTCCTAAACTTGGGGTGCGTGTTATACGCCGGCGCGTGTTATACACCGATAAATACGGTAATAATAATAAAAAGGTTTTTTTTTATTATTGTTATTTATTATTAATTCATTACGTTCTATTCGTTTAGATGCGGCATTCGTTATTTCGGATAATTCATAACTTTGGATAAATTCGTATTCGTTACGTTCAGTAACAGCCAATTTTGAAAGGAAATTACAATACCTATAATTTAATAGTAATAGTTAAGTTATTATTAGGTAATTTTATTTCAGATTTCCGAATTTACAAATTTACGAATGTAGGAATGTACGAATTTAAGAATTTACGAACCTATGAATATACGAATGTACGAATTTAAGAATTTACGAATGTACGAATGCGCGAATTTAAGATTTTACGAATATACGAATTTACGAATGTACGAATTTACGAATGTGCGAATTTTTACGAATTTACAAATGTATGAATGTACAAATTTACAAGTTTTCGACTTTATGAATATTTGGAAAAATTCAATAAACAGGTTTTCGTTAATTCGGATATTTCCGAATTAACGAATTTGTCGAAATTTGTTAAAAAACGAATTCGGAACAAAACGAATTGCACATGTGTACTGGCTGGGAAGGGGTTAATATCTGGGGCGATCAAAGGGTTCAATGTGTGCCTAACCAGTGTTTTATTGTACTATGTAATGTGCTTTCACTAAGAGATTGATTTTATTCCCTGCTTCCCTCCTGTCAGAACGAAGCTCTGCCTTGTTTTCCCCGGTGATCGGCGGGTGCCAGCGGACATCCATTGCCTGGCACCCGCTGATCAGCTTCTGCTGTCACAAACCACAGTGGAAGCATTGCGCTGGTGGCGAGCACCACCTACCCGGAAGTGCCGGATCTAGGTATGTGATCTGGCACACAGGAGCCACTTTTCCACCGTTCATCCTCGTGATGTGGTCGGCAATGCGGTTACTAAGCCAGAACAGGCCATTTTGTACCTGCATGCAGCTCATAGTTCCTACTATCAGAAGGAATAACTCTTATTTCCCTGTGAGTAATATTTTGGATCTTATGATACATAAAACCTATTTTGCTTCCGATTTAAGAAAATGAGTGCTGACCAGTGGCGGCTGGTGCTCAAATTTTTGGGTGGGGGAGAAAAACAAAACAACCCTACCCACACCCCCCCTCGTTCATTCGGTCGGTCAAACGCCCCCCCCCCAATCGAACAGACGGTCGATAAAACTATCCACACACCCCCCATCGCTCAGTTGATCATCCGTCCGTCTGTCCATCAGCCCTGCACTTACCCCACCCAGGCAGCGGGCAGCTTTGGCAGCTTCCCCCTGCATCTCCTCCTCGGCACCTCCTCCCTCTGCTCCCGGCCAATACTATCGCTTCTCCTCCCGGCCAATCGGGTCTTGGCCGGGAGGAGAAGCAGGAAGACAATAGCGAATATCAATTCGCTATTGTCACACAAGTGGGTGCTCTGCGCCCCGAGCCCACCCTTTTTTGAAGCCAATTAGAACCTCATGTGCTTAAAAAAAAAAATAAAGCCCCATTGGAATCCATGCGTCCGGAGCCCTGCATGGAGATTATGAGGCCGGGTGCGTGAATTAGGCGGGGCGGCGTCCCTTGCCTCCCTTATGGAGCGGCCGCCACTGGTGCCGACAGCAGATAGTTTTGGGCCTTATGCCCCGTACACACGGTCGGATTTTCGGACGGGAAATGTTCGATGGGAGCTTGTTGTCGGAAATTCCGACCGTGTGGAGGCTCCATCGGACATTTTCCGACAACAAAACCCGTTGTAGTAAATTCCGATCGTGTGTACACAATTCCGACGCACAAAGGTCCACGCATGCTCCGAATTAAGCAGAAGAGCCGCACTGGCTATTGAACTTCATTTTTCTCGGCTCGTCGTACATCACCACGTTTTGGCCGTTCGGAATTTCCGACAACATTTGTGTGACCGTGTATATGCAAGACAAGTTTGAGCCGACATTCGTCGGAAATAAATCAATGGATTTTGTTGTCGGAATGTCCGATCGTGTGTACGGGGCATTATTGTGTAAAGACCTCTCTTTCCCTGTTGAGTTGTAGAGTTTGATACCTGGCAGAGTGACAGATAATTAACTTCATCTGCAGACAAGTCAACAGAATCTTGGCAAGCATTAGTTAACACCTAGATGTTGTTTTCTTCCATCTCTAGGACCAAGCTGTCTATTTAGATTCTAAAATTGTGAACATTTGTCCAACTGCTGACCACTAAATTAAGAAAATATTTGTTTATATAACATATATTTAACATTACCATACAATTGTGCCAACAGGAACAACAACTGCCCCACCTACAACTTCAGAAGTACAAACTACAACTGAACCATCTACAACTACAGAAGTACCAACTACAACTCTTCCACCTACAACTACAGAAGTACCAACTACAACGGAACCACCTACAACTACAGAAGTACAAACTACAACTGAACTACCTACAACTACAGAAGTACCAACTACGACTTCACCATCTACAACTACAAAAGTACCAACTACAACTGCCCCACCTACAACTACAGAAGTACCAACTACAACTGTCCCACCTACAACTACAGAAGTACCAACTACATCTGCCCCACCTACAACTACAGAAGTACCAACTACAACCCCAGCACCTACAACTACAGAAGTACCAACTACAACTGTCCCACCTACAACTACAGAAGTACCAACTACATCTGCCCCACCTACAACTACAGAAGTACCAACTACAACCCCAGCACCTACAACTACAGAAGTACCAACTACAACTGTCCCACCTACAACTACAGAAGTACCAACTACATCTGCCCCACCTACAACTACAGAAGTACAAACTACAACTGAATCACCTACAACTACAGAAGTACCAACTACGACTTCACCATCTACAACTACAGAAATACCAACTACAACCCCAGCACCTACAACTACAGAAGTACCAACTACAACTGTCCCACCTACAACTACAGAAGTACCAACTACAACTGCCCCACCTACAACTACAGAAGTACCAACTACAATTGCTCCACCTACAACTACAGAAGTACCAACTACAACTGCCCCACCTACAACTACAGAAGTACCAACTACAACTGTCCCACCTACAACTACAGAAGTACCAACTACAACTGTCCCACCTACAACTACAGAAGTACCAACTACATCTGCCCCACCTACAACTACAGAAGTACAAACTACAACTGAATCACCTACAACTACAGAAGTACAAACTACAACTGAACCACCTACAACTACAGAAGTACCAACTACGACTTCACCATCTACAACTACAAAAGTACCAACTACAACTGCCCCACCTAAAACTACAGAAGTACCAACTACAACCCCAGCACCTACAACTACAGAAGTACCAACTACAACTGTCCCACCTACAACTACAGAAGTACCAACTACAACTGCTCCATCTACAACTACAGAAGTACCAACTACATCTGCCCCACCTACAACTACAGAAGTACAAACTACAACTGAATCACCTACAACTACAGAAGTACAAACTACAACTGAACCACCTACAACTACAGAAGTACCAACTACGACTTCACCATCTACAACTACAAAAGTACCAACTACAACTGCCCCACCTAAAACTACAGAAGTACCAACTACAACCCCAGCACCTACAACTACAGAAGTACCAACTACAACTGTCCCACCTACAACTACAGAAGTACCAACTACAACTGCTCCATCTACAACTACAGAAGTACCAACTACAACTGCCCCACCTACAACTACAGAAGTACCAACTACAACTGCACCACCTACAACTACAGAAGTACAAACTACAACTACCCCACCTACAACTACAGAAGTACAAACTACAACTGAACCACCTACAACTACAGAAGTACAAACTACAACTGCTCCACCTACAACTACAGAAGTACCAACTACAACTGTCCCACCTACAACTACAGAAGTACCAACTACAACTGAACCACCTACAACTACAGAAGTACCAACGTCAACCCCAGTACCTACAACTACAGAATTACCAACTACAACTGTCCCACCTGCAACTACAGAAGTACCAACTACATCTGCCCAACCTACAACTACAGAAGTACAAACTACAACTGTTCCATCTACAACTACAGAAGTACCAACTACAACTGTTCCATCTACAACTACAGAAGTACCAACTACACCTGAACCACCTACAACTACAGAAGTACCAACTACAACTGCTCCACCTACAACTACAGAAGTACCAACTACCACTGTCCCATCTACAACTACAGAAGTACCAACCACAACTGAACCACCAACAACTACAGAAGTACCAACTACACCTGCCCCACCTACAACTACAGAAATACCAACTACAACTGCACCACCTACAACTACAGAAGTACCAACTACAACTGCCCCACCTACAACTACAGAAGTACCAACCACAACTGCTCCACCTACAACTACAGAAGTACCAACTACAACCCCAGCACCTACAACTACAGAAGTACCAACTACAACTGTCCCAGCTACAACTACAGAAGTACCAACTACAACTGCCCCACCTACAACTACAGAAGTACCAACTACAACTGCTCCACCTACAACTACAGAAGTACCAACTACAACTGCCCCACCTACAACTACAGAAGTACAAACTACAACCCCAGCACCTACAACTACAGAAGTACCAACTACAACTGTCCCACCTACAACTACAGAAGTACCAACTACATCTGCCCCACCTACAACTACAGAAGTACAAACTACAACTGAATCACCTACAACTACAGAAGTACAAACTACAACTGAACCACCTACAACTACAGAAATACCAACTACGACTTCACCATCTACAACTACAAAAGTACCAACTACAACTGCCCCACCTAAAACTACAGAAGTACCAACTACAACCCCAGCACCTACAACTACAGAAGTACCAACTACAACTGTCCCACCTACAACTACAGAAGTACCAACTACAACTGCTCCATCTACAACTACAGAAGTACCAACTACATCTGCCCCACCTACAACTACAGAAGTACAAACTACAACTGAATCACCTACAACTACAGAAGTACAAACTACAACTGAACCACCTACAACTACAGAAGTACCAACTACGACTTCACCATCTACAACTACAAAAGTACCAACTACAACTGCCCCACCTAAAACTACAGAAGTACCAACTACAACCCCAGCACCTACAACTACAGAAGTACCAACTACAACTGTCCCACCTACAACTACAGAAGTACCAACTACAACTGCTCCATCTACAACTACAGAAGTACCAACTACAACTGCCCCACCTACAACTACAGAAGTACCAACTACAACTGCACCACCTACAACTACAGAAGTACAAACTACAACTACCCCACCTACAACTACAGAAGTACAAACTACAACTGAACCACCTACAACTACAGAAGTACAAACTACAACTGCTCCACCTACAACTACAGAAGTACCAACTACAACTGTCCCACCTACAACTACAGAAGTACCAACTACAACTGAACCACCTACAACTACAGAAGTACCAACGTCAACCCCAGTACCTACAACTACAGAATTACCAACTACAACTGTCCCACCTGCAACTACAGAAGTACCAACTACATCTGCCCAACCTACAACTACAGAAGTACAAACTACAACTGTTCCATCTACAACTACAGAAGTACCAACTACAACTGTTCCATCTACAACTACAGAAGTACCAACTACACCTGAACCACCTACAACTACAGAAGTACCAACTACAACTGCTCCACCTACAACTACAGAAGTACCAACTACCACTGTCCCATCTACAACTACAGAAGTACCAACCACAACTGAACCACCAACAACTACAGAAGTACCAACTACACCTGCCCCACCTACAACTACAGAAATACCAACTACAACTGCACCACCTACAACTACAGAAGTACCAACTACAACTGCCCCACCTACAACTACAGAAGTACCAACCACAACTGCTCCACCTACAACTACAGAAGTACCAACTACAACCCCAGCACCTACAACTACAGAAGTACCAACTACAACTGTCCCAGCTACAACTACAGAAGTACCAACTACAACTGCCCCACCTACAACTATAGAAGTACCAACTACAACTGCTCCACCTACAACTACAGAAGTACCAACTACAACTGCCCCACCTACAACTACAGAAGTAGCAACTACAACTGCACCACCTACAACTACAGAAGTACCAACTACAACTGCACCACCTACAACTACAGAAGTACAAACTACAACTGCCCCACCTACAACTACAGAAGTACAAACTACAACTGCTCCACCTACAACTACAGAAGTACCAACTACAACTGTCCCACCTACAACTACAGAAGTACCAACTACAACTGAACCACCTACAACTACAGAAGTACCAACTACAACTGCACCACCTACAACTACAGAAGTACCAACTACAACTGTTCCATCTACAACTACAGAAGTACCAACTACACCTGAACCACCTACAACTACAGAAGTACCAACTACAACTGCTCCACCTACAACTACAGAAGTACCAACTACAACTGCCCCACCTACAACTACAGAAGTACCAACTACAACTGCACCACCTACAACTACAGAAGTACCAACTACATCTGCCCCACCTACAACTACAGAAGTACAAACTACAACTGCTCCACCTACAACTACAGAAGTACAAACTACAACTGCTCCACCTACAACTACAGAAGTACAAACTACAACTGCCCCACCTACAACTACAGAAGTACCAACTACAACTGCTCCACCTACAACTACAGAAGTACCAACTACAACTGCCCCACCTACAACTACAGAAGTACAAACTACAACCCCAGCACCTACAACTACAGAAGTACCAACTACAACTGTCCCACCTACAACTACAGAAGTACCAACTACAACTGTCCCACCTACAACTACAGAAGTACCAACTACATCTGCCCCACCTACAACTACAGAAGTACAAACTACAACTGAATCACCTACAACTACAGAAGTACAAACTACAACTGAACCACCTACAACTACAGAAATACCAACTACGACTTCACCATCTACAACTACAAAAGTACCAACTACAACTGCCCCACCTAAAACTACAGAAGTACCAACTACAACCCCAGCACCTACAACTACAGAAGTACCAACTACAACTGTCCCACCTACAACTACAGAAGTACCAACTACAACTGCTCCATCTACAACTACAGAAGTACCAACTACATCTGCCCCACCTACAACTACAGAAGTACAAACTACAACTGAATCACCTACAACTACAGAAGTACAAACTACAACTGAACCACCTACAACTACAGAAGTACCAACTACGACTTCACCATCTACAACTACAAAAGTACCAACTACAACTGCCCCACCTAAAACTACAGAAGTACCAACTACAACCCCAGCACCTACAACTACAGAAGTACCAACTACAACTGTCCCACCTACAACTACAGAAGTACCAACTACAACTGCTCCATCTACAACTACAGAAGTACCAACTACAACTGCCCCACCTACAACTACAGAAGTACCAACTACAACTGCACCACCTACAACTACAGAAGTACAAACTACAACTACCCCACCTACAACTACAGAAGTACAAACTACAACTGAACCACCTACAACTACAGAAGTACAAACTACAACTGCTCCACCTACAACTACAGAAGTACCAACTACAACTGTCCCACCTACAACTACAGAAGTACCAACTACAACTGAACCACCTACAACTACAGAAGTACCAACGTCAACCCCAGTACCTACAACTACAGAATTACCAACTACAACTGTCCCACCTGCAACTACAGAAGTACCAACTACATCTGCCCAACCTACAACTACAGAAGTACAAACTACAACTGTTCCATCTACAACTACAGAAGTACCAACTACAACTGTTCCATCTACAACTACAGAAGTACCAACTACACCTGAACCACCTACAACTACAGAAGTACCAACTACAACTGCTCCACCTACAACTACAGAAGTACCAACTACCACTGTCCCATCTACAACTACAGAAGTACCAACCACAACTGAACCACCAACAACTACAGAAGTACCAACTACACCTGCCCCACCTACAACTACAGAAATACCAACTACAACTGCACCACCTACAACTACAGAAGTACCAACTACAACTGCCCCACCTACAACTACAGAAGTACCAACCACAACTGCTCCACCTACAACTACAGAAGTACCAACTACAACCCCAGCACCTACAACTACAGAAGTACCAACTACAACTGTCCCAGCTACAACTACAGAAGTACCAACTACAACTGCCCCACCTACAACTACAGAAGTACCAACTACAACTGCTCCACCTACAACTACAGAAGTACCAACTACAACTGCCCCACCTACAACTACAGAAGTAGCAACTACAACTGCACCACCTACAACTACAGAAGTACCAACTACAACTGCACCACCTACAACTACAGAAGTACAAACTACAACTGCCCCACCTACAACTACAGAAGTACAAACTACAACTGCTCCACCTACAACTACAGAAGTACCAACTACAACTGTCCCACCTACAACTACAGAAGTACCAACTACAACTGAACCACCTACAACTACAGAAGTACCAACTACAACTGCACCACCTACAACTACAGAAGTACCAACTACAACTGTTCCATCTACAACTACAGAAGTACCAACTACACCTGAACCACCTACAACTACAGAAGTACCAACTACAACTGCCCCACCTACAACTACAGAAGTACCAACTACAACTGCACCACCTACAACTACAGAAGTACAAACTACAACTGCCCCACCTACAACTACAGAAGTACAAACTACAACTGCTCCACCTACAACTACAGAAGTACCAACTACAACTGTCCCACCTACAACTACAGAAGTACCAACTACAACTGAACCACCTACAACTACAGAAGTACCAACTACAACTGCACCACCTACAACTACAGAAGTACCAACTACAACTGTTCCATCTACAACTACAGAAGTACCAACTACAACTGAACCACCTACAACTACAGAAGTACCAACTACAACTGTTCCATCTACAACTACAGAAGTACCAACTACACCTGAACCACCTACAACTACAGAAGTACCAACTACAACTGCTCCACCTAAAACTACAGAAGTACCAACTACAACTGTCCCATCTACAACTGTCCCATCTACAACTACAGAAGTACCAACTACAACTGCTCCACCTACAACTACAGAAGTACCAACTACAACTGTCCCATCTACAACTGTCCCATCTACAACTACAGAAGTACCAACTACAACTGTCCCATCTACAACTGTCCCATCTACAACTACAGAAGTACCAACTACAACTGCACCACCTACAACTACAGAAGTACAAACTACAACTGCCTCACCTACAACTACAGAAATACCAACTACAACTGCACCACCTACAACTACAGAAGTACCAACTACAACTGCCCCACCTACAACTACAGAAGTACCAACTACAACCCCAGCACCTACAACTACAGAAGTACCAACTACAACTGTCCCACCTACAACTACAGAAGTACCAACTACAACTGTCCCACCTACAACTACAGAAGTACCAACTATATCTGCCCCACCTACAACTACAGAAGTACAAACTACAACTGAATCACCTACAACTACAGAAGTACAAACTACGACTTCACCATCTACAACTACAGAAGTACCAACTACAACCGAACCACCTACAACTACAAAAGTACCGACTACAACTGAACCACCTACAACTACAGAAGTACAAACTACAACTGATGAGACAGCACCTACGCCCCCACCTGCTAATCAAAAAATCTATAATTACAGATTCCAATTTAGAATGGATCGGGCATTCATACCAGCATATAAGGATCGTTCATCCCAAGACTACCAGGAACTTACTAGAATAGTTGTGAAATATGTGAGTATAAGAACATCTGTTATTGACCTAAATGTTATCAGGAATTTCTTAAAGGTATTTTAAATGCAGATAAAAGGTGCACATTGCCCGGAGGTAAGATCCGCTTTAATATATCATATTCACCGCATGCAGGCAGTGGGTTGCAAGTTAAAAGGCAAAACATTCGTTTTCCTGAAGACTTATTTATCGTCTGTTGTGAATAGTTTTGAAAAGCAACATATCAGATTACACACATAGCTAAATGTCTCAGAGGATGGAGACACCCCTCCCTCTCTCCTAACAAAAATAGGACCCCCTCCTCTGAGTTATCAGTTAGACAGAGGCAGCCAACAAGCGTGCAGGCCCTGCTGACCATGTGCTGCATCTATGATAAGTGTGATGCAAACTGATGTTATAAAGGCATCTCATAACAAATATTATTTATCAAATTTATAAAATAACACTTGTTAATGATAACATAATAAAGAAATCATCACTTTATTAATGTACATAAAAAAAAAAAATTAAAACAAAATTACAAAGAAAAATTATAAATCAGTCCTAGGGGGAGCTGTGGGCTGTGGTCGCAGACTTCAGAAAATTACAATTTTTTGGCTGTCATGTGAATATATTATGTTCAATACTTTAACCCCCCCCCCCCCCCCCCCAGCCTACAGTAAATTGAAGTCTCTCGTTGATCCGGGTGGCGCAGGGTCGCTCTGCGATGTGATCTGTCACCAGCTGCATCCACTGAACACAGCCTTTGACTGACCATTGCCGGTACCATGTGACCACTGTAACCAATCACAGCAGGTCACATAACAGCTATACACAATGGATGACCTTCTTTCAAGCCATCCATTGGGTACAATTATGTTGCTAGCTGTGATTGGTCACAGTGATCACAAGGCACAGACTGGGCCAATCACAGCCCATCTGTGCCATGTAATCAGATGTGGCCAATCACAAGCTAATCACAGCAAAACAAACTGAATTAATCCATTTTATTCAGTAAAATGTTTGCTTAGAGCAGTGGTGTCCAAACTATGGCCCTCCAGTTGTTAAGGAACTACAACTCCCATCATGCCTAGTCATGTCTGTGAATGTCAGAGTTTTACAATGCCTCATGGGAAGTGTAGTTCCGCAACAGCTGGAGGGCCGTAGTTTGGACACCCCTGGCTTAGAGCAATGAAACTCATTGCTATATGCAAACATAATGTGTAAAAAAAAAAAAAAAAAAAAAAATACTGATCACTTCCCCAGAGTGGTAATTTGAATTTTCGGATTTTCTTTCTTATTTTCGGATTTTCGAATTGTTGAATTTATGAATTTACAAATTTACGAATTTTCGAATTTTCGAATTTACGATTTGCAAATCATAATGAATGACCTAAAAAACAAAAAAAATGTAAATAAAAAAATAATACGCAAAGGAACGAATATTTCGGCAATGCGCATTTCTTGTTCTTAGTTAATTGCGGAGAAGGCATTGTGACTTCACTTTGCAGTTCTGGGCCAGTCATTTAAAATATTGAAGTCAACCAATCACCTAGGAGGTTATCAATGGGATCCATATTCATCTCAGTACTAATGTCAATTATAGCAATAAATAAATAAAAATCTTGCGAGCTACTAATAATATATTAGACTGAAAGCCTTGAAAGAAGCATCCCATTGATGTGAGGAAATGTAATAATGCCTTTCAGCTGCTGTCACACTCCTCCCATATGTTGTGTTTAAATCCAACAATTATAAATAAATATTGTGCAAATATCTCTACATAGTACTTGCAGTATTAATTATGCCAGCATTAACAGCGCTTAAAAAAATAAACAAAAGAATAACTAGGAGTATTAAATGTAATTGGAAGTCAAGCAAAAGCCCCAAACAATCAATAATTCATATGTGACAAAGTCCCAACAAAAGTCCGTAGGATAGATGTGGTGTTCCGTGACCCCTCAGAATCATTGGAAAGCTTCAAAGCCTGTACACCGTCACCGGAAAGAAGCCTCGTGCTCAAGTGATCCCCGTTGGTAATGCACTTACCACAAAAGAGCTATAAATCAGCCTTATTATCCCCAAAATCTACTAAGTAGACTGCTATTCTGGGATCAGGTCCTTCATAAGCCAGCGGTGATGATAAAGATTAAACCTGGTCTCTCCTTATGGTATAGAATTGAATCCTGCTCTTGTATATCTCACGATTATTTCTTAAATGCTCACCAAAAACTCCATGCAAAGAAAGAAAGGAGGAATTCGCATAGTTTTACACTGTTTTTATGTGGGAACATACCCGCAAAAGATAAAAATTATGCTTACATTACCTGGACACGGCCTAACGCGTTTCGTAATCACGTCTTGCTCAGAGGGCGTGACGCCCCCTGAGCAAGACGTGATTACGAAACGCGTTAGGCTGTGTCCACGCAGCTCCCCTGTCTTCCAGTCTCAGTGCGTGTCATCCCGGGTCTCATCGCGCCCAACAACACCAGGAAGCGGCGAGAGTGACATGTGCTGTGCTGTACAGACGTTACGACTTTGATATTGCTGATTTCATCTGATGTTCTGGTAAGCATCATGTTTATCTTTTGCGGGTATGTTCCCAAATAAAACAGTGTTACACTATGCAAATTCCCCCTTTCTTTCTTTGCATGGAGCGCTGGGATTAGTGATACGTAGTGTTACTGATACTTTTGATTATTTTACTTGCAGTATTATGTAGATATATTGACACAGTGCGGCACAATATTTATATTTAATGTCTATTAAAGTGTATGTCGAACTAAAACTTTTTAAAACTTTTTAGATGGAGTGAAGAAGGTTTAGAACCCCTGTTAGTTGTTTTTTTTTTTTTTTGTAGCTATCCAGGGCTCTAGCAGAGACATTTTGCCTGACTTCCTGGTGACAAAAAAGATGGGAAGTGAGAGAAGCTCTAAAAAGGGACATAGACAGATGTCAAAATCTAACAGGGGTCTAGCCTTTCCCTACTCTACTGAAAAAAAAAAAACGTATTTCTGCCTTTGTAGATAATGGAGATTTCTCCTCACTTCCTGTCTATTAAAAATGTTGCCATCAGTGCAGGTAGAGGGGGAAAATCTCCTGATCACCCTGGATATGAGCAAAAATGCCATAGAGATTGTAATCCTTCCACATCCTCTTCAAAAAAAAAGAAAACTTTGGCTTGACTTACACTTATAATTACATTTTAACATCTGAAACTCTCATACTAAATACTGAGCCTTTAAATGTAGAAATGACAAATCCAATATGAGTAATTATCTATATTCTCCTTGCAGGCTCTCATATTCATTCAACAAACGTTCTTTGAATGTCTTAGTGTCACTGTATTTAACTACTGGTAAGTTATCCCAATGTTATTATATGGAGGAGGGGGTGGTGCACAGGGTTATGGGTAAGGCCACCCTAACTTCCATCTCACAGGACAACAATCTGAGCTCCAGAAGACTGAGAATGACCGTCACTGGGGAATGTCACCTGAGCGGATAAAGTGACTGCAAAGAAGAAATAAAAAATTTATATAACAAACAATGTTATACTTACCTGCTCTGTGTAATGGTTTTGCACAGAGCAGTCCCGATCCTCCTCTTCTCGGGTCCCCAGCCAGCTCTCCTGGCTCCTCTCCCCTTCTGATTGCCCCCATACAGTTAATCCGGAAAGTATTCACAGCTCTTCACTTTTTCCACATTTTGTTATGTTACAGCCTTATTCCAAAATGGATTAAATTCATTATTTTCCTCAAAATTCTACAAACAATCCCCCATAATGACAACGTGAAAGAAGTTTGTTTGAAATCTTTGCAAATTTATTAAAAATAAAAAAACAAAAAAATCCCATGTACAGAAGTATCACAGGCTCCTCCCATGTACAGAAGTATCACAGGCTCCTCCCATGTACAGAAGTATCACAGGCTCCTCCCATGTACAGAAGTATCACAGGCTCCTCCCATGTACATAAGTATCACAGCCTTTGCTCAATACTTTGGTGAAGCTCCTTTGGCACCAATTACAGCCTCAAGTCTTGTTGAGTATGATGCTACAAGCTTGGCACACCTATTTTTGGGCAGTTTCTCTCATTCTTCTTTGCAGGACCTCTCAAGCTCCATCAGGTTGGATGGGGAGCGTCGGTGCACAGCCATTTTCAGATCTCTCCAGAGATGTTCAATCGGGTTCAAGTCTGGGCTCTGGCTGGGCCACTCGAGGACATTCACTGAGTTGTCCCGTAGCTACTCCTGCGTTATCTTGGCTGTGTGCTTAGGGTCGTTGTCCTGTTGGAAGATGAACCTTCGCCCTTCGTCTGAGGTCCAGAGCGCTCTGGAGAAGGTTTTCATGAAGGATGTCTCTGTACATTGCTGTATTCATCTTTCCCTCGATCCTGACTAGTCTCGCCGTTCCTGCCGCTTAAAAACATCCCCAAAGCATGATGCTGCCACCACCATGCTTCACTGTAGGTATGGTATTGAACGGTGCCTGGTTTCCTTCAGACATGATGCTTGTCATTCAGGCCAAAGAGTTCAATCTTTGATTCATCAGACCAGACAATTTTGTTTCTCATAGTCTGAGAGTCCTTCAGGTGTCTTTTGGCAAACTCCAGGTGGGCTGTCATGTGCCTTTTACTGAGGAGTGTCTTCCGTCTGGCCACTCTACCATACAGGCTTGATTGGTGGAGTGCTGCAGAGATGGTTGTTCTTCTGGAAGGTTCTCCTCTCTCCACAGAGAAATGTTTGAGCTCTGTCAGAGTGACCATCGGGGTTCTTGGTCACCTCCCTGACTAAGGCCCTTCTCCCCCGATCGCTCAGTTTGGCTGAGCGGCCCGCTCTAGGAAGAGTCCTGGTGGTTCCAAACTTCTTCCATTTACGGATGACGGAGGCCCCTGTGCTCATTGGACCTTCAATGCTGCAGAAATGTTTCTGTTCCCTTCCCCCGATCTGTGCCTCCATACAATCCTGTCTCGGAGGTCTGCAGACAATTCCTTGGACTTCATGGCTTGGTTTGTGCTCTGACATGCACTGTTACCTGTGGGAACTTAAATAGACAGGTGTGTGCCTTTCCAAATCACGTCCAATTAACTGAATTTACCACAGGTGGACTCCAATCAAGTTTTAGAAACATCTCAAGGATGATCAGTGGAAACAGAAGGCATCTAAGCTCAATTTTGATCACACTTACTTCTGTACATGGGATTTTTTTGTGTTTTTATTTTTAATAGATTTGCAAAGATTTCAAACAAAATTATTTCACGTTGTCATTATGGGGGATTGTTTGTATAATTTTAGGGAAAATAATGAATTTAATCCATTGTGGAATAAGGCAAAATGTGGAATAAGTGAAGTGCTGTGAATACTTTGCGGATGCACAGTAGCAAGCTGCTCGCTCTCGGGGGACTTATGCGGGCTCAATCCATTGACACAAAGAGTGTGGCTCTGCCCCGCCCCCCACTCTCTCCTCACTGGCTGTAATTGACAGCGAGAGGAGCCAATGGTTCCCACTGATGCTTCTATGTACAGCGAGGAGAGAGAGTAGAGAGAGACACTGCTATCGGGCACAGCGCTGGAATGATTTTGGGCTCAGATAAGTATAAGGGGGGCTGGATGGGGGAGCAGAACACAGAAGGTTTCTTTTATCCTAATGCAGAGAATGCATTAGCATACCTCCCAACTTTTGCAACCTGCATCGCGCAAGTAGCCCCCCCACGCCAATAGTAAGCCTTTGTGCACTGGTGCGCAGTCATGTTGGAACAGGAAGAGGCCATCCCCAAACTGTTCCCACAAAGCATGAAATTGTCCAAAATGTCTTGGCATGCTGACGCCTTAAGAGTTTCCTTCACTGGAACTAAGGGGCCAAGCCCAACCCCTGGAAACAACCCCACACCATAATCCCCCCTCCACCAAATTTGGACTAGTGCACAAAACAAGGTCCATAAAGACATGAGTTTGGGGTGGAGGAACCTGATTGGCCTGCACAGAGTCCTGACCTCAACCCGATAGAACACCTTTGGGATGAATTAGAGCAGAGACTGTGAGCCAGGTCTTCTCATCCAACATCAGTGCCTGACCTCACACATGCGCTTCTGGAAGAATGGTCAAACATTCCCATAGACATACTCCTAAACCTTGTGGACAACCTTCCCAGAAGAGTTTAATCTGTTATAGGCGCAAAGGGTGGGCCAACTTAATATCAAACCCTACGGACTAAGATTGGGATGCCATTAAAGTTCATGTGCCTGTAAAGGCAGGCGTCCCAATACTTTTGGTAATATAGTGTAGTGTGAATGGGCCCTTACACTATGGTCGCTTCTTCTGAGGGCAGAGTTCCTCCTTTTGCATTCAGAGATTCAGGATACGTTGGAATAAAATAATAGATGCACATCTTTTTGCAGGTAAGAAAAAATGTGCATTTTTTAATTTATTTTTTTTTCTAAGGAGCCTGCAGAGCATTGCACCCATGATCAGCAGATCGCAGACGCAATGTCAGGCTCCTGTAGACTTCTGAGGAGAGGAAGATCAATGAACGACGAGAGCGCTCACCAGCTCCCTTGCAGTTCATTGGGAAGTGCAAGCCTCAACCAGTGGGACGGAAGGCGGTGGAAGGCAGCGGGAGGGAGGGGAGACCCCTTTCTGCCGCATGTAAAAGCGATCCAGCAGCTATTTAGTTGCTTGAATTGCTTTTACTTTTTTCAGCATTGCCAGCTGAAAAAAAAAAGGATTGATGGCTGCAGCCATCTCCCCGATATAACCACTGAGACTCATGGACATACAGGTACGTCCATTTGAAGGAAGTGGTTAGAAGATCAATGTACGCGGTATTTTGCTCAGACATTATACATAGTACGGGGTTTATAGAAGGAGAAATATGTCTGTGTGAGGGGCAGATCTGAGCAGGAAAAGGCAAACAAGGTTGAGATATTTCTATGTGTTTTCTCTACAGGGAAGGTTCCACCGTGACCAACGCTTCAGCACAATTCCCGGCTGACAATCACACCGATGCAACGGTACAGACAGCCTTTGATATGAATGGGCGAGCTAATGGCACCATCGGGGGCATCCCTCTTATTATCGACAACACAACGACTCCAGGTAGGTGAAACCATAAAGGAGTATTCATTAACCACTTGCTTACCGGGCACTTAAACCCCCTTCCCGCCCAGTCCCATTTTTAGCTTTCAGCGCTGTCGCACTTTGAATGACAATTGCGCGGTCATACAACACTGAAATGAAATTTTTATCATTTTTTTCCACACAAATTGAGTTTTCTTTTGGTGGTATTTAATCACCACTGGGGTTTTTATTTTTTGCTAAACAAACAAAAAAAGACAAATTTTTGAAAAAAAAATAAAAACGTTTCATAGTTTGTTATAAAATTTTGCAAACGGGTAATTTTTCTCCTTCATTGATATTCGCTGATGAGGCTACACTGATGGGCACCACTGATAGGCACAGATAAGGCGACACTGATAGGCACTGATAAGACGGCACTGATGGGCACTAATAAGATGGCACGGATCGGTCCTGATGGGTGGCACTGATGGGTGGCACTGATGGGTGGCACTGATGAGTGGCACTTATGAGTGGCATTGATAGATGTCACTGGTGGACACTGATAGGTGGCACAGATGGGCACTGATGGGCACTGGTAGGTGGTATTGATAGGCAGCACTGGTGATGAGGCACTGATTGGTGACATTTATAGGTGGCACTGATAGGTGACACTGTGGGCACTGATAGGTGGCGCTGATGGGCACTGGTAGGTGACACTGTGGGCACAGATGGGTGGTACTGTGGGCACTGGTAGGTGGCGCTGGTGGGCACTGGTAGGTGACACTGTGGGCACTGATGGGTGGTACTGTGGGCACTGGTAGGTGGCGCTGGTGGGCACTGGTAGGTGACACTGTGGGAACTGATGGGTGGTACTGTGGGCACTGGTAGATGGCGCTGGTGGGCACTGGTAGGTGGCACAGAAGCCTCTGCAGAGACTCTACAGATATGGACTGATGTTCCTCTCACAGCCGCCAGTGATCGGCTTTTTTTTTCTCCTCACACTACCAGCATGAGGAGAAAAAATAGCCGATTACCGGCTCTGTTTACATCACATGATCAGCTGTCATTGGCTGACAGCTGATCACGTGGTAAGGGGTCGGGATCGATAATCAAATGGCCATTACATATGAAATATTGGACATTTAGCAGTAAGACCTTTACTACACAGCAAGGCACATACAATGCCTATGTGAACAGGTTACAGGAGGGCAGAGGAATGGCTCTTATGAGATCAGACCTCTCCCTACTGCTCCTCCACACATAAATGCAGAACAATAAATAACAAGTACAGCTTTTAGCAAGGAGAAAACTTGTATTAGCAATTCAACCGGCTCTTACAGAGAGTTCTTGGAGAATTATAGCTCTATGAGCTTCAGTAAAACAAATCCCTGAAGTGGGGAGGGAGGTGAAAGTAGGGAGGTTGTGTGGCAATCCGGTGGATCTTCAGCTAGCTTTTTAAGATGTTTTATTGCATGCAAGAATCTTTGGATGGTAAAGTAAAGTAGCTGACCCAATAGGCTGTGTATAACCAGCAGACAATCTTCCTGTGAAAATCAAAATTGTAACTGGATTCACAGTGATGCCGACTTAATGATGTTACATTCTGTGGAACTACCAGCAACACCAAAACAATGGATGGCAAGAAGTCTGTATATAGTGTCTATGACATGTTGGTACAGATTCTTGAACTAAAGATGATAATGAATGCGAGAGACAATCATGAAGAAACAGTTTTTACCCAGAATGCACATCATTTTGGTGAATGTGATATGAGCTCCCTATAGGCTGTAACTCTGAAAAATGTGTACTTGTTAACAAAGAACTGGAGTATGATGGTCTATATATTTCCAACCGCCCAAATGAGGTTTGGATGCCCAAGCTGCACTTCCTCAGGATTATGCCCCTTATTTACAAGGGGGGAAAAAAATTGCCATAGTTTTTTTTACAGTGCCTTGAAAAAGTATTCATACCCCTTGAAATTTTCCACATTTGGTCATGTTATAACCAAAAACTTGAATGTATTTTATCGCCATTTTATGCGATAGACCAACACAAAGTGGCGCATAATTGTGAAGTGGAAGTAAATGATAAATGGTTTTCAACATTTTTACAAATAAATATGTGAAAAGTGTGGGGGGTACATTTGTATGGCGCCCCCCGGAGTCAATACTTTGTAGAACCGCCTTTCTCTGCAATTACAGCTGCAAGTCTTTTTGGGGATGTCTCTACCAGCTTTGCACATCTAGAGAGGGACATTTTTGCCCATTCTTCTTTGCAAAATATCTCAAGCTCTGTCAGATTGGATGGAGAGTGTCTGTGAACAGCAATTTTCAAGTCTTGCCACAGATTCTCAGTAGGATTTAGGTCTGGACTGTGACTGGGCCATTCTAACACATGAATATGCTTTGATCTAAACCATTCCATTGTAGCTCTGGCTGTATTTTTAGGGTCGTTGTCCTGCTGGAAGGTGAACCTCCGCCCCAGTCTCAAGTCTTTTGCAGACTCTAACAGGTTTTCTTCTAAGATTGTCCTGTATTTGGCTTCATCCATCTTCCCATCAACTCTGACCAGCTTCCCTGTCCCTACTGAGGAAAAACATCCCCACCACATGATGCTGCCACCACCATGTTTCACAGTGGGGATGGTGTGTTCAGGGTGATGTGCAGTGTTAGTTTTCCGTCACACATAACATTTTGCTTTTAGGCCAAAAATTTCAATTTTGGTCTCATCTGACCAGAGCACCTTCTTCCACATGTTTGCTGTGTCCCCCACATGGCTTCTCACAAACTGCAAACAGGCCTTCTTATGACTTTCTTTCACCAATGTCTTTCTTCTTGTCACTCTTCCATAAAGGTCAGATTTGTGGAGAGCACAACTAATGCCGCGTACACACAGTCGGACTTTTCAGCTACAAAAGTCCGACAGCCTGTCCGACAGACTTTCGACGGACTTTTGGCGGACTTTCGACGGACTTGCGGCGGACTTTCTAACGAACAGACTTGCCTACACACGATCACACAAAAGTCCGTTGAATTCTTACGTGATGACGTACACCGGACTAAAATAAGGAAGTTCATAGCCAGTAGCCAATAGCTGCCCTAGCGTGGGTTTTTGTCCGTCGGACTAGCATACAGACGAGCGGATTTTTCGACCGGACTCGAGTCCGTCGGAAAGATTTGAAGCATGTTACAAATCTAAAGTCCGTCGGATTTGAGGCTAAAAAAGTCAGTTGAAAGTCCGGAGAAGCCCACACACGATCGGATTACCAGCCAGCTTTAGTCCGTCAGCGTCCGTTGGACTTTTGTAGACGAAAAGTCCGACCGTGTGTACACGGCATAATAGTTGTCCTGTGGACAGATTCTCCCACCTGAGCTGTGGATCTCTGCAGCTCCTCTAGAGTTACCATGGACCTCTTGGCTGCTTCTCTGATGAATGCTCTCCTTGCCCGGCCGGTCAGTTTAGGTGGACGGCCATGTCTTGGTAGGTTTGCAGTTGTGCCATACTCTTTCCATTTTCGGATGATGGATTGAACAGAGCTCTGTGAGATTTTCAAAGCTTGGGATATCTTTTTATAACCTAACCCTGCTTTAAACTTCACAACTTTCCTGTCTGGTGTGTTACTTGGCCTTCATGATGCTTTTTGTTCACTAAGGTTCTCTAACAAACCTCTGAGGGCTTCACAGAACAGCTGTATTTATACTGAGATGAAATTACACACAGGTGGACCCTATTTACTAATTAGGCGACTTCTGAAGGCAATTGGTTCCACTAGATTTTAGTTAGGGGTATCAGAGTAAAGGGGGCTGAATACAAATGCACCCCACACTTTTCAGATATTTATTTGTAAAAACAAAATTGATAGCCATTTATCATTTTCCTTCCACTTCACAATTATGTGCCACTTTCTGTTGGTCTATCACATAAAATCCCATCAAAATACATTTACATTTTCGGTTGAACCATGAAAAAATGTGGAAAATTTGAAGGGGTATGAATACTTTTTTAAGGCACTGTATATACAATAGAAAGGTTATATAAATTAAGAAGAACATGATAATCTATGGTAATTTTTTTTCTTGGGGCAAATCTCTTTTTGTTTGTAACTGAAATTCCTCAAACATTCATAAATTTTGGTCCTTTCCACCTTTAAAGAAGAAAAAGTTCAATAATACATTCATGTTAAAAGACATTGACCGTCCCCCTGGGAACTCAGATTGGTGGGATGTTTAATCAGCGCTCAGTAACCAAAAGTCTGTAGAATCTGGTAAAATCAGTAATGATGGAGGGAGGATAAAATGGGACTGGCAATAGTTTTTGAACCAACTTAATATATATCCAGTGGCGGGCACTCCATCAGGGGTGCAGGGGCGGCGCCACCCAATCCAATCGCCCAGCCCCTAACCTACATGTAGGGCGCCGGACGCATGGGTTTTAATGTTTTTTTTTTTTCTTTTTGAAGCACGTGATTAGAGCCTGAGGCTTCAAAAAAGGGTGGGCTCATGGTGCAGAGCACTGCGCCCTGAGCCCACCCAGTTGTGTGACAATAGCGAATTAATATTTGCTATTGTCTTCCTGATTCTCCTCCCGGCCAATCAGGAAGCGGGTCCTGAAACCTGATTGGCTGAGAGGAGAGGCGACCATATTGGCTGCCGAGGAGAAGACGCAGAGCAGTAGACACCAAGGAGGAGATGCCGAGAAGGAGACACCGAGCAGGAGACGCAGGCTCGTGACCTAGATGGGGTAAGTGACCGACCGATCAGGAGTGTGGGGTGGAGATGGTGGCGGGTGGTTTGTTTGCAGCCCCCCCAAAAAATGGAGCACCAGCCGCCATTGTATATAACACAAAAACAATGTTCCTTACATCTCATTGCAGAACCAGCAACTACTACAGCTTCAACAACACCTGCCGAGACAACTACAATTGCAGCACCCACATCTTCATCAACACTTACTACAACTATACCAGCTACAACTCCAGGAGCCACTACAACACCTGCATCAACTACTCCTGCAGAAACGACTACAACACCTGCATCAACTACTCCTGCAGAAACGACTACAACACCTGCATCAACTACTCCTACAGAAACGACTACAACACCTGCATCAACTACTCCTGCAGAAACTACTACAACGCCAGCATCAACTACTCCTACAGAAACAACTACAACACCAGAATCAACTACTTCTACAGAAACGACTACAACACCTGCATCAACTACTCCTGCAGAAACGACTACAACACCAGAATCAACTACTCCTGCAGAAACGACTACAACACCAGAATCAACTACTCCTGCAGAAACGACTACAACACCAGAATCAACTACTCCTGCAGAAACGACTACAACACCAGAATCAACTACTCCTACTGAAACGACTACAACACCAGAATCAACTACTCCTGTAGAAACGACTACAACACCTGCATCAACTACTCCTGCAGAAACGACTACAACACCAGAATCAACTACTCCTGCAGAAACGACTACAACACCAGAATCAACTACTCCTGCAGAAACGACTACAACACCAGAATCAACTACTCCTGCAGAAACGACTACAACACCTACATCAACTACTCCTGCAGAAACGACTACAACACCTGCATCAACTACTCCTGCAGAAACGACTACAACACCAGAATCAACTACTCCTGCAGAAAC
This sequence comes from Lithobates septentrionalis, assembly GCA_037952835.1. Classification (NCBI taxonomy): domain Eukaryota; kingdom Metazoa; phylum Chordata; class Amphibia; order Anura; family Ranidae; genus Lithobates; species Lithobates septentrionalis. Next base: position 220,049 of record JBBDGP010002832.1, read on the forward strand.
GACTACAACACCTGCATCAACTACTCCTGCAGGAATGACTACAACACCTGCATCAACTACTCCTGCAGAAACAACTACAACACCTGCATCAACTACTCCTGCAGAAACAACTACAACACCAGCATCAACTACTCTTGCAGAAACGACTACAACACCTGCATCAACTACTCCTGCAGGAACAACTACAACACCTGCATCAACTACTCTTGCAGAAATGACTACAACACCTACATCAACTACTCCTGCAGAAACGACTACAACACCTGCATCAACTACTCCTGCAGAAACGACTACAACACCTGCATCAACTACTCCTGCAGGAACAACTACAACACCTGCATCAACTACTCCTGCAGAAACAACTACAACACCTGCATCAACTACTCCTGCAGAAACGACTACAACACCTGTATCAACTACTCCTGCAGAAACGACTACAACACCAGCATCAACTACTCCTGCAGAAACGACTACAACACCAGCATCAACTACTCCTACAGAAACGACTACAACACCTGCATCAACTACAGAAACGACTACAACACCTGCATCAACTACTCCTGCAGAAACTACTACAACACCTGCATCAACTACTCCTGCAGAAACGACTACAACACCAGCATCAACTACTCCTGCAGAAACTACTACAACACCTACAGCAGCACCTGCTAATCCAAAAATCTATATTTACAGATTCCAATTTAGAATGGATCGGACATTCATACCAGCATATAAGGATCCTTCATCCCAAGAGTACCAGGAACTTACTAGAATAGTTGTGAAATATGTGAGTATAAGATCATCTGTTATTGACCTAAATGTTATCAGGAGTTTCTTAAAGGATTATCAAAGGTATTTTAAAGGCAGAAAATGACAAAATAAAAGGTGCACATTGCCCGGAGGTAAGATCCACTTTAATATATCATATTCACCGCATGCAGGCAGCGGGTTGCAAGTTAAAAGGCAAAACATTTGTTCTCCTGAAGACTTATTTATCGTCTGTTGTGAATAGTTTTGAAAAGCCACATATCAGATTACACACATGACTAAGGCCCCTTTCACACTTATACGACTTGTCCCACGATTTTGTACTGCAAAATCGTATGACAAGTCCTTCTCCATGATTTTCAATGACTACCATTTATATTGGCACGACTTTAAGTCGTGCTGACTTGAAAGTAGTCCCTGCACTACTTTGGTCCAACTTCTATGCGAGTTGTACTCCATAGACCTCAATGTTAAACCCTGAAGTAGCATGCAAATCGTGCCTGAATAATATAGACACGACTTCAGTACGACTTTGTAAGCACAAGCCTGGCTCGCTGATCGGGAAAGGAAAACTTTTTTTTCCTTTCGCGATGAGCGGCAGGCAGTGCTGACAGCTGTCTGGTATGAATCCTGAGGGGGAACGCCGCGCCAAGTTTTAAATGAAAAAAAGGGCGTGGGTTCCCCCCCAGGGGCATACCAGGCCCTTAGGTCTGGTATGGATCTAAGGGGAACCCCCTACGCCGAAAAATCGGCGTGGGGTCCCCCCCAAAATCCATACCAGACCCTTATCCGAGCACGCAGCCCGGCCGGTCAGCAATGGGGGTGGGGACGAGCGAGCCCCCCCCCCTCCTGGACCGTACCAGGCCGCATGCCCTCAACATGGGCGGGTGGGTGTTTTAGGGCATGGGGGGCACCCTGCCGGCCCCCCCACCCCAAAGCACCTTGTCCCCATGTTGATGAGGACAAGGGCCTCTTCCCGACAACCCTGGCCGTTGGTTGTCGGGGTCTGTGGGCAGGGGGCTTATCGGAATCCGGGAGCCCTACCCATTCACCTAGGGTACACAGGTTTTTAAAATAATTTATTAGGCAGCTCCGGGATCTTCTTCCGACTTCGGGGGGTCCTCTTCCGACTTCGGGGGTCTCTCCGGCGTCTCCTCCCAGTGTCCTGATCTTCTGCCGGCTCCTCCGCTATCTTCTGCAGCTCAATTGCTAGCGGTGGTCCGGACTTCTGCCTTCTGCCTTCTTCTCTTCTTCCAGAGATGTTGACACGACGCTCTCTCCAGCTGGAATGGTCTCTGAACGCTCCGCAATGGAATTATATAGGCGGTGACCCCGCCCCCTTATGAGCTCACTGTCCCGGGGCATGCTGGGACTGTGCCGTCATAAGGGGGCGTGGTCATCACCTGGTGACCACGCCTCCTAAAACATCACAGTCCCAGCATGCCCAGGGACTGTGACGGCATAAGGGGGCGGGGTCACTGCCTATATAAGTCCGTTGCGGAGCGTTCAGAGACCATTGCAGCTGGAGAGAGCGTCGTGTCAACATCTCTGGAGAGGGAAGAAGACGATCCAGAAGTCCGGACCACCGCTGGCAAAAGAGCGGCAGAAGATAGCGGTGGAGGAGGCAGAAGATGCGGACACCGTGAGAAGATGCCGGAGAGACCCCCGAAGTCGGAGGAGGACCCCCAAAGTCGGAAGAAGACCCCGGAGCTGCCTAATAAATTACTTTAAAACCTGTGTACTGTGTTTTTTATTGACGCTTTTTTCCCTAGGTAAATGGGTAGGGGTACCATGTACCCCATACTCATTCACATAGGGTGGGGAGCCGGGATCTGGGGGCCCCCTTATTAAAGGGGGCTCCCAGATTCCGATAAGCCCCCCGCCCGCAGACCCCGACAACCAAAGGCCAGGGATGTCGGGAAGAGGCTCTTGTCCTCATCAACATGGGGACAAGGTGCTTTGGGGGGGGCCGCAGGGCGCCCCCCCATGCCCTAAAGCACCCACCCCCCATGTTGAGGGCATGCGGCCTGGTATGGTCCAGGAGGGGGGGGGGCGCTCGTCCCCACCCCCATTCCTGACCGGGCTGCGTGCTCGGATAAGGGTCTGGTATGGATTTTGGGGGGACCCCCATGCCGATTTTTCGGCGTAGGGGGTTCCCCTTACAATCCATACCAGACCTAAGGGCCTGGTATGCCCCTGGGGGGGAACCCACGCCAGTTTTTTTATTTAAAACTTGGCGTGGAGTTTCCCCTTATGATTCATACCAACTACTGTTTGTTTTCATTTGTTAATGCCAAAAATGTGGCAAAGTCGTACAAAGTAGTACTGCTCCCAAATCGCGGTAAAATCGCGGCAAATCGCGGTAAAATCGAGGCCGCGAAAACGCGGTAAAATCGCGCGACTTTGAAGTCGTATAAGTGTGAAAGGGGCCTAAATGTCTCAGAGGATGGAGACACACCTCCCTCTCTCCTAACAAAAATAGGACCCCCTCCTCTGAGTTGTCAGTTAGACAGAGGCAGCCAACAAGCGTGCAGGCCCTGCTGACCATGTGCTATGATGAGTGTGATGCAAACGGATGTTATAAAGGCATCTCATAACAAATATTATTGATCAAATTTATAAAATAACACTTGCTAATGATAACATAATAAAGAAATCATCACTCTATAAATGTACATAAAAAAATCTATTAAAAAAAAATTACAAAGAAAAATTATAAATCAGTCCTAGGGGGAGGTGTGGGCTGTGGTCGCAGACTTTGGAAAATTACATTTTTTTGGCTTTCATGTGAATATATTATCTTCAATACTTTAACCACTCCCACCCCCCCACCCCCAGCCTACAGTAAATTGAGACCACTGTAACCAATCACAGCAGGTCACATAACAGCTATACACAATGGATGACTTCCTTTCAAGCCATCCATTGGGTAAAATTGTGTTGCTAGCTGTGATTGGTCACAGTGATCACATGGCACAGACTGGGCCAATCACAGCCTATGTGTGCCATGTAATTAGATGTGGCCAATCGCAAGCTAATCACAACAAAACAAACTGAATGAATCCATTTTATTCAGTGAAATGTTTGCTTAGAGCAATTAAATTCATTGCTATATGCAAACATAATGTGTAAAGAATAAAAAAAAAATACTGATCACTTCCCCAGAGTAGTAATTTGAATTTTCAGATTTTCTTTCTTATTTTCGGATTTTCGAATTGTCGAATTTATGAATTTACAAATTTACAAATTTCCTAATTTCCTAATTTTCGAATTTACGAATTGCAAATCATAATGAATGACCTAAAAAACAAAAATAAATAAATAAAAAAATAATACGCAAAGGAACGAATATTTCCGCAGTGCGCATTTCTTGTTCTTAGTTAATTGCGGAGAAGGCATTGTGACTTCACTTAGCAGTTCTGGGTCAGTCATTTAAAATATTGAAGTCAACCAATCACCTAGGAGGTTATCAATGGGATCCATATTCATCTCAGTACTAATGTCAATTATAGCAATAAATAAATAAAAATCTTGCGAGCTACTAATAATATATTAGACTGAAAGCCTTGAAAGAAGCATCCCATTGATGTGAGGAAATGTAATAATGCCTTTCAGCTGCTGTCACACTCCTCCCATATGTTGTGTTTAAATCCAACAATTATATATAAATATTGTGCAAATATCTCTACATAGTACTTGCAGTATTGTAATCAAGAAGCAAAGATAAAATACGAAAAATTATGCCAGCATTAACAGCGCTAAAAAAAACAAACAAAAGAATAACTAGGAGTATTAAATGTAATTGGAAGTCAAGCAAAAGCCCCAAACAATCAATAATTCATATGTGACAAAGTCCCAACAAAAGTCCGTAGGATAGATGTGGTGTTCCGTGACCCCTCAGAATCATAGGAAAGCTTCAAAGCCTGTACACCGTCACCGGAAAGAAGCCTCGTGCTCAAGTGGTCCCCGTTGGTAATGCACTTACCACAAAAGAGCTATAAATCAGCCTTATTATCCCCAAAATCTACTAAGTAGACTGCTATTCTGGGATCAGGTCCTTCATAAGCCAGCGGTGATGATGAGGATTAAACCTGGTCTCTCCTTATGGCATATAATAGAAACTTGCTCTTGTATATCTCACAACTATTTCTTAAGGTTGCTCACCAAAAATTCCATGCAAAGAAATAAATGGGGAATTCGCATAGTGTAACACTGTTTTTATGTGGGAACATACCCGCAAAAGATACAAATTATGCTTACATTACGTGGACATGGCCTAACGCGTTTCTAATCACGTCTTCCTCAGAGGGCGTGACGCCCCCCTGAGGAAGACGTGATTACGAAACGCATTAGGCTGTGTCCACGCAGCTCCCCTATCTGCCAGTCTCAGTGCGTGTCATCCCGGGTCTCATCGCGCCCAACAACACCAGGAAGCGGCGAGAGTAACATGTGCTTTTCAGTACAGACGTAACTTTGATATTGCTGATTTCATCAGCAGGATTCTATTCTATACCATAAGGAGAGACCAGGTTTAATCTTTATCATGAATACAACATATACATGTGAAATTCACCACATTAGACCAAAATCATATAAAAAAATCCGATGACATATATCACATATGTAACAGAGTCCCCAAATATATGCTTGCAAATCTTCTATCAATTGCCGTGATTGGCGTGCTCCTGTGTTCCTTCAATATACATAAAGTGACTGTGTGCTCCACCACCACCTGTGAGATTGGCCACTCACCAGATATTTCTTTAATAATACACCTTTGGTTCATTCATGGGATAACCACTCCACTTAGGGAAACCTCTTCAACGGCTATAATTGGACTTTAGTGTTCCTCATATAAAATATGGATAAAACGATCATCGCACAATAACGTTTTAAAACTATTTATTGTGTAAAAATAAAGAAAGACTGTGCACTCACATTTACAAGTGCCCCCGAGCCAGCACAGAGCTTTTCCAGCAGTTAGGGACGGGTAGGAACTGTAGCCTGGTTCGCCTATGTGTGCTGTGCGACCTCCGTGTTCCGCTTGTGTTCCACCCCTCGTATCCGTTCGCGTCCTCACCAGCCACGACCATTCCAGATCACGTGGGTACAAAAAACTCCCAGCAGCCTCTACGCGTTTCGCATCATAGTATGCGTCATCAGGAAGCTTCATGGGCGCGTAGAGGCTGCTGGGAGTTTTTTGTACCCACGTGATCGGGAACGGTCGTGGCTGGTGAGGACGCGAACGGATACGAGGGGTGGAACACAAGCGGAACACGGAGGTCGCACAGCACACATAGGCGAACCAGGCTACAGTTCCTACCCGTCCCTAACTGCTGGAAAAGCTCTGTGCCGGCTCGGGGGCACTTGTAAATGTGAGTGCACAGTCTTTCTTTGTTTTTACACAATAAATAGTTTTAAAACGTTATTGTGCGATGATCGTTTTATCCATATTTTATATGAGGAACACTAAAGTCCAATTATAGCCGTTGAAGAGGTTTCCCTAAGTGGAGTGGTTATCCCATGAATGAACCAAAGGTGTATTATTAAAGAAATATCTGGTGAGTGGCCAATCTCACAGGTGGTGGTGGAGCACACAGTCACTTTATGTATATTGAAGGAACACAGGAGCACGCCAATCACGGCAATTGATAGAACATTTGCAAGCATATATTTGGGGACTCTGTTACATATGTGATATATGACATCTGATTTTTTTATATGATTTTGGTCTAATGTGGTGAATTTCACATGTATATGTTGTATTTAAGATAAGTTTTACAAATAATAGGTAGGGTATGTGAATATTGTAAAGGGTGTATAGATGGGAGCAGCGCATTCACACACAAAAAACAACACTTTTAATCCTTTTCTATGAAAGGTTTTTTGAATGCAGCAGCCAAAAAATCACTATTAAATTGATTGTAAATATTGGTTTTGCGCCGGTGACACACATATACCAGTTTAATCTCTATCATCACCGCTGGCTTATGAAGGACCTGATCCCAGAATAGCAGTCTACTTAGTAGATTTTGGGGATAATAAGGCTGATTTATAGCTCTTTTGTGGTAAGTGCATTACCAAAGGGGACCAGTTGAGCACGAGGCTTCTTTCCGGTGACGGTGTACAGGCTTTGAAGCTTTCCTATGATTCTGAGGGGTCACGGAACACCACATCTATCCTACGGACTTTTGTTGGGACTTTGTCACATATAAATTATTGATTGTACGGGGCTTTTGCTTGACTTCTAATTGCACTTAATACTCCTAGTAATTTTTTTTTAATTTTTTTTTTTAAGCGCTGTTAATGCTGGGATAATTTTTCGTATTTTATCTTTGCATCTTGATCTTTTTGATTTAATTTTATAATAGCTGCTATAGTGCATCGACTCTATTTATCCGTTTGAGCGCTGGGATCAGTGATACGTAGTGTTACTGATACTTTTGATTACTTTACTTGCAGTATTATGTAGAGATATTGACACAGTGCGGCACAATATTTATATTTAATGTCTATTATAGTGTATGTCCAGCTAAAACTTTTTAAAACTTTTTGGATGGAGTAAAGAAGGTTTAGAACCTCTGTTGTTTGTTTGTTTTTTAGCTATCCAGGGCTCTAGCAGAGACATTTTGCCTGACTTCCTGGTGACAAAAAAGATGGGAAGTGAGAGAAGCTCTAAAAAGGGACATAGACAGATGTCAAAATCTAACAGGGGCTCTAGCCTTTCCCTACTCTACTGAAAAAAAAAACAAAAAAAAATGTATTTCTGCCTTTGTAGATATTTGAGATTTCTCCTCACTTCCTGTCTATTAAAAAAGTTGCCATCAGCGCAGGAAGTGAAGGAAAATCTCCCGATCACCCTGGATATGAGCAAAAATGCCATAGAGATTGTAATCCTTCCACATTCCTTCCACATCCTCTTAAAAAAAAAACAAAGAAACTTTGGCTTGACTTACACTTGAAATTACATTTTAACATCTGAAACTCTCATACTAAATACTGAGCCTTTAAATGTAGAAATGACAAATCCAATATGAGTAATTATCTATATTCTCCTTGCAGGCTCTCATACTCATTCAAGAAACGTTCTTTGAATGTCTTAGTGTCACTGTATTTAACTACTGGTAAGTTATCCCAATGTTATTATATGGAGGAGGGGGTGGTGCACAGGGTTCTGGGTAAGGCCACCCTAACTTCCATCTCACAGGACAACAATCTGAGCTCCAGAAGACTGAGAATGACCGTCACTGGGGAATGTCACCTGAGCGGATAAAGTGACTGCAAAGAAAAAATAAACAATTTAAATAACAAACAATGTTATACTTACCTGCTCTGTGTAATGGTTTTGCACAGAGCAGTCCTGATCCTCCTCTTCTCGGGTCCCCAGCCAGCTCTCCTGGCTCCTCTCTCCTTCTGAGTGCCCCCATACGGTGCATCCGGAAAGCATTCACAGCGCTTCACTTTTTCCACATTTTGTTATATTACAGACTTTTTCCAAAATGGATTAAATTCATTATTTTCCTCAAAATTCTACAAACAATCCCCCATAATGACAACGTGAAAGAAGTTTGTTTGGAATCTTTGAAAATTTATAAAAAATAAAAAAACAAAAAAATCCCATGTACAGAAGTATCACACACTCCTCCCATGTACAGAAGTATCACAGGCTCCTCCCATGTACAGAAGTATCACAGCCTTTGCTCAATACTTTGGTGAAGCTCCTTTGGCACCCATTACAGCCTCAAGTCTTGTTGAGTATGATGCTACAAGCTTGGCACACCTATTTTTGGGCAGTTTCTCCCATTCTTCTTTGCAGGACCTCTCAAGCTCCATAAGGTTGGATGGGGAGTGTCGGTGCACAGCCATTTTCAGATCTCTCCAGAGATGTTCAATTGGGTTCAAGTCTGGGCTCTGGCTGGTCTACTCGAGGACATTCACAGGGTTGTCCCATAGCTACTCCTGTGTTAGCTTGGCTGTGTGCTTAGGGTCATTGTCCTGTTGGAAGATGAACCTTCGCCCTTCGTCTGAGGTCCAGAGCGCTCTGGAGCAGGTTTTCATGAAGGATGTCTCTGTACATTGCTGCATTCATCTTTCCCTCGATCCTGACTAGTCTCCCAGTTCCTGCCGCTTAAAAACATCCCCACAGCATGATGCTGCCACCAACATGCTTCACTGTAGGTATGGTATTGGCCAGGCGATGAACGGTGCCTGGTTTCCTTCAGACATGACGCTTGTCATCAGGCCCGGACTGGGACAAAAAATAGGCCCGGGCATTTTGGAATCAGCAGCCCATGACATCTTAACCGGCCCCTTCCCCACTCTCCATCCTGACGGATCCCCCAGGAGAGGGGAGGGGGGAAACCCGGCAAAGGTGCGGGGGGCGAGGGGGACAGGGAAAGAGCAGGGGGGGCAGAGAGCACAGGGAAGAACTTTGAGAACATGGGGTGGGGCGAGACCACAGGGGGGCTGGAGAGCACTGTGGGGGGAGGCGGAGAGCATGGGGGGGCAGAGAGCACAGGGGAGAGGCAGAGAACACAGGGAGGAAGAGGAGAGCACAAGGGGGCCGGAGAGCATGGGGGGCTGGAGAGCACAGGGGGTGGGGGGCTGGAGAGCACAGAGGGAAGCAAAAACACAGGGTGGGGCGTAGAGCACAGGGAGGGCAGGAGAGCATGCGGCGGAGAGCACACGGGGGAGGTGGAGATCGCTGGGGGGGGCTGTAGAGCACTGGGGGGAGGCGGAGGGCACAGGGGGGCAGCAGAGAGCATGGGAGGAGGTGGAGAGCACAGGGGGTAGGCGGAGATCAATGGGGGGGCTGGAGATCACTGGGGGAGAGGCGTAGTGCACAGGGGGGCAGTGTAGAGCATGGGGGAGGTGGAGATCACAGGGGGGGCTGGAGAGCACTGGGAGGGCTAGAGAGCACTGGGGGAGAGGCAGAGGGCACAGAGGGGCACCATAGAGCATGGGGGAGGTGGAGAGCACAGGGGGGACTGGAGAGCACTGGGGGAGGGGGAGAGGCAGAGGGCACAGGGGGGCACCGTAGAGCATGGGGGAGGTGGAGAGCACAGGGGGGACTGGAGAGCACTGGGGGAGAGGCAGAGGGCACAGGGGGGCACCGTAGAGCATGGGGGAGGTGGAGAGCACAGGGGGGACTGGAGAGCACTGGGGGAGGGGGAGAGGCAGAGGGCACAGGGGGGCACTGTAGAGCATGGGGGAAGTGGAGAGCACAGGGGGGACTGGAGAGCACTGGGGGAGGGGGAGAGGCAAATGGCACAGGGGGCACCGTAGAGCATGGGGGAGGTGGAGAGTACAGGGGGGGGCTGGATAGCACTGGGGGAGAAGTGGAGGGCACAGTGGGCAGTGGAGAGCATGGGGGAGGTGGAGAGCACTGTGGGGGCAGCAGAGATAAGCAGGACAGGAGGAGCAGTGGGGGTGGCTGCATATAGAAAAATTATTCTCTCCATCTTCCTCCCGCAGTACCTGACAGCCTGGGAGGGGAGAGGAGCAGAAGCAGGCATGCAGAGACTGCGGGAGGAAGATGGAGAGAATAATTCTTCTATATGCAGCCGCCCCACTGCTCCTCCTATTCAGGTTATAGGGCGCCACACTTACGTACGTTCTCTCTAAACCGGCTGCAGCAGGCTCCTCTCCCCTTCGTGGTCACGCCCCCCAGCACCAATGGCTGAACTATACTGGCGGCCGTGGAGAGGTGTCTCCTCTAGCTCCTCCCCCTTCATGTTTCCGTCCCCCTGTTGCAGATGGCTGAGCCTGAGCTGAACTGGCAGCCGGGAGGCCGCGGAAAGGTCGGGGGACTGGCAAGGGCTTAAAGAGCAGCCTGCCTTGGCCCTGCAAGCAAGAACATGCAGCCCGGCGGCCCCGGCCCACCGGGCATTTGTCCGGTTTGCCCTATGGCCAATCCGGGCCTGCTTGTCATTCAGGCCAAAGAGTTCAATCTTTGATTCATCAGACCAGACAATTTTGTTTCTCATGGTCTGAGAGTCCTTCAGGTGCCTTTTGGCAAACTCCAGACGGGCTGTCGTGTGCCTTTTACTGAGGAGTGGCTTCCGTCTGCCGACTCTACCATACAGGCCTGATTGGTGAAGTGCTGCAGAGATGGTTCTTCTTTTGGAAGGTTCTCCTCTCTCCACAGAGAAATGTTTGAGCTCTGTCAGAGTGACCATCGGGTTCTTCTTCACCTCCCTGACTAAGGTCCTTTTACCCCGATCGCTCAGTTTAGCGGCCCGCTCTAGGAAGAGTCCTGGTGGTTCCAAACTCCTTTCATTTACAGGTAAAGGAGGCCCCTGTGCTCATTGGGACCTTCAATGCTGCAGAAATGTTTCTGTGCCCTTCCCCAGATCTGTGCCTCCATACAATCCTGTCTCTGAGGTCTACAGACAATTCCTTGGACTTCATGGCTTGGTTTGTGCTCTGACATGCACTGTTACCTGTGGGAACTTAAATAGACAGGTGTGAGTCTTTCCAAATCATGTCCAATTAACTGAATTTACCACAGGTGGACTCCAATCAAGTTGTAGAAACATCTCAAGGATGATCAGTGGAAACAGGAGGCATCTAAGCTCAATTTTGATCACGCTTACTTCTGTACATGGGATTTTTTTGTGTTTTTATTTTTAATAAATTTGCAAAAATTTCAAACAAACGTATTTCACATTGTCATTATGGGGGATTGTTTGTAGAATTTTAAGGAAAATAATGAATTTAATCCATTGTGGAATAAGGCAAAATGTGGAAAAAGTGAAGTGCTGCCCCGCCTCCCACTCTCTCCTCACTGGCTGTAATTGACAGCGAGAGGAGCCAATGGCTCCCACTGATGCTTCCATGTACAGCGAGGAGAGAGAGTAGAGAGATACACTGCAGCGCTGGAATGATTTTGGGCTCAGATAAGTATAAGGGGGGCTGGGTGAGGGAGCAGAACACAGAAGGTTTCTTTTATCCTAATGCAGAGAATGCATTAGCAAACCTCCCAACTTTTGGCACAACCTGCATCGCGCAAGTAGCCCCCCCCCCACGCCAAAAGTAAGCCTTTGTGCACTGGTGCGCAGTCATGTTGGAACAGGAAGGGGCCATCCCCAAACTGTTCCCACAAAGCATGAAATTGTCCAAAATGTCTTGGTATGCTGACGCCTTAAGAGTTCCCTTCACTGGAACTAAGGGGCCAAGCCCAACCCCTGAAAAACAACCCCACACCATAATCCCCCCTCCACCAAATGATTTGGACTAGTGCACAAAACAAGGTCCATAAAGACATGAGTTTGGGGTGGAGGAACCTGATTGGCCTGCACAGAGTCCTGACCTCAACCCGATAGAACACCTTTGGGATGAATTAGAGCAGAGACTGTGAGCCAGGTCTTCTCATCCAACATCAGTGCCTGACCTCACACATGCGCTTCTGGAAGAATGGTCAAACATTCACATAGACACACTCCTAAACCTTGTGGACAACCTTCCCAGAAGAGTTTAATCTGTTATAGCCGCAAAGGGTGGGCCGACTCAATATCAAACCCTACGGACTAAGACTGGGATGCCATTAAAGTTCATGTGCGTGTAAAGGCAGGCGTCCCAATACTTTTGGTAATATAGTGTAGTGTGAATGGGCCCTTACACTATGGTAGCTTCTTCTGAGGGCAGAGTTCCTCCTTTTGCATTCAGAGATTCAGCGTAAAGGATACGTTGGAATAAAATAATAAATGCACATCTTTTTGCAGGTAAGAAAAAATGTGCATTTTTTAATCTATTTTTTTTCTAAGGAGCCTGCAGAGCATTGCACCCATGATCAGCAGATCGCAGACGCAATGTCAGGCTCCTGTAGACTTCTGAGAAGAGGAAGATCAATGAACGACGAGAGCGCTCACCAGCTCCCTTGCAGTTCATTGGGAAGTGCAAGCCTCAACCAGTGGGACGGAAGGCGGTGGAAGGCAGCGGGAGGGAGGGGAGACCCCTTTCTGCCGCATGTAAAAGCGATCCAGCAGCTATTTAGTTGCTTGGATTGCTTTTACTTTTTTCAGCATTGCCAGCTGGAAAAAAAAGGATTTATGGCTGCAGCCATCTCCCCGATATAACCACTGAGACTCATAGACATACAGGTACATCCATTTGAAGGAAGTGGTTAGAAGATCAATGTACGCGGTATTTTGCTCAGACATTATACATAGTACGGGGTTTATAGAAGGAGAAATATGTCTGTGTGAGGGGCAGATCTGAGCAGGAAAAGGCAAACAAGGTTGAGATATTTCTATGTGTTTTCTCTACAGGGAAGGTTCCACCGTGACCAACGCTTCAGCACAATTCCCGGCTGACAATCACACCGATGCAACGGTACAGACAGCCTTTGATATGAATGGGCGAGCTAATGGCACCATCGGGGGCATCCCTCTTATTATCGACAACACAACGACTCCAGGTAGGTGAAACCATAAAGGAGTATTCATTAACCACTTGCTTACCGGGCACTTAAACCCCCTTCCTGCCCAGACCCATTTTTAGCTTTCAGCGCTGTCGCACTTTGAATGACAATTGCGCGGTCATACAACACTGTAAATGAAATTTTTATCATTTTTTTCCACACAAATTGAGTTTTCTTTTGGTGGTATTTAATCACCACTTGGGTTTTTATTTTTTGCTAAACAAACAAAAAAAGACAAATTTTTGAAAAAAAAACAAAAACGTTTCATAGTTTGTTATAAAATTTTGCAAACGGGTAATTTTTCTCCTTCATTGATATTCGCTGATGAGGCTACACTGATGGGCACCACTGATAGGCACAGATAAGGCGACACTGATGGGCACTGATAAGACGGCACTGATGGGCACTGATCGGTCCTGATGGGTGGCACTGATGGGTGGCACTGATGGGTGGCACTGATGAGTGGCACTTATGAGTGGCATTGATAGATGTCACTGGTGGACACTGATAGGTGGCACAGATGGGCACTGATGGGCACTGGTAGGTGGTATTGATAGGCAGCACTGGTGATGAGGCACTGATTGGTGACATTTATAGGTGGCACTGATAGGTGACACTGTGGGCACTGATAGGTGGTGCTGATGGGCACTGGTAGGTGACACTGTGGGCACAGATGGGTGGTACTGTGGGCACTGGTAGGTGGCGCTGGTGGGCACTGGTAGGTGACACTGTGGGCACTGATGGGTGGTACTGTGGGCACTGGTAGGTGGCGCTGGTGGGCACTGGTAGGTGACACTGTGGGCACTGATGGGTGGTACTGTGGGCACTGGTAGATGGCGCTGGTGGGCACTGGTAGGTGGCACAGAAGCCTCTGCAGAGACTCTACAGATATGGACTGATGTCCCTCTCACAGGCGCCGGTGATCGGCTTTTTTTTTCTCCTCACACTACCAGCATGAGGAGAAAAAATAGCCGATTACCGGCTCTGTTTACATCACATGATCAGCTGTCATTGGCTGACAGCTGATCACGTGGTAAGGGGTCGGGATTGATAATCAAATGGCCATTACATATGAAATATTGGACATTTAGCAGTAAGACCTATAACCTTGGTACACAGCAAGGCACATACAATGCCTATGTGAACAGGTTACAGGAGGGCAGAGGAATGGCTCTTATGAGATCAGACCTCTCCCTACTGCTCCTCCACACATAAATGCAGAACAATAAATAACAAGTACAGCTTTTAGCAAGGAGAAAACTTGTATTAGCAATTCAACCGGCTCTTACAGAGAGTTCTTGGAGAATTATAGCTCTATGAGCTTCAGTAAAACAAATCCCTGAAGTGGGGAGGGAGGTGAAAGTAGGGAGGTTGTGTGGCAATCCGGTTGATCTTCAGCTAGCTTTTTAAGATGTTTTATTGCATGCAAGAATCTTTGGATGGTAAAGTAAAGTAGCTGACCCAATAGGCTGTGTATAACCAGCAGACAATCTTCCTGTGAAAATCACAACTGTAACTGGATTCACAGTGATGCCGACTTAATGATGTTACATTCTGTGGAACTACCAGCAACACCAAAACAATGGATGGCAAGGTGTCTGTATATAGTGTCTATGATATGTTGGTACAGATCCTTGAACTAAAGATGATAATGAATGCGAGAGACAATCATGAAGAAACAGTTTTTACCCAGAATGCACATCATTTTGGTGAATGTGATATGAGCTCCCTATAGGCTGTAACTCTGAAAAATGTGTACTTGTTAACAAAGAACTGGAGTATGATGGTCTATATATTTCCAACTGCCCAAATGAGGTTTGGATGCCCAAGCCGCACTTCCTCAGGATTATGCCCCTTATTTACAAGGGGGGAAAAAATTGCCATAGTTTTTTTTACAGTGCCTTGAAAAAGTATTCATACCCCTTGAAATTTTCCACATTTCGTCATGTTATAACCAAAAACGTCAATGTATTTTATCGGGATTTTATGTGATAGACCAACACAAAGTGGCACATAATTGTGAAGTGGAAGGAAAATGATAAATGGTTTTCAACATTTTTACAAATAAATATGTGAAAAGTGTGGGGGGTACATTTGTATGGCGCCCCCCTGAGTCAATACTTTGTAGAACCGCCTTTCTCTGCAATTACAGCTGCAAGTCCTTTTGGGGATGTCTCTACCAGCTTTGCACATCTAGAGAGGGACATTTTTGCCCATTCTTCTTTGTAAAATATCTCAAGCTCTGTCAGATTGGAAGGAGAGCGTCTGTGAACAGCAATTTTCAAATCTTGCCACAGATTCTCAATGTGATTTAGGTCTGGACTGTGACTGGGCCATTCTAACACATGAATATGCTTTGATCTAAACCATTCCATTGTAGCTCTGGCTGGATGTTTCGGGTCGTTGTCCTGCTGGAAGGTGAACCTCTGCCCCAGTCTCAAGTCTTTTGCAGACTCTAACAGGTTTTCTTCTAAGATTGTCCTGTATTTGTCTCCATCCATCTTCCCATCAACTCTGACCAGCTTCCCTGTCCCTGCTGAAAAAAAGAATCCGCACAAAATGATGCTGCCACCACCATGTTTCACGGTGGGGATGGTGTGTTCAGGGTGATGTGCAGTGCTAGTTTTCCACCACACATAACGTTTTGCTTTTAGGCCAAAAAGTTCAATTTTGGTCTCATCTGACCAGAGGACCTTCTTCCACATGTTTGCTGTGTCCCCCACATGGCTTCTCACAAACTGCAAACAGGACTTCTTATGACTTTCTTTCTACAATGTCTTTCTTCTTGTCACTCTTCCATAAAGGGCAGATTTGTGGAGAACACGACTAATAGTTGTCCTGTGGACAGATTCTCCCACCTGAGCTGTGGATCTCTGCAGCTCCTCCAGAGTTACCATGGACCTCTTGGCTCTTCTCTGATGAATGCTCTCCTTGCCGGCCGGTCAGTTTAGGTGGACGGCCATGTCTTGGTAGGTTTGTAGTTGTACCATACTCTTTCTATTTTCCGATGATGGATTGAACAGAGCTCCGTGAGATGTTCAAAGCTTGGGATATCTTTTTATAACTTAACCCTGCTTTAAACTTCACAACTTTCCTGCCTGGTGTGTTCCTTGGCCTTCACGATGCTTTTTGTTCACTAAGGTTCTCTAACAAACCTCCGATGGCTTCACAGAACAGCTGTATTTATACTGAGATGAAATTACACACAGGTGGACTCTATTTACTAATTAGGTGACTTCTGAAGGCAATTGGTTCCACTAGGTTTTAGTTAGGCGTATCAGAGTAAAGGCGGCTGAATACAAATGTACCCCCCACTTTTCGGATATTTATTTGTAAAAAAAAAAATTGAAAGCCATTTATCATTTTCCTTCCACTTCACAATTATGTGCCACTTTCTGTTGGTTTATCACATAAAATTCCATCAAAATACATTTACATTTTTGGTTGAACCATGACAAAATGTGGAAAATTTGAAGGGGTATGAATACTTTTTCAACGCACTGTATATACAATAGAAAGGTTATATAAATTAAGAAGAACATGATAATCTATGATAATCGTTTTTCTTGGGGCAAATCTATTTCTGTTTGTAACTGAAATTCCTCAAACATTCATACATTTTGGTTCTTTACAGCTTTAAAGAAGAAAAAGTTCAATAATACATTCATGTTAAAAGACATTGACCGTCCCCCTGGGAACTCAGATTGGTGGGATGTTTAATCAGCGCTCAGTAACCAAAAAGTCTGTAGAATCTGGTAAAATCAGTAATGATGGAGGGAGGATAAAATGGGATTGGCAATAGTTTCTGAACTTAATATGTATCCAGTGGCGGGCACTCCATCAGGGGTGCAGGGGCGGTGCCCCCCTAATCCATGCGCCCAGCCCCTAATCTACATGCAGGGTGCCGGACGCATGGATTTTAATGGGGGTTTTTTTTTTAGGACATGATTAGAGCCTGAGGCTCTAATTGGCTTCAAAAAAGGGTGGGCTCAGGGTGAAGAGCACTGCGCCCTGAGCCCACCCAGTTGTGTGACAATAGCGAATTAATATTTACTATCGTCTTCCTGATTCTCCTCCTGGCCAATCAGGAAGCGGGTCCTGAAACCTGATTGGCCGAGAGGAGAGGCGACCATATTGGATGCCGAGGAGGAGACGCCGAGCAGTAGACACCAAGGAGGAGATGCCGAGAAGGAGACACCGAGTGGGAGACGCAGGCTCGTGACCTAGATGGGGTAAGTGACCGACTTACAGGAGGGTGGGGTGGAGATGGTGGCGGGTGGTTTGTTTGCAGCCCCTCCAAAAAAATGGAGCACCAGCCGCCATTGTATATAACACAAAAACAATGTTCCTTACATCTCATTGCAGAACCAGCAACTACTACAGCTTCAACAACACCTGCCGAGACAACTACAATTGTAGCACCCACATCTTCATCAACACTTACTACAACTATACCAGCTACAGCTCCAGGAGCCACTACAACACCTGCATCAACTACTCCTACAGAAACGACTACAACACCTGCATCAACTACTCCTGCAGAAACGACTACAACACCTGCATCAACTACTCCTGCAGAAACGACTACAACACCTGCATCAACTACTCCTACAGAAACGACTACAACACCTGCATCAACTACTCCTACAGAAACGACTACAAACCCTATTTCAACTACTCCTACAGAAACGACTACAACACCTGCATCAACTACTCCTACAGAAACGACTACAACACCTGCATCAACTACTCCTGCAGAAACGACTACAATCCCTGCATCAACTACTCCTGCAGGAACAACTACAACACCTGCATCAACTACTTCTACAGAAACGACTACAACACCTACATCAACTACTCCTACAGAAACGACTACAACACCTACATCAACTACTCCTACAGAAACGACTACAACACCTGCATCAACTACTTCTACAGAAACGACTACAACACCAGCATCAACTACTCCTGCAGAAACAACTACAACACCTACATCAACTACTCCTGCAGAAACAACTACAACACCTGCATCGACTACTCCTGCAGGAACAACTACAACACCTACATCAACTACTTCTACAGAAACGACTACAACACCTGCATCAACTACTCCTGCAGAAACGACTACAACACCTGCATCAACTACTCCTGCAGAAACGACTACAACACCTGCATCAACTACTCCTGCAGGAACAACTACAACACCTGCATCAACTACTCCTACAGAAACGACTACAACACCTGCATCAACTACTCCTGCAGAAACGACTACAACACCTGCATCAACTACTCCTGCAGAAACGACTACAACACCTGCATCAACTACTCCTGCAGGAACAACTACAACACCTGCATCAACTACTCCTACAGAAACGACTACAACACCTGCATCAACTACTCCTGCAGAAACGACTACAACACCTGCATCAACTACTCCTGCAGGAACAACTACAACACCTACATCAACTACTTCTACAGAAACGACTACAACACCTACAGCAGCACAAACAACAACTACAGCAGCTCCTACGCCCCCACCTGCTAATCCAAAAATCTATATTTACAGATTCCATTTTAGAATGGATCGGACATTCATACCAGCATATAAGGATCCTTCATCCCAAGACTACCAGGAACTTACTAGAATAGTTGTGAAATATGTGAGTATAAGAACATCTGTTATTGACCTAAATGTTATCAGGAGTTTCTTAAAGGTATTTTAAATGCAGATAAAAGGTGCACATTGCCGGAGGTAAGATCCGCTTTAATATATCATATTCACCGCATGCAGGCAGCGGGTTGCAAGTTAAAAGGCAAAACATTTGTTTTCCTGAAGACTTATTTATCGTCTGTTGTGAATAGTTTTGAAAAGTAACATATCAGATTACACACATAGCTAAATGTCTCAGAGGATGGAGACACCCCTCCCTCTCTCCTAACAAAAATAGGACCCCCTCCTCTGAGTTGTCAGTTAGACAGAGGCAGCCAACAAGCGTGCAGGCCCTGCTGACCATGTGCTGCATCTACAATGAGTGTGATGCAAACTGATGTTATAAAGGCATCTCATAACAAATATTATTAATCAAATGTATAAAATAACACTTGCTAATGATAACATAATAAAGAAATCATCACTTTATAAATGTATATAAAAGAATTTAAAAAAATCAATTAAAATAAAATTACAAAGAAAAATTATAAATTGGTCCTAGGGGGAGGTGTGGGCTGTGGTCGCAGACTTTGGAAAATTACATTTTTTTGGCTGTCATATGAATATATTATCTTCAATACTTTAACCACCCCCCCACCCCCCCACCCGCCTACAGTAAATTGAAGGCTGCGCAGGTCTCTTGTTTTATCCGGGTGGCGCAGGGCCGCTCTGCGATGTGATCTGTCATCAGCTGCATCCACTGAACACAGCCTTTGACTGACCACTGTACCGGTACTATGTGACCGCTGTAACCAATCACAGCAGGTCACATAACAGCTATACACAATGGATGACTTCCTTTCAAGCCATTCATTGGGTACAATTGTGTTGCTAGCTGTGATTGGTCACAGTGATCACATGGCACAGACTGGGCCAATCACAGCCCATCTGTGCCATGTAATCAGATGTGGCCAATCGCAAGCTAATCACAACAAAACAAACTGAATGAATCCAGTTATTCAGTAAAATGTTTGCTTAGAGCAAAGAAATTCATTGCTATATGCAAACTGTAAAAGGATTAATTACCTGAAAACAAAATGGCTCCAAATTCAAAGAGTTTATTGCATATATATATATGGAGAACAGAGCTTGTACACAGAATGTGTGTGTCTTAGCCCTGCTCTAGAGAATATGACAACTTTCATACTTTTATACCCATTCTATGGTAGACACACCTAGCTTTTCTGCTTTATCGATATTTTTCAGAGCTATGATGACGTAGAATGATGACTTAACATTTCGTGACTTATTGTTATCAGCGCATCACATACAATGACTTGCATCTTCACACTACTGCTTACAATGTGATTACCATCTATAACAGCTTACTTTACAGAATGTTTATCTTAACTTGCTGGCAACATACATTTTAAGAGAAAAACATGTTTGTTCACTTGTTCTGTAGTGCTGACAGAAGAATACACAATATAATGAATGTATTAACACATCAAACCTATATATATTAGTGATACAGCACTGATCATAAATTTCCCTACACATTTCCCCCCTTTGATCATTGCCGATCACTAATTGTCATTCCCTTCCACCGACCTGAAAGTGACAGGGACCACGGGTGTATAAGACCCTTCAAAATATTTATAATTTTTAAGTATGGAAATGTAAAGATATAAGTCCTTTACTCTCCCACACTCATCCCCGTTCACAGATCTTTTGGTGTAAAGGAAGGTTACAATACTTTAGTTCCTTACTATCCTCCTAAGATCTAGACACTGTCCATTCCATCTCCTCTACCGACATCCACGAGCTGGAGTAGCCATACTCATGAACTGGGTAAATGTTACCCTCGAAGAGTTGGAATTAATGGGACAGAGTCATCAACTATTCATTCAAGCAAACTTTAATTTTTATTTAGCCATTGCACACATCAATCATCCACGCTCTAACTAAAAATTCACATCCCCCATAAACAAACAGAACTCCACCATCCGCTTTAAACTAGACACAAAAATGCAATTTCCTTCATTACTCAGGTGAACCCCATCATCTCGGAAAAGATCAAGCTGTTCTCCTTCCAAAGAATGATTATGGTACATATACCCTTTTTCCTTACACAAAAACCTTTGTAAAACATTATTTATTCTCCTTCCCCTCCACTTTGCTCCCCGACTCCAACTGGGTCTAAGAACAATGGAAGAGAACACTAGAATGGTGTCAGGGAAATACTCTAAAATCCACTTCAGATCTCCTTTCATCAAAGAAATCAATTCAAGATTCCTTTTTCTCCCCACGTCATTACCACCTAAGTGGATGATAATGCCAAGAGGAGTAGGGCAATGACCAGCCGCCTCCAACAAGAGTGGCCTCAAAGCTTTCCAGCGCATTCCCCTAACACCACCCCAAACTACTCTTATCTTGTTAGGATCACAGCCCAAATTCTCCATGCCCACTTGTAATGCCTTCTTATGGGCCCAATGTATATATGAATGTCCCACCACCCAAAGTTCTCGCACAGTCTGTTCATCTTCCACTATTTGGCATGAATCATCAGAATAAACAGACTCCTGATTCTTTTCTGGAGATTCTTCAGCATTGGGTAGGGAACTGGGTCCAGTAGCACAGCTTAATTGTTCTAGTTCAAAGTTCATGGTAGTGACTGTAGTAGGGTTTAGAGATTCTTCAAATAGTTCATAGATCCTCCGGGTGGATAAATTCTCAATTTCAGGTCCAAACTCTAGTTCAGGCATTTCTGCTTCAGCAGCATAACAGGACAGACAACTGCAGGGGCCATCAAAGATGGAGGATAGGTCTGGAATTTCTCTTTCTGCCATTTTCTTCCTTTGAGAAAGCAAGAGAAACATCTGAGGTTTTCTTATCAGGTCTCATCTTTACCTTACACATTGCTACACATGCACACATGATTATCTTAAAACACAAATACAAACATAGCACAGCTCCTAAGATCACCCCCAGAATTTTCAGTAGTCCTATCAGAAAGGTTTTAAACACTCCTCCTATTCCCTTGAACCATGATAGAGGGTTCAACCAGGATAGCAATCCCCCTCCCCATTCTGATATATCTAATGTATGATTAGCAACTTCATGCACTTTCCCCTGCAATTCCCCTGCTGCGGCTAGATGTTTTCCTATATCATAGCTATTATCAACTATATAAGTACAACATTCCTGCTCAATAACTTTACACAACCCTCCTTGTGAAGCAAATAATATGTCTAATCCCATGTGATTAGCAATTACCTGTCTTCGTATCTCTATTAGCTCATCTGTCTCTTCCTTTAGGGCCTCCAAGACATGTCCCAACATCATATTAGTAGCATTAGCATAATCATTTAACCTATTAATCATTTCATGTCCCCAGCCTGTGAATGAGGGGGCATAAGTCCATGTCTTAAATGCCTCCCCAAACAAAGAAACTGAGTACTTTTTCCCTATTCGCTCCATTTCCTTTTGTGCTGTAGTGATAGAGTATACCTTATCTTCCGTAGCTCTCTTGAATCTTTTTCCTTTATGGGCCTCTATTAGTTCTGTAGTATTAACAACTCTAGTAGTGTAAATCAGCCTAGCAAGCACACAAGTACCATTTGCTTTTACTGGTAGCCACTTATAGGCCTTTCGACCACACACATAATAATATGAACCTGGTAGGACTCTTGCTTCAACACTTATATGGTAAATTTTCAATTGGGAATCTACTATTTCCTGTAAAGAGCGATTGTACTTATTTAAGTCAGTAAACTCATAATCCTTCTCACATTCATCAGTTACATTTAACTCTTTCAATGACCTTTTCAAAGTTTCATCAAAACAGTTAGAGCAATCCCTAAGGCACTGACACATCGTCTGGTTTTCTATGCTAAAACAACCATTCACCACAACCTGAACATTCCCCGGATCCTGATAATAATCAGTAATCCCCATTTCAACCATCTCTGGGTCAGTACTATGGTTAAGGATTAGTCCTATTCCTTTTCCTGATATTCCCTGCACTAAAAGCCCTTTGTCTTCTACCAGTTTCCAAGGTTTCTCAGCTAGGGTACTATTGGCTGTTTCTTTTATCAATATTGCATAAAATAAATTGGGATCTGTAACTGCTATAGCTACTATCGGTTTATGTCTCACACTTGGGGGAATCATAGAACACACCCAACAGTTAGAGAGATTGAATTGAGTACTGATCACCTCATGTAACTGGATCATCCTATTCAGATAGGTTTGACCATCCACAAGCCCACACCACGCCAACAGCAGCAAGTTTTTCCAGGCACTCATGATCCTTCATCGGGTACTTTAAACACAGCACAACTTCTTGGTAGATGTTCCTGCAACGACTAGAGAGATATGATCACATTCTGAGCAGTGTCTTGCTGAGGACACAGAATCCTTAGGCAGGAGAACTGGTCCTACTGCTCAGATACAATTGCAGAATGTACACGTTTACAATGTGAAGCATGTATCCAAGTATCCCTGTTTTCCAGCTTCACTGCTGTAGCTGTAGTAAGTAGCACCTGGTAGGGTCCTGTCCACCTGGGATCCAGACCCCTCCTCTGATGCTTTTTCACCATTACCCAGTCACCTGGCTGCAGGTCATGAATCCCTTCAAGGGCATCTGGGTCTGGAAGAGATGAATATATTTTCTTGTGCAATTGATTTAAATGCCTGTGTAACCCGATGACATATTCAGTGAGTGACCCATATGATCTTGCTAAAGCCTGTGGATAGTACAAACCTGTCTTTGGTACTGATCCAAATAATATTTCATAGGGAGAGAGCTTCCCTTTTTGTTTCGGTGTAGTTCTCAATGCAAACAGAGCTATAGGCAACCCTTGCAGCCAATTTAGCCCTGTCTCAGCTGTAATTTTACTCAACTTGGCTTTTAGTAGCCCGTTGTATTTTTCTACCTTACCACTAGCTGTGGGGTTGTAAGGAGTGTGTAAGCGTTGATCAATGTTAAAGGCTGCAAGTACCTCTTTCATTACCTGCCCAGTAAAGTGACTTCCTCTATCTGACTCTAAGGTTTCAAAAACCCCATATCTACACACCACTTCCTGTATCAGCTTCTTTGCTGTTGCTGTGGCTGTAGCCTTCCGTATAGGCCACGCCTCCAACCAGCTTGAGAAGCAGTCCACACACGTGAGCACAAACTCATATAAACCTACCTTAGGTAATTGTATGTAGTCTATTTGTAATCTCTGGAAGGGATATAGAGCCCTCGGAATGTGACCCTGAGGAGTTTTTACACGTTTCCCTGGATTGTATTGTGCACAGATCAAGCAAGCCTGACAATACTGTTTAGCTACTTCTTCAATGCCTGGTGCATACCACAATTTCCATATCAGATCAACCATCCCCCCTTTGGCTACATGAGAAGGGAGATGTGCCATAGAACAAAGAGAAGGGTACATCGAAGGAGGGGCACACGGCCTCCCATCCTCATGGAGCCAAATACTGGTATCCTCATTGTAATGACAATTGTTCTTTTTCCACTTATTGATTACCTCTCGAGATGCTGTGCTCTGCAGTTGTTGTAGGGTTTGAGTGTTTGTATCCCCTTTTAGGAAATATACTCTTTCATCATCACTCACCACCAGGGGGAGCAAGGCAGCTGCTTTAGCTGCCTCGTCTGCCCTTTGGTTACCCATTGCAACAGCATCAGACGCTTTTGTGTGAGCCTTCACCTTGACCACTGCAACTGCAGCGGGCAAAGTGATAGCTTCAAGTAGGGCCTTCACCTGAGCAGAGTTTTTAATAGGTTTGCCCTGAGATGTCAAAAAATTACGGCTTTTCCATAAAATAGAGAAATCATGTGTAACACCGTGGGCATAACGAGAATCAGTGTATATATTCACTGATTTCCCTTCTGCCACTTCACATGCTTTTATCAAGGCCTCCAACTCTGCCACTTGGGCAGAACAATGATTTGGTAGAGCCCTCTGGAAAATTACTTTCTCTTGACTTACCACAGCCAAACCAGTGACGGGAGAACCTTTCTCAGTGTAATACCTGGAACCATCTACCCACAGTTCCAGCTCTGGGTTCTCCAGGGCAAAATCCTGTACCGTCACTGGGAGCTCATAGTAGGCCTCAGTTGTGTGACAACAGTCATGTACCCACTCCACTGGAGTAGGCCGAATGGGTAACAAAGTGGCTGGATTTAAAACATCACACCTCTTAATAATGATATTACTTGGTGTAAGCAAAGCCAGCTCATACTTAGTTAACCTCGCAGCAGATAAGTGTCTCGTGTTAAGATGTCCCAGCACCTGCTCCACTGCATGAGGGACCATGAGAATCAGGGTGTTCCCCAACACAATTTCAGCAGTTTTCTCTACTAACATGGCTGCTGCTGCCGTGGCTTTCACACAAGGTGCTGCTGTTGAGATTACAGGATCAAGAGGCTGGGAATAATATCCCACAGGTTTATGCTTATCAGCAGATTTCTGTGTTAACACTCCAGATGCCTGATTACCTGATTCATGACAGAATAGGTAAAAGTCCTTTTTATAGTCAGGCAGTGATAATGCTGGAGATGATATTATAGCCTCCTTTAATGCCTCTACAGCTTGTATCTCCTCAGCAGACAATTCAAAATGCACAACCTTACCTGAGGTTAAAGCATACAATGGTTTAGCTATTTGGGACATATTTGGGATCCATTGTCTGCAGTAACCAACCAAACCCAAAAATGCTCTTAGAGACCTTTGATTCTTTGGAAGGGGGTATGAACGTATCACCTCTTTCCTTTCTGAGGTTAGGTGTTTACCCCCTTTAAAGATACAGTGCCCCAGGAAAACAACTTTTTCCTGGCACCACTGTAGCTTATCTTTAGCTACCTTACAATTTTGTTCTGCCAAAAATTTTTTTTACAAAAGCATCATTACCATCAGTTTCAGATATTACTGACCACACTGGGGCCTCTGCCCGTCAATCCCTCTTTCCCCATGCATCCATGCCACTTTTCCTGGGTGCACGGCAAAATTTAGCAATGTGGCCAGGTTTTTGGCAGTTCAAACACACACCCATAGCTCTTGGTCTCCCACCCTCCCTCCCCTTTTCGTCCTGTGGGGCTTCTTTTGGTGGGAGGTAGGAGAGCAACACCTTTTGTGGCTTTCTTGCCTCCGTGTCATCCATATTCTTTTGGATATGGGATGCCACTGAGGTCATAGCTTGTAGGCTTATGGTCTTCCACTCAGGATAACGGGTGGTTAACTTTTCCTGAACAGATTTTTTCAAACCTGTACCCCACATGGTGACAATCATTGAGGCCAAGGCTGGACTATCTGGGTCCTGCCCAGTCTCAAGGACTGCATTCCTAAACCGATCAGTGCATTGGTGCACTTCCTCTTTACATTCTTGGGTCATTGAACTCACCTTATTCCAGGAAGCTGCCGGAGAGATCTTCCCTATCCTCTCCTTCAATTTCTCACACTCTTCTAGTGCCAATTTCGGTGAGTCCCGTTTGAAGACCCCTAAATATTCTGATTTTACTAACCTTGCCTCCTGTATCATAAGGTCAGCATCACTTATTCCTGACACCCCCTTTATGATTCGTAACATGTCCTCCCAATTTGCTCTGTGGCTTGCAGCTATGTTGCATAGCTGCTTAGCAAACAGATGAGGACTATGCCTAGGCTTGGGATTGAATTCAAGAAAGTATTCATCTCCCAGGAGTCCAGGGCATATGGTGAACTATAGTCACTGTTAATTCACTCTTATTATAAGCTCTCTGCTCTCTTACTGGTAATAACCTCCCTGTCCCCCCTTGTTTAGAAGTTATTACTTCTTCGTCATCTGAGTCAGGGGGGAGAGGTGGGTAAATTCTTTCTTGTTGCATACTCACACCTTGTATTGTTGTCATCCCGACAGGTGTTCTTAGGAAACTTTTATCCTGCCAACTTACCTCTGGCGAATCTTCTGTACTCAGCAACTTGGACGGAGGCATGCTACTCCATCCTGGCTTCTGATACCAATATTTACCCTTAGGTGTGTCTGGTATATATCCTTGCATCACCTCCTCTCTCATTGGCGCAGATGCTTCTATAGCACCTGTTCCAATAGGGGTAGATGATGTGACATATGGTGGTGGGGACCCACTACTAGATATTAGTTGGTCAGAGACAGGCTTACTTGGGTTTCTGATGAGTGTTTTTGCTAACATATGTGTACTAGCAATCATTTCCTCTGATAACTCACCTTCTTCCTCCGATACCTTGGGCAGTGTTGCAACTAGGACCTTAGCTGTTTTCCCATATGCCCTTGCCTCCCATCTGGCCCATGCTGCAACTTCATTAGGCTCAGTCATCCTACTCTTAAAGTTATGGTGTAATGCTGTCCAAACTCTGACATCAAATGTTCCCTGTATGGGTACCGGCCAATCCGTTGCCTTTGCCAAACTGTGCCATTTCTTTAGGTACTTCACTACCCACTTTCCATAGCGGGCCTTGACTTCCTCCCGGGGTGTCAATGGCGCCCCGTAAACTTTAGCACCTCCTCCCACCTGATTCCCCATTACTGGATCGTCAGTGAGGTTCCAGTTACTTTTCCTTTCCTATG
This sequence comes from Lithobates septentrionalis, assembly GCA_037952835.1. Classification (NCBI taxonomy): domain Eukaryota; kingdom Metazoa; phylum Chordata; class Amphibia; order Anura; family Ranidae; genus Lithobates; species Lithobates septentrionalis. The sequence goes on from JBBDGP010002832.1 coordinate 247,477, forward strand.
GGAGCTGGCCAATACTCCCCTTGTGCTCTCTTCCACTGAAAGCACGTCCTCACCCCCTACTTGGATGAGGCTGTATACTGGACTTTTGTGGCACAGTTTGTTATAGCATGAATTGGAGATCACACACAGGGAAACCACGCTGTCTATCTCTCCAGATCTTTAGCAGCATACACACCACAAACAATATGATATAACAGATGAACAAGGTTTCTACTAACACCCCAAGTTGCCCACATTCATTGCTTGAACACATCAGCAAGGTTATGCAATTTTATGTATTCTCCCCCTTCTAGCGTGTTGTGCTCTGGGGGTACGGTTCTATCTCTTGGTCTAAGCACAATTATTGCTAATAGTAACCAAGCAATTGCCCCCAATAAAACCGTCAGTATTTCAAAAACAAGTAAAGAATTTGTACAAAGATTACCAGTACTATTCATTTAGGCAAAATCTTATTTTACTCTATGAACCCCGTTAGAAAAAAACCCCATTCATACAGGGTAGCTGTTAACACCTTTCAATTAGTATGCATGAGTATCAATAATTAGTATAGTTTTATGACATTTAGACAATACACTTTCACTCAGAGGGCACCTGTTGACGTCATAGGCATCAAAACAGCACATACATGTATGGCCTCACCTTAGGCTATAAACCCAGGCTTTCCAGCTTTTGACGTTTAGGCAACCCTCTCATTCACACTTAAAACAATTTAGTACTCTGCGTTAGTTAAAAAGACAACTGTTTAATATAACAGACAATAATGTTCACTCTTCACATTTGCTTGGAAAGGGGTTCTCCTCACCTTGAGACCCCAACTTTCCCCACACACTCACACTTTCATACACCTCTGTTGGACTGACCAGGCGTGAAGCTAGCGCAGCCTAATTCTTCGTAAATCCCGAAGGACTTACAACCAGCAGCCCTAATGACTATGGCTCAGGAACCCATTCATTCAAGTTAGTAGACAAACAAGACATAAAATATCACCCCTTTTGCCCAGGTTCTTTTGATTGCGTTTTGACACACGATCTGTGTTCCCCCCGCCGTACAAGATCAATCAGACAATCAGGGAGAACATTTTTATTCACCCTTGGGCCCTTGTCTCATTGCAGTTGCACGTCAGATAGACCACAGATCCTGTGTTCAGTTTGGCAATCCGGGTCCTTCTACGGCACCATTGATGTAAAAGGATTAATTACCTGAAAACAAAATGGCTCCAAATTCAAAGAGTTTATTGCATATATATATATGGAGAACAGAGCTTGTACACAGAATGTGTGTGTCTTAGCCCTGCTCTAGAGAATATGACAACTTTCATACTTTTATACCCATTCTATGGTAGACACACCTAGCTTTTCTGCTTTATCGATATTTTTCAGAGCTATGATGACGTAGAATGATGACTTAACATTTCGTGACTTATTGTTATCAGCGCATCACATACAATGACTTGCATCTTCACACTACTGCTTACAATGTGATTACCATCTATAACAGCTTACTTTACAGAATGTTTATCTTAACTTGCTGGCAACATACATTTTAAGAGAAAAACATGTTTGTTCACTTGTTCTGTAGTGCTGACAGAAGAATACACAATATAATGAATGTATTAACACATCAAACCTATATATATTAGTGATACAGCACTGATCATAAATTTCCCTACACAAAACATAATGTGTAAAAAAAAAAAAAAATACTGATCACTTCGCCAGAGTAGTAATTCGAATTTTTGGATTTTCTTTCTTATTTTCGGATTTTCGAATTGTCGAATTTACAAATTTATGAAAATTGCAATCATAACGAACGACCTAAAAAACAAAAAAAACAAAACAAAAAAAAAATAATAATAATACGAAAACGCAAACGAACTAATTTTTCGGCGGTGCACGTGTCTTGTTCTTCGTGAAGTCTGGAGAAGGCATTGTGACTTCACTTTGCAGTTCTGGGCCAGTCACTCAAAATATTGAAGTCAACCAATCACCTAGGCGGTTAGCAATGGGATCCATATTCGTCTTAGTACCAATGTCAATTATACTGAGCCTTTAAATGTAGAAAATGACAAATCCAATATGAGTAATTATCTATATTCTCCTTGCAGGCTCTCATACTCATTCAACAATCGTTCTTTGAATGTCTTAGTGTCACTGTATTTAACTACTGGTAAGTTATCCCAATGTTATTATATGGAGGAGGGGGTGGTGCACAGGGTTATGGGTAAGGCCACCCTAACTTCCATCTCACAGGACAACAATCTGAGCTCCAGAAGACTGAGAATGACCGTCACTGGGGAATGTCACCTGAGCAGATAAAGTGACTGTAAAGAAGAAATAAAAAAATTTAAATAACAAACATGTTATACTTACCTGCTCTGTGTAATGGTTTTGCACAGAGCAGCCCCGATCCTCCTCTTCTCGGGTCCCCAGCTGGCTCTCCTTGCTCCTCCCCCCTTTTGAGTGCCCCCATACAGTGCATCCGGAAAGTATTCACAGCGCTTCACTTTTTCCACATTTTGGTATGTTACAGCCTTATTCCAAAATGGATTAAATTTATTATTTTCCTCAAAATTCTACAAACAATTCCCCATAATGACAACGTGAAAGAAGTTTGTTTGAAATCTTTACAAATTTATTAAAAATAACAAATGAAAAAAATCCCATGTACAGAAGTATCACAGCCTTTGCTCAGTACTTTGGTGAAGCTCCTTTGGCACCAATTACACCCTCAAGTCTTGTTGAGTATGATGCTACAAGTTTGGCACACCTATTTTTGGGCAGTTTCTCCCATTATTCTTTGCAGGACCTCTCAAGCTCCATCAGGTTGGATGGGGAGTGTCGGTGCACAGCTGTTTTCAGATCTCTCCAGAGATGTTCAACATGGTTCAAGTCTGGGCTCTGGCTGGGCCACTCAAGGACATTCACAGAGTTGTCCCATAGCCATTTCTTATCTTGGCTGTGTGCTTAGGGTCATTGTCCTGTTGGAAGATGAACCTTCACCCCAGTCTGAGGTCCAGAGCGCTCTGGAGCAGGTTTTCATGAAGGATGTCTCTGTACATTGCTGCATTCATCTTTACCTCGATCCTGACTAGTCTCTCAGTTCCTGCCGCTTAAAAACATCCCCACAGCATGATGCTGCCACCACCATGCTTCACTGTAGGGATGGTATTGGCCAGGTGATGAGCAGCACCTGGTTTTCTCCGGACATGACGTTTGCCATTCAGGCCAAAGAGTTCAAGCTTTTTTTCATCAGCCCAGAGAATTTTGTTTCTAATGGTCAGAGAGCAGTGGCGTCTCCAGCTTTCATATTTAGGGGGGACACATGGGGGGACAGGGACAAAACTACGACCCCACAACGGCCCTTTCACATGTTCTGCAGTGAGCTCCCTTCCTACTGTATTGGGCCCCCCTAGGGTGGCAGAAAACAAGAGATATATGTCACCAGCATACCAAGAAAATATAAGGGTCCAAAGCAGTGGGAGAACTATCAGGGTTGCAAAGGTTGTCTTGCCACCGGGCCCTGGTGTTCTGCCACTGTGGGGTTCCCCAGCCTCCTCTTGCTGTCCTGCCCCTGCTATTGACAGCACTGGTCTGGCATCTCTTGGAATTTACAGGCTGGTTCTCCTGTCGTAAGGATGGGAGAAATCAGTCTGTTTTTCCAGTAACTGAGAGTCCTGGTGGAGTCCTTCCTGCAACTCGCTCTTCTCCCTGCCAATGAGGATGCAGGGGAAGGAGCAGATCGGGCGGCCGTGGTTGTGTGAGCGCTCGCATTATGCAGTGTCAGCGAGCAGAGGGAGGGAGGAGGAAAAAAAAAAGAAAAAAAAAATTTTTTTTTTTTTAAATGGGGGGGGGGGGGGGGGGGGCACTGTTAACTGTGGGACCTTATATAGACAGCTGTGTGCCTTTCCAAATCACGTCCAATCAACCGAATTTACCACAATCAAGTTGTAGAAACATCTCAAGGATGATCAGTGGAAACAGGAGGCACCTGAGCTCAATTTTGATCACGCTTACTTCTGTACATGGGATTTTTTTTTTTTCGTTTTTTTATTTTTAATAAGTTTGCAAAGATTTCAAACAAATTTCTTTCACTTTGTCATTATAGGGGATTGTAGAATTTTGAGGAAAATAATGAATTTAATTAATTGTGGAATAAGGCTGTAATAAAACAAAATGTGGAAAAAAGTGAAGTGCTGTGAATACTTTGCGGATGCACTGTAGCAAGCCGCTTGCTCTCGGGGCACTCGTGCGGGCTCAATCCTGAGCAGGCTCTCTGTGTCCATTGACACATAGAGTGTGGCTCTGCCCCGCCCCCCACTCTCTCCTCACTGGCTGTAATTGACAGCAGCAGGAGCCAATGGCTCCCACTGATGCTTCCATGTACAGCGAGGAGAGAGAGTAGAGAGAGCCGCTGCTATCGGGCACAGCGCTGGAATGATTTTGGGCTCAGATAAGTATAAGGGGGGCTGGATGGGGGAGCAGAACACAGAAGGTTTCTTTTTATCCTAATGCAGAGAATGCATTAGCATACCTCCCAACTTTTGGCACAACCTGCATTGCGCAAGTAGCACCTCACGCCAAAAGTAAGCCTTTGTGCACTGGTGAGCAGTCATGTTGGAACAGGAAGGGGCCATCCCCAAACTGTACCCACAAAGCATAAAATTGTCCAAAATGTCTTGGTATGCTGACGCCTTAAGAGTTCCCTTCACTGGAACTAAGGGGCCAAGCCCAACCCCTGAAAAATAACCCCACACCATAATCCCCCCTGCCCCACACCATAATTCCCCCTCCACCAAATTATTTGGACCAGTGCACAAAGCAAGATCCATAAAGACATGGATGAGCGAGTTTGGGGTGGAGGAACATGACTGGCCTGCACAGAGTCCTGACCTCAACCCGATAGAACACCTTTGAGATCAGTGCCTGACCTCACAAATGCGCTTCTGGAAGAATGGTCAAACATTCCCATAGACACACTCCTAAACTTTGTGGACAGCCTTCCCAGAAGAGTTGAAGCTGTTATAGCTGCAAAGGGAGGGCCAACTCAATACTGAACCCTACGGACTAAGACTGGGATGTCATTAAAGTTCGTGTAAAGGCAGGCGTCCCAATACTTTTGGTAATACAGTGTAGTGTGAATGAGCCCTTACACTGTGGTAGCTTCTTCTGAGGGCAGAGTTCCTCCTTTTGCATTCAGAGATTCAGCGTAAAGGATAAGTTCACCTTTTGGAATAAAATAATGAATGCACGTCTTTTTGCAGGTAAGAAAAAATGTGCATTTTTTTTCTTCTAAGGAGCCTGCAGAGCATTGCACCTGTGATCAGCAGATCGCGGATGCAATGTCAGGATCCTGCAGACTCTCTGCATAGCTGTCTGCCTGTACCTCCGATACAGGGAGTCAGTTACTTGAGAGTAGGAAGATCAATGAACGACGAGAGCGCTCACCAGCTCCCTCGCAGTTCATTGGGAAGTGCAAGCCTCAACTGGTGGGACGGAAGGCGGTGGAAGGCAGTGGGAGGGAGGGGAGACCTGTTTCTGCCGCATGTAAAAGCGATCCAGCAGCTATTTAGTTGCTTGGATTGCTTTTACTTTATTCAGCATTGCCAGTTGGAAAAAAAAAGGATTTATGGCTGCAGCCATCTCCCCGATATAACCACTGAGACTCATGGACATACAGGTACGTCCATTTGAAGGAAGTGGTTAGAAGATCAATGTATGTGGTATTTTGCTCAGACATTATACATAGTACGGGGTTTATAGAAGGAGAAATATGTCTGTGTGAGGGGCAGATCTGAGCAGGAAAAGGCAAAGAAGGTTGAGATATTTCTATGTGTTTTCTCTACAGGGAAGGTTCCACCATGACCAACGCTTCAGCACAATTCCCGGCTGACAATCACACCGATGCAACAGTACAGACAGTCTTTGATATGAATGGGCGAGCTAATGGCACCATCGGGGGCATCCCTCTTATTTTCGACAACACAACGACTCCAGGTAGGTGAAACCATAAAGGAGTATTCATTAACCACTTGCTTACCGGGCACTTAAACCCCCTTCCTGCCCAGATCCATTTTTAGCTTTCAGCGCAGTCACACTTTGAATGACAATTGCGCGGTCATGCAACACTGTAAATGTAATTTTTATCATTTTTTTCCACACAAATTGAGTTTTCTTTTGGTGGTATTTAATCACCACTAGGGCGACACTGATAGGCACTGATAAGACGGCACTGATGGGCACTGATAAGACGGCACTGATCGATCCTGATGGGTGGCACTGATGGGTGGCACTGATGAGTGGCACTTATGGGTGGCACTGATAGATGTCACTGGTGGACACTGATAGGTGGCACAGATGGGCACTGGTAGGTGGCACTGATGGGCATTGGTAGGTGGTATTGATAGGCAGCACTGGTGATGAGGCACTGATTGGTGACATTTATAGGTGGCACTGATAGGTGGCGCTGGTGGGCACTGGTAGGTGACACTGTGGGCACTGATGGGTGGTACTGTGGACACTGGTAGGTGGCGCTGGTTGGCACTGGTAGGTGGCACAGAAGCCTCTGCAGAGACTCTGCAGATAGGGATTGATGTCCCTCTCACAGCCGCCGGTGATCGGCTTTTTTTTTCTCCTCACACTACCAGCATGAGGAGAAAAATTAGCCGATTACCGGCTCTGTTTACATCACATGATCAGCTGTCATTGGCTGACAGCTGATCACGTGGTAAGGGGTTGGGATCGATAATCAAATGGCCATTGCATATGAAATATTGGGCATTTAGCAGTAAGACCTATAACCTTGGTACACAGCAAGGCACATACAATGCCTATGTGAACAGGTTACAGGAGGGCAGAGGAATGGCTCTTATGAGATCAGACCTCTCCCTACTGCTCCTCCACACATAAATGCAGAACAATAAATAACAAGTACAGCTTTTAGCAAGGAGAAAACTTGTATTAGCAATTCAACCGGCTCTTACAGAGAGTTCTTGGAGAATTATAGCTCTATGAGCTTCAGTAAAACAAATCCCTGAAGTGGGGAGGGAGGTGAAAGTAGGGAGGTTGTGTGGCAATCCGGTGGATCTTCAGCTAGCTTTTTAAGATGTTTTATTGCATGCAAGAAACTTTGGATGGTAAAGTAAAGTAGCTGACCCAATAGGCTGTGTATAACCAGCAGACAATCTTCCTGTGAAAATCAAAATTGTAACTGGATTCACAGTGATGCCGACTTAATGATGTTACATTCTGTGGAACTACCAGCAACACCAAAACAATGGATGGCAAGAAGTCTGTATATAGTGTCTATGACATGTTGGTACAGATCCTTGAACTAAAGATGATAATGAATGCGAGAGACAATCATGAAGAAACAGTTTTTACCCAGAATGCACATCATTTTGGTGAATGTGATATGAGCCCCCTAAAGGCTGTAACCCTGAAAAATGTGTACTATGTTAACAAAGAACTGGAGTATGATGGTCTATATATTTCCAACCGCCCAAATGAGGTTTGGATGCCCAAGCTGCACTTCCTCAGGATTATGCCCCTTATTTACAAGGGGGGAAAAAATTGCCATAGTTTTTTTTACAGTGCCTTGAAAAAGTATTCATACCCCTTGAAATTTTCCACATTTCGTCATGTTATAACCAAAAACGTCAATTTATTTTATCGGGATTTTATGTGATAGACCAACACAAAGTGGCACATAATTGTGAAGTGGAAGGAAAATGATAAATGGTTTTCAACATTTTTACAAATAAATATGTGAAAAGTGTGGGGGGTACATTTGTATGGCGCCCCCCGGAGTCAATACTTTGTAGAACCGCCTTTCTCTGCAATTACAGCTGCAAGTCTTTTTGGGGATGTCTCTACCAGCTTTGCACATCTAGAGAGGGACATTTTTGCCCATTCTTCTTCTTTGCAAAATAGCTCAAGCTCTGTCAGATTGGATGGAGAGCATCTGTGAACAGCAATTTTCAAATCTTGCCACAGATTCTCAATAGGATTTAGGTCTGGACTGTGACTGGGCCATTCTAACACATGAATATGCTTTGATCTAAACCATTCCATTGTAGCTCTGGCTGTATGTTTCGGGTCGTTGTCCTGCTGGAAGGTGAACCTCCGCCCCAGTCTCAAGTCTTTTGCAGACTCTAATAGGTTTTCTTCTAAGATTGTCCTGTATTTGTCTCCATCCATCTTCCCATCAACTCTGACCAGCTTTCCTGTCCCTGCTGAAAAAAAGAATCCGCACAAAATGATGCTGCCACCACCATGTTTCACGGTGGGGATGGTGTGTTCAGGGTGATGTGCAGTGCTAGTTTTCCACCACACATAACGTTTTGCTTTTAGGCCAAAAAGTTCAATTTTGGTCTCATCTGACCAGAGCACCTTCTTCCACATGTTTGCTGTGTCCTCCACATGGCTTCTCACAAACTACAAACAGGACTTCTTATGACTTTCTTTCTACAATGTCTTTCTTCTTGTCACTCTTCCATAAAGGTCAGATTTGTGGAGAACACGACTAATGGGGCGTACACACGGTCGGACTTTTCAGCTACAAAAGTCCGACAGCCTGTCCGACAGACTTTCGACGGACTTTTGGCGGACTTTCGACGGACTTGCGGCGGACTTTCTAACGAACAGACTTGCCTACACACGATCACACAAAAGTCCGTCGAATTCTTACGTGATGACGTACACCGGACTAAAATAAGGAAGTTCATAGCCAGTAGCCAATAGCTGCCCTAGCGTGGGTTTTTGTCCGTCGGACTAGCATACAGACGAGCGGATTTTTCGACCGGACTCGAGTCCGTCGGAAAGATTTGAAGCATGTTTCAAATCTAAAGTCCGTCGGATTTGAGGCTGAAAAAGTCAGTTGAAAGTCCGGAGAAGCCCACACACGATCGGATTTCCAGCCAGCTTTAGTCCGTCAGCGTCCGTTGGACTTTTGTAGCTGAAAAGTCCGACCGTGTGTACGCCCCATAATAGTTGTCCTGTGGACAGATTCTCCCACCTGAGCTGTGTATCTCTGCAGCTCCTCCAGAGTTACCATGGGCCTCTTGGCTGCTTCTCTGATGAATGCTCTCCTTGCCGGCCGGTCAGTTTAGGTGGACGGCCATGTCTTGGTAGATTTGTAGTTGTACCATACTCTTTCTATTTTCCGATGATGGATTGAACAGAGCTCCGTGAGATGTACAAAGATTGGGATATCTTTTTATAACTTAACCCTGCTTTAAACTTCACAACTTTCCTGCCTGGTGTGTTCCTTGGCCTTCACGATGCTTTTTGTTCACTAAGGTTCTCTAACAAACCTCCGATGGCTTCACAGAACAGCTGTATTTATACTGAGATGAAATTACACACAGGTGGACTCTATTTACTAATTAGGTGACTTCTGAAGGCAATTGGTTCCACTAGGTTTTAGTTAGGGGTATCAGAGTAAAGGCGGCTGAATACAAATGTACCCCCCACTTTTCGGATATTTATTTGTAAAAAAAAAAATTGAAAGCCATTTATCATTTTCCTTCCACTTCACAATTATGTGCCACTTTCTGTTGGTTTATCACATAAAATTCCATCAAAATACATTTACATTTTTGGTTGAACCATGACAAAATGTGGAAAATTTGAAGGGGTATGAATACTTTTTCAACCCACTGTATATACAATAGAAAGGTTATATAAATTAAGAAGAACATGATAATCTATGATAATCGTTTTTCTTGGGGCAAATCTATTTCTGTTTGTAACTGAAATTCCTCAAACATTCATACATTTTGGTTCTTTCCACCTTTAAAGAAGGAAAAGTTCAATAATACATTCATGTTAAAAGACATTGACCGTCCCCCTGGGGAACTCAGATTGGTGGGATGTTTAATCAGCGCTCAGTAACCAAAAATCTGTAGAATCTGATAAAATCAGTAATGATAGAGGGAGGATAAAATGGGATTGGCAATAGTTTCTGAACTTAATATGTATCCAGTGGCGGGCACTCCATCAGGGGTGCAGGGGCGGTGCCCCCCTAATCCATGCGCCCAGCCCCTAATCTACATGCAGGGTGCCGGACGCATGGATTTTAATGGGGGTTTTTTTTTTTAGGACATGATTAGAGCCCGAGGCTCTAATTGGCTTCAAAAAAGGGTGGGCTCAGGGTGAAGAGCACTGCGCCCTGAGCCCACCCAGTTGTGTGACAATAGCGAATTAATATTTACTATCGTCTTCCTGATTCTCCTCCTGGCCAATCAGGAAGCGGGTCCTGAAACCTGATTGGCCGAGAGGAGAGGCGACCATATTGGCTGCCGAGGAGGAGACGCCGAGCAGTAGACACCAAGGAGGAGATGCCGAGAAGGAGACACCGAGTGGGAGACGCAGGCTCGTGACCTAGATGGGGTAAGTGACCGACTTACAGGTGTGTGGGGTGGAGATGGTGGCGGGTGGTTTGTTTGCAGCCCCTCCAAAAAAATGGAGCACCAGCCGCCATTGTATATAACACAAAAACAATGTTCCTTACATCTCATTGCAGAACCAGCAACTACTACAGCTTCAACAACACCTGCCGAGACAACTACAATTGTAGCACCCACATCTTCATCAACACTTACTACAACTATACCAGCTACAACTCCAGGAGCCACTACAACACCTGCATCAACTACTCCTGCAGAAACGACTACAACACCTGCATCAACTACTCCTGCAGGAACAACTACAACACCTGCATCAACTACTTCTACAGAAACGACTACAACACCTGCATCAACTACTCCTGCAGGAACAACTACAACACCTGCATCAACTACTCCTGCAGGAACAACTACAACACCTGCATCAACTACTCCTGCAGGAACAACTACAACACCTGCATCAACTACTTCTACAGAAACGACTACAACACCTGCATCAACTACTCCTGCAGGAACAACTACAACACCTGCATCAACTACTCCTGCAGAAACAACTACAACACCTGCATCAACTACTCCTGCAGGAACAACTACAACACCTGCATCAACTACTTCTACAGAAACGACTACAACACCTGCATCAACTACTCCTGCAGGAACAACTACAACACCTACAGCAGCACAAACTACAACTACAGCAGCTCCTACGCCCCCACCTGCTAATCCAAAAATCTATATTTACAGATTCCATTTTAGAATGGATCGGGCATTCATACCAGCATATAAGGATCCTTCATCCCAAGACTACCAGGAACTTACTAAAATAGTTGTGAAATATGTGAGTATAAGAACATCTGTTATTGACCTAAATGTTATCAGGAGTTTCTTAAAGGTATTTTAAATGCAGATAAAAGGTGCACATTGCCGGAGGTAAGATCCGCTTTAATATATCATATTCACCGCATGCAGGCAGCGGGTTACAAGTTAAAAGGCAAAACATTCGTTTTCCTGAAGACTTATTTATCGTCTGTTGTGAATAGTTTTGAAAAGTAACATATCAGATTACACACATAGCTAAATGTCTCAGAGGATGGAGACACCCCTCCCTCTCTCCTAACAAAAATAGGACCCCCTCCTCTGAGTTGTCAGTTAGACAGAGGCAGCCAACAAGCGTGCAGGCCCTGCTGACCATGTGCTGCATCTACAATGAGTGTGATGCAAACTGATGTTATAAAGGCATCTCATAACAAATATTATTAATCAAATGTATAAAATAACACTTGCTAATGATAACATAATAAAGAAATCATCACTTTATAAATGTATATAAAAGAATTTAAAAAAATCAATTAAAATAAAATTACAAAGAAAAATTATAAATTGGTCCTAGGGGGAGGTGTGGGCTGTGGTCGCAGACTTTGGAAAATTACATTTTTTTGGCTGTCATGTGAATATATTATCTTCAATACTTTAACCACACCCCCCCCCCCCCCACCCGCCTACAGTAAATTGCGCAGGTCTCTTGTTTTATTCGGGTGGCGCAGGGCCGCTCTGCGATGTGATCTGTCATCAGCTGCATCCACTGAACACAGCCTTTGACTGACCACTGTACCGGTACTATGTGACCACTGTAACCAATCACAGCAGGTCACATAACAGCTATACACAATGGATGACTTCCTTTCAAGCCATTCATTGGGTACAATTGTGTTGCTAGCTGTGATTGGTCACAGTGATCACATGGCACAGACTGGGCCAATCACAGCCCATCTGTGCCATGTAATCAGATGTGGCCAATCGCAAGCTAATCACAACAAAACAAACTGAATGAATCCAGTTATTCAGTAAAATGTTTGCTTAGAGCAAAGAAATTCATTGCTATATGCAAACATAATGTGTAAAAAAAAAAAAAAATACTGATCACTTCGCCAGAGTAGTAATTCGAATTTTTGGATTTTCTTTCTTATTTTCGGATTTTCGAATTGTCGAATTTACAAATTTATGAAAATTGCAATCATAACGAACGACCTAAAAAACAAAAAAAACAAAACAAAAAAAAAATAATAATAATACGAAAACGCAAACGAACTAATTTTTCGGCGGTGCACGTGTCTTGTTCTTCGTGAAGTCTGGAGAAGGCATTGTGACTTCACTTTGCAGTTCTGGGCCAGTCACTCAAAATATTGAAGTCAACCAATCACCTAGGAGGTTAGCAATGGGATCCATATTCGTCTTAGTACCAATGTCAATTATAGTGATAAATAAATACAAATCTTGCGAGCTACTAATAATATATTAGACTGAAAGCCTTGAAAGAAGCATCCTGTTGATGTGAGGAAATGTAATAATGCCTTTCAGCCGCTGCCATATGTTGTGTTTAAATCAAACAATTATATATAAATATTGTGCCGTATACTTGCAGTATTATGTAGAGATATTTACACAGGGCAGCACAATATTTATATATAATGTCTATTATAGTGTATGTTCAGCTAAAACTTTTTAAAACTTTTTGGATGGAGTGAAGAAGGTTTAGATTTAGAACCTCTGTTAGTTGTTTTTTTTTAGCTATCCGGGGCTCTAGCAGAGACATTTTGCCTGACTTCCAGGTGACAAAAAAGAATTTAGAGATACTCTAAAAAGGGACATAGACAGATGTAAAAATCTAACAGAGGCTCTAGCCTTTCCCTACTCTACTGAAAAAAAAATGTATTTCTGCCTTTGTAGATAATGGAGATTTCTCCTCACTTCCTGTCTATTAAAAAAGTTGCCATCAGCGCAGGAAGTGAAGGAAAATCTCCCGATCACCCTGGATATGAGCAAAAATGCCATAGAGATTGTAATCCTTCCACATTCCTTCCACATCCTCTTCAAAAAAAAAAAAACTTTGGCTTGACTTACACTTGAAATTACATTTTAACATCTGAAACTCTCAAATGAAATACTGAGCCTTTAAATGTAGAAAATGACAAATCCAATATGAGTAATTATCTATATTCTCCTTGCAGGCGCTCATACTCATTCAACAATCGTTCTTTGAATGTCTTAGTGTCACTGTATTTAACTACTGGTAAGTTATCCCAATGTTATTATATGGAGGAGGGGGTGGTGCACAGGGTTATGGGTAAGGCCACCCAAACTTCCATCTCACAGGACAACAATCTGAGCTCCAGAAGACTGAGAATGACCGTCACTGGGGAATGTCACCTGAGCAGATAAAGTGACTGTAAAGAAGAAATAAAAAAATTTAAATAACAAACATGTTATACTTACCTGCTCTGTGTAATGGTTTTGCACAGAGCAGCCCCGATCCTCCTCTTCTCGGGTCCCCAGCTGGCTCTCCTTGCTCCTCCCCCCTTTTGAGTGCCCCCATACAGTGCATCCGGAAAGTATTCACAGCGCTTCACTTTTTCCACATTTTGGTATGTTACAGCCTTATTCCAAAATGGATTAAATTTATTATTTTCCTCAAAATTCTACAAACAATTCCCCATAATGACAACGTGAAAGAAGTTTGTTTGAAATCTTTACAAATTTATTAAAAATAACAAATGAAAAAAATCCCATGTACAGAAGTATCACAGCCTTTGCTCAGTACTTTGGGGAAGCTCCTTTGGCACCAATTACACCCTCAAGTCTTGTTGAGTATGATGCTACAAGTTTGGCACACCTATTTTTGGGCAGTTTCTCCCATTATTCTTTGCAGGACCTCTCAAGCTCCATCAGGTTGGATGGGGAGTGTCGGTGCACAGCTGTTTTCAGATCTCTCCAGAGATGTTCAACATGGTTCAAGTCTGGGCTCTGGCTGGGCCACTCAAGGACATTCACAGAGTTGTCCCATAGCCATTTCTTATCTTGGCTGTGTGCTTAGGGTCATTGTCCTGTTGGAAGATGAACCTTCACCCCAGTCTGAGGTCCAGAGCGCTCTGGAGAAGGTTTTCATGAAGGATGTCTCTGTACATTGCTGCATTCATCTTTACCTCGATCCTGACTAGTCTCTCAGTTCCTGCTGCTTAAAAACATCCCCAGAGCATGATGCTGCCACCACCATGCTTCACTGTAGGGATGGTATTGGCCAGGTGATGAGCAGCACCTGGTTTTCTCCGGACATGACGTTTGCCATTCAGGCCAAAGAGTTCAAGCTTTTTTTCATCAGCCCAGAGAATTTTGTTTCTAATGGTCAGAGAGCAGTGGCGTCTCCAGCTTTCATATTTAGGGGGGACACATGGGGGGACAGGGACAAAACTACGACCCCACAACGGCCCTTTCACATGTTCTGCAGTGAGCTCCCTTCCTACTGTATTGGGCCCCCCTAGGGTGGCAGAAAACAAGAGATATATGTCACCAGCATACCAAGAAAATATAAGGGTCCAAAGCAGTGGCAGAACTATCAGGGTTGCAAAGGTTGTCTTGCCACCAGGCCCTGGTGTACTGACACTGTGGTGTTCCCCAGCCTCCTCTTGCTGTCCTGCCCCTGCTATTGACAGCACTGGTCTGGCATCTCTTGGAATTTACAGGCTGGTTCTCCTGTCGTAAGGATGGGAGAAATCAGTCTGTTTTTCCAGTAACTGAGAGTCCTGGTGGAGTCCTTCCTGCAACTCGCTCTTCTCCCTGCCAATGAGGATGCAGGGGAAGGAGCAGATCGGGCGGCCGTGGTTGTGTGAGCGCTCGCATTATGCAGTGTCAGCGAGCAGAGGGAGGGAGGAGAAAAAAAAAAAGAAAAAAAAAATATTTTTTTTTTTAAATGGGGGGGGGGGGGGGGGGCACTGTTAACTGTGGGACCTTATATAGACAGCTGTGTGCCTTTCCAAATCACGTCCAATCAACCGAATTTACCACAATCAAGTTGTAGAAACATCTCAAGGATGATCAGTGGAAACAGGAGGCACCTGAGCTCAATTTTGATCACGCTTACTTCTGTACATGGGATTTTTTTTTTTTCGTTTTTTTTTTTTTAATAAGTTTGCAAAGATTTCAAACAAATTTCTTTCACTTTGTCATTATAGGGGATTGTAGAATTTTGAGGAAAATAATGAATTTAATTAATTGTGGAATAAGGCTGTAATAAAACAAAATGTGGAAAAAAGTGAAGTGCTGTGAATACTTTGCGGATGCACTGTAGCAAGCCGCTTGCTCTCGGGGCACTCGTGCGGGCTCAATCCTGAGCAGGCTCTCTGTGTCCATTGACACATAGAGTGTGGCTCTGCCCCGCCCCCCACTCTCTCCTCACTGGCTGTAATTGACAGCAGCAGGAGCCAATGGCTCCCACTGATGCTTCCATGTACAGCGAGGAGAGAGAGTAGAGAGAGCCGCTGCTATCGGGCACAGCGCTGGAATGATTTTGGGCTCAGATAAGTATAAGGGGGGCTGGATGGGGGAGCAGAACACAGAAGGTTTCTTTTTATCCTAATGCAGAGAATGCATTAGCATACCTCCCAACTTTTGGCACAACCTGCATTGCGCAAGTAGCACCTCACGCCAAAAGTAAGCCTTTGTGCACTGGTGAGCAGTCATGTTGGAACAGGAAGGGGCCATCCCCAAACTGTACCCACAAAGCATAAAATTGTCCAAAATGTCTTGGTATGCTGACGCCTTAAGAGTTCCCTTCACTGGAACTAAGGGGCCAAGCCCAACCCCTGAAAAATAACCCCACACCATAATCCCCCCTGCCCCACACCATAATTCCCCCTCCACCAAATTATTTGGACCAGTGCACAAAGCAAGATCCATAAAGACATGGATGAGCGAGTTTGGGGTGGAGGAACATGACTGGCCTGCACAGAGTCCTGACCTCAACCCGATAGAACACCTTTGAGATCAGTGCCTGACCTCACAAATGCGCTTCTGGAAGAATGGTCAAACATTCCCATAGACACACTCCTAAACTTTGTGGACAGCCTTCCCAGAAGAGTTGAAGCTGTTATAGCTGCAAAGGGAGGGCCAACTCAATACTGAACCCTACGGACTAAGACTGGGATGTCATTAAAGTTCGTGTAAAGGCAGGCGTCCCAATACTTTTGGTAATACAGTGTAGTGTGAATGAGCCCTTACACTGTGGTAGCTTCTTCTGAGGGCAGAGTTCCTCCTTTTGCATTCAGAGATTCAGCGTAAAGGATAAGTTCACCTTTTGGAATAAAATAATGAATGCACGTCTTTTTGCAGGTAAGAAAAAATGTGCATTTTTTTTCTTCTAAGGAGCCTGCAGAGCATTGCACCTGTGATCAGCAGATCGCGGATGCAATGTCAGGATCCTGCAGACTCTCTGCATAGCTGTCTGCCTGTACCTCCGATACAGGGAGTCAGTTACTTGAGAGTAGGAAGATCAATGAACGACGAGAGCGCTCACCAGCTCCCTCGCAGTTCATTGGGAAGTGCAAGCCTCAACTGGTGGGACGGAAGGCGGTGGAAGGCAGTGGGAGGGAGGGGAGACCTGTTTCTGCCGCATGTAAAAGCGATCCAGCAGCTATTTAGTTGCTTGGATTGCTTTTACTTTATTCAGCATTGCCAGTTGGAAAAAAAAAGGATTTATGGCTGCAGCCATCTCCCCGATATAACCACTGAGACTCATGGACATACAGGTACGTCCATTTGAAGGAAGTGGTTAGAAGATCAATGTATGTGGTATTTTGCTCAGACATTATACATAGTACGGGGTTTATAGAAGGAGAAATATGTCTGTGTGAGGGGCAGATCTGAGCAGGAAAAGGCAAAGAAGGTTGAGATATTTCTATGTGTTTTCTCTACAGGGAAGGTTCCACCATGACCAACGCTTCAGCACAATTCCCGGCTGACAATCACACCGATGCAACAGTACAGACAGTCTTTGATATGAATGGGCGAGCTAATGGCACCATCGGGGGCATCCCTCTTATTTTCGACAACACAACGACTCCAGGTAGGTGAAACCATAAAGGAGTATTCATTAACCACTTGCTTACCGGGCACTTAAACCCCCTTCCTGCCCAGATCCATTTTTAGCTTTCAGCGCAGTCACACTTTGAATGACAATTGCGCGGTCATGCAACACTGTAAATGTAATTTTTATCATTTTTTTCCACACAAATTGAGTTTTCTTTTGGTGGTATTTAATCACCACTAGGGCGACACTGATAGGCACTGATAAGACGGCACTGATGGGTACTGATAAGACGGCACTGATCGATCCTGATGGGTGGCACTGATGGGTGGCACTGATGAGTGGCACTTATGGGTGGCACTGATAGATGTCACTGGTGGACACTGATAGGTGGCACAGATGGGCACTGGTAGGTGGCACTGATGGGCATTGGTAGGTGGTATTGATAGGCAGCACTGGTGATGAGGCACTGATTGGTGACATTTATAGGTGGCACTGATAGGTGGCGCTGGTGGGCACTGGTAGGTGACACTGTGGGCACTGATGGGTGGTACTGTGGACACTGGTAGGTGGCGCTGGTTGGCACTGGTAGGTGGCACAGAAGCCTCTGCAGAGACTCTGCAGATAGGGATTGATGTCCCTCTCACAGCCGCCGGTGATCGGCTTTTTTTTTCTCCTCACACTACCAGCATGAGGAGAAAAATTAGCCGATTACCGGCTCTGTTTACATCACATGATCAGCTGTCATTGGCTGACAGCTGATCACGTGGTAAGGGGTTGGGATCGATAATCAAATGGCCATTGCATATGAAATATTGGGCATTTAGCAGTAAGACCTATAACCTTGGTACACAGCAAGGCACATACAATGCCTATGTGAACAGGTTACAGGAGGGCAGAGGAATGGCTCTTATGAGATCAGACCTCTCCCTACTGCTCCTCCACACATAAATGCAGAACAATAAATAACAAGTACAGCTTTTAGCAAGGAGAAAACTTGTATTAGCAATTCAACCGGCTCTTACAGAGAGTTCTTGGAGAATTATAGCTCTATGAGCTTCAGTAAAACAAATCCCTGAAGTGGGGAGGGAGGTGAAAGTAGGGAGGTTGTGTGGCAATCCGGTGGATCTTCAGCTAGCTTTTTAAGATGTTTTATTGCATGCAAGAAACTTTGGATGGTAAAGTAAAGTAGCTGACCCAATAGGCTGTGTATAACCAGCAGACAATCTTCCTGTGAAAATCAAAATTGTAACTGGATTCACAGTGATGCCGACTTAATGATGTTACATTCTGTGGAACTACCAGCAACACCAAAACAATGGATGGCAAGAAGTCTGTATATAGTGTCTATGACATGTTGGTACAGATCCTTGAACTAAAGATGATAATGAATGCGAGAGACAATCATGAAGAAACAGTTTTTACCCAGAATGCACATCATTTTGGTGAATGTGATATGAGCCCCCTAAAGGCTGTAACCCTGAAAAATGTGTACTATGTTAACAAAGAACTGGAGTATGATGGTCTATATATTTCCAACCGCCCAAATGAGGTTTGGATGCCCAAGCTGCACTTCCTCAGGATTATGCCCCTTATTTACAAGGGGGGAAAAAATTGCCATAGTTTTTTTTACAGTGCCTTGAAAAAGTATTCATACCCCTTGAAATTTTCCACATTTCGTCATGTTATAACCAAAAACGTCAATTTATTTTATCGGGATTTTATGTGATAGACCAACACAAAGTGGCACATAATTGTGAAGTGGAAGGAAAATGATAAATGGTTTTCAACATTTTTACAAATAAATATGTGAAAAGTGTGGGGGGTACATTTGTATGGCGCCCCCCGGAGTCAATACTTTGTAGAACCGCCTTTCTCTGCAATTACAGCTGCAAGTCTTTTTGGGGATGTCTCTACCAGCTTTGCACATCTAGAGAGGGACATTTTTGCCCATTCTTCTTCTTTGCAAAATAGCTCAAGCTCTGTCAGATTGGATGGAGAGCATCTGTGAACAGCAATTTTCAAATCTTGCCACAGATTCTCAATAGGATTTAGGTCTGGACTGTGACTGGGCCATTCTAACACATGAATATGCTTTGATCTAAACCATTCCATTGTAGCTCTGGCTGGATGTTTCGGGTCGTTGTCCTGCTGGAAGGTGAACCTCCGCCCCAGTCTCAAGTCTTTTGCAGACTCTAATAGGTTTTCTTCTAAGATTGTCCTGTATTTGTCTCCATCCATCTTCCCATCAACTCTGACCAGCTTTCCTGTCCCTGCTGAAAAAAAGAATCCGCACAAAATGATGCTGCCACCACCATGTTTCACGGTGGGGATGGTGTGTTCAGGGTGATGTGCAGTGCTAGTTTTCCACCACACATAACGTTTTGCTTTTAGGCCAAAAAGTTCAATTTTGGTCTCATCTGACCAGAGCACCTTCTTCCACATGTTTGCTGTGTCCTCCACATGGCTTCTCACAAACTACAAACAGGACTTCTTATGACTTTCTTTCTACAATGTCTTTCTTCTTGTCACTCTTCCATAAAGGTCAGATTTGTGGAGAACACGACTAATGGGGCGTACACACGGTCGGACTTTTCAGCTACAAAAGTCCGACAGCCTGTCCGACAGACTTTCGACGGACTTTTGGCGGACTTTCGACGGACTTGCGGCGGACTTTCTAACGAACAGACTTGCCTACACACGATCACACAAAAGTCCGTCGAATTCTTACGTGATGACGTACACCGGACTAAAATAAGGAAGTTCATAGCCAGTAGCCAATAGCTGCCCTAGCGTGGGTTTTTGTCCGTCGGACTAGCATACAGACGAGCGGATTTTTCGACCGGACTCGAGTCCGTCGGAAAGATTTGAAGCATGTTTCAAATCTAAAGTCCGTCGGATTTGAGGCTGAAAAAGTCAGTTGAAAGTCCGGAGAAGCCCACACACGATCGGATTACCAGCCAGCTTTAGTCCGTCAGCGTCCGTTGGACTTTTGTAGCTGAAAAGTCCGACCGTGTGTACGCCCCATAATAGTTGTCCTGTGGACAGATTCTCCCACCTGAGCTGTGTATCTCTGCAGCTCCTCCAGAGTTACCATGGACCTCTTGGCTGCTTCTCTGATGAATGCTCTCCTTGCCCGGCCGGTCAGTTTAGGTGGACGGCCATGTCTTGGTAGGTTTGTAGTTGTACCATACTCTTTCTATTTTCCGATGATGGATTGAACAGAGCTCCGTGAGATGTACAAAGATTGGGATATCTTTTTATAACTTAACCCTGCTTTAAACTTCACAACTTTCCTGCCTGGTGTGTTCCTTGGCCTTCACGATGCTTTTTGTTCACTAAGGTTCTCTAACAAACCTCCGATGGCTTCACAGAACAGCTGTATTTATACTGAGATGAAATTACACACAGGTGGACTCTATTTACTAATTAGGTGACTTCTGAAGGCAATTGGTTCCACTAGGTTTTAGTTAGGGGTATCAGAGTAAAGGCGGCTGAATACAAATGTACCCCCCACTTTTCGGATATTTATTTGTAAAAAAAAAAATTGAAAGCCATTTATCATTTTCCTTCCACTTCACAATTATGTGCCACTTTCTGTTGGTTTATCACATAAAATTCCATCAAAATACATTTACATTTTTGGTTGAACCATGACAAAATGTGGAAAATTTGAAGGGGTATGAATACTTTTTCAACCCACTGTATATACAATAGAAAGGTTATATAAATTAAGAAGAACATGATAATCTATGATAATCGTTTTTCTTGGGGCAAATCTATTTCTGTTTGTAACTGAAATTCCTCAAACATTCATACATTTTGGTTCTTTCCACCTTTAAAGAAGGAAAAGTTCAATAATACATTCATGTTAAAAGACATTGACCGTCCCCCTGGGAACTCAGATTGGTGGGATGTTTAATCAGCGCTCAGTAACCAAAAATCTGTAGAATCTGATAAAATCAGTAATGATAGAGGGAGGATAAAATGGGATTGGCAATAGTTTCTGAACTTAATATGTATCCAGTGGCGGGCACTCCATCAGGGGTGCAGGGGCGGTGCCCCCCTAATCCATGCGCCCAGCCCCTAATCTACATGCAGGGTGCCGGACGCATGGATTTTAATGGGGGTTTTTTTTTGTAGGACATGATTAGAGCCCGAGGCTCTAATTGGCTTCAAAAAAGGGTGGGCTCAGGGTGAAGAGCACTGCGCCCTGAGCCCACCCAGTTGTGTGACAATAGCGAATTAATATTTACTATCGTCTTCCTGATTCTCCTCCTGGCCAATCAGGAAGCGGGTCCTGAAACCTGATTGGCCGAGAGGAGAGGCGACCATATTGGCTGCCGAGGAGGAGACGCCGAGCAGTAGACACCAAGGAGGAGATGCCGAGAAGGAGACACCGAGTGGGAGACGCAGGCTCGTGACCTAGATGGGGTAAGTGACCGACTTACAGGAGGGTGGGGTGGAGATGGTGGCGGGCGGTTTGTTTGCAGCCCCTCCAAAAAAATGGAGCACCAGCCGCCATTGTATATAACACAAAAACAATGTTCCTTACATCTCATTGCAGAACCAGCAACTACTACAGCTTCAACAACACCTGCCGAGACAACTACAATTGTAGCACCCACATCTTCATCAACACTTACTACAACTATACCAGCTACAGCTCCAGGAGCCACTACAACACCTGCATCAACTACTCCTGCAGAAACGACTACAACACCTGCATCAACTACTCCTACAGAAACGACTACAACACCTGCATCAACTACTCCTACAGAAACGACTACAACACCTGCATCAACTACTCCTACAGAAACGACTACAACACCTGCATCAACTACTCCTGCAGGAACAACTACAACACCTGCATCAACTACTTCTACAGAAACGACTACAACACCAGCATCAACTACTTCTACAGAAACGACTACAACACCTGCATCAACTACTCCTGCAGGAACAACTACAACACCTGCATCAACTACTTCTACAGAAACGACTACAACACCTGCATCAACTACTCCTGCAGGAACAACTACAACACCTGCATCAACTACTTCTACAGAAACGACTACAACACCAGCATCAACTACTTCTACAGAAACGACTACAACACCAGCATCAACTACTCCTGCAGGAACAACTACAACACCTGCATCAACTACTTCTACAGAAACGACTACAACACCAGCATCAACTACTTCTACAGAAACGACTACAACACCTGCATCAACTACTCCTGCAGGAACAACTACAACACCTACAGCAGCACAAACTACAACTACAGCAGCTCCTACGCCCCCACCTGCTAATCCAAAAATCTATATTTACAGATTCCATTTTAGAATGGATCGGGCATTCATACCAGCATATAAGGATCCTTCATCCCAAGACTACCAGGAACTTACTAAAATAGTTGTGAAATATGTGAGTATAAGAACATCTGTTATTGACCTAAATGTTATCAGGAGTTTCTTAAAGGTATTTTAAATGCAGATAAAAGGTGCACATTGCCGGAGGTAAGATCCGCTTTAATATATCATATTCACCGCATGCAGGCAGCGGGTTGCAAGTTAAAAGGCAAAACATTCGTTTTCCTGAAGACTTATTTATCGTCTGTTGTGAATAGTTTTGAAAAGTAACATATCAGATTACACACATAGCTAAATGTCTCAGAGGATGGAGACACCCCTCCCTCTCTCCTAACAAAAATAGGACCCCCTCCTCTGAGTTGTCAGTTAGACAGAGGCAGCCAACAAGCGTGCAGGCCCTGCTGACCATGTGCTGCATCTACAATGAGTGTGATGCAAACTGATGTTATAAAGGCATCTCATAACAAATATTATTAATCAAATGTATAAAATAACACTTGCTAATGATAACATAATAAAGAAATCATCACTTTATAAATGTATATAAAAGAATTTAAAAAAATCAATTAAAATAAAATTACAAAGAAAAATTATAAATTGGTCCTAGGGGGAGGTGTGGGCTGTGGTCGCAGACTTTGGAAAATTACATTTTTTTGGCTGTCATGTGAATATATTATCTTCAATACTTTAACCACACCCCCCCCCCCCACCCGCCTACAGTAAATTGCGCAGGTCTCTTGTTTTATCCGGGTGGCGCAGGGCCGCTCTGCGATGTGATCTGTCATCAGCTGCATCCACTGAACACAGCCTTTGACTGACCACTGTACCGGTACTATGTGACCGCTGTAACCAATCACAGCAGGTCACATAACAGCTATACACAATGGATGACTTCCTTTCAACCATTCATTGGGTACAATTGTGTTGCTAGCTGTGATTGGTCACAGTGATCACATGGCACAGACTGGGCCAATCACAGCCCATCTGTGCCATGTAATCAGATGTGGCCAATCGCAAGCTAATCACAACAAAACAAACTGAATGAATCCAGTTATTCAGTAAAATGTTTGCTTAGAGCAAAGAAATTCATTGCTATATGCAAACATAATGTGTAAAAAAAAAAAAAAATACTGATCACTTCGCCAGAGTAGTAATTCGAATTTTTGGATTTTCTTTCTTATTTTCGGATTTTCGAATTGTCGAATTTACAAATTTATGAAAATTGCAATCATAACGAACGACCTAAAAAACAAAAAAAAAAACAAAACAAAAAAAAAATAATAATAATACGAAAACGCAAACGAACTAATTTTTCGGCGGTGCACGTGTCTTGTTCTTCGTGAAGTCTGGAGAAGGCATTGTGACTTCACTTTGCAGTTCTGGGCCAGTCACTCAAAATATTGAAGTCAACCAATCACCTAGGCGGTTAGCAATGGGATCCATATTCGTCTTAGTACCAAGGACAATTATAGTGATAAATAAATACAAATCTTGCGAGCTACTAATAATATATTAGACTGAAAGCCTTGAAAGAAGCATCCTGTTGATGTGAGGAAATGTAATAATGCCTTTCAGCCGCTGCCATATGTTGTGTTTAAATCAAACAATTATATATAAATATTGTGCCGTATACTTGCAGTATTATGTAGAGATATTTACACAGGGCAGCACAATATTTATATATAATGTCTATTATAGTGTATGTTCAGCTAAAACTTTTTAAAACTTTTTGGATGGAGTGAAGAAGGTTTAGATTTAGAACCTCTGTTAGTTGTTTTTTTTTAGCTATCCGGGGCTCTAGCAGAGACATTTTGCCTGACTTCCAGGTGACAAAAAAGAATTTAGAGATACTCTAAAAAGGGACATAGACAGATGTAAAAATCTAACAGAGGCTCTAGCCTTTCCCTACTCTACTGAAAAAAAAATGTATTTCTGCCTTTGTAGATAATGGAGATTTCCCCTCACTTCCTGTCTATTAAAAAAGTTGCCATCAGCGCAGGAAGTGAAGGAAAATCTCCCGATCACCCTGGATATGAGCAAAAATGCCATAGAGATTGTAATCCTTCCACATTCCTTCCACATCCTCTTCAAAAAAAAAAAAACTTTGGCTTGACTTACACTTGAAATTACATT
This sequence comes from Lithobates septentrionalis, assembly GCA_037952835.1. Classification (NCBI taxonomy): domain Eukaryota; kingdom Metazoa; phylum Chordata; class Amphibia; order Anura; family Ranidae; genus Lithobates; species Lithobates septentrionalis. Next base: position 272,243 of record JBBDGP010002832.1, read on the forward strand.
TTAACATCTGAAACTCTCAAACGAAATACTGAGCCTTTAAATGTAGAAAATGACAAATCCAATATGAGTAATTATCTATATTCTCCTTGCAGGCGCTCATACTCATTCAACAATCGTTCTTTGAATGTCTTAGTGTCACTGTATTTAACTACTGGTAAGTTATCCCAATGTTATTATATGGAGGAGGGGGTGGTGCACAGGGTTCTGGGTAAGGCCACCCAAACTTCCATCTCACAGGACAACAATCTGAGCTCCAGAAGACTGAGAATGACCGTCACTGGGGAATGTCACCTGAGCAGATAAAGTGACTGTAAAGAAGAAATAAAAAAATTTAAATAACAAACAATGTTATACTTACCTGCTCTGTGTAATGGTTTTGCACAGAGCAGCCCCGATCCTCCTCTTCTCGGGTCCCCAGCCGGCTCTGCTGGCTCCTCCCCCCTTTTGAGTGCCCCCATACGGTGCATCCGGAAAGTATTCACAGCGCTTCACTTTTTCCACATTTTGGTATGTTACAGCCTTATTCCAAAATGGATTAAATTTATTATTTTCCTCAAAATTCTACAAACAATCCCCAATAATGACAACGTGAAAGAAGTTTATTTGAAATCTTTGCAAATTTATTAAAAATAACAAATGAAAAAAATCCCATGTACAGAAGTATCACAGACTCCTCCCATGTACAGAAGTATCACAGGCTCCTCCCATGTACATAAGTATCACAGACTCCTTCCATGTACAGAAGTATCACAGCCTTTGCTCAGTACTTTGGTGAAGCTCCTTTGGCACCAATTACAGCCTCAAGTCTTGTTGAGTATGACGCTACAAGCTTGGCACACCTATCTTTGGGCAGTTTCTCCCATTCTTCTTTGCTGGACCTCTCAAGCTCCATCAGGTTGGATGGGGAGCGTCGGTGCACAGCCATTTTCAGATCTCTCCAGAGATGTTCAAGTCTGGGCTCTGGCTGGGCCACTCAAGGACATTCACAGAGTTGTCCCATAGCCATTTCTTATCTTGGCTGTGTACTTAGGGTCGTTGTCCTGTTGGATGATGAACCTTCACCCCAGTCTGAGGTCCAGACACACTGGAGCAGGTTTTCATGAAGGATGTCTCTGTACATTGCTGCATTCATCTTTCCCTCGATCCTGACTAGTCTCTCAGTTCCTGCCGCTTAAAAACATCCACACAGCATGATGCTGCCACCACCATGCTTCACTGTAGGGATGGTATTGGCCAGGTGATGAGCAGCACCTGGTTTTCTCCGGACATGACGTTTGCCATTCAGGCCAAAGAGTTCAAGCTTTTTTTCATCAGCCCAGAGAATTTTGTTTCTAATGGTCAGAGAGCAGTGGCGTCTCCAGCTTTCATATTTAGGGGGGGGGGGGGGGCATATGGGGGGACAGGGACAAAACTACGATCCCACAACGGCCCTTTCACATGTTCTGCAGTGAGCTCCCTTCCTACTGTATTGGGGCCCCCCCCAGGGTGGCAGAAAACAAGAGATATATGTCACCAGCATACCAAGAAAATATAAGGGTCCAAAGCAGTGGGAGAACTATCAGGTCTTGCCACCGGGCCCTGGTGTTCTGCGGAGTTCCCCAGCCTCCTCTTGCTGTCCTGCCCCTGCTATTGACAGCGCTGGTCTGGCATCTCTTGGAATTTACAGGCTGGTTCTCCTGTCCTAAGGACGGGAGAAATCAGTCTGTTTTTTCAGTAACTGGGAGTCCTGGTGGAGTCCTTCCTGCAACTCGCTCTTCTCCCTGCCAATGAGGATGCAGGGGGAGGAGCACATCTGTGGTTGTGTGAGCGCTCGCATTATGCAGTGTCAGCGAGCAGAGGGAGAGAGGAGGAAACAACCGCAGGAGCTGACTGGGGACGCTCTCCCTCTTAGACATGGCCTTTTTGTAAAAAAAAGAAAAAAAAAGGATTTTTTTTTTTTAATGGGGGGGGGGGGGGGGGGCACTGTTAACTGTGGGACCTTATATAGACAGGTGTGTGCCTTTCCAAATCATGTCCAATCAACCAAATTTACCACAATAGAGTTGTAGAAACATCTCAAGGATGATCAGTGGAAACAGGAGGCACCTGAGCTCAATTTTGATCACGCTTACTTATGTACATGGGATTTTTTTTTTGTTTTTTTATTTTTAATAAGTTTTCAAGGATTTCAAACAAATTTCTTTCACTTTGTCATTATGGGGGATTGTAGAATTTTGAGGAAAATAATGAATTTAATTTATTGTGGAATAAGGCTTTAATAAAACAAAATGTGGAAAAAAGTGAAGTGCTGTGAATACTTTGCGGATGCACTGTAGCAAGCCGCTAGCTCTCGGGGCACTCGTGAGGGCTCAATCCTGAGCCGGCTCTCTGTGTCCATTGACACATAGAGTGTGGCTCTGCCCCGCCCCCCACTCTCTCCTCACTGGCTGTAATTGACAGCAGCAGGAGCCAATGGCTCCCACTGATGCTTCCATGTACAGCGAGGAGAGAGAGTAGAGAGAGCCGCTGCTGTCGGGCACAGCGCTGGAATGATTTTGGGCTCAGATAAGTATAAGGGGGGCTGGATGGGGGAGCAGAACACAGAAGGTTTCTTTTTATCCTAATGCAGAGAATGCATTAGCATACCTCCCAACTTTTGGCGCAACCTGCATTGCGCAAGTAGCACCTCACGCCAAAAGTAAGCCTTTGTGCACTGGTGAGCAGTCATGTTGGAAGGGGCCATCCCCAAACTGTTCCCACAAAGCATAAAATTGTCCAAAATGTCTTGGTATGCTGATGCCTTAAGAGTTCCCTTCACTGGAACTAAGGGGCCAAGCCCAACCCCTGAAAAATAACCCCACACCATAATCCCCCCTGCCCCACACCATAATCCCCCCTCCACCAAATTATTTGGACCAGTGCACAAAGCAAGATCCATAAAGACATGGATGAGCGAGTTTGGGGTGGAGGAACATGACTGGCCTGCACAGAGTCCTGACCTCAACCCGATAGAACACCTTTGAGATCAGTGCCTGACCTCACAAATGCGCTTCTGGAAGAATGGTCAAACATTCCCATAGACACACTCCTAAACCTTGTGGACAGCCTTCCTAGAAGAGTTTAAGCTGTTATAGCTGCAAAGGGTGGGCCAACTCAATACTGAACCCTACGGACTAAGACTGGGATGTCATTAAAGTTCGTGTAAAGGCAGGCGTCCCAATACTTTTGGTAATATAGTGTAGTGTGAATGGTCCCTTACACTATGGTAGCTTCTTCTGAGGGCAGAGTTCCTCCTTTTGCATTCAGAAATTCAGCGTAAGGGATAAGTTCACCTTTTGGAATAAAATAATAAATGCACGTCTTTTTGCGGGTAAGAAAAAATGTGCATTTTTTTTCTTCTAAGGAGCCTGCAGAGCATTGCACCTGTGATCAGCAGATCGCGGATGCAATGTCAGGATCCTGCAGACTCTCTGCATAGCTGTCTGCCTGTACCTCCGATACAGGGAGTCAGTTACTTGAGAGCAGGAAGATCAGTGAACGACGAGAGCGCTCACCAGCTCCCTCGCAGTTCATTGGGAAGTGCAAGCCTGAACTGGTGGGACGGAAGGCGGTGGAAGGCAGCGGGAGGGAGGGGAGACCTGTTTCTGCCGCATGTAAAAGCGATCCAGCAGCTATTTAGTTGCTTGGATTGCTTTTACTTTATTTAGCATTGCCAGTTGGAAAAAAAAAAGGATTTATGGCTGCAGCCATCTCCCCGATATAACCACTGAGACTCATGGACATACAGGTACATCCATTTGAAGGAAGTGGTTAGAAGATCAATGTACGCGGTATTTTGCTCAGACATTATACATAGTACGGGGTTTATAGAAGGAGAAATATGTCTGTGGGAGGGGCAGATCTGAGCAGGAAAAGGCAAACAAGGTTGAGATATTTCTATGTGTTTTCTCTACAGGGAAGGTTCCACCGTGACCAACGCTTCAGCACAATTCCCGGCTGACAATCACACCGATGCAACGGTACAGACAGCCTTTGATATGAATGGGCGAGCTAATGGCACCATCGGGGGCATCCCTCTTATTATCGACAACACAACGACTCCAGGTAGGTGAAACCATAAAAGAGTATTCATTAACCACTTGCTTACCGGGCACTTAAACCCCCTTCCTGCCCAGACCCATTTTTAGCTTTCAGCGCAGTCACACTTTGAATGACAATTGCGCGGTCATACAACACTGTAAATGTAATTTTTATCATTTTTTTCCACACAAATTGAGTTTTCTTTTGGTGGTATTTAATCACCACTTGGGTTTTTATTTTTTGCTAAACAAACAAAAAAAGACAAACTTTTGAAAAAAAACCAAAAACGTTTCATAGTTTGTTATAAAATTTAGCAAACGGGTAATTTATCTCCTTTGTTGATATTCGCTGATGAGGCTGCACTGATGGGCTACACTGATGGGCTGCACTGATGGGCACCACTGATAGACACAGATAAGGCGACACTGATAGGCACTGATAAGATGGCATTGATGGGCACTGATAAGACGGCACTGATCGATCCTGATGGGTGGCACTGATGAGTGGCACTTATGGGTGGCACTGATAGATGTCACTGGTGGACACTGATAGGTGGCACAGATGGGCACTGGTAGGTGGCACTGATGGGCATTGGTAGGTGGTATTGATAGGCAGCACTGGTGATGAGGCACTGATTGGTGACATTTATAGGTGGCACTGATAGGTGGCGCTGGTGGGCACTGGTAGGTGACACTGTGGGCACTGATGGGTGGTACTGTGGACACTGGTAGGTGACACTGTGGGAACTGATGGGTGGTACTGTGGACACTGGTAGGTGACACTGTGAGAACTGATGGGTGGTACTGTGGGCACTGGTAGATGGCGCTGGTGGGCACTGGTAGGTGGCACAGAAGCCTCTGCAGAGACTCTACAGATATGGATTGATGTTCCTCTCACAGCCGCCGGTGATCGGCTTTTTTTTTCTCCTCACACTGCCAGCATGAGGAGAAAAAATAGCCGATTACCGGCTCTGTTTACATCACATGATCAGCTGTCATTGGCTGACAGCTGATCACGTGGTAAGGGGTTGGGATCGATAATCAAATGGCCATTACATATGAAATATTGGGCATTTAGCAGAAAGACCTATAACCTTGGTACACAGCAAGGCACATACAATGCCTATGTGAACAGGTTACAGGAGGGCAGAGGAATGGCTCTTATGAGATCAGACCTCTCCCTACTGCTCCTCCACACATAAATGCAGAACAATAAATAACAAGTACAGCTTTTAGCAAGGAGAAAACTTGTATTAGCAATTCAACCGGCTCTTACAGAGAGTTCTTGGAGAATTATAGCTCTATGAGCTTCAGTAAAACAAATCCCTGAAGTGGGGAGGGAGGTGAAAGTAGGGAGGTTGTGTGGCAATCCGGTTGATCTTCAGCTAGCTTTTTAAGATGTTTTATTGCATGCAAGAAACTTTGGATGGTAAAGTAAAGTAGCTGACCCAATAGGCTGTGTATAACCAGCAGACAATCTTCCTGTGAAAATCAAAATTGTAACTGGATTCACAGTGATGCCGACTTAATGATGTTACATTCTGTGGAACTACAAGCAACACCAAAACAATGGATGGCAAGAAGTCTGTATATAGTGTCTATGATATGTTGGTACAGATCCTTGAACTAAAGATGATAATGAATGCGAGAGACAATCATGAAGAAACAGTTTTTACCCAGAATGCACATCATTTTGGTGAATGTGATATGAGCTCCCTAAAGGCTGTAACTCTGAAAAATGTGTACTTGTTAACAAAGAACTGGAGTATGATGGTCTATATATTTCCAACCGCCCAAATGAGGTTTGGATGCCCAAGCTGCACTTCCTCAGGATTATGCCCCTTATTTACAAGGGAGGAAAAAATTGCCATAGTTTTTTTTACAGTGCCTTGAAAAAGTATTCATACCCCTTGAAATTTTCCACATTTCGTCATGTTATAACCAAAAACGTCAATGTATTTTATCGGGATTTTATGTGATAGATCAACACAAAGTGGCACATAATTGTGAAGTGGAAGGAAAATGATAAATGGTTTTCAACATTTTTATAAATAAATATGTGAAAAGTGTGGGGGGTACATTTGTATGGCGCCCCCCGGAGTCAATACTTTGTAGAACCCCCTTTCTCTGCAATTACAGCTGCAAGTCTTTTTGAGGATGTCTCTACCAGCTTTGCACATCTAGAGAGGGACATTTTTGCCCATTCTTCTTCTTTGCAAAATAGCTCAAGCTCTGTCAGATTGGATGGAGAGCGTCTGTGAACAGCAATTTTCAAATCTTGCCACAGATTCTCAATAGGATTTAGGTCTGGACTGTGACTGGGCCATTCTAACACATGAATATGCTTTGATCTAAACCAGGGGTCTCAAACTGGCGGCCCTCCAGCTGTTGTAAAACTACAAGTCCCATGAGGCATTGCAAGGCTGACAGTTACAAGCATGACTCCCACAGGCAGAGGCATGATGGGACTTGTAGTTTTGCAACAGCTGGAGGGCCACCAGTTTGAGACCCCTGATCTAAACCATTCCATTGTAGCTCTGGCTGGATGTTTCGGGTCGTTGTCCTGCTGGAAGGTGAACCTCCGCCCCAGTCTCAAGTCTTTTGCAGACTCTAATAGGTTTTCTTTTAAGATTGTCCTGTATTTGTCTCCATCCATCTTCCCATCAACTCTGACCAGCTTTCCTGTCCCTGCTGAAAAAAAGAATCCGCACAAAATGATGCTGCCACCACCATGTTTCACGGTGGGGATGGTGTGTTCAGGGTGATGTGCAGTGCTAGTTTTCCACCACACATAACGTTTTGCTTTTAGGCCAAAAAGTTCAATTTTGGTCTCATCTGACCAGAGCACCTTCTTCCACATGTTTGCTGTGTCCCCCACATGGCTTCTCACAAACTACAAACAGGACTTCTTATGACTTTCTTTCTACAATGTCTTTCTTCTTGTCACTCTTCCATAAAGGTCAGATTTGTGGAGAACACGACTAATGGGGCGTACACACGGTCGGACTTTTCAGCTACAAAAGTCCGACAGCCTGTCCGACAGACTTTCGACGGACTTTTGGCGGACTTTCGACGGACTTGCGGCGGACTTTCTAACGAACAGACTTGCCTACACACGATCACACAAAAGTCCGTCGAATTCTTAAGTGATGACGTACACCGGACTAAAATAAGGAAGTTCATAGCCAGTAGCCAATAGCTGCCCTAGCGTGGGTTTTTGTCCGTCGGACTAGCATACAGACGAGCGGATTTTTCGACCGGACTCGAGTCCGTCGGAAAGATTTGAAGCATGTTTCAAATCTAAAGTCCGTCGGATTTGAGGCTGAAAAAGTCAGTTGAAAGTCCGGAGAAGCCCACACACGATCGGATTTCCAGCCAGCTTTAGTCCGTCAGCGTCCGTTGGACTTTTGTAGCTGAAAAGTCCGACCGTGTGTACGCCCCATAATAGTTGTCCTGTGGACAGATTCTCCCACCTGAGCTGTGTATCTCTGCAGCTCCTCCAGAGTTACCATGGACCTCTTGGCTGCTTCTCTGATGAATGCTCTCCTTGCCGGCCGGTCAGTTTAGGTGGACGGCCATGTCTTGGTAGGTTTGTAGTTGTGCCATACTCTTTCTATTTTCCGATGATGGATTGAACAGAGCTCCGTGAGATGTACAAAGATTGGGATATCTTTTTATAACTTAACCCTGCTTTAAACTTCACAACTTTCCTGCCTGGTGTGTTCCTTGGCCTTCACGATGCTTTTTGTTCACTAAGGTTCTCTAACAAACCTCCGATGGCTTCACAGAACAGCTGTATTTATACTGAGATGAAATTACACACAGGTGGACTCTATTTACTAATTAGGTGACTTCTGAAGGCAATTGGTTCCACTAGGTTTTAGTTAGGGGTATCAGAGTAAAGGCGGCTGAATACAAATGTACCCCCCACTTTTCGGATATTTATTTGTAAAAAAAAAATTGAAAGCCATTTATCATTTTCCTTCCACTTCACAATTATGTGCCACTTTCTGTTGGTTTATCACATAAAATTCCATCAAAATACATTTACATTTTTGGTTGAACCATGACAAAATGTGGAAAATTTGAAGGGGTATGAATACTTTTTCAACCCACTGTATATACAATAGAAAGGTTATATAAATTAAGAAGAACATGATAATCTATGATAATCGTTTTTCTTGGGGCAAATCTATTTCTGTTTGTAACTGAAATTCCTCAAACATTCATACATTTTGGTTCTTTCCACCTTTAAAGAAGGAAAAGTTCAATAATACATTCATGTTAAAAGACATTGACCGTCCCCCTGGGAACTCAGATTGGTGGGATGTTTAATCAGCGCTCAGTAACCAAAAAGTCTGTAGAATCTGATAAAATCAGTAATGATGGAGGGAGGATAAAATGGGATTGGCAATAGTTTCTGAACTTAATATGTATCCAGTGGCGGGCACTCCATCAGGGGTGCAGGGGCGGTGCCCCCCTAATCCATGCGCCCAGCCCCTAATCTACATGCAGGGTGCCGGACGCATGGATTTTAATGGGGGTTTTTTTTTTTAGGACATGATTAGAGCCCGAGGCTCTAATTGGCTTCAAAAAAGGGTGGGCTCAGGGTGAAGAGCACTGCGCCCTGAGCCCACCCAGTTGTGTGACAATAGCGAATTAATATTTACTATCGTCTTCCTGATTCTCCTCCTGGCCAATCAGGAAGCGGGTCCTGAAACCTGATTGGCCGAGAGGAGAGGCGACCATATTGGCTGCCGAGGAGGAGACGCCGAGCAGTAGACACCAAGGAGGAGATGCCGAGAAGGAGACACCGAGTGGGAGACGCAGGCTCGTGACCTAGATGGGGTAAGTGACCGACTTACAGGTGTGTGGGGTGGAGATGGTGGCGGGTGGTTTGTTTGCAGCCCCTCCAAAAAAATGGAGCACCAGCCGCCATTGTATATAACACAAAAACAATGTTCCTTACATCTCATTGCAGAACCAGCAACTACTACAGCTTCAACAACACCTGCCGAGACAACTACAATTGTAGCACCCACATCTTCATCAACACTTACTACAACTATACCAGCTACAACTCCAGGAGCCACTACAACACCTGCATCAACTACTCCTGCAGAAACGACTACAACACCTGCATCAACTACTCCTGCAGGAACAACTACAACACCTGCATCAACTACTTCTACAGAAACGACTACAACACCTACATCAACTACTCCTGCAGGAACAACTACAACACCTGCATCAACTACTCCTGCAGGAACAACTACAACACCTGCATCAACTACTCCTGCAGGAACAACTACAACACCTGCATCAACTACTTCTACAGAAACGACTACAACACCTGCATCAACTACTCCTGCAGGAACAACTACAACACCTACAGCAGCACAAACTACAACTACAGCAGCTCCTACGCCCCCACCTGCTAATCCAAAAATCTATATTTACAGATTCCATTTTAGAATGGATCGGGCATTCATACCAGCATATAAGGATCCTTCATCCCAAGACTACCAGGAACTTACTAAAATAGTTGTGAAATATGTGAGTATAAGAACATCTGTTATTGACCTAAATGTTATCAGGAGTTTCTTAAAGGTATTTTAAATGCAGATAAAAGGTGCACATTGCCGGAGGTAAGATCCGCTTTAATATATCATATTCACCGCATGCAGGCAGCGGGTTACAAGTTAAAAGGCAAAACATTCGTTTTCCTGAAGACTTATTTATCGTCTGTTGTGAATAGTTTTGAAAAGTAACATATCAGATTACACACATAGCTAAATGTCTCAGAGGATGGAGACACCCCTCCCTCTCTCCTAACAAAAATAGGACCCCCTCCTCTGAGTTGTCAGTTAGACAGAGGCAGCCAACAAGCGTGCAGGCCCTGCTGACCATGTGCTGCATCTACAATGAGTGTGATGCAAACTGATGTTATAAAGGCATCTCATAACAAATATTATTAATCAAATGTATAAAATAACACTTGCTAATGATAACATTATAAAGAAATCATCACTTTATAAATGTATATAAAAGAATTTAAAAAAATCAATTAAAATAAAATTACAAAGAAAAATTATAAATCAGTCCTAGGGGGAGGTGTGGGCTGTGGTCGCAGACTTTGGAAAATTACATTTTTTTGGCTGTCATGTGAATATATTATCTTCAATACTTTAACCCCCCCCCCCCCCCCGCCCCACTCGCCTACAGTAAATTGAAGTCTGCGCGGGTCTCTTGTTTTATCCGGGTGGCGCAGGGCCGCTCTGCGACGTGATCTGTCATCAGCTGCATCCACTGAACACAGCCTTTGACTGACCACTGTACCGGTACCATGTGACCACTGTAACCAATCACAGCAGGTCACATAACAGCTATACACAATGGATGACTTCCTTTCAATCCATTGTGTACAATTGTGTTGCTAGCTGTGATTGGTCACAGTGATCACATGGCACAGACTGAGCCAATCACAGCCCATCTGTGCCATGTAATCAGATGTGGCCAATCGCAAGCTAATCACAACAAAACAAACTGAATGAATCCAGTTTATTCAGTAAAATGTTTGCTTCGAGCAATGAAATTCATTGCTATATGCAAACATAATGTGTAAAAAAAAAAAAAAATACTGATCACTTCGCCAGAGTAGTAATTCGAATTTTCGGATTTCCTTTCTTATTTTTGGATTTTCGAATTGTCGAATTTACAAATTTATGAATTTTTCGAATTTACAAATTGCAATCATAACGAACGACCTAAAAAACAAAAAAAAAACAAAACAAAAAAATAATAATAATACAAAAATGCAAACAAACTAATTTTTCGGCGGTGCACGTGTCTTGTTCTTCGTGAAGTCTGGAGAAGGCATTGTGACTTCACTTTGCAGTTCTGGGTCAGTCACTCAAAATATTGAAGTCAACCAATCACCTAGGAGGTTAGCAATGGGATCCATATTCATCTTAGTACCAATGTCAATTATAGTGATAAATAAATAAATATCTTGCGAGCTGCCAAGAATATATTAGACTGAAAGCCTTGAAAGAAGCATCCTGTTGATGCGAGGAAATGTAATAATGCCTTTCAGCCGCTGCCATATGTTGTGTTTAAATCAAACAATTATATATAAATATTGTGCAGTATACTTGCAGTATTATGTAGAGATATTTACACAGGGCAGCACAATATTTATATATAATGTCTATTATAGTGTATGTTCAGCTAAAACTTTTTAAAACTTTTTGGATGGAGTGAAGAAGGTTTAGAACCTCTGTTAGTTGTTTTTTTTTTTTTTTAGCTATCCGGGGGGCTAGAGTAGAGACATTTTGCCTGACTTCTAGGTGACAAAAAAGAATTTAGAGAAACTCTAAAAAGGGACAGATGTAAAAATCTGACAGGGGCTCTAGCCTTTCCCTACTCTACTGTAACAAAAATGTATTTTTGCCTTTGTAGATAATGGAGATTTCTCCTCACTTCCTGTCTATTAAAAACGTTGCCATCAGCGCAGGAAGTGAAGGAAAATCTCCCGATCACCCTGGATATGAGCAAAACTGCCATAGAGATTGTTATCCTTCCACATTCCTTCCACATCCTCTTAAAAAAAAAACAAAAAAAAAAACTTTGGCTTGACTTACACCTGAAATTAAATTTTAACATCTGAAACTCTCATACTAAATACTGAGCCTTTAAATGTAGAAATGACAAATCCAATATGAGTAATTATCTATATTCTCCTTGCAGGCGCTCATACTCATTCAACAATCGTTCTTTGAATGTCTTAGTGTCACTGTATTTAACTACTGGTAAGTTATCCCAATGTTATTATATGGAGGAGGGGGTGGTGCACAGGGTTCTGGGTAAGGCCACCCTAACTTCCATCTCACAGGACAACAATCTGAGCTCCAGAAGACTGAGAATGACCGTCACTGGGGAATGTCACCTGAGCAGATAAAGTGACTGCAAAGAAAAAAATAAAAAAATTTAAATAACAAACAATGTTATACTTACCTGCTCTGTGTAATGGTTTTGCACAGAGCAGTCCCAATCCTCCTCTTCTCGGGTCCCCTGCCGGCTCTCCTGGCTCCTCTCCCCTTCTGAGTGCCCCCATACGGTGCATCCGGAAAGTATTCACAGCGCTTCACTTTTTTCACATTTTGGTATGTTACAGCCTTATTCCAAAATGGATTAAATTCATTATTTTCCTCAAAATTCTACAAACAATCCCCCATAATGACAACGTGAAAGAAGTTTGTTTGAAATCTTTGCAAATTTATTAAAAATAAAAAAACAAAAAAATCCCATGTACATAAGTATCACACACTCCTCCCATGTACAGAAGTATCACAGGCTCCTCCCATGTACAGAAGTATCACAGTCTTGTCTCAATACTTTAGTGAAGCTCCTTTGGCACCAATTACAGCCTCAAGTCTTGGTGAGTATGATGCTATAAGCTTGGCACACCTTATTTTGGACAGTTTTTCCCATTCTTCTTTGCAGGACCTCTAAAGTTCCATCAGGTTGGATGGGGAGCGTCGGTGCACAGCTGTTTTCAGATCTCTCCAGAGATGTTCAATCGGGTTCAAGTCTGGGCTCTGGCTGGGCCACTCAACGTCATTCACAGTGTTGGCCCGTAGCCATTTCTTTGTTATCTTGGCTGTGTGCTTGGGGTCGTTGTCCTGTTGGAAGATGAACCTTCACCCCAGTCTGAGGTCCAGAGCGCTCTCGAGCAGGTTTTCACGAAGGATGTCTCTATACATTGCTGTATTCATCTTTCTATTGATCCTAAATAGTCTCCCAGTTCCTGTCGCTTAAAAACATCCACACAGCATGATGCTGCCACCACCATGCTTCACTGTAGGGATGGTATTGGCCAGGCAATGAACAGTGCCTGGTTTCCTTCAGACATGACGCTTGCCATTCAAGAGTCCAATCTTTGTTTCATCAGATCAGAGAATTTTGTTTCTCATGGTCTGAGAGTCCTTCGGGTGCCTTTTGGCAAACTCCAGGTGGGCTGTCATGTGCCTTTTACTGAGGAGTGTCTTCCGTCTGGCCACTCTACCATACAGGCCTGATTGTAGAGGGGTGAAGAGATGGTTGTTCTTCTCGAAGGTTCTCCTCTCTCCACAGAGAAATGTTTGAGCTCTGTCAGAGTGACCATCGGGTTCTTCTTCACCTCCCTGACTAAGGCCCTTCTCCCCCGATCGCTCAGTTTGGCCGGGTGGCCCGCTCTAGGAAGAGTCCTGGTGGTTCCAAACTTCTTCCATTTACAGATGATGGAGGCCACTGTGCTCATTGGACCTTCAATGCTGCAAAAATGTTTCTGTACACTTCCCCAGATCTGTGCCTCCATACAATCCTGTCTCGGAGGTCTACAGACAATTCCTTGGACTTCATGGCTTGGTTTGTGCTCTGACATGCACTGTTAACTGTGGGACCTTCTTTAGACAGGTGTGAGTCTTTCCAAATCATGTCCAATCAACTGAATTTACCACAGGTGGACTCCAATCAAATTGTAGAAACATCTCAAGGATCATCAGTGGGAACAGGAGGCACCTGAGCTCAATTTTGATCACGCTTACTTCTGTACATGGGATTTTGCAAAGATTTCAAACTAACTTCTTTCATGTTGTCATTATGGGGAATTATTTGTAGAATTTTGAGGAAAATAATGAATTTAATCCATTGTGGAATAAGGCAAAATGTGGAAAAAGTGAAGTGCTGTGAATACTTTGCGGATGCACTGTAGCAAGCTGCTAGCTCTTGGGGCACTCGTGCGGGCTCAATCCTGAGCCGGCTCTCTGTGTCCATTATCACATAGAGTGTGGCTCTGCCCCGCCCCCCACTCTCTCCTCACTGGCTGTAATTGACAGCAGCAGGAGCCAATGGTTTCCACTGATGCTTCCATGTACAGCGAGGAGAGAGAGTAGAGAGAGACACTGCTATCAGGCACAGCGATGGAATGATTTTGGGCTCAGATAAGTAAAAGGGGGGCTGGATGGGGGAGCAGAACACAGAAGGTTTTTTTTATCCTAATGCAGAGAATGCATTAGCATACCTCCCAACTTTTGGAGCAACCTGCATCGCGCAAGTAGCACCTCACGCCAAAAGTAAGCCTTTGTGCACTGGTGTGCAGTCATGTTGGAACAGGAAGGGGCCATCCCCAAACTGTTCCCACAAAGCATAAAATTGTCCAAAATGTCTTGGTATGCTGACGCCTCAAGAGTTCCCTTCACTGGAACTAAGGGGCCAAACCCAACCCCTTAAAAACAACCCCACACCATAATCCCCCCTGCCCCACACCATAATCCCCCCTCCACCAAATTATTTGGACCAGTGCACAAAGCAAGAGACATGGATGAGCGAGTTTGGGGTGGAGGAACATGACTGGCCTGCAACCCGATAGAACACCTTTGAGATGAACCAGGCCTTCTCGTCCAACATCAGTGCCTGACCTCACAAATGCGCTTCTGGAAGAATGGTCAAACATTCCCATAGACACACTCCTAAACCTTGTGGACGGCCTTCCCAGAAGAGTTGAAGCTGTTATAGCTGCAAAGGGCGGAGCCAACTCAATATTGAACCCTACGGACTAAGACTGGGATGCCATTAAAGTGCATGTGCGTGTAAAGGCAGGCGTCCCAATACTTTTGGTAATACAGTGTAGTGTGAATGGGCCCTTACACTATGGTAGCTTCTTCTGAGGGCAGAGTTCCTCCTTTTGCATTCAGAGATTCAGCGTAAAGGATAAGTTCACCTTTTGGAATAAAATAATAAATGCACCTCTTTTTGCAGGTAGGAAAAAATGTGCATTTTTTTTCTTCTAAGGAGCCTGCAGAGCATTGCACCTGTGATCAGCAGATCGCGGATGCAATGTCAGGATCCTGCAGACTCTCTGCATAGCTGTCTGCCTGTACCTCCGATACAGGGAGTCAGTTACTTGAGAGCAGGAAGATCAATGAATGACGAGAGCGCTCACCAGCTCCCTCGCAGTTCATTGGGAAGTGCAAGCCTCAACTGGTGGGACGGAAGGCGGTGGAAGGCAGCGGGAGGGAGGGGAGTACCCTTTCTGTCACATGTAAAATCGATCCAGCAGCTATTTAGCTGCTTGGATTGCTTTTACTTTATTCAGCATTGCCAGTTGGAAAAAAAAGGATTTATGGCTGCAGCCATCTCCCCGATATAACCACTGAGACTCATGGACATACAGGTACGTCCATTTGAAGGAAGTGGTTAGAAGATCAATGTACGCGGTATTTTGCTCAGACATTATACATAGTACGGGGTTTATAGAAGGAGAAATATGTCTGTGGGAGGGGCAGATCTGAGCAGGAAAAGGCAAACAAGGTTGAGATATTTCTATGTGTTTTCTCTACAGGGAAGGTTCCACCGTGACCAACGCTTCAGCACAATTCCCGGCTGACAATCACACCGATGCAACGGTACAGACAGTCTTTGATATGAATGGGCGAGCTAATGGCACCATCGGGGGCATCCCTCTTATTTTCGACAACACAACGACTCCAGGTAGGTGAAACCATAAAGGAGTATTCATTAACCACTTGCTTACCGGGCACTTAAACCCCCTTCCTGCCCAGACCCATTTTTAGCTTTCAGCGCTGTCGCACTTTGAATGACAATTACGCGGTCATGCTACACTGTACTCAAATTAAATTTTTATCATTTTTTTTTTCACAAAAATGGAGCTTTCTTTTGGTGGTATTTAATCACCATTTGAGCTTGCTAAACAAACAAAAAAAGACAGAAATGTTTGAAAAAAAAACATGTTTCATAGTTTGTTATAAAATTTTGCAAAGGGGTAATTTTTCTCCTTCATTGATATTCGCTGATGAGGCTGCACTGATGGGCTGCACTGATAGGCACAGATAAGGGGACACAGATAGGCACAGATAAGGCTACACTTACACTGATATGCACTGATAAGACGGCACTGATGGGCACTGATAAGACGGCACTGATGGGCACTGATGGGTGTCACTGATGAGTGGCACTGATGGGTGGCTCTGATAGATGTCACTGATGGGCACTGATAGGTGGCACAGATGGGCACTGATGGGCACTGGTAGGTGGCACTAATGGGCACTGGTAGGTGGTATTGATAGGCAGCACTGGTGATGAGGCACTGATTGGTGACATTTATAGGTGGCACTGATAGGTGACACTGTGGGCACTGATGGGTGGTACTGTGGGCACTGATAGGTGGCGCTGGTGGGTACTGGTAGGTGACACTGTTGGCACTGATGGGTGGTATTGTGGGCACTGGTAGGTGGCGCTGTTGGGCACTGGTAGGTGGCGCTGGTGGGCACTGGTAGGTGCAACAGAAGCCTCTGCAGAGACTCTCCAGATCGAGACTAATGTCCCTCTCACAGCCGCCGGTGATCGGCTTTTATTTCCTCCTCACGCTACCAGCATGAAGAGAAAAAATAGCCGATTACTGTCTCTGTTTACATCACATGATCAGCTGTCATTGGCTGACAGCTGATCACGTGGTACGTGGTCGGGATCGACCCCTTACTCCGATCTGTGATCAGCCGAGTCCTATAGACTCGCTGACCACAGAGCGCGCCGCGCGTGCCCTGCAGGGGGCATGCAGGCCGCTCGAGCACAGGAGGACGTCTATGGACGCCCTCCCGGCAAAGTAGGTCCGCACTGTAGCCGTCTTTCGGCTATAGCGCGGATGGGAGGTGGTTAAATATAGCTTATGAGCAACAGGGAATAGAAACTGTTATCATGCAAGATGTTGGTGCATAACCAGAAATCCAGAGGTCTCAAAGGCTGAGGCCCCCTGAGTCCAGATTCACCCACTGTTACAATAACAGTAACAATCGTTTTAAACGTATCGCCACCATACATGGTAATGCGTGACCAGTGTGGTGTATGAAGGGCCATTCATTTTAAATCACATCCTAATGAACCTTGCAAAAAAAAAAACGTATTTTGTTCAAGGTGAGCTGCTGCTCATCACAGGCTTCTCTACTCAGTGCCGGGACAAGGCCATCTAGAGCCCAGGGCGAACATGCCAGATTTCGCCCCCCAAGATCTATGAGTGCTATGTGTCAGCGAAAATCCCCTCCCTAACAAAACCAAATCAAACACTAATCTGCATGCTCAGCCCCCCGGCACCCAGCTCAAATCTCCTATCTTCCCGTATGCCCCCAGCACAAATTACCCCCTCCCCCCCAAAAGAAATCTTCCCCCTCCTAGCACAAATCCCCCCCCCCCAAGTCCAAATCCCCCCTCTTAGCACAAATTGCCCTCCCCAATCCCCCATCTTAACACAAATCCCCCCACAAGTTTCCCCTCCTAGCACAAATACCTCCCTCTTATCCCTACTAGTACAAATTCCACCCCCCCCCAAAGAAATATTTCCCCTCTACCATGTTACATTTATAGCACAAACCCCCTTCCCCCATCCACCCTCCCAACACAAACCCCCCAAATCACCACCCCCCCCCCCCAAATTTGACCTTCTAGAACAATTCTTACCCCCTGTCACCCGCCAAATTCCCCTTTTCAACACAAATCCCCTTGCCCCCCAATCTCCTTGTGGTGCCCCCCACCTCACATGATACCACAGTGCCCAGGGCACCAGCCCCTCTTGCCCACCCCTTGTCCCGGCCCTTCCTCTACTAAATCCTCAGCTGCCGGCTAACTACACATAGTTGGTGAGGTTGAATAAAGACACCAGTCCATCCAGTTCAACCTATGGGTGTGTGTGTTCATGTCAAAAATCATTGCCCATACCCCTTTAGAGTGTGCTTGCTAAGATGCCCATCTAAATGTTTTTTTTTTTTTAATTATCAATACTACCCGCTGACACCACTGATTGTGGAAGTGAGTTCCACATCTTTAATGACCTGACAGTGAAAAAAAGTTTAAGGTTAAACTGCTTCTCCTCCAATTCCATTCAGTGGCCTTCTTACACTCCCTGAGACCGAATAGATTATTCCCTACTCTAGAATCACCATTGAGATATTTGTATATCGCTATCATATCTCCTCTCAAGCGTCTCTTCTACAGGGGGATTAAGTTTAGTGCTTGTAGCCTTGACTCTTTCCGGTTCCAGCACATCCTTCCTGAGGACTGGTGACCAGAACTGGTTAAATGACTCCAGATGTGGCCGAGCCAGAGTTTTATAAAGTGGCAGGATTATAGTTTTATTTCTGGAGTACATTACCTTTTTTTATGCATTGCTAATATTCTGCTGGCCTTGCTTACTGCAGCTTGGCATTGCATGCCATTGCTGAGCCTGTCATCTACTAAGACCCCCAGATCTTCTTCCACCCATCCTAGATTCCCCCAGAGGTTCTCCCCATAGTGAGTAACTTGCGTTCCCATTTTTAGCCCCCAAGTGCATTTCTTGTACATTTTTTCAACATTAAAGTGGTTGTAAAGGCAGAAGATCTTTTTTTGATCTTAATGCATTCTGTGTGCAGCAGCCCCCCTCAGCCCCCCTAACACTTACCCGAGGTCCCTCTCTGCCCAGCGATATCCACGTGTGTCTCTCAGCCATCCAAGATTCTCCTTCTTGATTGGCTGAGACACAGCAGTGGCGCCATTGGCTCCAACTGCTGTCAATCAAAGTCAGCTAGCCAATCAGGGGAGAGGGGGGCGGGGCCAGGTCGGGGCTTCGCATCTGAATGGACACAGGGAGCTGTGACTCAGCTTGGGTGCCCCATAGCCAGCTGCTTGCTGTGGGGGTCACTCAACAGGAGGGAGGGGCCAGGATCACAGAAGATCAGGGCTGCTCTGTGCAAATCCACTACAACAGAGCAGGTAAGTATAACAGGTTTATTATTTTTATAGGAAATAAAAACAAAACTTTACAATCACATTAAACCTAATTTGCCATGTTATTGCCCACCCCATTTTTTTTTATAAAGTTTCTATATCCTGCTGTGAATTTATTACCCTACTTAGCTTTGTATCTTCAGCAAACACTGAGATTGAGCTCTTTTTATACCAACCTCTATATATCTCATTTATGAATAAATTAAACAGAATTGGTCCCAGGACAAAGCCTTGTGGTACCCCACTTACCACTCCTCCAGACCAGTCTGAGTACACACTATGCATTTATGGGGGACTGTATTGAATGCCTTTGCAAAATCCAGATACACCACATCCACAGGCCTTCCTTTATCTAGATGGCAGTTCACTTTTTCTTGGAATGAACAACCTTTCGTAAATCCATGCTGATTACTACTAATGATACTGTTTTCATCAGCAAAATCTTGGATATAGTCCCTTCCCATCAACTCCAATAGTTTACATACTATCGATGTTAGACTGACTGGCCTGTAGTTTCCAGGAATATATCTCTGCCCTTTTTTAAATTGGTACCACGTTGACCCTTTGCCAATCAGCTGGTACCATTCCAGTAATCAGCTGGTACCATTCCTGTCATCAGCTGGTACCATTTCTGCACTCCGGAAAATGAATCAGAAAAGGAAATCAATCACTGCACTCCAGGATACATCAACTGTTCTTGTTTCTCAAATAGTAGCAGGGGTCACCTCATGTGTGTTGCAGTGTACCACAAAATACAGAGGAGAACCATTTGTGCATTGCGATGCATTTAAAAAAAAGGGATATGTCCAGTTTTAGTTGAGTTGGAAGCCCATGGCTGAAAATAAACACTTCCAATGACAACCAGTATGATGAGTTCCAAACCAACATCAGGAACCCTCTTTATTTATAAACCCAAAGGGACAAAAAAGATCCAATACACAAAAAGATACTGACTCGTTTCTGCCCTTATGGGCCTTAGTCTTAGCGAACTACAAAAAGATAACAGCACTGTAATAACCCCTCACTGGATATACAAGGAGGACAGGGTCAATAGTTAACCCTTTCATTAGGCACATAAATACTTAAATGAAAGGGTTAACTCTTGACCCTCCCCTCATTTTAAATTCTTTGATAGGTTATTTAGAGTGCTGTTATTCTTTTTTAGTTTGCTACAACTAAGGCAAGTAAGGGCAGAAACACGTCAACATCTTTTTGTGTATCCAATGCTTTTTGTCCCTATGGGTTTGTAATAAAGATTTTATATGCACTGAACGCAAGGGTTGCTGACTTTTCTCTACTTGGATGCATGTTTCAACAGTGTGTCTGACTGTGGTCTTAGCACAGGTGAAGTAACCTCTAGATTTTATATAGAGTCTATAGGTTGTAGCACCATGCTTTTGTATAATGGACAACATCAGGTACCACCAGAGTAAAAACTACAAGATCTGCTTCAACAGATGGATCTACCACCACAAAGACTTAATCAGACATAACTAGAACAAGTCCAACAGCCAAACCTCGCACAACTCAATACAGAATAACCTTAACAACAGGCACTTTAATTCAATTCAAAATCAGAAATGTAATACATTGCAGCTTACTAGTTCATAGATGTGGTGGCTTGCATTTTTTTTTTAGATTTTCAATTGAATATACTCAAAGGGTCCAATAGATACAGGCCTACAGATTAGCAAATTGGCGGCATCTAAACACATTGGCCATCAAAACAGGATACTGCCTCTTGTTTTTCAGGCTGACTATTGTGTACAAGTGACCCTCTGATGATATTGCCATTTTAGGAATCCAGAGAGGCTGTAACCCTAAAAAAATGTCTACTTGTTAACAAAGAGCGAGAATAACATTAGATATATTTTTCAACCCACCCAAATGAGGTCATGATGCTCAAGCTGCATTGCCACAAGATTATCCACCCAATGCATGAATGTATCTATTGGTGCTAGAGGGGTGGCTGGAGAGAGGGGGCAGCGCCCGTGCGCCCTTAATGCAAGGGCCACCATTGCATTTGTATTAAAAGACACTTACTGATCCCTTGGGAGACTCATATTCGTAGAATGTTTATCGGAGTTCAATAACCAAATAATCTGATAAAATTAGTAATGAAAGAGGGATGATTAAATGAGATTGGTAATAGTTTTTGGACCAGATTAACATATAACACTAAAAAACTGTACCTTACATGTCATTGCAGAACCAGCAACGACTGTGACTGAACAAAGCACTACTCCAGGGGCCACTACAACACCAGGATTAAGCACAACTCCGGGAGCCAGTACAACACCTGGATCCAGTACCACTCCAGAAGCCAGTACAACACCTGGATCAAGCACTTCCCCAGGGATGACTACAACACCGGGATCAAGCACAACTCCAGGAGCCAGTACAACACCTGGATCCAGGACCACTCCAGGAGCCAGTACAACACCTGGATCAAGCACTACTCCAGGGATGACTACAACACCAGGATCAAGTACAACTCCAGGAGCCAGTACAACACCTGGATCCAGTACCACTCCAGGAGCCAGTACAACACCTGGATCAAGCACTACTCCAGGGATGACTACATCACCAGGATCAAGCACAACTCCGGGAGCCAGTACAACAACTGGATCCAGTACCACTCCAGGAGCCAGTACAACACCTGGATCAAGCACTACTCCAGGGATGACTACAACACCAGGGTCAAGCACAACTCCGGGAGGCAGTACAACACCTGGATCCAGTACCACTCCAGGAGCCAGTACAACACCTGGATCAAGCACTACTCCAGGAATGACTACAACACCAGAATCAAGCACAACTCCGGAAGCCAGTACAACACCTGGATCCAGTACCACTCCAGGAGCCAGTACAACACCAGGATCAAGCACTACTCCAGGGGTGACTACAACGCCAGGATCAAGCACAACTCCGGGAGCCAGTACAACACCTGGATCCAGTACCACTCCAGGAGCCAGTACAACACCTGGATCCAGTACCACTCCGGGAGCCAGTACAACACCTGGATCCAGTACCACTCCAGGAGCCAGTACAACACCTGGATCAAGCACTACTCCAGGGATGACTACAACACCAGGATCAAGCACAACTCCGGGAGCCAGTACAACACCTGGATCAAGTACCACTCCAGGAGCCAGTACAACACCTGGATCAAGCACTACTCCAGGGATAACTACAACACCAGGATCAAGCACAACTCCGGGAGCCAGTACAACACCTGGATCCAGTACCACTCCAGGAGCCAGTACAACACCTGGATCCAGTACCACTCCGGGAGCCAGTACAACACCTGGATCCAGTACCACTCCAGGAGCCAGTACAACACCTGGATCTATTACCACTCCAGGAGCCAGTACAACACCTGGATCAAGCACTACTCCAGGGATGACTACAACACCAGGATCAAGCACAACTCCGGGAGCCAGTACAACACCTGGATCCAGTACCACTCCAGGAGTCAGTACAACACCTGGATCAAGCACTACTCCAGGGATGAGTACAACACCAGGATCCAGTACCACTCCAAGAGCCAGTACAACTCTAGGAACCAGTACAACACCTGGATCAAGAACAACTCCAGCAGCCAGTACAACACCTAGGTCCAGCACAACTCCAGGTGCCAGTACACCATCTGCAATCAATGCTGCAACAGGTAAATTATGGTTTGCCCTACACCCTAGATTACAACATGAAGGTTGTGAGAGCCAGCAGTGATAAGCACTTTAATGTATAATGGCACAGAGAAAGGCTCAATAAGTTAAAGTGGATGTAAACCCCCACATATACCCAGTGAAGTGAACAGCCTCAGATAGTTACATAGTTACATAGTTACATAGTAGGTGAGGTTGAAAAATAACACAAGTCCATCAAGTCCAACCTATGTGTGTGATTATGTGTCAGTATTACATTACATATCCCTGTATGCTCCCCGCTGAGACCACCGCCTGTGGAAGGGAATTCCACATCCTTGCCGCTCTTACAGTAAAGAACCCTCTACGTAGTTTACGGTTAAACCTCTTTTCTTCTAATTGTAATGAGTGGCCACGAGTTTTGTTAAACTCTCTTCTGCGAAAAAGTTTTATCCCTATTGTGGGGTCAGATGATATACAAAGATGAAACAAATCTCCCTACATAAGTTTTACATGTATATCTGCTTTCTTCAGCTTTATATATTTTTTAGAAAGTTCAGATCAGATCAGAGATTTTCTCTTGCTGTTCAGCACTACAGTGAAGCCTGGGCATACAGCCAAGACAGCTGATTGGAGGAAAGGCACACACCCCCTCAGCTCATAGGTAGAGACTTGCAGATCTGTTCGTTGAATGGTTCAGCATTCTGCCAATCTATTTATAGCATCCTCCCCAACACAAAACTCCGGCTGCTTTTATCATATGTGATGGAGAACTTGTCAGGCGTTATCAGGCTGATAACAGAAGAAAAGAGCAGGAGACAGCTACGGGACACAGTGCTTTGAAGAGAGATAACAAAGCACTGCAGATATATGTGCCCAGCTCAAATTTCATGAATCGGGTTTTCATCCACTTTAAGAATCGGTTTACACTGCAGCGATGCGGGAACCCTGCAAATCCAGTATGGGTTCCCGCATCGCATTGCCTCCCACAGGCAGTTCACACTGCCCTATGCGAACTGCTGAAAGTGTCAATGCAAAGTTAATGACACCCCCAGATCAGTTCGTATATCGCAGTGCAAACTGTCAATTCGGACAGAAATCGGATCACACCCATGCGTTCCGATTCTGCTGTGGACCAAAAAAAGGCTCCTGTGCGAGTTTGGTCCGAATGCAATGCAAATTCAGCCATACAACCTGTATGGCTGAATTTGCATTGCGCAGACATCGCAAAGAAGGGCAATAACTTCTCTGCAGGATGTGGGAACCTTGAAAAAAGACCTGAACAAATGAATGGAGTGGGCAACTACATGGCAAATGAGGTTCAATGTAGAAAAAGGTAAAATAATGCATTTGGGTAGCAAAAATATGAATGCAATCTATAGACTGGTCGGGAGAACCTCTGGGGGAATCTAGGATGGAAAAGGACCTGGGGGTCCTAGTAGATGATAGGCTCAGCAATGCCAAGTTGCTGCTAACAAAGCAAACAGAATATTGGCATTAAAAAGGGGATCAACTCCAGAGATAAAACGATAATTCTCCCGCTCTACAAGACTCTGGTCCGGCTGCACCTAGAGTATGCCGTCCAGTTCTGGGCACCAGTCCTCAGGAGGGACGTACTGGAAATGGAGCGAGTACAAAGAAGGGCAACAAAGCTAATAAAGGGTCTGGAGGATCTTAGTTATGAGGAAAGGTTGTGAGCACTGAACTTATTCTCTCTGGAGAAGAGACGCTTGAGAGGGGATATGATTTCAATTTATAAATACCGGACTGGTGACCCCACAATAGGGATAAAACTTTTTCGTGGAAGGGAGTTTAACCACTTCAATACTGGCCATTTTTACCCCCTTCCTGCCCAGACCAATTTTCAGCTTTCAGCGCTGTTACACTTTGAATGCCAATTGCGCGGTCACTGGAAAATATATATATAAAAAAACGCGCTAGGGAAACCAAAGAAGTGGTGGCAAGATAATTACCAACCATCCACTAGATTGGGAGCCGCAATAAATATGTAAAACATCAATACAAAAGATATAGTGGAAAAAAAAAAAAATCGCGCTACCCATAAATAACTAACCAAAAAATGTGTGAATGATAATGAATGTGATCCAAAATCAATATACAATCCTATGTGAAATTGGTCAACAGTACAAAAAATGTATATAAGTGACTAAATAAATACCACGCAAAAAATAAACAAGAAAAAAGACCATATGAAGTGAATTAATGTTGAACACCAAAAATCATTTGCAAATAATAAATTAATTGGCAAATAATAAATTAATAAATAAAACACACTAAGTACACAAATAAAATTAATATAAAAAAACATAAATAAACAGTGTAATATAACATACACCAAAACACTGTGTGGGATCCACCACCAATATCAACAGGAATGTGCCCTTACCAAAACACTGTGATCCCCCTGTTTTGGTAAGGGCGCATTCCTGTTGATATTGGTGGTGGATCCCACACAGTGTTTTGAAGACATCAATTGTACACTATTTATGGACTTTATTTCACAGTTCACTGGTGTATATTATATTACACTGTTTATTTATGTTTTCTTATATTAATTTTATTTGTGCACTTAGTGTGTTTTATTGATTAATTTATTATTTGCCAATTAATTTATTATTTGCCAATTAATTTATTATTTGCCAATAATTTTTTGTATTCAACAATAATTCACTTCATATGGTCTTTTTTTCTTGTTTATTTTTCACGTGGTATTTATTTAGTCACTTATATACATTTTTTGTACTGTTGACCAATTTCACATAGGATTGAATATTGATATTGGACCACATTCATTATCATTCACACATTTTTTGTTTAGTTATTTATGGGTAGCGCGATTTTTTATTTTTTCCACAATTGCGCGGTCATGCAACACTGTACCCATATGAAATTTTGATAATTTTTTTCCCCACAAACAGAGCTTTCTTTTGGTGGTATTTGATCACCTCTGCCGTTTTTTATTTTTTGCGCTATAAACAAAAAAAGAGCCACAATTTTGAAAAAAAAAAAAACACAATATTTTTTACTGTTTGCTATAATAAATATCCCATTAAAAAAAAAATCAAAAACAAATTTTTTCCTCAGTTTAGGCCGATACGTATTCTTCTACATATTTTTGGTAAAAAAAAATCGCAATAAGCATATATTGATGGGTTTGCGCAAAAGTTATAGCGTCTACAAAATAGGGGATAGTTTTATGACATTTTTATTGTTGTTTTTTTTTTTTACTAGTAATGGCAGCGATCTCCGATTTTTATCATGACTTCGATATTGCGGCGGACACTTCGGACACTTTTGATACTATTTTTGGACCATTCACATTTATACAGCGATCAGTGCTATAAAAAATGCATTGATTATTGTGTAAATGTGACTGGCAGGGAAGGGGTTAACACTAGGGGATGATCGAGGGGTTAATTATCTTTCCTAGGGAGTGATTCTAACTGTAGGGGGAGGGGACTCACAAGGGGAGGAGACCGATCGGTGTTCCTCTGTACCGGGAACACACGATCGGTCTCCTCTCACCTGACAGGAAGTGGATCTGTGTGTTTACACACACAGGCCCACGGTCCTGCTGTGTTCACAGGCAATCGTGGGTGCCCGGCGGACATCGCGGGTGCCCGGCGGACATGATGCGGCAGGCGCGCGCGCCCCCTAGAGGCTCAGAAGTAAAAGACGTTATATGACGGCGGCCCGCAGGGACAAAGGATTCCTGCCGCCGTCATATGACTATGCGCGGTAGGGAGGTGGTTAACAAGACTCGTGGCCACTCATTAAAATTAGAAGAAAAGAGGTTTACCTTAAACTATGTAGAGGGTTCTTTACTGTAAGAGCGGCAAGGAAATTCGGAAATTCGGAAATTGGAAAAAAATCTGAAATTCGGAAATTCTAAAAAAAATGGGAAATTCAGAAATTCGAAAAAAAAAAAAACGGAAATTCGAAAACCCGAAAGTTCGAAAATCTGAAATAATAACTAACTAATAATAACTTAACTATTACTAACTTTTATAGGTATTGGGATTTCCTTTCAAATGTTGCTGTTAGTTAACGTAATGAATATGAATTTATCCGAAGTTACGAATGATCTGAAATAACGAATGCCGCATCTAAACAAATGAAACGGAACAAATTAATAATAAATAATAATACAATTTTCTTGTTTAAAAAAAAAATATATTAATTCGTTACGTTCCATTCGTTTAGATACGGCATTTATTATTTTGGATAATTCTTAACTTCGGATAAATTCGTATTTGTTTGGTAAAAAGCACTGAAAAGTTACTTTACAAACAAAATAAAACGTTTTTTTTTTCCCCATTTTGTGCTTTTTTTTCAATGTGAAACGTGTAAATATATGTTAAAGGGGTAAAAATATTAATGAACTAAGCAAACAAAAAAAAGTTTTAATTATTAATAGTTAATAAAATAGAAGTGAACAAAAAAATTTTGCAGGAAAATAAATGATTAAATTGAGGAGAATAAGGAGTTAATTCATGTGCATTAGAGTAAATTAGGGGTTAATAAGGGGTTAAACAGAGGAACATTTAAGAAAAAACAAAACATTTTTTTTTACTTGACAGGTTGTTTTAACTGACTTCATCTGCAGATCAAAGTTCATCCCTTTGATCTGTAGCTGAATAAACAGAAAGATACAAAAAGAAACAATGTTTCTTTTTATCCTTCTGTTTCAGCAGCTGAGCAAAGTTGTTTTTGTTTCTTTTGTTTGTGTTTTTTGTTTTTGTTTTTGTTTTTTTACACTTCATCTGTCAACAGGGGAACCCCACTGACAGCTGAATGAGTCATCGGTTGTTAACGACGTGGCAGCCCCCGCTCTTTAATTAACAATTGATAATGTCTGCCTTTTTTTTTTACATTTCATACTGTATATATATATATATATATATATATATATATATATATATATATATATATATATATATATATATATATATATATAGATATATATAGATATATATCTATAGATATCTATAGATATATATCTATAGATATCTATAGATATATATCTATATATATCTATATATATATATATATATATATATATAGATATATATAGATATATATAGATATATATATACACACATACACACAAGACCACACTTTTTTTTTGGTACTTTTTTATTGCAACTTTTTTAAAAACACTTTGCTGCCAGGCGTTTGTAAATGACGTCCAACATAGTGTAAAAACACAGCCACACAAGGCCCCACTAGAGCCCTCTAATAAACGATAACATAAAATAAATAAAAAAACATGAAGCCATAACGTCCCCAACTAAAAAAATAACCCCCCCCCCCCCAGCCCCACCCTTCCCTATTCTCAACTGATAAATGCAGTGTGAAGACCATCCCTTCCATCTCTTTGCCTCTGCTGACTTTAGGCGCGTGCCTACTGTGGTTGATAGTAAATTCGGCGTTGCCGGCGTCATTAACTTACAGAGGTTTTAGATTTGGTTTTAGATTTGGTTTTAGATTTAGTTTTAGATTTGGTTTTGGATTTAGTTAGGTTCCCCATGAAGCCAAAATGTTCAAATCTTTACACAACTTATTTTTTCTATTTATTTCCATTCAGCGCAAAATGTTGGAAGTGGCCCCTCAGACGTCCCCTCTGGATATATACCTACCTTCGGTATTGTTCTCATTGTGCTGGCGGCTGTTGCGTTGGCTGTGATCCTATTAGGGGGATTTCTGGTAAGTGTCCATATTCCGGTGGGGCACCTTCATATAGTGGGAACTTATGTACTTTAGTGATTTACACAAAACTGATTTGTGCCGTGAATTTACCAATTTTCTTCTGTATCTTCAATTTCCCCATATGGGCTCCTTCAGCAAAATTTTCTTGAAAAAAAACAAAAACAAAAAAAAAGGATACGTCTTTGTTTTCTAACAAAGCCATGTGATCAATATATCAGTGCCAACCTGGTGATCTCAAGGCTCACATTTCATATGATTCAGCAGGAATTGGTACGACCAGCTTAAAAGTGGTTGTAAACCCTTACATATACCCATCTGAGTGACTGGCCTCGAGAGATACACAGAGATAAAAAAAATCCTCCTACATACGTTGTACCTGTTTATCTGCAGTCTTCTCTTCTCTACATCAGTTTAAAAGTGATTCTAAGCCCTCATCTTGTAAAACAACCCATTTAGTTTAAAATAGAAATGAAAGGCAAAACGTGTGTATAGATATAAAAAAATACTTTATAAATACCCCCTCCCCCTTTTATGTGATCAGAATTCCTCTGTTTTCTGCTGTATAAGAGTTTGGGGAGAAGTAACAGCAGTGCACTGAGCTTCCCAGTGAATGGCTGTGGGGAGGGGGGGGGGGGTCTGGACAAGTCTAATCATAGAAGGAGAGTACACTGAATTCCCAGCATAGCTAGAGAACTGACCACTCTGGGCTCTCCTGCTTAGTGTGGTCAATTTTTAAAGGGAAAGCAGAGGGACTGACTGGGGATTTCACATAAAGGAAGCAATACAAAGAGAACAGGATACTTTTTTATGCAAATACTTAGTACAAGAGGCACATACACTATATTGTCAAAAGTATTGGGACACCTGCCTTTATACACACATGACCTTTAATGGCATCCCAGTCTTATGCCCCGTACACATGGTCGGACTTTGTTCGGACATCCCGACAACAAAATCCATGGATTTTTTCCGACGGATGTTGGCTCAAACTTGTCTTGATTACACACGGTCACACAAAGTTGTCGGAAAATCCGATCGTTCTGAACGCGGTGACATAAAACACGTACGTCGGGACTATAAACGGGGCAGTGGCCAATAGCTTTCATCTCTTTATTTATTCTGAGCATGCGTGGCACTTTGTTCGTCGGATTTGTGTACACACGATCGGAATTTCCGACAACGGATTTTGTTGCCGGAAAATTTTATCTCCTGCTGTCCAACTTTGTGTGTCGGAAAATCCGTTGGAAAATGTCCGATGGAGCCCACACACGGTCGGAATTTCCGACAACACAATCCGATTGGACATTTTCCATCGGAAAATCCGACCGTGTGTATGGGGCATTAGTCTGTAGGGTTCAATATTGAGTTGGCTCCGCCCTTTGCCGCTATAACAGCTTCAACTCTTCTAGGAAGGCCGTCCACAAGGTTTAGGAGTGTAAGAATTGCATTTTTGCTTGTACATGATTGGATGATGGGAGTCAGCAGAGCTTCAGCTCATGTACTAAGCTCTGGAGCAACTGTACTTTGCAGAGGCCAACTACACTTTGCACAGGGTACAGTCGACTTGCCTTTAGTAAATCAACCCCCATACTGTCTTTCATGTCATGTTATGTTGCTAGTTTTATTAGTTTGTTCTTTATTGCTTTATCCAATTAATTTTGTTTGCTCACCCTCATTCATCTTTTTTTTTTTCCACAGGCTGCCAGATTTGGATTTTTTAATACTGTGGTTTCAAGAGAGATCCCATCTTATAGCTTTCCAGAGTCTGGAATGAGGGTGCGAAGTTTTGAAATGTCTGTGCCAACAAACAGGGTAAGGGACTCATTTGATCTTTAAAATTTAAAAATTTGCAATTTCTGGGTGAGCAAAGACCTGTCAAGGTGTATGGACGGCACAGGGTCCTGTCCATTTGTAGGGGGCTATCTGGGGACACAAGAACCTTATAAAAGCAATACGGCATACAAAGACATTGTAGACATAGTTAGTCAGGTTGAAAAAAGATCTAGTAAGGGAAAAAAATATATATATCATACAATCCCATATACACAATCCTATACCCACAGCATGATCCAATTTGCTCCAGCAGAGGAAAAAGTCCTTCCTGATCCTCTGAGAGGCAATCAAATTTTTCCCTGGATCAACTTAACTTATAAATGTCAGTACCCAGTTATAGTCTATACAGTTAGGAAAGAATCCAGACCTTTTGAAAAACAATCTACTGAGCTGGCCAGATCCACCTCTGGAGGGAGTCTACTCCACATTTTCACAACTCTTACTGTGAAGAAACCTTTCCATATTTGGAGATGAAATCTCTTTTGCTCCAGATGTAAAGAGCGCCCCCTTATCCTCTGTGATGACCTTAAAGTGAATAACTCAACGCCAAGTTCACTATATGGACCCCTTATATATTTATATATGGTGATCATATCCCCCCTTATATATTTACATATGGTGATCATCAGGGGCGTTGCTAGGGGGTGGCTTTTGGGGCTATAGCCCTGAATCTGAGGCCAATAGCCCCGTGTCTCTGCAGGGGTACCCAAGGGGAGGGGAGGCTCTCTGGGGACCCTTATGTAAGTGGGGGGCTCTCTGGGGACCCTGATTTTAAGGCCTAGGCTCTCTAGGGACCCAGATTTAAGGGGGAGGCTCTTTGGGGACCCTTATGTAAGTGGGGGGCTCTCTGGGGACCCTGATTTTAAGGCCTAGGCTCTCTAGGGACCCAGATTTAAGGGGAGGCTCTCTGGGGACCCTAATGTAAGGGGGCCTCTCTGGGTACCCTGATGTAAGGGGGGGGCGCGCTATGAGGACTCTGATGTAAGGAGAGGCTCTCTGGGGACCCTGATGTAAGCGGGGGGCTCTCTGGGTATATATATACACCCACACGTATATTACTGTATATACATGTGTATGCCCACCCAAGCGTATGACTTTACCACGCTGCTATGGGCTCTAGCCCCAGATCTTTTGTAGACCTAGCAACGCCCCTGGTGATCATATCCCCCCTTATATATTTATATATGGTGATCATATCTCCCCTTATGTATTTATACATGGTGATCATATCCCCCCCTTATATATTTATATATGGTAATCATATCCCCCCCTTATATATTTATATATGGTGATCATATCCCCCCCTTATGTGTTTATACATGGTGATCATACCCCCCCCCCCTTAATCTCCTCTTCTCAGGAAAGAATAAATTCAGTTCCTCTAATATTTCCTCATAGCTGAGCTCCTCCATGCCTCTTATCAGTTTGGTTGCTCTTCTCTGCTCTTTCTCCAGTTCCCCGATATCCTTTTTGTGAACTGGAGCCCAAAATGATTGTGCTCTTCCACTCTTGTGGTAACAGTTGTGAGAAGAGCCTTTTCTCATTTCTGAAATGCTCCCTTTTAATTTTTCCTGGTGACCATTGGAACAGAATATGATGGCAAACCTCAAGGATGTGGAATTCCCTTCCACAGGCGGTGGTCTCAGCGGGGGGCATCGAAGGTTTCAAGAAACTATTAGATAAGCACCTGAATGACCGCAACATACAGGGATATACAATGTAATACTGACATATAATCACACACATAGGTTGGACTTGATGGACTTGTGTCTTTTTTCAACCTCACCTACTATGTAACTATGTAAAAATTCATGGCTATTGGTTCAGTGACCACTGTCCAGTGCTGACCATACACAGGTCAAATTTTGGCTGATACCTGATACCACAATTTATACCGCGGATGGTGCTGTTGGCACCAGCCAGCTTGACAAGCTTTGATCTGAAAATCTAAGGAGCTGGGCAGAAAATTCCGAGCCAAGCAGATGCAGTCACTGGTCAGGTATCCTGTCAGAAGACAATAGCTAGCGGGGGGGGGGGGGTCTTCCATCCAGGCTGTTTAGCTGGATGGGGGAATCTACTGATTTCTCTTATGTAACCCAATGGCTGAAGGGCTGATATCGTAATGTGCTTCATTAGCCAAAGAAGAGACTTCTCCTCACTTTGGAGAGATTTCCTCTTACTGTTGTCTTGGGTGTCCAGGTGACACAGAGACCATTCAGAACTGTCACATGTTATATCCCTAAACTTTCTACTAAATAAAAGTGCTTTTGTTGCATCCTCTGTTTTCATCAAATATCCATCTCATCACTTTCTGTCCTTGTGGTTCTTTGTCGCAGGACAGAAAATTAAGGTAAATTTCCCCAACAGGGATTTGGATAGCAGCCAGATAACCAACACATGACCACTAATAAGGCAGTACAGACAGCTCTCCTGTACTGGGCCCCGTCAGTTCAAAAAGGGGAGCCCAGGTACCTGCTGAGTAGGAGGGCCGGCTGTACTGTCTTATTGCAGACACTGATCATCTTCTGCCTCCCCCTGCAACAATGCCAGCTTCTCCTCCTCTCTCTCCCTCTGGGTGCACTGCAGGGGGATTGGTTCTAGCACATGCACCCCTTCCATCTGCTGTCCTTGGCCCCCTGTGTGCTCCTCCCCCCGCAGCACTGCTGGTTCCCTCCTCTTTTGCTGGCAGCTGCTGTGGTCACACAGGGGGGTGTTTTAGGATGGAAAGTGGGGGAAGGGGCCAGTAAATATGTAATTTGCTGGCCCCTTCATTTCCTGAATAAACACAGTGAGTGATTGGTACCAATCGCTCCTGTGTCCATTCATCACTGAAGCATAGTAGACTGTGTCGACTATGCTTCTGTTTGTGAATGAGCAGGAAGCCTCAGAGCCCTGTTGAATGAAATTGTGTCAGTGTAGCTCGCCAACTGCTGGCCTTGCTGTGGCACATTTACTTTATGATAATAAGTATGTGGCCCCCCTTCCAAATGATAGAGTGCAGGTGTTTCCATTGAGGGTTATTGTTAATACTACCTCATACAAAGACATTGCAGATAATTGTGCTTTTCCAATCTTGTGGTACCAGTTTGGTGAAGACCCTTTTCTGTTCCACCATGACTGTCTCCTGTGTACAAAGCAAGCTGCATAAAGACATGGTGTGTCCAGTTTGGTGTGGAGGAACTGGAGTGTCCTGCACAGAGCTCAGACCTCAACCCTACTGAACGATTTTGGGATGAACTAGAATGCTATTTGCGAGCTAGGTCATCCAATATCAAGACCTGACCTCATAAATGGGTACAAAGTTCCACAGACACCTTCCACAGACGCCTGGCGAGTGGCGGGCGAGCGATGGGGCGATCAAGCGACGGGGGGGGGGGGGGATTGAGCACCAGCCGTCACTGGTGGTTAGAGCCATAAAGGGGAACCAAATCCATATCACAGGCCATGGTTTTAGAATAGAATGTCCAAAAACCCTTCATAGGGGTGATGGTCAGGCAATATACCATTTCCTTTTACAGCTCTACATGTACAGAATATTATGTTGGTGTCACTGTCTTCCTGGAGATACAGGAACATATCCTCTAATGCCGCGTACACATGAGTGGACTTTCCGACAGGAAATGTTTGATGACAGGCTGTTGGCGGAAAATCCGACTGTGTGTATACTCCATCGGACAATTGTTGTCGGATTTTCCGTTGACGAATGTTGGATGGCAGGTTTTAAAATTTTCCATAAACAAATGTCTGTTGTCGGATTTTCTTATCGTGTGTACACAAGTCCGTCGGACAAAAGTCCAAAGTACAAACACGCATGCTCGGAAGCAAGGACGAGCCGGAAGCGGTCGGTCTTGTAAAACTAGCGTTCGTAATGGAGAATTAACATTCGTGACGTGGAAAATTAGGAAATCTCCAAATGCAGCGCACAAATCTCTTCTTCTTTATTGGGATAATAATGAAGCTGCTTTGCTGGTGATACTGATGGAGTTATTGCAAACACATTTTCAAAGTCTTTTTTTTTCTAGTGATATCAAGAATAATATTATTATTTATTTATTAATTTTTTTTTATTTGTGCAAGTTACCACAACACCATTATCCCGGAGTTTATAAGATCAAAGATACAACTATGTTGGTGTCCCTTGTTAATTTTACATTGTATTTTATAAAATGTAACTGCCGACTCCCAAACTGTCATTTGAAGTAAAACACATAGCCAAGTATTATTATCCACAATTTTTTTTATTGTGCATTAAAAAAAGAAAACAAATAAAATTAGACATGCTATTCTACATGCATTCTATGCATCCAAAAATATAGAAAATATACCAAATCAAATCATTATTATTCAACCAAAAGATAAAATAAAAGCCTCATGCATGTGTCCTGCTTCTTAATATAGGGGGTCACCAATGCCAAGAGTTGGTGAAAGCAGGGGTCCGTCATCCGGAGATAATTCCGAAAATCATCCGGATTATTCTCCTGGAGCTCCCGCAGCAAAGGCATATGACATAATTGGTCCTC
Source organism: Lithobates septentrionalis (assembly GCA_037952835.1). Classification (NCBI taxonomy): domain Eukaryota; kingdom Metazoa; phylum Chordata; class Amphibia; order Anura; family Ranidae; genus Lithobates; species Lithobates septentrionalis. The sequence goes on from JBBDGP010002832.1 coordinate 306,848, forward strand.
ATTAATAAAGCAACCAATTTTTGGTCCAAGAAATCCTCCTCCTCCTGTTCCTGGACTGGACTTGGGTCAAAGCAATAACTCCAAGGCCAATAATAAATAAGACGTTATCTCCTCCGATTCCGCAACATGGCTGGTTGACGAACGGCCGTTCAGAAACAAACTGAAAGGCGCGAAATGAAAAGTGCGAAATGAAAAGCGCGAATCAACACTCACCAAACTTCTACTAGCACAAAATTAGCAGAAGGAGCCCAAAGGGTGGCGCTAAAGAGCTGAAAAAAACGTAGTACGTCACTACGTTCGTATTTGTTGGCCAACAATTCCCTGCTGTTTGTATGCAAGACACGTTTGGGCCAACGCCCTTCAGACAAAAGTCTACGGTTTTGTTGGCCAACAATCCGATTGTGTGTACGAGGCTTTAGACTTTTATTTTATTTGTATTCTGATCTGTCTTTGCAGAAGACTTCTATACTGGTATTTTTTTTTAATACTTAATAAAAATTTCCTCTTTTTACAGACTGGAAGATATACTCTTAGGTCTTAGAACAATCCAAAACCTTCGGCCAAATCGGACTCCGGGAGAAATCTGAATGTTTTAAATTTATTTGCGGACACGCGCAATAAGAAACTGTTCTACTGTCATGCTCTGCTGGGATCACCGATAATGAAGTCATGTTGTGGATCTGTTCACAATACTGCTATCCCCGCTCTGATTCTGGCACACCGGACATATTTATTAGGCAGAAATTAAACTTTACTTCTCAGGTCACTCTTTTTAGTGGAAATAGACTCTTGTGTATTAGTACAGATGGGCTCTGCCTATTGCCACATCACATTCCAATTAAAATCCAGGGCACTGCTACTAACAGCTTGAGTAAAGAAACCCATGCATGCACAGTCACCTCTCTTTCACTCTCCAGAATGTTGAACTGGGAGAGAAAGCACACTGCGCATGCGTGGGTACAGGAGAGTGTTCTTTATGAGTTTTCAGAGCCATGCACGCTTGGTATGTCCTGCCACCTACAGGACAAAGAGGGGAGGACAATGAAATGAGCATCTTAAAATGTGAGGCTGGGTTCACATATATGCAAATTGTATGTGCGTCTTTAACCGCATCCAATTCGCATGCCATGTGAATGTGAACGGCTTCCAATAGAGCCGGTTCACACATTTGTGCGGGGCGGCCGTGGTGCGGTTTTAAAATGGGTCCTGTGTGTTTTTGGGTTCTGGATCAGGCATAGCTCCCAACTGTCCCTGATTTGGAGGGACTGTCCCGGATTTGGAGCAATGTCCCTCTGTCCCTCTTTCCCCCTCATTTGTCCCTCATTTTGGTCTGATCTATATACTTGTATATAAAATGCACTTTTTATCTATCAAAAAGTGTTTTCCAGTGCTAAACCTTTCATCTGATTTCTAAATTGCTACATTTGTAAATTCCAAAAGCCAATATAAAGGAATAGTAGTGGTAAAAAAAGCACTTGTGGGTTTAACAAATCTAGTTTTTTTTTGTATAATTCTCCTTTAAGGGGGTGTGGCAAGGGGTGTGTCCTATGCCTGCATACTTTTGCTGATAGGTGTCCCTCATTCCCATCTCAAAAAGTTGGGAGGTGTGGGATCAGGTGGGATTTTAGGTAAAAATCTGCACCTGAATCGCACCTGAACCGGTGAACAGAGGTGCACCGGACTGCCGCACTGAAACCGCGGCCGCACATGTGTGAACCCAGACTTAACATTCTATTACAATATAGAGCTCTGCATATTAATGTACAGAGGACGTTATAAGCTTTTGGCAGTTGTCATTGAAGGTGACCTAACCCTTTAAACAAGGAACATTATTTACTTTATCCAGTTATAACTAATAACGCAATCGAATGGAATGTGCTGCAGGTATAGGCACAGCTCATTGCAGCGCACTGACTCCATAATGAACCTGTTAATTAGCAAATGAGTTCTAATTTATTTTTTACAAGATGATTTTATTTTTTATGATTCGTACTATGCATCTGTTTGAAAATGTGTGAACATGTCAGGTCATGGCACCCGATATTTATGCTGATTAATCTTATTTATAACAATATTAATAAAGAAGTGTCATGGTAGATCTGTGGTTGTAATTATGAAGAAGGTGTTTTTGGAGCACTATTGTGGGAAATAATGTAACCAAACCGGGTTTGTTTCACCATTTCATTATTACTGGCTGGAGCAAAAAATGATACAAAGGGAAAGGGAATGCATTCATCAGAAGCACACATCTATGACAGCTTGTTGATGTATTATTGACATTGCTGTCACAGCATGAGGTTTAGGTTCACACAATATTCCAAATAGAAAGCAATTTTGCTGAAAGTTTGAAAATGACTTGCTAAGCTATTGCTAGACTTGCCAGGCTTTGCAAGTTTGTTGCCCAATTGCAGCATTGTCCGCATTGCATGACTCCAGATCAACTTTCTTCGCAAGCAGTCTGCAAGTTCTGGTTCAGTTATGTTGTGCAATATAGTCCTCCCACCACAGGGGGTCACTGTGGCTGAATTTTCATGCTGTGGACTTGCCTCCGGGCGACGGATGGGCAGCCGGCTAGCTTCCCCTGTGTCTATTCTGCTCATGTCTCCTCCCCCCTCCTCCTGGCGGCCAGTGTAGCTTCTCCTTTTGGCCAATTAGGAAACGGTTCTCAGACCCACTTCCTGATTGGCCGGGAGGAGAATTAGTGTGACACTAGCAAAAATTAATTTGCTAGTGTCACACAACTGGGTGTGCTTTGAGCGCTGTGCTCTGTGCCCTGAGCCCACCCTAATTTGAAGCCTATTAGAGCTTCTGGCTCTAATCACTTGCTTAAAAATAAAACACCCCCCACCATTGGAATCCATGCATCCGGCGCCCTGCATGTAGATTAGGGGTCGGACGCATTGATAGGGGAGGCGTCCGTGCGTCTTTTGTGGACGGGCCGCCACTGGTTAGTAGACTCGCAGGGGTGCTGTTATTTCTTAATGGCACCCCCCTGCACTGGAAATCACAGAGCAATTTTCTGTGCTGGCACACAGCACTATGTGGTTTCCCTGCGGCTGTGATTTTGGAAAAGGTGCAGCAAGTCCACAATGTATGACTCCAGATCAGTGATGGGCTCGGGCGTGTTCGGATCAAACCCGCCAGGAAGCTGTCACTGCACACCACCAATCATAGGCAGTGAGGCATTTCCCGACTGGCAGCTGCACATACACACGCTGCCTATGATTGGTGGTGTGCAGTGCCAGCTTCCTGGTGGGTTCGATCCGAACACGCCCGAGCCCATCCCCCTTTCAGATCAACTTTCTTTGCAAACATTCCGCAAGTCTGCTGCAAGTTCTGGTTCAGTTGTGTTGTGCAATAGTACAAACAAATGGCCACTGCCCCCACCTATAACTGGCCTTTGCAGCAAGGAGCACATGGAAGGGCAACACATACAAAACAAAACCAAAGAAACTCCCAGCTCAACTTACCAACCAGCCTGCAACTAACTGAATTATCCTTTCTAACAGTATGCAACAGGGGTTTAGTTTGCAGCAGGGCTTTTTTTCAGCGGGAATGTGGGGGAACACACTTCAGGCACCTCCAGAACTGAATGGTAAGGGGTGCTGGAGGGTCTATTGATGCTAGCTGCTGGGGAATTTATTATTGCTGGAGGGGATCTATTTTTACGGGGGATGCTAGCTGCTGGGGAGGTCTTCTGTTGCTCGTGGGGGATCTATTGTTGCTGGGGGGTGGGTCTTATGCTGCAAGGGGGTCAATCATTGCTGGGAGTGATCCACTGTTGAGGGAGTTGTCTTTGTTGCTGGCTGCTGAAGGGTCTTTTGATGCTGGCTGTTGGGAATCCATTGTTGCTGGTGGGGATCTATTCTTGCTGGGGTGTCTATTGTTGCTAGATATACAGTATTTCACTGTCTTTCTTGTTATCATTAACAAATTCCATACAAAATACTCAGCACCACAAAATTATATTTGGTTCTGTATTCTCTAAAAGGGGTGGTACTGGGAGGCGGTAGGGGGTGGACCTAAGGAATGGTGCTCAGAGGTGGGTAGGGGGCGGAGTCAAAGGGTGACTGGGAAGGGAGGAGTTCCTGCACCTATTCTCTGAGAAAAAAAGACCTGGTTTGCACACATTTGCAAATATATGCATAAGCTACAGAGCCCCATCAAGGCACCCCTAGTATTTTCTGTAGTCCTATCTCTGAATTTTGAGAACCTCCACAGTGGAAGCACATGCATTATAATGGATAGACAGAGGGCAGGTGAGCCTGGAGGGAGCCCACACCTCCTTAAATGTACAGGGGCACACTGGACACCCAGCATATAGCACTATGGCAGCAAAGGTGTCCAGTGCGTCCCCTTACCAATATTTCAACAATACAAACAAATGGCCACTGCCCTCACCTATAACTGGCCGTTAGGAGCACATGGAAGGGCAACACATGCAAAACAATACCAAAGAAATTTCCAGCTCAACTTACTGATCACTGCCAGCCTGCAATCAACCAAAGTATCCTATGTTGTGCAATAGTCATCCCACCACAGGGGGTCACTGTGGCTGAATTTTCATGCTGTAGATATGTAGAGCTCTTGCTGTAGACTCACCACTGCAACTTTGCTCTCGGTAGAGACTTGCCACGCAAATTTGCTACAAATTGGAAAAGTGTCAACTAGAACTTGTGCTTCAAGTGCTCTGCAAGTGTACAACTTGCCAGTAAAAATGTGCAGCAAGTTAACAAGACTTACAATTCATCACTGAGGTAGAAAGAAATCCTGGATAGCCGCACTCTGGGATAAGGACATCTTTATTTCAATAAAATCCAACAATACAGTCAATAGCAGAGACGTACAGGGTGGTAGACTGCTAACGCGTTTCACATCATTTGGATGCTTATTCGTAGCTAGAGAGGGATAGTAATAGTGTGGTATAAATAGAAAAGTAAAAAAGTAAAAGAGGGAGGGCGGGGTATGCACGCCGGTAGAACAACCAATCACCGCGCTGCATAGCAAACCCACCCTCTCAGTGTAATTAAAACAATAATGATCCCATTATAAAAACCTACACCTGCAAAAAAAGAGGAGAGAAAACATCCATTGTTGACCAAACCAAAATGCATAAAGAAAAATATGTGTAGAAAAAACTATCATGCCAATATAAATCAGCACGAACTCATAAAAATAAAAGGTAGGTATTGGATGCTAAAACCCTCCACAGCAGGTGAAGCCGCAACAATGGAAATTTGAGTCGTTGGGAGTGCCAAAAAGAGTTAAACCATAAAGTCGTATAACCACAGGGTACTCTGCTCACACATTTGCGAAAACAAAAAATACACAAAAAATGTATATGTATGTACATAAACCTGAATAAAACATGCATAGATGTGTGACAGCGCGGTCCTGATATAATGTACATAAACACTCAAAAGCACTCTCACAACCCTAAAACAGCAAATGTGCGTAAGCAGTTTAGATGAAATATACATACATTTCCATGAGATCAAAACACAAGCATATTAAACATAGGATCAAAGTGTATGTACATTAAACATGAAATTAAATATATATATAAATCTGAAAAAGGGGGGTCGGTCTAGATTCATGGTATTCTTATAGCGAGCCATTGTGTTTTGCAGCACGAGAAGTGAGACTGCCTTAAATAATTCTTAATTTTTCTTTGGGATGCAGGTCTGGGCTTTGTTTGATGCAGATTCTACAGCTACTCTACTATATCTGTGTGCGTTTGAGGTCACTCTCTTTTGTGTTATTATTCAACTTAACCTATTTCAGCACATGGAGTGAGACTTATGGTCTCTATACATTTGCTGCTGTAGCATAGTCTGCTAGCACATTGATCTATGTGGAAACTATTTCAGCACATGGAGTGAGACTTCTGGTCTCTTAACCTATTAACCTATTTCAGCACATGGAGTACTTAACCTATTTCAGCACATGGAGTGAGACTTCTGGTCTCTATTTGCTGTTGTAACATAGCCTGCTAGCACATTGATCTATGTGGAAATTGCATTAATTTAATAGTTTTTTCGGTCTTTTGTTTTGGTTCCTTTGTTGGGTTCTTCTATGTTTCCTATGTGGTTGACCATATATTTATCATTTTTTTCACTATTGGCCGCATAGCTAACATGATATTGTCATGGGAGTTTAACATCAACAACAATGGATATTTATTCATACTTTTTTGTGGTTTATCTGGCGTCTAATCCATTTCCATGTTTTTGTTGGTTTATTTTTTACTTTTTCTTCTTTTCGGAAAGTAAAGACTTATCTGACACCAGTGTTTTGGATGCGATGCTACATGTTTGATATTTTTGATACATTTGTAACCACTTTTTCGGGGTAGTTGGACCGACCCCCCTTTTTCAGATTTATATATATATTTAATTTCATGTTTAATGTACATACACTTTGATCCTATGTTTAATATGCTTGTGTTTTGATCTCATGGAAACGTATGTATATTTCATCTAAACTGCTTACGCACATTTGCTGTTTTAGGGTTGCGAGGATGCTTTTGAGTGTTTATGTACATTATATCGGGACCGCGCTGTCACACATCTATGCATGTTTTATTCAGGTTTATGTACATACATATACATTTTTTGTGTATTTTTTGTTTTCGCAAATGTGTGAGCAGAGTACCCTGTGGTTATACGACTTTATGGTTTAACCCTTTTTGGCACTCCCAACGACTCCAAATTTCCATTGTTGCGGCTTCACCTGCTGTGGAGGGTTTTAGCATCCAATACCTACCTTTTATTTTTATGAGTTCGTGCTGATTTATATTGGCACGATAGTTTTTTCTACTCACATTTTTCTTTATGCATTTTGGTTTGGTCAACAATGGATGTTTTCTCTCCTCTTTTTTGCAGGTGTAGGTTTTTATAATGGGATCATTATTGTTTTAATTACACTGAGAGGGTGGGTTTGCTATGCAGCGCGGTGATTGGTTGTTCTACCGGCGTGCATACCCCGCCCTCCCTCTTTTACTTTTTTACTTTTCTATTTATACCACACTATTACTATCCCTCTCTAGCTACGAATAAGCATCCAAATGATGTGAAACGCGTTAGCAGTCTACCACCCTGTACGTCACTGCTATTGACTGTATTGTTGGATTTTATTGAAATAAAGATGTCCTTATCCCAGAGTGCGGCTATCCAGGATTTCTTTCTACCTCACTGCAAACCAGCAAAGCCAGCACCTGGAACCAGTTCTTACTAGGGTGGTGTCATTCCAGAGCAAGAGTGTTTGTGAGCTGCATCTCCTTTTTTCTTACAATTCAACACTGCCACAAATTTGTGGCAAGTTATCTTTGCTATCTGGGTTCCCAGCATTTTCCAAAGGTACGGCAGCGCATTGAAATGAATGGGTTGCAGTGCCTGCACAAACCACTGGGAAACCGGCATAGTGTGAACCTAGCCTGAGACCGCCCCTTCGTTCACCATTAACATACATGCAATATGGTAACTTTTATGCAAATGAACTGCTTGTGAACATTTTAAGCCTTTGTGACATACAAAATCCATGAATTTATCATGTGGCCTTCTATATATGCCATGAGGCACTGACAGACAGGATTGTCGATGGTGTATATATGTCACCTAGATTTCTCACCCAGGCGTGGTGAGGGGCTCCAGGGTTTGTGTTTGCTTTGAAGAAAACACATTTTGTTGTTTTCTACGGCCCTAATAAGTCTGGTTCTGTTTTTTGGAGCCTGGAGGCTTTGTAGAAATGTGGGTGGGATAAAGCTTCAAGTCCTAGATCTTATCTGGTAGCCAGACCTCACAGTTGTCCACAGGTCTTATAATATCTAAGGTGACTTCTTCTAGAGGCTCTCTATCTCTCCCACTCAATCTCTGAGCCTGTCCCCCTTACAACTTGATGCTCAAATTTGGTCAGCAGGTTAAAGAGACAGACACATTATTAAACAATATGGAGGAGCTTGTAAAACAACTCATAGTGGTGTAGCGCTACCCCTGCAGGAACCGCTGGTAATTTTGGGTCATCTGCTCTCTTTAGCCCTAGGCGAGGCCTCATCCCGACTGACAACACCAGAATGCCTTGTTTGGAAACTCCCAGCAGATTTACAAAGATTGCACTTGCTACCTCTTTAAGAACATAAGCAGACTATTTTGGCAGATTAATATTACAATATAACAAAGCAGACTGGTGTATTATTATTATAATTATTATTATACAGGATCTATATAGTGCTGACAGTTTGCGCAGCACTTTACAATAGTAGGGCAGACAGTACAATTACAATACAATTCAAGGTTGAATCGGAGGGTCCTGCTCCTTAGAGCTTACAATCTAGGAGGGAGGGTCAAGTGATACGAAAGGTAATAACTGTGGGGGGGATTAGCTGATGAAGAAAATAAAAGAACAGTTGTTAGGTGGGGGCAGGATAGGCTTCTCCGAAGAGAAAAGTTTTCAGGGATCGCCTAAAAGTGGAGAGCTTTGGATATAGTCTGACAGATTGGGGTAGGGAATTCCAGAGGATGGGAGAGGCTCGGGAGAAGTCCTGGAGGCGGATATGGGAGGAGGTGATGAGGGCGCTAGAGAGCAGGAGGTCTTGGGAGGAACAGAGAGGGCGATTAGGTTGGTATTTTGAGACTAGGCTAGTGATGTAGCTGGGGGCAGAGTTGTGGATGGCTTTGTAAGTTATTGTTAGTAATTTGAATTTAATTTGTTGGGCGAGTGGCAGCCAATGGAGGGATTGGCAGAGAGGGGTAGCAGACACTGAGTGGTTTGTAAGGTTGATGAGTCTGGCAGCAGCATTCATGATGGACTGAAGGGGGGATAGTCTATTTAAAGGTAAACCAATGAGGGGGGAGTTGCAGTAGTCGAGGCGAGAGATAACCAGGGAGTGAATCAGGAGCTTTGTGGTTTCATTGGTTAGAAAGGGACGTTAGCGTCAATGCACATAAACACCAAAAAAACAAATTCAATGCAATGAACAGAGGTGCCTGTTATGCCGCGTACACACGATCGGATTTTCCAATGGGAAATGTTGGATGTGAGCTTGTTGGCTGTAAGTCAGAGCGTGTGTGCACTCCATCGGACATTTGTTGTCGGACTTTCCACCAACAAATGTTGGCTAGCATGTTCTCAAATTTTCCGCCAACAAATGTTTGTTGTCGGACTTTCTGATCGTGTGTACACAAAAGTCCAAAGTACAAACACGCATGCTCGGAAGCAGAAGCGGTCGGTCTTGTAAAACTAGCGTTCGTAATGGAGAATTAACATTTGTGACGCGGCAAATTATGAAATCTGGAAATGCAGCGCACAATTCTCTTCTTCTTTAATGGGATAATAATGAAGCTGCTTTGCTGGTGATACTGATGGAGTTATTGCAAACAAATTTTCAAAGGTTTTTTTTTTCTAGTGATATCAAGAATAATATTATTGTTTTTTTGTTTTTTTTTATTTGTGCAAGTTACCACAACACCATTATCCTGTAGTTTATAAGATCAAAGATACAACTATGTTGTTGTCCCTTGTCAATTTTACATTGTATTTTTAAAATGTAACTGCCGACTCCCAAACTGTCATTTGAAGTAAAACACATAGACAAGTATTATTCTCCACAATTCTATTATTGTGCATTAAAAATAAATAAATAAATACAATTAGACATGCTATCTGCCAATAGAAAATGACCAAAAAGTGCATTCTATGCATCCAAAAATATAGAAAATATACCAAATCAAATCATTATTATTCAACCAAAAAAATAATGTCAAAGCCAATAATAAATAACACGTTATCTCCTCCGATTCCGCAACATGGCTGGTTGACAAACGGCCGTTCAGAAACGAACTGAAAAGCACGGAATGAAAAGCGATAAATGAAAAAGAAAAGCGTGAATCAACGCTCACCAAACTTCTACTAACATGAAATTAGCAGAAGGAGCCCAAAGGGTGGCGCTAAAGAGCTGAAAAACCACGTAGTATGTCTAGTACGTCACTATGTTCATAATTGTTGGCCAACATTTGTGTCAAACTCAAACTCAGTGTATACTGCAGTACTAAGAGCATAAACAGTAGCTTTCTGAGAGGTTTCTCCTCAAGTGACCGAGATGGGTTATACAGGGATAAAACAGGCTAAGTCAGCTAAGGGCTCTCAGACCAAGGGGCTAGACTGTCATTAACTCAATGACAACAACCCAGTTCTGCTCTCAGGTAAATGTGGTGACTTGGATAGTCTTTATAGTGAGCTTCTGCCAGTAATGTTGGGGCCCTTTAAATGTTGGCACGCAGAAAGGTGAAGATGACTCAAAGGGGTGGTGTTCAATGGAGGTCTGGTGTAAAGTTTGATCTAGTATGTAGGAAGGCTCCTTGGTGCAGACAGGCAGAAAATTAAGCAAGTTCAAAGGGGAAGTTGGGGGTATAAAGTTTAAAATATGAGATAGCAGGGGGGGTAGATGAGAAGTGAAGCAGAGTCCGCATTCTGGGAACTCGACGGCTTAGGGTTCTGTATTTGTCTTTGATGGCTGCCGCCTGATGATAAATACAGCAGCAGACATGATGGGTCTCTTATAGCAAAGTGGCTGTGGATGGGAGTGATTCGTTATCAGATTTAGGCTGAAAGCAAGGGTTAAAAGTTAGCTATAACTATGATGCAGGTCAGAGACCCTCTCACTGGGGATCCCTCTACAATAGTCCTCAAATAACAGCAATTGGTTTGTATGGTGGAACCCCTTAACAGCTACACAGCAGTGGAAGTAGATGCGATGGCTATTTGAACAGCGATTCTGGTTGGTAGAAGCTCGCACTCCAATTAACTTGTGGTCTCAGCGTCCAGCACAGCAGTCTCTCTATCCCTGACACTGCACTGCTTGGTACAGTTCGGCCTGGCACAGCTTGGCTTGACAGAGTACAGCAATGCTTGAAACAGCACGAGTCTCTCACTCCATCCCGGTTGGCGCATTTCCCCAACTACCCCGGCTCCTTCCCTGGTTTTTATTTTTTATCATCCCTCCTACCTCCAGGTGCTTATGGGCCTTGTAGTTGCGGCCCGAGGACAGCTGTAGATAGGATCCTCCTTCAAGACTATATTTCCCAGGCTGCCCCTGGCAATTGTATTCCAGTTACAGTTAGACAAACTAGTTGACACTGCCATCTTGTGGACAAATAAAGTTCTGCAAATCAGTAACAATGCCCTGTAGACATGTGCACTGCCAAAAATTTGTTCATCTTCGTTTCATTCGTTTTTTTTTTTTTGGGTCATTCATTATGATCACAATTCGTACATTCGTGCATTCATAAATTCATAAATTCGTACATTTGTAAATTAGGAAATTTGTATATTCGTAAATTCGCACATTCGTAAATTAGAAAATTCATAAATTTGGAAATTCTAAATTAGAAAATCCGAAAATTAGAAAATCTGAAATAGTAACTAACTATTAAATTAGGTATAGGTATTGTAATTTCCTTTCAAATTTGGCTGTTAGTGAACGTAACAAATTTATCCGAAGTTATGAATTATCCGAAATAACGAATACCACGTCTAAACAGATGGAACGGAACAAATTAATAACTAATAATAATAAAAGGTTATTATTATTGTTATTTATTATTATTAATTCATTACGCTCCATTAGTTTATATGCGACATTTGTTATTTCGGATAATTCATAACTTCGGATAAATTTGTATTCATTACGTTCTCTAACAGCCAAATTTGAAAGGAAATTACAATACCTATAATTTTATAGTTAGTAATAGTTAAGTTATTATTAGGTAATTATTATTTCAGATTTCTGAATTTACAAATTTACGAATGTATGAATGTACGAATTTAAGAATTTACGAATGTACGAATTTACGAATCTACGAATTTATGAATGTGCGAATTTACCAATTTACAAATGTACAAATTTTCAAATTTACGAATATTTGGAAAAATTCATTAAAGGGGTTTTTCGTTAATTCGGATATTTCCGAATGAACAAATTTGTTGAAATTCGTTAAAAAATGAATTTGGAACGAAATGAATTGCACATGTCTAATGCCCAGTGTTTAAGTGGCAAAGGCTAATCAGCAAGAGACAAACCGTCGAAAAACGCAGCAGGTACAACAGCTGACTGAAACCCGCCTTGCCTCCTTTAAGGTAAAGCAGAATCTACAGTGGCATCTACAGACCCTGTGGGATAAGAAGATGGTGGCGCAGGGGCCACTGTCTTCTGGTGCAGACAGCATTGTGGAAATGGTCCCTTTAGGTTGATGCGAAAGCTTATCTCTACCCAAAAAGGTAAATTTTGACTTGTAACCTCAAAATACCAAGGAGTTCTCTAAACTAGGGATGCACCGCTACCATTTTTTTTACGACTAGTACCAATACTTTTTTTTTTTAGTACTCATCGATACCAAAAACCAATACCTACTGCAAGTGTTTTGTTTACACTTCAGCTATGCCCTTCAGCAATGGTAGAAGGCATTGAAAAGTTATTTACCAATTAAATTTTTTTTTTTTAAATGTGCAAATCTATGTTAAAGGTGTAAAAATATTAACAAACAAAGCAAACATAAAAAAAAGTTTTAATTATGTATAGTTTATAAATTGAACTGAACAAAATAAAAATCAGCAGGAAAATAATAATTAAATGGAGAAGGAGAAAAAAGATTTAATTAAGTCTGATTAGAGTAAATTAAGGGTTAAAGAGGGGTTAAACAGAGGAACATTTATAACCACTTTACGCAAATTGCCGCTGTGTGTTTCTCTTTAGGATAAAAGTGGTCTCTGCGGTGGATTTGCTGTGAGATCACGTTTATCGGTGGTGGGAAAGGGCCCCTCCGCCACTTACCAGAGCCGTCAGTAGCGGCGGAGACAATCGCGTCCGCTCCCCTCACTGCTTGGATGCCGATTTTTGTTTTAATGACATTTCATATATTTTTATTTTATGTTATTGCATTTTAGTGTAAATTTTGTGTCTTTTTGCCCCCAGATTTCACATTTAACCACTTGCCGACCGCCGCATGTTCATATACGTCGGCAGAATGGCACGGTGGGCAAATGGGCGTCCCTTTGAATTTGCCGCCGTGTGGTCCGCGAGCTCCGTGAGTAGGATCGCGGGTCCCACGGACTCGATGTCCGCGGGGATACTCGCGATCGTCTCACAGAGCTGAAGAACGGGAGATGCTAATGTAGACAAGCATCTCCCCGTTCTGCCTAGTGACACTGTCACTGATCACAGCTCCCTGTGATCGGGAGAGGTTATCAGTGACGTGTCACTCCTGGCCACGCCCTCTAACAGTTAGAAACACTCCCTAGGACACAGTTAACCCCTTCCTAGCCAGCTAGTGGTTCACTGCCAGTATGATTTTTACAGTAGTCAATGCATTTTTATAGCACTGATCACTGTAAAAATGACAATGGTCCCAAAAATGTGTCAAAAGTATCCGATGTGTCCGCCATAATGTCGCAGTCACGATAAAAATCGCAGATCGCCGCCATTACTAGTAAAAAAAAAAATTATTAATAAAAATGCCATAAAACTAACACCTATTTTGTAGACGCTATAACTTTTGCGCAAACCAATCAATAAACGCTTATTGTGATTTTTTTTACCAAAAATATGTAGAAGAATACATATCGGCCTAAACAGAGGAAAAAAATAGTTTTTTTATATACTTTTTGGGGATATTTATTATAGTAAAAAATATTGCGTTTTTTTTTCAAAATTGTCGCTCTATTTTTGTTTATAGCGCAAAAAATAAAAACTGCAGAAGTGATCAAATACCACCAAAAGAAAGCTCTATTTGTGTGGAAAAAAGGACGTCAATTTTGTTTGGAAGCCACATCGCATGACCGCGCAATTGTCAGTTAAAGCGACGCAACGCTGAATCACAAAAAGTGCTCTGGTCTTTGGCCAGCCAAATGGTCCGGGGCTTAAGTAGTTAAGAGGTCCTGTCATGCTTTTTTTATTACAAGGGATGTTTACATTCCTTGTAAGAGGAATAAAAGTGACCCAATTTTTTTTTTTTAATGAACAGTGTAAAAATAAAAAATAAAAAATAATAAGTAAAATAAATAAGAAAAAAAGAAAAAGATTTTTAAAGCACACCATCCCACCGAGCTCGCACGTAGAAGCGAACGAATACTTAAGTCGCGCCCGCATATGAAAATGGTGTTCAAACCACACATGTGAGGTATCGCCATGATCGTTAGAGCAAGAGCAATAATTCTAGCCCTAGACATCCTCTGTGACTCAAAACACGTAACATGTAGAAATTTTTAAACGTCGCCAATGGAGATTTTTAGCTGCCAAAGTTTGTCGACATTTCACAAGTGGCTAAAGAGTTATTTCAGAGATTTTGCAGAAACTGTCCACATTGTGAATAATACCTATGGAGTTAATTGATAAAAAATGTTCAATATAGTGCCACTAGATGGGAGTAAAGTAACAACAATAAATAACAATTTAAACACAGCTCTACATACAAAGTAACAAATAAACTGGATACAAGTACATCATATTAAAATAGAATTATTGAAAGCTTACTGTATTAGTATATTAACCCTTTCATGACTAAGCCCATTTCTGACATTTGTTGCTTACAAGTTAAAATCCATACTTTTGCTAGAAAATTACTTAGAACCAGGGCTTTTTTTTTAGCGGGAACGCGGGGGAATGCAGTTCCGGCACCTCCAGCACTAAATATATGTAATAGCTTGGGGTGTGGGGTGTGCTGGAGGGTCTATTGATATTGGCTGCTGGGGGATCTATTGTCACTGGTGGGGATCTGATTTTGTGTGAGGGTCTATTGTTGCTGATGGGAAATCTATTGTTGCTGGGGGGTCTCATGTTGCTGGAAGGGATCTACTGTTGAGGGAGAGGTCTATTTTTATTGGCTGCTGGAGGATTTATTGATGCTGGCTGCTGGAAGATCTGTTGTTGCTGCTGGGGGGGGGGGGGGTCTAATGTTGCTTGAGTGGATATTTTGTTACTGGGTGTGATATTTTGTTGTGGGTGGTTCACTGTTGCTGCAGGGAATCTTTTGTTGTTGGGCTGGAGTCCATTGTTGCTGGGGGAGTCTATTGTTGTGTGGGGATCTATTGCTGGGATTCTGTTGTTGCTGGCTGCAGGGGATCTATTTTACTGCTTTTCTTTCTATCATTACCATGTTCCATACAAATGATTTAGCACCACAAAATGATAGTTGGTTCTGTATTCTCTAAAAGGGGCAGTACTGGTAGGTGAGTAGGGGGACAGTGGTCAGAGGTGGGTAAGGGGTGGAATCAAGGGACTGTGGTCAGAGGTGGGTAAGGGGTGGAGACAAGGGACGTGGTCAGAGGTGGGTAAGGGGTGGAGACAAGGGACTGTGGTCAGAGGTGGGTAAGGGGTGGAGACAAGGGACGTGGTCAGAGGTGGGTAAGGGGTGGAGACAAGGGACAGTGGTCAGAGGTGGGTAGGGGGCAGAGACAAGGGGTAACTCAGACGGGAGGAGTTAAAAGCCCTACTTAGAACCCACCAAACATTATATATATGTTTTCAGAAGAGAATATAGAAAATAAAATGGCAATCGTTGCAAAATTTTATGTCACACCGTATTTGCGCAGCAGTCCTTCAAACACAATTTTTTTTTTAGGAAAGAACACATTTTCATGAATTAAAAAAATAAATAAACAGTAAAGTTAGCCTAATTTTTTTTGTATAATGTGAAAGATGATGTTACGCCAAGTAAATAGATACCTAACATGTCAGGCTTTGAAATTGCGCACAGTCGTGGAATGGCGATAAAATTCGGTACCTAAAAATCCCTATAGGTGGCGCTTTAAAAAAAGAGGTCTAGTGCTAGAATTATTGCTCTCGCTCTGACGATCGTGGCGATACCTCTCATGTGTGATTTGAACACTGTTTACTTATGTGTGCACAACTTACGTGTGCGTTTTCTTTGCTGCGTGAGCTCGCAGGGATAGGGGCGCTTTAAAATTTTTTATATTTTTTATTTATTTTTATTTTTTTACATTGTCACTTTAAAAAAAAAAAAGATCACTTTTATTGCTGTCACAAGGAATGTAAACATCCCTTGTGATAGTAATAGGTGGTGACAGGTAACATTATTATGGAGGGATCGGGGGTCTAAAAGACCCCAAATCCCTCCTTTGCACTTCAAAGTATTCAGATCACCAAAAACGGCGATTCTGAATTCTGTATTTTTTTTTAAAATGGCGCCATTGGCAGCCAAGTAAACCGGAAGTGATGTTGTAACGTCGCTTCCATGTGTTTACATAGGAGACTGGATCAAAGCCCTTTCCAGCTTCCTTCCAGTCTCACTCTAGCCGGCGGAAGTGCCGGATCTCAGATCAGGTCTGGGAAGAGCGGCGGAATGTGACAGGAGGGGGGGAGTCCCCTCTCGCTCCTCCAGGATAAGAGCTGAGCGGCTTTTAGCTGTATCAGTTGTTATCCCTGAAGAGCCAACCGCCCGCTCTAAAAAGCGGTACTTGGATGCAGGCATCATCCTGGTATAACCCCTGAAAGCTGAGGCTGCATATGTGTGTACGCTCAGTGGGAAGGAGTTTTAATATAGATAAAAATATAAACACATGAATAGTAATCTCACTCATATAATATAAAATGATATCCAATGGATATACAGTATATATATATGTATGTGTGTGTATATATATATATATATATATATATATATATATATATATATATATATATATATTATCTCACACAAGTGAGTACACCCCTCACATTTCTGTAAATATTTTCTTCTATCTTTTTATGTGACAACACTGAAGAAATGACACTTTGCTACAATGTAAAGTAGTGAGTGTACAGCTTGTATAACAGTGTAAATTAGCTGTCCCCTCAAAATAACTCAACACACAGCCATTAATGTCTAAACCGCTGGCAACAAAAGTCAGTACACCCCTAAGAGAAAATGTCCAAATTGGGTCCAAGATGTCAATATTTTGTGTGGCCACCATTATTTTCCAGCACTGCCTTAACCCTCTTGGGCATGGAGTTCACCAGAGCTTCACAGGTTGTCACTGGAGTCCTCTTCCCCTCCTCCATGATGACATCACGGAGCTGGTGGATGTTAGAGACCTTGCACTCCCCCCCCCCCCCCACCTCCTCTTTGAGGATGTCCCACAGATGCTCAATAGGGTTTAGTTCTGGAGACATGCTTGGCCAGTCCATCACCTTTACCCTCAGCTTCTTTAGCAAGGCAGTGGTCATCTTGGAGGTGTGTTTGGGGTGGTTATCAGGGCCGGTACAAGGCAGGGGCGGAGAGGGCACGTGCCCTGGGCAGTACCATTTGGTATGGGGGGGGGGGGCGCAGCTGTGCGCTCCTGCATGATTCTCCCTTCCCTTCCCTCAGCACACAACTACACTGGTACTCCCCTACGGAGGAGTCCCGTTGTCTCTGCCAGCGCCGTGACGTCACTCACGGCCGGAGGCGAGGTGGGAGGACGCAGAGAGGAGCGCAGGGAGGCGGGAGCTGTGCTGTGTCGTGTCGGCGTCTGTTATCTCAAGCTGAGCCGAGCTGAGGAGCTGCTGCCTGGCTGGCTGGATTCAATCTGGAAGGTAGAAGAGCGCAGTGCCAGTGTTCTGACTCAGATATTTAGCAGTGGTGGTCACTGGTCATTAACCTCGCCTCAGCCACCTCCCCTCCCCCCAATCCAGACATTTATTAATCTGTTTTTTAGTGTTTACTTACACAAGTTCAGACTCATAACTTCTGAGTCTGAACTTGTGTAAGTAAACACTAAAAAACAGATTAATAAATGGCTGGATTGGGGGGAGGAGTCTGAGGCGAGGTTAATGACCAGTGACCACCACTGCTGAATACCCCACAATACTGTGCAATACTCTGCAATACCCCGCAATACTGTGCAATACTCTGCAATACCCCGCAATACTGTGCAATACTCTGCAATACCCCGCAACACTGTGCAATACTCTGCAATACCCCGCAACACTGTGCAATACTCTGCAATAACCCGCAACACTGTGCAATACTCTGCAATAACCCGCAACACTGTGCAATACTCTGCAATAACCCGCAACACTGTGCAATACTCCGCAATACCCCGCAACACTGTGCAATACTCTGCAATAACCCGCAACACTGTGCAATACTCTGCAATAACCCGCAACACTGTGCAATACTCTGCAATAACCCGCAACACTGTGCAATACTCTGCAATACCCCAAATAACGTGCAATACTCTGCAATACCCCGCAACACTGTGCAATACCCTGAAATACTCTGCAATACCCCACAATACTGTGCAATACTCTGCAATACCCCGCAACACTGTGCAATACCCTGAAATACTCTGCAATACCCCACAATACTGTGCAATACTCTGCAATACCCCGCAACACTGTGCAATACCCTGCAATACCCTGAAATACTCTGCAATACCCCGCAACACTGTGCAATACCCCGCAACACCCTGAAATACTCTGCAATACCCCACAATACTGTGCAATACTCTGCAATACTCCACAATACCCTGCAATACCCTGAAATACTCTGCAATACCCCACAATACTGTGCAATACTCTGCAATACCCCGCAACACTGTGCAATACTCTGCAATACCCCACAACACTGTGCAATACTCTGCAATACCCCACAATACTGTGCAATACTCTGCAATACCCCACAATACTGTGCAACACTCTGCAATACCCCACAATACTGTGCAATACTCTGCAATACCCCGCAACACTGTGCAATACCCTGAAATACTCTGCAATACCCCACAATACTGTGCAATACTCTGCAATACCCCGCAACACTGTGCAATACCCTGAGATACTCTGCAATACCCCACAATACTGTGCAATACCCCGCAACACTGTGCAATACCCTGCAATACCCTGAAATACTCTGCAATACCCCACAATACTGTGCAATACTCTGCAATACCCCACAATACTGTGCAATACTCTGCAATACCCCGCAACACTGTGCAATACCCTGAAATACTCTGCAATACCCCACAATACTCTGCAATACCCCGCAACACTGTGCAATACCCTGCAATACCCTGAAATACTGTGCAATACCCCACAATACTGTGCAATACCCCACAATACTGTGCAATACCCCACAATACTGTGCAATACTCTGCAATACTGTGCAATACCCTGAAATACTCTGCAATACCCCACAATACTGTGCAATGCTCTGCAATACCCCGAAATACTGTGCAATACCCCGCAACACTGTGCAATACTCCACAATACTGTTCAATACTCTGCAATACCCTGAAATCCTCTGCAATACCCCACAATACTGTGCAATACTCTGCAATACCCCACAATACTGTGCAATGCTCTGCAATACCCCCCAACACTGTGCAATACTCTGCAATACCCTGAAATACTCTGCAATACCCCGCAACACTGTGCAATACTCCACAATACTGTGCACTGTGCAATACTCTGCAATACTTCTATTGTTTTAAGTATATTCTTGTTTTGAAACGACATTGATTCTTTATTAAAACCGGGGGGGGGGGGGGCGCAGTTTGCCATCTTTGCCCTGGGCACCAAATGGCCTTGTCCCAGCACTGGTGGTTATCATGGTGGAATACTGCCCTGCGGCCCAGTCTCTGAAGGGAGGGGGTCATGCTCTGCTTCAGTATGTCACAGTACATGTTGGCATTCATAGTTCCCTCAATGATCTGTAGCCCCCCAGTGTCGGCAGCACTCATGCAGCCCCAGACCATGACACTCCCACCACCATGCTTGACTGTAGACAAGACACACTTGTCTTTGTCCTCCTCACCTGGTTGCCCCCCACACACGCTTGTCACCATCTGAACCAAATAAGTTTATCTTGGTCTCATCAGACCACAGGACATGGTTCCAGTAATCCATGTCCTTAGTCTCCTTATCTTCAGCAAACTGCAGACTTTCTTGTGCATCATCTTTAAAAGAGGCTTCCTTCTGTGACGACAGCCTTGCAGACCAATTTGATGCAGTGTGCGGCGTATGGTCTGAGGCTCAGACTCTGAGCACTGATAGGCTGACCCCCCCACCCCTACAACCTCTGCAGCAATGCTGGCAGCACTCATACGTCTATTTCCCAAAGAAAACCTCTGGATATGACGCTGAGCATGTGACCTCAACTTCTTTGGTGGACCATGGCGAGGCCTGTTCTGAGAGGAACCTGTCCTGTTATACCGCTGTATGGTCTTGGCCACCGTGCTGCAGCTCAGTTTCAGGGTCTTGGCAATCTTCTTATAGCCGAGGCCATCTTTATGTAGAGCAACAATTCTTTTTTTTCAGATCCTCAGAGAGTTCTTTGCCATGAGGTGCCATGTTGAACTTCCAGTGACCAGTATGAGAGAGTGAGAGCGATAACACCAAATTTACCACACCTGCTCCCCATTCACACCTGAGACCTTGTAACACTAATGAGTCACATGACACCAGGGGGGAAAAATGGCTACAAACACTATCCACTGTCCTGCTGACACGTCCACTGCTCACCTCACATCATCCTCTGCCCTACTGACATTGTCCATGTGTTATATACATACATGTGTATTTGATCTTTGGGGTGCACATCCGTGCCTGCAGTACTGCCATCATTGCTCTCTCCTTTATTAGTGTCACTTGTGTTTTGTTTTCTCATGTAGAATTTGTTGTTCTACTTGGTCTAAGTCTTCATTAAATAAAACAGGCAGCAATTATGATAATGTAAGAAACGTTCCTTTACATAATTGATAGGAGTTCTACATTCTTATCGACATTCTTAGAGAAAAAAATTATTAGGCCTCAGAAAATGTCAGGATCTGTATTGCCATCTTTAATGGAGACCAAAGGTTTTGTATTAGGCTTACATGTGGTTTCATTAAAGGAAACTCCTTTTACTTGGCACCCAATACAGTGTGTGTCCTGGAACCTATGTACTCTGTACACAGTATAGAATCAATCAAGGAGTGTCAAAGAATCTGGGACACACTTAAGCCTCATACACACAATCGGATTTTCCGACAGGAAATGTGTGATGACAGGCTGTTGGCGGAAAATCCGACCGTTTGAACGCTCCATCGAACAACTGTTGGTGGATTTTCCGCGGACAAAATGTTGGATGGCAGGCTTTAAAATTTTCCGCAGACAAATGTGTGTCGGATTTTCCGAGCGTGTGTACACAAGTCCGTCGGACAAAAGTCCAAAGTACAAACACGCATGCTCGGAATCAAGGACGAGCCGGAAGCCACAGACCAGCTTGAAGCAACTTTGACAGAACATACACAGTGAAGATGGAATGAAGAGGGATCAAAACAACGTATCTGACAGGGTCTGAAAATAAGGCTTGATGACCCCAGTTATAAATAGTTGTCATAAACCTATCATAAACAGTATAGTGAAGCAATACATATTCTGAGTCATTTTATAATTTTAACCACTTCCCGTCGACCACGCATATATGCGGCTTCATGGAAGCGGGCTTTGTTTCCCGCGGGGCCACATATATGCGTGTCTTCCTTAGTGCTGGGAGCGGGCAGCACAGCGTGCCACCAGCACAGAGACTGGGGTCTCACCGAGACAACTGGGACCCGGGACGGACAATTCCGGGTAACCATATTGCAGCGATAGCCTCTGATTGGCTATCACAGTGATCAGTCACTGTGAGCCTGCCCCTGTGCTTACTAAACAAACCAAAGTGTGTAAAAAAAACAAAAAAACAAACAAAAATATAACCACTTATGGACCGGAAGATTTTCCCCCTTAATGACCAGGCCATTTTTTGCGATGTAGCACTGCGTCGCTTCAACTGACAATTGCGCGGTTGTGCGGCGCTGTACCCAAACAAAACTGATGTCCTTTTTTTCCCACCAATAGAGCTTTCTTCTGGCTGGATTTGATCACCTCTGCCATTTTTTATTTTTTGCGCTTTAAACAAAAAAAGAGCGACAATTTTGAAAAAAAAAAGTTTTGTCGAACGTCCGAACAGCGAAAGTTCAGCCCGAACTTATGCTCGGGCCGAACCGTTCGCCCATCCCTATTCCTCAATAACCAACAGTTAGCGGCTTTGGGAGCATCCGGAGGCTTGTAAGGGAACATAACACGTTTTTCCTAAAGGTAGATCATTTTCTCCAAACAAATTTCACCTAACCAGCATCATATAATACAAATTAGAGACTAATTCAGATTCAGAATGTCTAATGCCTGTCTGGGCAGAAATCCATAATTTTGTAGAAAAATCCATTTTATGCTGAAATCCTATTAGTAGCCAATAAATGAATTCAGTCGTTAACACTCTGGACATTATCTAGTCTTTATAAATACTGTTTTGTTTTTTTTAATGCTCATTTTTGTAACTTTCTAGGTGTTATAGATAATATATATAGATATCTGCATTACAAACGCTAGTTTTACAAGACCGAGCGCTTCTTGATTGCGAGCATGCGTGAACTTTTGTGCGACGGGCTTGTGTACACACGATCGGAAAGTCCGCCAACAAATGTCCGATGGAGCGTACACACAGTCGGACTTTCAGCCAACAAGCTCACATCCAACATTTCCCGCCGGAAAGTCCGATCGTGTGTACGCGGCATAAAACTTTTATCTTTTTTTTTTTTTTTTAAATCTTTTTTATTGTATTTTTAGACAAACAAACAAAGAAAAATAAAGATAACAAAACCATACACAAAAATTAACAGTGCTCAATAATTTTCGTATGTTGAATAGATTTTAAGTCATTTATGGCTTCATGTATGTTTTTAGTCGGTGTGCAGCAAGGCATCTAGGATTATTAATGTCTCTTTCCCCTTTTTTAAAGTATGTTATATCATTGTCATGTATAGTATCCTCCACTCTCCCTCCTAGGCACAACTGGATATGTTTATTAGTATGATTATCTGTTCACCTTATTTATTATTCCCTATCTTCAGCCTTCAAGCCGTAGTTGGTTCATCAAGCCAAGCACGCCAAATTTTGTCATATTTCTGGGGGCACGCTCTATTTGTATATGTGTCTTTGTATAATGGAAGACTCTCATTGACGAGACGCCTCCATTGGGCCAAGGAGGGTACCGTAGGTTTTTTCCAGTGCATAGCAATGTTTTTCCGGGCATAAAAGAGCAGCAGCCCAATTAAGGTTCTTTTTGCCACTGTTGGCACCAATGTCTCCACCAGGCCCAGAAGACACACCTCCATCGTCGCCGGCGTCGCGACCGAGGCCACCAGATTAATCGTATCTAGCACCTCGGTCCAATACCGCCGCACGATAGGGCAGGTCCAAAAAATATGTGTAAAGTCTCCCGGTGAGGCGTGACACCTCCAGCACTCAGCCGAGTGTTCAGGTTTCATTTTATGAAGTCTATATGGTGTAAAGTATGCTCTATGCACTATTTTAAATTGCACTAGTCTGTCTCTTAATGAAACCAGGGATCTAAAGGGGAAATCCCACACATCGTCCCAGTCATCGTTGTCCAGTGTTGGAATGTCCCTTTGCCAGCGGGACCACAGTTTGTCCATGGGTTGGAGAGACACAAATATCAGGTGTTCATAAAGGTGAGAGGTTGGTTTTTCGGCGCATCTAGTGCGGAGTGTCTTTTCCAACCCGGACTGGACAACCACGCAGGAGGACCGCGGGTATTGTGTGGTAAAAGCATGAGAAAGTTGTAGGTATCGGAATATGTAATAATTTGGTATATTATACAACTGTGAAAGTTGGGACAGAGGGATCAACGTGTTGTTTGAAATTATCTGAGATATTAGTTTGACCCCGTATTTGGTCCAAGCATATGGGTCAAGCATTTTATAGAAGTGGGGAATATTCGGGTTTAGCCAAATTGGAGCGTTGGGTGAGACTTCATTTTGCCCGTATTTTTCTATCGCCAGTCCTGTCCTCCATGCACGTATTGTGGTGCGCATAGAGGGCGTCAAGGAATATGGGGCCCTTGGTCCTCTGTAAACCAGAAATTTAAGTGCTTCCAATGACCCCACAACCGCCGCCTCTAGAGCCGTAGCTGAATTAGAATTGTCTGGATCCAACCACCATGTCACCGTTACCAACTGTGCAGCGAGGTAATACTTATGGCAGTCTGGGAATGCCATACCCCCCTGTGTTGTCGGTCTCATCAAGGTACTCAATTTATACCTTGGCGATGAGGGGCCCCACAGGAATGAGGAGAAGATCTGGTTGAGCTTATTAAAGAAAGATTTGGGAATCCATTGCGGGGAGTGCCTAAAAAGATAAGTGAGCTTTGGGATAACTTTCATTTTGAGAAGGTTAACTCGGCCCCACAGTGACAACGGCAGCCTCCCCCACGCCTTAAGTTTAACCTTTATGTCCTGCACCAGTGGGTCTAGATTAAGATGGATGAACTCAGTGTCTCCGGTGGAAACAATAACACCCAGGTATTTGAAGGTGTCCACCCATTGTAGGGGAACATCCGGAGGGGAACCTATTCTTGCAGCTTGGTCTATTGGAAACAGTAGGGATTTGGACCAATTCACTTTTAGCCCAGTGACCCTAGCAAAGGTGTTCAGTATTGTTAGTGCTCCCTGCAGCGATGGACCCGCGTCACCGAGAAAAAGCAGCATGTCGTCAGCATACAAGGCCACCCTCTCCTCCAGCAGACCGACGCGCAGGCCCCTGATGTGTGGGGTAGTGCGCAACGCCTCCGCCACTGGCTCAATGGCAAGGGCAAAGAGTGCCGGAGAGAGAGGGCAGCCCTGCCTCGTTCCCCTGGAAAGGCTGAAGGGATCCGACAATCCATCTGCTAATCGCACCGAGGAGGTAGGACGTTTGTATATCACCTGAAGCCATTTAATAAAAAGCAAGGGGAACCCCATCCTGCGCAAAGTTTCCCATAAGAAGGGCCATTCGACAGTGTCGAAAGCCTTTTCAACATCTAATGAGGCAATCGTTCGGGAACCCCCATTGATGTGTTGGGCATGGATATTTGTAAAGAGTCTACGGAGGTTGACATCCGTGGCTCTGCGGGGCATGAACCCTGTCTGGTCTGGGTCCACCACTGAGGGCAGCATGGGATACAACCTAATAGCAAGAAGTTTTGTTAGGATTTTGAGGTCACTGTTTAGTAGCGCAATGGGTCTGTATGACGCACAGGAGGTAGGATCTTTCTGCGGCTTGTATATTAGGATCAGGTGGGCGTGATACATAGAATCAGGTAGGTTCCCCTCCGCAAGGCATTTCGTATAGAGTGATGCTAATTGCGGTGCCAGCAACTCCCCGTGCGTTTTGTAAAAATCTATTGGTAGCCCATCCGGGCCCGGTGCCTTTCCGGAGGGGAAGGATTTGATAGCGTTTAGTACCTCTAAAGCAGTAAAGGGTTGCACCAATGTCTCACGTTCCGCGTCCGACAGCCACCCGGGAGCCAGAGGATCTAGCAGATCCCCCAGCTCCTCGGGCCGAAAATCGGGCGGTAGACCGGAGGCATAAAGGGTTTTATAAAAGTTATTAAATTCTTTTAGTATGTCTGAGGGAGTTGTTGCCGTCTCGCCTCCCGGAGCGACTATTGTAGAAATGAGTGTAAGTGGTTGGTCATGCTGGGCCATCATGGCCAGAAGTCGGCCATTTCTGTCCCCCTGTTCAAAGAATCGTTGCTTATTTTTGTATACTCCCAACCTTGTGATTTCTGCCAGGTGTAGATTTAGTTCCCTCTGAGCAGCTGCCAGACGGTCAAAATTGTCTGTGGTGGAGTCTGAATTGTATGTGTTTGTAAGGTCTAATACTAACTGTTGTAGGGACTGCGTCTCTAATGTCTGTTTCTTCCTGACAGCTGCGATGGAGGAGATATATTGCCCCCTAGTGTACGCCTTGAAGGCATCCCAGGCGACATCTGGAGTAGAGGAACCCGTGTTCCTCTCCCAGTACTCACTCAGCAGCCCCGGCATCTCATCTACGATATCTGTATGAGAAATCCAATCCGCACCCAGCCTCCACAGCGCTCAGTTTTGGCTGAAGACTTCTGTACTGATATTTTTTCTCATACTTATTAACCGCTTGGCATCCGCGCTATAGCCGAATGACGGCTACAGCGCGGACCTGAATTCCCGGGAGGCCGTCATATGACGGCCTCCCCTGTGCACGTGCCCTGCGCGCGCCCTGCAGGGCGCGCGTGGAGCGCGCTGTGATCACCGAGTCACTGAGACTCGGGTGATCACCAATCTGTGTAAGGGGCCGGTCCCGGCCCCTTACCATGTGATCAGCTGTCAGCCAATGACAGCTGATCACATGATCAAAACAAAAGCTCTGTGATCGTTTTTTTTTCTCCTCGCGCTGACAGTGCGAGGAGAAAAAAAAGCCGATCACTGGCTCAGCAGCAAGGGACATCGGTCCCGAAGAGGAGGAGGCAATAATGCCTCATATGTGCCTCAATTGTGCCAACAGTACCCACTGACAGTGCAACCTGACATTGCCACATCACAGTGCCCACCAGTGCCATGTATCAATGCCTACAAGTGCCACCTATCAATGCCCACCATTGCCGCCTAACAATGCCCACCAGTGGTGCCAATCAGTGCCACCTAGCAGTGTACAAGATCAGTGCCCATTATTGCCACCAATCAGTGCCCATCACTGCCACCCATCAGTGCCCATCACTGCCACCTATCAGTGCCCATTGGTGCCGCCTCATCAGCGTACATCAATGAAGGAGAAAAATTACCCTTTTAAAAATTTTTATAACAAAATATAAAAAAAAAAATTTTTTTTTTTTTAAATTTGGTCTTTTTAAATTTTTTTAACAAAAAATAAAAACCGCAGAGGTGATCAAATGCCACCAAAAGAAAGCTCTATTTGTGGGGAAAAAATGATAAAAATTTCATTTGAGTACAGTGTTGTATGGCCGCGCAATTGTCATTCAAAGTGCGTCAGCGCTGAAAGCTGAAAATTGGTCTGGATAGGAGGGGGGTTTAAGTGCCCGGTAAGCAAGTGGTTAATATTTTCCTCTTTTCACAGACTGGAAGATATACCCTTAGATCTTAGACCAACCAGCCAAGACCTCCGGCCAAGTCTGAATACTCTGGAGAAATCTGAATGTTTAAACTTTATCCGGGGACACACGCAAAGGGAAGCGGTTATACTGTCCATGCCTCGGCTCTGCAGGGATCACCGATAAGACGTCATATTGTGGATCTGTTTACAGTACTGTTATCCCTGCTGGGGGTCTGGCACATATTTCCGGACATATTTATTAAGCAGAAATTGCACTGAACTTCACTTCTCAGATCACTCCTTGAAGTGGAAATAGACTCACGTATTACAGATGGGCTATGTCTACTGCCACATTCTGAAATCCAGAGCACTGCTACTAACAGCTCAAGTATAGAAACTAGAGCTGCACGATTTATCGTTAAGAATCGAAATCGCAATCTTTTTCCCTTCCCGATCTTCAAAGCAGCATGCCACGATTCTTTCTAACAAGTGCAGAGAGTTCTCACAGCTGGAAAAAGAAAATCCAGACAGCCTGCCAAGTTTTATCACAACACCGCGAATAAGTAGAAAGAAAGGGATTTATTTACTAAAGGCAAATCCACGTTGCACTAGGAAGTGCAGTCGCTGTAGATCTGAGGGGTAGATCAGAAATGAGGGGAAGCTCTGCTGATTTTATCATCCAATCATGTGCGAGCTAAAAGGCTGTTTTTTTAATTTTCCTTGCATCTCCCCCTCGGATCTACAGCGACTGCACTTCCAAGTGCTCTTGCAGTGCAAAGTGGATTTGCCTTTAGTAAATAACCCCCCAAAGTATCTTTTCGTTCTTTTATCAAAGGAATAAACTCCGGAGTGTAAATGAAGGAAGTTTAACCATTTAACTACTTGCCGACCGCCGCACGCCGATGTACTTCGGCACAATGGCAGCGGTGGGCAAATGGGCGTACCTGTACATCCCCTTTAGCGGGCGCGCGCGCGTCGCGTACAGCGTGGCCGTGCCCGCGGGTCCCGAGGACTCGATGTCCGCCGGTGTCCCGCGAACGTGTCACGGAGCCGCAGAATGGGGAGGTGCCTATGTAAACAAGGCTTTTCCCCGTTCTGCCTTGTGACATGACAGCGATCACTGCTCTCCGGGAGCAGTGATCGCTGTCATGTCAGTGGTAGGCCATCCCCCCCCACAGTTAGAATCACTCCCTAGGACAAACTTAACCCCTTGATCGCCCCCTAGTGTTTAACCCCTTCCCTGCCAGTGTCATTTACACAGTAATCAGTGCATTTTTATAGCACTGATCGCTGTATAATTGACAATGGTCAAAATAGTGTCAAAAGTGTCCGATGTGTCCGCCATAATGTCGCAGTTAAGATAAAAATCACAGATCGCCGCCATTACTAATAAAAAAAATTAATGCCATAAATCTAATCTAAACTTTTGCGCAAACCAATCAATAAATGCTTATTGCAATTTTTTTACCAAAAATACGTAGAAGAATACATATCGGCCTACACTGAGGAAAAAAATCGTTTTTTTTATATATTTTTGGGGGATATTTATTATAGCAAAAAGTAAAAAATAATGCGTCTTTTTCAAAATTATCGCTCTTTTTTTGTTTATAGCGCAAAAAATAAAAACCGCAGAGGTGATCAAATACCACCAAAAGAAAGCTCTATTTGTGGGGAAAAAAAGACATCAATGTTTGGGTGCAACGTTGCACGACCGCGCAATTGTCAGTTAAAGCGACGCAGTACATAATCGCAAAAAGTGCTCTGGTTAGGAAGGGTGTAAAATCTTCCGGTGCTGAATTGGTTAAAGACCAAACCTTTTCTGGCATTTGTTGCTTACAAGAAAAAAATTATTATTTTCTGCTAGAAAATTACTTGGAACCCCCAAACATGATATATATATATATTTTTAAACAGAGACCCTATAGAATAAAATGGTGGTTGTAGCAATATTTTATGTCACACCGTATTTGCGCAGCGGTCTTTCAAACGCAATTGTATTTTTTAAATACACTTTAATTAATAAAAAAAAAATAAACAGTAAAGTTAGCCTAAATTTTTTGTATAATGTGAAAGAAGATGTTACACCGCGAGAATCGTGATCTTTATCCTAAGCAAAAAAATCGTGCAGCTCTAATAGAAACCCACACATGTGCTCAGTCCGTTCTTTTTCCTGGGGCTGCACATCCAATGCATGGTACATTCTGCCATCTACAAGGCAAGGGCAATAGAATAAGCAGCTTATAAATTAAGCATGCTTTTACAAAAATGGCGGCACTCCATATTAATGTAATAAGGACTCGCATAGGGATGTTTTTTGGCAAAAGTCATTAAAAGTGAACTTACCTTTGAAACAAGGAACCTTATTTGTTTACTTTACCCAGTTTCAACAACTAAAGCAATCTAATGGAATGTGCTGAAGGTCTAGGCACAAGTCATTGTAACACTAAACTCACTTATTACAAAACCTGTTAATTAGCAAATGTGTTCTAATTTATTTTATACAAGGTGATTTTATTTTTTATGATTCATACAACACATCTCTTTAAAAATGTGTAAACGTGTCGGGTCATGGCACCTGATATTTATGCTGATTAATCTTATTTATAGCGATAATAATAAAGAAGTGTCAAAGCAAGTCTGTGTCATTATGAAGAAGGTGTTGGAAATAATGTAACTAAACCGGATTTGATTGAGCATTTTATTACAGGCTGGAGCAAAATTGATACAATGGGAACGTATTTCTCAGAAGCACACATCTCTGATAGCTTGTTGATGGTGTTATTGACATGTGATTTTTGTCACAGCGTGGGATCAACCTCTCATTTACCACAAACGTATGTGCAGTATGTTCATTTCCATACTAATGAACTGCAACATACACAGTCAACATACTGTAATAATGTAAGTTGTTGTGACATACAAAATCCACAACCTTATAATAAAGCAAACGTTTTCTCGGATCCAACTCAGTTCTGATCCTGGGTTCTCGAGGTTTTATGGTGCTTTTGGTGGGATAAAGCCTCCAGTCCTAAGTCTTACCTTGTAGCTAAACCTCACCAATTCGTTATAGCTGTCCAGAGGCCTATTTATATCGGAGCTGATTCCTGCTAGAGTCCCAGGGGTGTCAAACTCAATTTCATCGTGGGTCGCATCAGCATTATGATTGTCCTCAAAAGGGCCGGTTGTGTCTGTAAGATTAGATGTCCAGCGCATCCCCTCCCCTTAAATTAGATGTCAAGAGCCACCCCACCATCAGAAGTTGAGTCCCCCTACTCTCCCTAACATCACAGTGCACCCCCCTTTCCTTATGCTGCTGCTGGGAAGAAGCTGCATGCATTGCTTGAAAGCAGAAAGTAGGGGTCTGGAGGAGGACCAGAGGAGGGCTGGAGCTCTCCTGCAGCTGCAGGAGAGGTGCGAGGGCCACATGAAAATTGGCCTGGAGGGCCGGATTCGGCCCGCGGGCCTTGTGTTTGACACCTGTGTGCTAGAAGCTCTCAATCTCTCTCTGCTGTGAGATTCTGCTGTTGGGTGAAAAGACTGACTGCTACAGAATACTAATGTAGAGGCACTACCGACCTCCATGCTTAATGCTGACCTCCAGAGTCAGGGAGAGCTGACATCCTTCCTTGAAGTGTGGGTTATTAGGCATGGTGGTAAGTTGGAAACATGGGCGCCAGTCACTTTTTGGAATGCAAGAAAAGAGATCTATTGGAACTGGAAGAGAGAGGGTTAAGGCCAGGACACCCTTAGGCAGATGCAATAGTAAATGGCAGACTCTGAGACAAAAATAGGCAGACAGCTATACAGGTAGAGGGCATTTAAGCTGGATGCAGCAACTGTATTTGTAGAACTGCTGTCTCCTATGGCAACTGACCTTTGAACAGTCAATAGAGAGCCATACACGTAACTCACAGTAACCCGTTATAGATCTTCTCTCACATCTCATAGTATCCCACTGTAGATCTTCACTCACTGAGCTCCCCGTCTCTCACTAGACTTCCAGATCCCAGTCATCACTGGATCCTCTGAGCTCTTCCACAGCTAACCCGCTGTATACTCCTCAAGCGTTAACCCTTCTAACCTGCTGGGTGCCTGGCTTGGCACTCTGCTGAAGCTTTCCCACTTCACCGTCTCTCGCTGGTAAAAAAGGCTGCTCTGGTACCTCTTCTGACTTCAATACACTGGTCTCTGATAACCGGAGTGGTTGTCCCTTGCTGGCGACTATTCCTCCCTTTACTCCTGGCCTTGATCACCACTTGCCCCTGGACAGGAATGGTCGTCACTTATGGCGACTGCTTCTCATTCACTGCTGGCAACGATGCAGTTCCCCGTCCAGTGGAACCTCTGCAACTTGGTTGGGCTTCCGGCCGAAAGCCCCAAACCCGTGCTGCTTCTCTCAAACCTGGATAGGCCTCAGACAGCCTAGCAGCCAGGTGCTCCCGGGTTAGGCCTCAGACAGCCTAGCAGCCAGGTGCTCCTGGAAAAGGCCTAAGGCTTCTGGCCTAGCAACCTGGAGCCTTGCAACACACGTCCACCCAAACAGCCCTCCAGGTGGTAAAGAACCCAGATCACCTGACTCCTCCCAAATAAATAGGCTCTCCCAGCAGGCCAAGGGACTAAAGAAACCCCTGCCAATTAACTCCTAGTCTGAATTCACTATGCCCTGGTCATTCTAATGCCACAGGCAACAATGCCACCTAGTGACAGAAGAGAGAGGTGCATCAAATCCATAGTTAGGGAAAAGCCAGTAAATCCCCCTAACCATTAGCCAGGCTAGTTACCACCTAGCAAGCTAAATTTGTTAGCAACCCTGCCTAATATCAGGGTGCTACACTAAAAAGGTGCAAGTGCTGACTTTTTGTTTTGTGGAACCCATTAAAGGCACACTGTTAGCCAGAAACTGACATAAGTTTAGTTAAAGTGGAACTAAAGGGATCAGTACTTACCTTTCCCCCAACAGTCCCTGTCCCTCACTAGCGCCGGCATCGTCTTCTGTGTGTTTGGCCAATGTGGGAGGATGCCACTTCTGTGCATGAGCAGGAGCCAGTGATCCTGGCACACGTGGATTGGGCTGAGCTCTGTATCTCACCGTTTACATGCTAGAGACCACCGAGAGCAGGCAGGTAGCCTCCCGGCTCTCAGTAAGTAACTGTGGGACTTTAGTTCCACTTTCATAGCAGGACAAACCTGCTTAGACTGTTCCCTGGTGACACTGCCTCATGCATGGTTTACTTCCAATACCAGTTGAGCTTGTCCTTCAAACAACTTGATGCTGGAATACGGGCAGTATGTCAACGAGCCAGACACCTATTATTAAACAAAATGGAAGAGCTTGTAAAGCTGCTCAGATTGACAAATGCTAATCTGCAAGAGACAAACAGCTTAGCCACCCAGCAGATGCAACAGCTGACTGAAGCCCGCCAGACCTCCTTAAAAGTACAGCGGTGAACCTATCTCTACAGGCCTTGTCAGATAGGCAGATGGTGGCACAGGGGCAACATCTACACATTAACAGCTGGTGCATTGTGGGAATGATCCCTGGAGAATGATGTAGAAGCCCACCTCTGCCCCAAAGGGCAAACGTTGACTTACAACCTCAGGGTGCCAAGGAGTACAGTAAAACCTTGGATTGTGAGCATAATTCATTCCAGAAACATGCTTGTAATCCAAAGCGCTTGTATATCAAAGCAAATTTCCCCATAAAATAATGGAAACTCAGATGATTTATTCCACAACCATTTATTCATAGGTCCTTCAGTCTATAGTCCTTATAAAAAGATTATAGCAATGTGATGTGGTTGTGTAACCATAAAATGTCCATCCACAAATGGAAGCCTCCACAAGGGGATTAGAACCAAAATCCAGCAGAAACTACAGAGTATTAAAGAGAAGGGAAGTGCTTCTAAGTGTAGCAATATGTTGCTAAATGTTGTAACTTCATTAAATGTAACCATATTGCTACACTTAGAGGCGCCTCTCTTCTCTTTTATACTCAGTTATGACATGACGCTACTTGTATATCAAGACATCGCTTGTATATCAAGTCAAAACGCTCTCAAACCAAGTTACTCTCAAACCAAGGTTTTTACTGTATACTAAAATCAAAAGGGATACAAACGCTATCTGAGCGCAGAGTGTTTGGAAAGGAACATCACCCTAGGAAGCCCACAAGGTCCCAATTGTATTTTTGCTCCAACACTATCTTATGCATTGGAAAGAGATTTGGATTTTTGTATTTGGATACAAAAATGGACTTTATAGGCACATAAGTTTGATATAAAAGCTTGAAAGTGTTTTATTTCAATCGAATAAAGTTAAAAACAGATTGTGTAACACATACCCTGTTTCCCCGAAAATAAGACCTAGCGTGATTGTCGGTGATAGCTGCAATATAAGCCCTACACCCCAAATAAGCCCTACCCTGTTTCCCCGAAAATAAGCCCTACCCTGAAAATAAAACCTACAAGGACTTTAACTAGGGCTTATTTGGGGGGTAGGGCTTATATTGCAGCCATCACCGACAATCACGCTAGGCCTTATTTTCGGGGAAACAGGGTAAAAAGAAAACACGTCATGACAATGACATAAAATAGTCTGACCCTAGGGACTCAAATATCGCTACAGTTATAGTTGTAGAAAAAGCAAATAATAGTTATAATAAATAACCAGCAGCACTAATTAAGGTAGGTGGAGTGCGTAGAGTGGTTGAATCCAAATAGGGTCGCTTGACTAATCACTCGACATGTTGCGCGCCTTCTTTAGGAGCTAAGAATCTAACAGATACATAAAAAAAAAAACATACAATAAAGATACTGATAGATACATGTAGGGTATGTCATTCAACATAAAGATCAAAAGTATAGAATTGAAAAAAGACGATTATACAAAGTGGTATCCATCTGGAGGAGAGAAAAACCGTGATTGGTGACCACCAGGGGCAGAGAGGCAAAAACCAATCAAGGGGGGCACAGCAGTACACAGCAGCAGATAGAAATAAAAAAATAAAAAGGAAAGTAAATATATATATATATATATATATATATATATATATATATATATATATATATATATATATAAAGGTCTGTATCGTATAATAGACAGGCAAGGTATAAAATACTTCAAGAGGGTAATCCTTGCTGATAAGCTATTAGTGCAGATCTAAAAGTAAATATGCGAGCAGTGGTAATAAACCTCTGCACATTTGCAGAAAATATATAGTCTTTGTCTAGTGGGTATGAAAAAGTAACTATACAGTACACTCGAGTATAAGCCGAGTTTTTCAGAACATTTTTTTGTGCTGAAAATACCCCCCTCGGCTTATACTCGAGTCAAGCACTTTTCTGCAGCAGAGAATGACATTTTCTGAACTGACTTTGGGGCCCCGTATCTCGGGGCCACTTGGTTCTAGGAACCCCAAATTTGGTGTGCAAACCCAATGGAACTAGCACTACAACATATCTAAGCTGGGGTTCCTAGCACCAAGTGGCCCCGAGATACAGGGCCCCAACGTTGGTTCGGAAAATGTCAAGCACTTTTCTGCAGCAGAGAATTACATTTTCTGAACCGAATTTGGGGTCCCGTATCTTGAGGCCACTTGGTGCTTGGAACCCCAGCGTTGGATATGTTATAGTGCTAGTTCTCTTGGGTTTACACACAAAATTTGGGGTTCCTAGCACCAAGTCGCCCCGAGATACGGGGCCCCAAATTCGGTCAACTGTGTCCATCTGCAGCAATGTCATTTCAGGACCCTTTGGGTCCAGAGACCCCAAATTTTGGCTGCAGCTAGGGGGCATCTAGGAACCCTTAACTACCGAGTTTGAAGTTCGGGGGACCTATGGCTGCAAATGGGCACAGTGAGGCTGTAAATGGGCATTGTTGACCCTCTTTTCTACTTACAGTAGCTGCACATTTCTCACCCTAGGCTTATACTCGAGTCAATAGGTTTTCCCAGTTTTTTGTGGTAAAATTAGGTGCCTCGGCTTATATTCGGGTCGGCTTATACTCGAGTATATACGGTATATATCAGGGATATGCAATTAGCGGTCCTCCAGCTGTTGCAAAACTACAAGTCCCATCATGCCTCTGCCTCTGTGTTTCATGCTTGTGGCTGTCAGAGTCTTGCTATGCCTCATGGGACTTGTAGCTCTGCAACAGCTGGAGGTCCGCTAATTCCATATCCCTGGTATATATGAATAAAAGTTTTTTGAAATTTATTATGGGAATGCTAAATTAGTAGGCAAAAATGTACACTACATTACCATAATATATTGAAAGGCTTACCGGCAATACAGAGAGGCCTACATAGAGAAATTCAGTAATAACCGGTAGCGAGCAATGGAGGTTGAAGCAGGAAGGGGCCTATCAGCACGATCGACAGTGAAGATTTAGGCTGCAGCATTGGCCAGTGAGGCTCACTATCCAGAAATTAGAGAGGACCTCAGAGTAGTTGCTATCTAGTAGATAATAGAGATAGAATGTAATAGAACAGAGAACGAACATGTAAGGATACCAACATAACCAGAAATGGGATAGATAGTAATCGGCAGCATCAAATCTGGCTTTACCTTGTATTAACAGCTATCAGCTGGCGCAGTAAACATGCAAAACCTCTAACAAAGCGGGCAGGCCTAAATGACTGAGCCAGCAGCAGCTGTATATAGCTGCGTCCCAACCGGAATAACGTCATCTCCAGGGCGGAAACGGCGTATCCGGCTTGCCCGCAGGCTTCCGCGCATGTGCAACGGCCCACCGCATGAAGCAGTGAGGGGTGGCCATGGCAGCGGGAGCAAAGGCGGGGCAGCGCACAGTCATGGTGACGTGAAAGCCACGCCATCACGTTCGAGGATGACACGCCCTGCCCGATAAACATGCATTGAAACGACGTAGTGGACGGGCGAAGGGACGTAGAGAGGTTGGTGCCAAACCCAAAAGCCCCGCCAATCTAAGCCCACCCCGTCAAAGAAGCGGATGGGTGGGCAGTGCTAGGCGAGCACAGTGAAGGAAGAATTCCCCAGTGTAACCCCGGGGAATGTAATTGCATTTTATAGTTGCCCCCCTACTTTTGTCCCTGTCTTCCCATGTGCCCCCCCTAAATATGAAAGCTGGAGACGCCGATCGACCAAGTTGTACAACCAATATAGTTATATATATTGTACAACACCTCTAATTTAGAGACGACCGCCGACAGCGATTGACGAATGACATCCACCACCGGATCTTCCACCATACTGGTCTGTAGGACTCGCTCCAAGCCTCAGAATTGGTAGAATTCCCGGATCCGGCGCTCCTCATTCTCCTGGGGAACCAGCTTGTAGACGATGTCCTGCATGACGCGGTCCAGCTAGAGGTTGAGGGGCGGTTGGGTCTCGTGGATCTCGATGTTACACAGAGGACAATACTTACTGGTCTGCAGATACTTCACTATACAACTCTTACAGAAGGTATGTAGGCACTCGGTGATGATAGTGGTGTCTATGAGGCACACAGGTAACACACAATCTGCTCATTCAGCTCCTTAACCTTCACCACTTCCTCGTTCATCAGGGGGTCCATCTTATACACGGACTGCAGTTGGTTTCGGAGCCTCATAGCGATCATCGTGTCTTCGGGCGCCGCCATCTTCCTCCTTCGGGGTGACGTCAGGCGGTGGGCGGGTGGAGGTTACTATAGTGATGATGCACATCTTTGGTACTAGGGGGTGTAATAGTTCCCCATCTTTGGTATTAGGGGGGAGTAATAGTGCCCCATTATTGGTATTAGTGGAAGTAATAGTGCCCCATCATCGGTATTAGAGGTAGTAATAGTGCCCCATTATTGTTATTAGGGGAAGTAATAGTGCCCCATCATCGGTATTAGAGGTAGTAATAGTGCCCCATCATTGGTATTAGGGGAAGTAATAGTGCTCCATCTTTGACATTAGGAGGAGTAATAGTGCCCCATCATTGGTTTTAAGGGGAGTATTAGTGACCCATCATTGGTTTTAAGGGGAGTAAATGTGCTCCATCATTGGTATTATAGGTAGTAATAGTGCCCCATCTTTGGTATTGGGGGAGTAATAGTGCCCCATCATTGGTATTAGGGTGAGTAATAGTGCTCCATCTTTGGTATCAGTGGTGGGAATAGTGCCCCATCATTGGTAATAGGGGGAGTAATAGTGCTCCATCATTGGTAATATAGGTAGTAATAGTGCCCCATCATTGGTATTAGAGGTAGTAATAGTGCCCCATCATTGGTAATATAAGTATTAATAGTGCCCCATCATTGGTGTTAGGGAAAGTAATAGTGACCCATTTTTGGTATTAGGGGGAGAAATAGTGCCCCATCATTGGTATTAGGGGGAGTAATAGTGCCCCATCTTTGGTATTAGGGTGAGTAATAGTGCCCCATCATTGGTATTAGGAGGAGTAATAGTGCCCAACTTTGGTATTAGGGGGAGAAATAGTGCCCCATCATTGGTATTAGGGGGAGTAATAGTGCCCCATCTTTGGTATTAGGGTGAGTAATAGTGCCCCATCATTGGTATCATTTGTGGGAATAGTGCCCCATCATTAGTAATATAGGTAGTAATAGTGCCCCATCATTGGTATTATAGGTAGTAATAGTGCCCCATCATTGGTATTATAGGTAGTAATAGTGCCCCATCATTGGTGTTAGGGAAAGTAATAGTGACCCATTTTTGGTATTAGGGGGAGTAATAGTGACCATTAATGATTGGTGCAGGCAGACATCGAGAGCACTGTACCCGTAGATCACAGTGGGAGAAGTTTGCCGACGGCACGCATGCACGCCCCAGACCCGGTCCATAAAGACATGGATGAGCGAGTTTGGGGTGGAGGAACTTGATTGGCCTGCACAGAGTCCTGACCTCAACCCGATAGAACTCCTTTGGGATGAATTAGAGTGGAGACTGCGAGCCAGACCTTCTTATCCAACATCAGTGCCTGACCTCACAAATGCTCTTCTGGAAGAATGATCAAACATTCCCATAGACACACTCCTAAACCTTGTGGACGGCCTTCCCAGAAGAGTTGAAGCTGTTATAGCTGCAAAAGGGCGGAGCCAACTCAATATTGAACCCTACGGACCAAGACTGGGATGCCATTAAATTTCATGTGTGTGTAAAGGCAGGTGTCCCAATACTTTGGACTATATAGTGTATATCTAGAGGAGTGGAACATAACCTGACTCTTCCTCCGAACCGGAGTAAAAAGGGCTCATTACATATGAATGTGTTGCATTTTAAATTTTCAGCCAGTAGGCTCCTTTTCTAATGTCGACTCGCCTATTCTTAGCTGCGCTGCTAAAAAGAAAAAAAAAAAAAGTTTACAAAGTTCATTAGCTCATGCATGAACTAACACCTAAATGAGACCAAATCCCACTCCGCACATCTGGATGCGGTCCCTGGACACAGGCAGATCGCATCAAAGGCCACTCATAGCGCTGCAGCCTGTCATTTATTTGTATAGGAGGCACAAACAGCTGTCACTCCTGGCAGAGGCGGCTCTAGGCTTTGTGAGGCCTTAGGCAAAACTTACACATGAGGCCCCATGGACTGGGACGCTCCGTGATGAGGCCGCTATTCCTCAGGTAGCAGGCAGTATCCGATTTGTCCATCAGCTCCTAAGCCACAGAGTCCCAGTGGGGGTAGGCTGAGCCACCGGCGTCAACTTCAGTGATTGAGAACAGGCAAATTAGGAGGCCGCGAGGCCCCTGTGAGTGCGAGGCCCTAGGCGACTGCCTAATTTGCCTAATTAGAGAGCCGCCTCTGACTCCTGGATGTCACCTCTCCATGCTGTACAGCCCTGTGTGAATGAGGCCTTAAAAGAACCTGAGTCGGGGAGGAAGTAAAACATGGAAGATAATTGTATTCAGAGACCAGAGAGGAGGCCGGATAGAAGGTAAAAGCTGAACCTATGGGGGCTATTTATCAAACAGTCATCAGAAGCAATTGTGTAAATTGAATGAAATGTCACTGCATTATTCCTATGAATCCAATGCCTGTATTGTCAGCTCCATCTAGTGGCCAAAATACAGAATAGTTATTCTTATTTGCGTATTTCACAAATAATACTGCATTTTGACCACTAGAGGGAGCGGATGACACAGGTATTCGCATCTTAGGGAAAATGTGGTGACATTGTGTTCAACTTTCACAAATGTTTCTGACAAGGAATGTTTTATAAATAGACCCCAATGTTACATAGTATCATAGTAGGGAAGGTTGAATAAAGACAATAGTCCATCCAGTTCAACCTGTGTAGGTGTACGT
Source organism: Lithobates septentrionalis (assembly GCA_037952835.1). Classification (NCBI taxonomy): domain Eukaryota; kingdom Metazoa; phylum Chordata; class Amphibia; order Anura; family Ranidae; genus Lithobates; species Lithobates septentrionalis. Next base: position 346,030 of record JBBDGP010002832.1, read on the forward strand.
GTGGTATATAGTACATTATAGGTCATTAAATCTATACATTATATATCATCCCATCTATACATTATACATCATTAGAAATATACATGCTATACATACACATTACATCCATACATTGTATACATTATGCATCATTAGGAACAGACACTGTATACAATATCAGATCTATACATTGTATGTGTTGTACATAAATATTAATATACATTGTATACATCTTTAGATTTACAGTATCTCACAAAAGTCAGTACACCCCTCACATTTTTGTAAATATTTTCTTCTATCTTTTCATGTGACAACACTGAAGAAATGACACTTTGCTACAATGTAAAGTAGTGAGTGTACAGCTTGTATAACAGTGTAAATTTGCCGTCCCCTCAAAATAACTCAACACACAGCCATTAATGTCTAAACTGCTGGCCACAAAAGTGAGTACACCCCTAAGTGAAAATGTCCAAATTGGGCACAATTAAACATTTTCCCTCCCCGGTGTCATGTAACTCGTTAGTGTTACAAGGTCTCAGGTGTGAATGGGGAGCAGGTGTGTTAAATTTGGTGTTATCACTCTCACTCTCTCATACTGGTCACTGGAGGTTCAACATGGCACCTCATGGCAAAGAACTCTCTGAGAATCTGAAAAAAAGAATTGTTGCTCTACATAAAGATGGCCTCGGCTATAAGAAGATTGCCAAGACCCTGAAACTGAGCTGCAGCACGGTGGCCAAGACCATACAGCGGTATAACAGGACAGGTTCCACTCAGAACAGGCCTCGCCATGGTCCACCAAAGAAGTTGAGTGCACATGCTCAGCGTCATATCCAGGTTGTCTTTGGGAAATAGACATATGAGTGCTGCCAGCATTGCTGCAGAGGTTGAAGGGGTGGGGGGTCAGCCTGTCAATGCTCAGACCATACGCCGCACACTGCATTAAATTGGTCTGCATGGCTGTCGTCCCAGAAGGAAGCCTCTTCTAGAGATGATGTACAAGAAAGCCCACAAACAGTTTTCTGAAGACAAGCAGACTAAGGACATGGATTACTGGAACCATGTCCTGTGGTCTGATGAGACCAAGATAAACTTATTTGGTTCAGATGGTGACAAGCGTGTGTGGGGGCAACCAGGTGAGGAGGACAAAGACAAGTGTGTGTTGCCTACAGTCAAGCATGGTGGTGGGAGTGTCATGGTCTGGGGCTGCATGAGTGCTGCCGGCACTGGGGAGCTACAGATCATTGAGGGAACCATGAATGCCAACATGTACTGTGACATACTGAAGCAGAGCATGATCCCCTCCCTTCAGAGACTGGGCCGCAGGGCAGTATTCCAGCATGATAACCACCCCAAACACACCTCCAAGATGAACACTGCCTTGCTAAAGAAGCTGAGGGTAAATGTGATGGACTGGCCAAGCATGTCTCCAGACCTAAACCCTATTGGGCATCTGTGGGACATCCTAAAACGGAAGGTGGAGGAGCGCAAGGTCTCTAACATCCACCAGCTCCGTGATGTCGTCATGGAGGAGGGGAAGAGGACTCCAGTGACAACTAGGAGGAACTGGGAGCGGGAACCTTCTAAAAAGAGGGTTTCCACTCCCCCCCCAAAAAAAAATTACATGCCAAATGTGGCATGTCAGGGGGTCACCTTCCCTTAAAGCGGAAGTTCCATTTTTGGGTGGAACTCCGCTTTAAGATGCACATCCAAGAGTCTTTTAAAAATATCAATACTTCCCGCAGCCACCACCGATTGTGGAAGAGAGCTCCACATCCTTATTGCCCTGACAGTAAAATAAAAACCCTGTGCAGTTTAAGGTTAAACCACTTCTCCTCCAATCTCAATGTGTGGCCCCGTGTCCTCTTACACTCCCTGATATTGAATCGTTTTTTCCTACACTGGGATTACCATTAAGGTATTTGTAAATTTCTATCATGTCCCCTCTCAAGCGTCACTTCTCCAGCGAGAATAAATTTAGTGCTTGTGGTCGTTCCTTGGAATTGAGGTCCTTCAGTTCCCTTATTCGTTTCTTTGCCTTTCTTTGGACTCTAAAATGTGTACTTCCTGGGTGGGCAATGAATTGACTGGTCAAGGTATATAGACTGCATTCAATTCTGACCATTCGCAGGGGGCTGTCTGGGGATACAGGGAGTATACAAAGGCATGAATTCATTATTGTGTTTCATTTATAAAATTGGAAGGGCTACTACTACACAACTGATCTCCCCAAGGACAGCCAGAGTAATTTGTTTTCTGTGCTGGGCAAGCTTCAGGGCTTGAAATTTGAGGTGCGAGTGACCCTGCAAGCACTCTAAAAGTGGGTTTAAAAACTGACAAAGGTGGAAAATTCTTGGCTAGAGTGCTAGACATTGACTGCATTCTATCAGATGCAGTCACTGTTTGGGTATCCAGGCAGCTGCAGGTGCCACTGCTGCTTGAATACAATAGCTGACAGTGGAGAATCCGCTATCCACGCTAACGATGTGGTTGGAGGAATCAACTGATTTTCTCTCATTCAGTCTGTTACCTGAACAGAAGAAAACAAGCCATGTATGACCATCCTTGTGTAGAGTCCAAACCTTTTTGTCCTACTTTGGAAAGTCCTCCTTTCGATCTCTCCTGGTGACCATTGATACTTGGACTAAAAATAACTGTACACCTAAAATTTTATGGCTACCATTTGAGTGAGAGGATTACCCCTCACCTTGGAAAGATTTACTCTTACTGTTGACCAATAAAAAACAGACATATGTTTTAACCCTTCGACACTCTACTAAATAAATGTCCTTTTGTTGCTTACACTGTTTCCATCAAATAAATATCTCCTCACTTCCTGTCCTTCTGATTCTTTGTCACGGAACTTGAAAAAAGTAAATCTCCCCAATACGGACACAGATAACAGGACAAACCTAGCAGAAGTTCCAACCCTTTCCCACTCTGTACAAATGTAAAGTTCTTGAGTTAACCTTGAGTTCAGGTGTTTCAAGAGAAGGGTACTGGTAATACCACAGCATACAGAGACATTGTGGACAATTGTGCTTTTCCAACCTTGTAGTAACAATTCGGGGAACACCCTTTTCTGTTCCACCATGACAGCGCCCCTGTGTACAAAGCCAGACATGGTTTGACCACTTTGGTGTGGTGGAACTTGAGTGTCCTGCACAGATCTCTGACCTCAACCCTACTAAACACCTTTGGGATAATTTGGAATGTCGATTGTGAGCCAGGTCTTCTCATCCAACATCAGTACTTGACCTCACAAATGGGCACAACTTCCCACAGACATCCTCCAAAGTCTTGTGGAAAGCCTTTCCAGAGGAGTGACAGATGTTATAGCCACAAAGGAAGGGAGATCAGCTCCATAATACTGGCCATACTTTGAAATGGAATGACCAACAAGGTCTTATAGAAGTGATACTCAGGCAATACACAGTAGTTTACCAATTTACCCTTTTCTTAAACAGTTCTGCGTGTATAGAACATTACGTCTGTGTCAAGTCTTCCTGGAGATACTCCTCTAAGCGTTTAATTTTATGTCAGTCAGTTTTGTCAGAAGACTTCTGTACTGGTATTTTTTTCCATACCTATTGATATTCTGACTTTTTCACAGACTGGAAGATGTACTTTTAGATAGACCCACCGCTAGTCAAGACCACTGGCCGCCTCTGAATACTTTGGAGAAGTCTGTTCTGTTTAGACTTTATCTGGGAACAAGTGCAATAAGAAAATGTTATACTGTTCTGCCTCTGCTCTACAGGGATCACTAATGAAGCCATCTTGTGGTTTACAAGACTGCTAACCCTGCTGTGGGTCTGGCACACTGAACATATTAAGCAGAAAAATGCATTGAACTTTATCTCTCAGGTTACTCTTTGAAGCAGCAATAGACTAATGCATATTAGTAATGATGGGATCCCTGCTGAATCAAGGCTATAGATCTCCAATTAGCCAAGACTAAGGATCTCCAATGAGCCAAGATTAGAGATCTCCGATAAGCCAATTTTAGAGATCTCCAATGAGCCAAGGCTAGAGATCTCCATGTCAAGACTTGAGATCTACAATCAGCCAAGGCTAGCGATCTCCAGTGAGTCAAGACTAGAGCTCTCCAATGAGCCAAGGCTAGAGATCTCCAATGATTAAAGGCTAGAGATCTCCAATGAGCCAAGGCTACAGATCTCCAATGATTCAAGGCTAAAGATCTCCAATGATTCAAGGCTAGAGATCTCCAATGAGCCAAGGCTAGAGATCTCCAATGATTCAAGGCTAGAGATCTCCAATAAGTTAAGGCTAGAGATCTCCAATGATTCAAGGCTAGAGATCTCCAATCAGCCAAGGTTAGAGATCTCCATTGAGTCAAGACTAGAGCTCTCCAAAGGGCCAAGGCTAGAGATCTCCAATAATTCAAAGCTAGCGATCCCCAATGATTCAAGGTTAGAGATCTCCAATGAATCAAGGCTAGAAATGCTAATGAGCCAAGGCTAGAGATCTCCAATGATTCAAGGCTAGAGATCTCCAATAAGTTAAGGCTAGAGATCTCCAATGATTCAAGGCTAGAGATCTCCAATCAGCCAAGGTTAGAGATCTCCATTGAGTCAAGACTAGAGCTCTCCAAAGGGCCAAGGCTAGAGATCTCCAATAATTCAAAGCTAGCGATCCCCAATGATTCAAGGTTAGAGATCTCCAATGATTCAAGACTAGAAATCGCTAATGAGCCAAGGTCAGAGATCTCCAATGATTCAAGGCTAGAGATCTCCAATGATTTATAGCTATAGATCTCCAATGAAACCAGGCTATAGATCTTCAATTAATCCAGGCTAGAGATCTCCAATAATTCAGGGAAAGATATCCCAATGATTCAAGGCTATAGATCTCCAATGATTCAAGGCTAGAGATCTCCACTGATTCAAGGCTAGAGATCTCCACTGATTCAAGGCTAGAGATCTCCAATGATTTAAGGCTATAGATCTCCAATGATTCAAGGTCAGAGATCTCCAATGATTCAAGGCTAGAGATCTCCAATGATTTAAGGCTATAGATCTCCAATGAATCCAGGCTACAGATCTTCAATTAATCCAGGCTAGAGATCTCCAATAATTCAGGGCAAGATATCCCAATGATTCAAGGCTAGAGATCGCCAATGATTCAAGACTAGAGCTCTCCACTGATTCAAGGTTAGAGATCTCCAATCAATGAACAATATTTGTTCTACTGACTGAAGAGCTCTAGTTCCAACTCAGCAAGTGGCCTGTTGCACCTCTTTAGAGAAACCACACAAAGACCAAGGTCCTCTACAGCATGCTGGCAGGGGACAGGCTTTTCTACTCAGGCTGTGGCTGCTTTCTAAAAAAAAATATCTGTAAGACTTTGCACACCTTTTCTTTTGATCCACTTGGGATATATTTAGCTGATTTAAACTGAAAGTTTAATTGGGTTTCAAACAATTGAACTTTTCTTTACCCAGGAACAGCAACCATATCAAATGCAATCCAATGGAATTTGCCGCAGATAAAGACATTCATAGTTCATTGCAACACAAAACTGCCTCACTACAAATGAACTTGTTAATTACCAATATGTTCTAAGTTTTTTATTTTACAAGATTAATTTTTGTTATGATTCATACTGAGCATCTCTGTGAAAATATGTGAACATGTCAGGTTATACCACACAATATTTATGCTGCTTAATCTTATTCATAGTCGTATTAATAAAAGAAACAAGTGTTGTGACAGGTCTGCGGTTGTCATTATGAAGAAGGGATTTTCAAGCACTGTTGCTGGAAATGATCTAACTAGATTTTGGTATACCATTTTGTTTTCTACATGCTGTGAAGAGGGATAATAAAGTTTGCTCTAAAGTTGAAGGGGCAAGAAAGTTTATTTTGATTGGGGCAAGAGCAAGGAAAGTAGGGGGGAGCCTCGAGGGGAGGTGGGGCTGTACTAAGGTGTTGGTATTCAGTAGGAGGTCAGCAAGCTAGGAACCACTTCCCACCCTCCCGCCCTCCCGCTCCCAGTTGGTATATGGTACCCGAGAGTTGTTTCTGAGTCGGTGGTTTGTGGCTGGAGGCCTGAAAAGTGACTTGCAGGTCAGGGGCAGATCCAGAGTCTAGTCTCGGGAGGGGCGCTGCCAGAAAATACATTTTTTTTGCGGGCAATTTATCGGGGAAATTGCTGGTGTTGGCGCTTCAATCATCACGGCACCATGGTTGTTATGGTGTCAGGATAACATTATTATTTCTATTATTACATTTTTATATAAAATTAAATAGTTCAACTCACCATAATGCAGAATCAGTGGGAGCCCGTCGCCTGCCACAGGTTGCGGATTGTCACTTGCCACACGTTGCGGACAGGGCCATCTTTAGTGCAGGGCAAACGGGGCACTTGCCCTGGGCCCAATCTTTGTTGGCGGGCCCGCGCTAGCCGTGAATTGGGGCCCCGATGACAGCTTTGCAGAAAGCACAGAGGATACGGGAGGATGTATTTCGCGCTAGCCAGCTGAGAGGGGGCAGGGCCGGGAGCTCCACCGACGCTCTGACCCCCCCTACGTGCAGCCTGTATACTTGGAAAAGAGCGTCTGTAGTGAGAGCCAGTGATCGGAGTGGGAGCGTCAGTGGAGCTCCCGGCCCCGCCCCCTCTATACTGGCTGGTGAATGCAGAGGTCTGTGGGCGGGGCCGGGAGCTCCAATGACACTCCCACTCCAATCACTGGCTCTCACTACAGCCGCTCTGTTCTAAGTACACAGGCTGCACGTGGGCGGGGTCAGAGCGTCAGTGGAGCTCCCAGCCCCGCCCCCTCTCAACTGGCTACCGCGGAATACATCCTCCCGTGTCTTCTGTGCGCTCTGCAAAGCTGTCATCGGGGCCCCAATTCACTGGTGACGCGGGCCCCCAACAAAACATCAGTGGAGCTCCCCGCTGTTGTAGTGAGAGCAGAGAGTGGAAGCCCCGCCCACACACCTGAATGTATGTAGTTAGTTTGGCTGGCCAGGTATGTCCTTGCAACCATAGAATGCCTGACTGTTTAAACCCTGAGCTGTGTTATTAAACTGTAAAGCTGTGCATTGCTGAAAGTTCTCTGACCATAATGTGTATAATGTCTGAAGTCTCTGATTGTCTCCTGCAGTATGTCCGCAGTCTCTGATTGTCTCCTGCAGTATGTCCGCAGTCTCTGATTGTCTCCTGCAGTATGTCCGCAGTCTCTGGTAATCTCCTTCAGTATGTCCGCAGTCTCTGGTAATCTCCTGCAGTATGTCCGCAGTCTCTGATTGTCTCCTGCAGTATGTCCGCAGTCTCTGGTAATCTCCTGCAGTATGTCTGCAGTCTCTGATTGTCTCCTGTAGTATGTCTGCAGTCTCTGATTGTCTCCTGCAGTATGTCCGCAGTCTCTGGTAATCTCCTGCAGTATGTCTGCAGTCTCTGGTAATCTCCTGCAGTATGTCCACAGTCTCTGGTAATCTCCTGCAGTATGTCTGCAGTCTCTGATTGTCTCCTGCAGTATGTCCGCAGTCTCTGATTGTCTCCTGCAGTATGTCCGCAGTCTCTGATTGTCTCCTGCAGTATGTCCGCAGTCTCTGATTGTCTCCTGCAGTATGTCCGCAGTCTCTGGTAATCTCCTGCAGTATGTCCACAGTCTCTGATTGTCTCCTGCAGTATGTCCGCAGTCTCTAATTGTCTCCTGCAGTATGTCCGCAGTCTCTGATTGTCTCCTGTAGTATGTCCGCAGTCTCTGATTGTCTCTTGCAGTATGTCCGCAGTCTCTGGTAATCTCCTGCAGTATGTCCGCAGTCTCTGGTAAATCTCCTGCAGTATGTCCGCAGTCTCTGATTGTCTCCTGCAGTATGTCCGCAGTCTCTGATTGTCTCCTGCAGTATGTCTGCAGTCTCTGAACCTCTCCTGTAGTATGTCTGCACTCTCTGACACTCTCCTGTAGTATGTGTATTATTATGCCCCTTTACTTGCTCAATTATTTGGGATTGCTCCACTGCTCAGTGAGAGGTAATGATGTGCATTACCCTCTAGCAACCAATCAGCGAACAGTAGTGATCTGCTTTAATCTCTAGCAACCAATCAGTAAGTGGTAATGATGTGCTGTAACCCCTAGCAACCAATTAGTGAGTGCTAATAATGTACATTAACCTCTAGCAACCAATCGGCAAGCAGAAATTCTGTGTTGTAACCTCTAGAAACCAGCCAGTGAGCAGTAAGGATAGGCTGTAAATTCTGGCAAACAATTGCAATTGCTGCGTGATCTGCTGCAGTAAACTGATTTTGAGTCTACCTGCTATTTTTTGTATGTCTCAGAATGGGGGGGGGGGGGGGCAAGAAAATGTTTGCCCAGGGCCCAGTCAAAGTTAAAGAAGCCCCTGGTTGCGGATTGTCACTTGCAACATCACCTGCCACACGTTGCGGATTGTCACTTGCTCTGTCACTTTCCTGCTAAGGTGGTCTCTTGCTGTGTCCCAGAGTCAGGCAGCAGAGAGATGATGTAATCTCTCTGCTGCCCGCGGCTGCCTGCACAGTGAGGGCGGAACTGCAGGGATGCAGGGCGGGCGGTGAGAGATGATGTCATCTCTCCCCTGCCCACTGGCTCCCTGATTGGCCAGCAGCCTGCTCACACACCGAGCCACACAGCTGCTCGCCCGCTCTCTCATCCGCCCGCTCACCTACTGAGCCGCCGGGCCCGCCCACTCTCTCATCCGCAGAGCCGCCCATGCTCTTACCCGCAGAGTCGCCTGGCCACTCACTCACCCACATTCTCGGAGGGGGCAATTGCCCTGTTGCCCCCCGGATCCGCCACTGTCGTAGGTATGGTATTTTTCTATGCACTTCTATGTGTTCAGGTTATTAAGTTCTTTATCTGTGATTCATTTGTTATTATATTTTGGTTAATAAAAAGGCTGCTATATCCATTTAACTCCAATCCTGGTGTTGTGTGATTATTATAAAGGAAGGGTGGGTTTTTTTTTCGGTATGGCAGTGCAGAACAAACCATATTTATTACCTTAGTTATGTACTTCTCAGAACATATGTCTTAACATGACAGCTTGTAACGGCATTGTTATACCCCCCCCCCCCCTTTTCCCTCATAAAAAGAGGGCTACAATGGCTTCCAGAACTTTGTATATAGGACAGGTGCACTTTAGCTGATGCCTAAGTTTAAATGCTGTTTAATTTGCATTCACACGTCATAGTCTGAGGTTGCTATACATGTGCCATTCTAACCTGCACACAACGGGTGCAGCATTGGAAGCCTTTCTTGGGCAGCTCCCTCTTCATGATCCTTCAATGGACAGACTGCGCCCATGGCAGAGAACACGAGCTGGCAACTAATACACAGGGATTAAGTACTTGCATACTATAAGACTTACGTAGGCTGTTTTCAAGTTTGTTTTGCTTATACACTATGTTATCAAAAGTATTGGGACACATGCCTTTACACACACATGATTTTTAATGGCATCCCAGTCTTAGTCCGTAGAGTTCAATATTGAGTTGGCCCACCCTTTGCAGCTATAACAGCTTCAACTCTTCTGGGAAGGCCGTCCACAAGGTTTAGGAGTGTGTCTATGGGGATGTTAGACTATTCTTCCAGAAGCACATTTGTGAGGTCGGACACTGATGTGGATGAGAAGGGCTGGCTCGCAGTCTCCGCTCAAATTCATCCCAAAGGTGTTCTATCGGGTTGAGGTCAGGACTCTGTGCAGGCCAGTCAAGTTCCTCCACCCCAAACTCGCTTATCCATGTCTTTATGGACCTTGCTTTGTGCACTGGTCCAAATCATTTAGTGGTGGGGGGATTATGGTGTGGGGGATGTTTTTTAGGGGTTGGGCTTGGCCCCTTAGTTCCAGGGAAGGGAACTCTTAAGATGTCAGCATACCAAGACATTTTGGACAATTTCATGCTCCCAACTTTCTGTGAACAGTTTGGGGATGGCCCCTTCCTGATCCAACATGACTGCCCACCAGTGCACAAAGCAAGGTCCATAAATACACGGATGAGTGAGTTTGGGGTGGAGGAACTTGACTGGCCTGCACAGAGTACTGACCTCAACCCAATAGAACACCTTTGGGATGAATTAGAGCGGAGACTGCAAGCCAGGCCTTCTCGTCCAACACCAGTGCCTGACCTCACAAATGCGCTTCTGGAAGAATGGTCAAACATTCCCATAGACACCCTCCTAAACCTTGTGGACAGCCTTCCCAGAAGAGTTGAAGCTGTTATAGCTGCAAAGGCTGGGCCAACTCAATATTGAACCCTACGGACTAAGACTGGGATGCCATTACATTTCGTTTGCGTGTAAAGGCAGGCGTCCCAATACTTTTGGTAATATAGTGCATATACTGTATATATATATATATATTATATATATATATATATATATATATATATATATATATATATATATATACACACACACATATTTACCATTTCTATCAATTACCCTATTGGTCTTCTGAGGGGGGCATTTGCTTTCTTTGTGAATATTTGGTATCACATAAAATCTGGGGATCTTGGGTACAATACAACTGGTACAAAAAACTCTGCTGTTGCCCCATCAATGACACGGCTAACCAAAGCCTCTGGAAATACCTGCAAAACATCTTGTTGGTGCCGATGAACAACTCCATTGGCAATCCTTTCGTACCATTCTACATTTGTAAGAACTTTCGAAACCATTGCTTGTCGATTACTCATTTCCTTGTCAGATGGTTTTATAACCACGTCACGTCTTCTTAATTATAAATAGATTGTCTTTGTTGTATTGTCAAATGTCAGATAGCATACACCCTTCTAAAGAAGCCCCATCAGGAAATAAACACACCAGCACCCATGTGGCACGGCCTCCATCACTCTGCATGACTGGCTACTCATATCCCCAAGATGGGCTAACCACAGAGCACTAGAGGTGCTAGTAATACATTTACTGTACCTCTTGGAATCAACATTTTAGGTGTGTTTTTAAGAAGGGATAGGCTACCTCCGGGCATATCCAATTTATTGCCATATATCAGTGGCGTCTCCAGCTTTCATATTTAGGGGGGGCACATGGGGGGACAGGGACAAAAGTAGGGGGGCAACTATAAAATGCAATTATATATATATCCTGGGGCCCTTTACTACAACCCCACAACGGGCCCTTTCACATGTTCTGCAGTGAGCTCCCTTCCTACTGTATTGGGGCCCCCCGGGGTGGCAGAAAACAAGAGATATATGTCACCAGCATACCAAGAAAATATAAGGGTCCAAAGCAGTGGGAGAACTATCAGGGTTGAAAAGGTTGTCTTGCCTCCGGGCCCTGGTGTTCTGCCACTGTGGGGTTCCCCAGCCTCCTCTTGCTGTCCTGCTCCTGCTATTGACAGCACTGGTCTGGCATTTCTTGGAATTTACAGGCTGGTTCTCCTGTCCTAAGGATGGGAGAAATCAGTCTGTTTTTTCAGTAACTGAGAGTCCTGGTGGAGTCCTTCCTGCAACTCGCTCTTCTCCCTGCCAATGAGGATGCAGGGGAAGCAGCAGATCGGGCGGCTGTGGTTGTGTGAGCGCTTGCATTATGCAGTGTCAGGGAGGGGGGAGGAATCACCCGCAGGAGCTGACGGGGGACTCTCTCCCTCTTAGACATTGATTTTTTGTTAAAAAAAAAAAAAAAAAAATTTTAATTGGGGGGGGGGGGTCAGGGCCCCCTCTGGCCCCCCTAGGGATGCCATTGCCATATATGTTCCAATGTGGAGGCTCCCAAATGTTAGAGTTGTGGACCACCCTACACAACGGGGTCTTGATGAGGCAGTGTGACCTTCTATGTACACTCACAGGCCACTCTATTAGGTACACCTGTTCAATTGCTTGGTAACATAAATTGCTAATCAGCCAATCACATGGCAGCAACACAACGCATTTAGGCAACTAGATGTGGTGAAGATGACTTGCTGAAGGTTAAACCAAGCATCATAATGGGGAAGAAAGGGGGTGTAAGTGACTTTGAACGTGGCATGGTTGTTGGTGTCAGAGGAGAATGGGCAGACTGGTTCCAGATGATCGAAAGACAACAGTAACTCAAATAACTACTCGTTACACCGAAGGTATGCAGAATACCATCTCTGAACGTACAATACATCGAACCTTGAAGCAGATGGGTTACAGCAGCAGAAGACCACACCAGGTGCCACTCCTGTCAGCTAAGAACAGGAAACTGAGGCTACAATTGGCACAGGATCACCAAAATTGGACAATAGAAGATTGGAAAAATGTTGCCTGGACTGATGAGTCTCGATTTCAGCTGCGACATTCAGATAGTGGGGTCAGAATTTGGCGCCTGGATCCATCCTGCCTTGTATCACCGGTTCCGGCTGGTGGTGTAATGATGTTTTCTTATCACACTTTGGACCCCTTAGTACCAATTGAGCATGGTTTATACACCACGACCTACCTGAGTATTCTTGCTGACCATGTCCATCCCTTTATGACTACAGTGTCCCCATCTTCTGATGGCTCCTTCCAGCAGGATAATGCACCATGTCACAAAGCTCCAATCATCTCACCATTGGACAATGAGGTCCCTGTCCTCCAATGGCCTCCACACTCACCACATCTCATCCAATAGAGCACCTTTGGGATGTGGTGGAACGGGAAATTTGCATGGATGTGCAGCAGACAAATCTGCAGCAACTGCGTGATGTTATCATGTCACTATAGATCAAAATCTCTGAGGAATGTTTCCAACACCTTGTTGAATCTATGCCACCAAGAATGAAGGCAAAAGGGGGTCCAACCCGCTACTAGCAAGGGGGACCTAATAAAGTGGCCGGTGAGTGTAGATTGCAAATGTATACAACTAAAAGCCTTTGTTTTCTAACACAGATTGTTAATTATAGTGTATTTTTTTCTGACTAGTTGGGTAAGAAGGTTTGGAAATGGTTGGATCATTAAGCAGTATTTTACGTGGGTATGTTGGATCCTCAGTCTGTTCCCCGTATTGAGAGGTGATGTTTTATTTTGAGGACTGAACAGATGTCTTGCTAATACATTGAGGTTTTTCCGACAACAAAACCGTGGAATTTTGTCCGAAGAGTGTTGGCTTGTCTTGCATACACACGGTCACACAAATGTTGGCCAACAATTATGAACGTAGTGACGTACTACGTGGTTTTTCAGCTCTTTAGTGCCACCCTTTGGGCTCCTTCTGCTAATTTCGTGTTAGTAGAAGTTTAGTGAGTGTTGATTCGTGCTTTTCAGTTCGTTTCTGAGCGGCCGTTCCTCAGCCAGCCATGTTGCGGAATCGGAGGAGATAACGTGTTATTTATTATTGGCCTTGTAGTTATTGCTTTGACATTATTTTTTGGGTTGAATAATAATGATTTGATTTGGTATATTTTCTATATTTTTGGATGCATAGAATGCACTTTTTGTTTAAGTTCTATTGGCAGATATCATGTCTAATTGTATTTGTTTTATTTTTTTAATGCACAATAAAAAAAATTGTAGAGAATAATACTTGGATATGTGTTTTACTTCAAATGACAGTTTGGGATTCGGCAGTTACATATACAGTGGGGACAGAAAGTATTCAGACCCCCTTAAATTTTTCACTCTTTGTTATATTGCAGCCATTTGCTAAAATAATTTAAGTTCATTTTTTTCCTCATTAATGTACACACAGCACCCCATATTGTACACACAGCACCCCATATTGTACACACAGCACCCCATATTGACAGAAAAACACAGAATTGTTGAAATTTTTGCAGTTTTATTAAAAAAGAAAAACTGAAATATCACATGGTCCTAAGTATTCAGACCCTTTGCTGTGACACACATATATTTAACTCAGGTGCTGTCCATTTCTTCTGATCATCCTTGAGATGGTTCTACACCTTAATTTGAGTCCAGCTGTGTTTGATTATACTGATTGGACTTGATTAGGAAAGCCACACACCTGTCTATATAAGACCTTACAGCTCACAGTGCATGTCAGAGCAAATGAGAATCATGAGGTTAAAGGAACTGCCAGAAGAGCTCAGAGACAGAATTGTGGCAAGGCGCAGATCTGGCCAAGGTTACAAAAAATTTCTATGTGCAAACGAGAAAGTCCGGACAGCCGCACTCCAGGAAACAATAGTCCAAATTTCTTTATTTTAAAATCAGGAACATATCAAATACAGGACACCATAGACAGAGTGTACAGATGATAGGCTAACGCGTTTCGCACTTATCCAAGTGCTTACTCATAGCTTACAAAAAATTTCTGCTGCACCTAAGATTCCTAAGAGCACAGTGGCCTCCACAATCCTTAAATGGAAGACGTTTGGGACGACCAGAACCCTTCCTAGAGCTGGGCATCTGGCCAAACTGAGCTATCGGGGAGAAGAGCCTTGGTGAGAGAGGTAAAGAAGAACCCAAAGATCACTGTGGCTGAGCTCCAGAGATGCAGTCGGGAGATGGGAGAAAGTTGTAGAAAGTCAACCATCACTGCAGCCCTCCACCAGTCGGGGCTTTATGGCAGAGTGGCCCGACGGAAGCCTCTCCTCAGTGCAAGACACATGAAAGCCCGCATGGAGTTTGTTAAAAAACACGTGAAGGACTCCAAGATGGTGAGAAATAAGATTCTCTGGTCTGATGAGACCAAGATAGAACTTTTTGGCCTTCATTCTAAGCGGTATGTGTGGAGAAAACCAGGCACTGCTTATCACCTGTCCAATACAGTCCCAACAGTGAAGCATGGTGGTGGCAGCATCATGCTGTGGGGGTGTTTTTCAGCTGCAGGGACAGGACGACTGGTTGCAATTGAGGGAAAGATGAATGCGGCCAAATACAGGGATATCCTGGACGAAAACCTTCTCCAGAGTGCTCAGGACCTCAGACTGGGCCGAAGGTTTACCTTCCAACAAGACAATGACCCTAAGCACACAGCTAAAATAACGAAGGAGGGGCTTCACAACAACTCCGTGACTGTTCTTGAATGGCCCAGCAATGCCCTGACTTAAACCCAATTGAGCATCTCTGGAGAGACCTAAAAATGGCCGTCCACCAACGTTTACCATCCAACCTGACAGAACTGGAGAGGATCTGCAAGGAGGAATGGCAGAGGATCCCCAAATCCAGGTGTGAAAAACTTGTTGCATCTTTCCCAAAAAGACTCATGGCTGTATTACATCAAAAGGGGCTTCTACTAAATACTGAGCAAAGGGTCTGAATACTTAAGACCATGTGATAATTCAGTTTTTCTTTTTGAATAAATCTGCAAAAATGTCAACAATTCTGTGTTTTTCTGTCAATATGGGGTGCTGTGTGTACAATATGGGGTGCTGTGTGTACAATATGGGGTGCTGTGTGTACAATATGGGGTGCTGTGTGTACATTAATGAGGAAAAAAATGAACTTAAATGATTTTAGCAAATGGCTGCAATATAACAAAGAGTGAAAAATTTAAGGGGGTCTGAATACTTTCCATCCTCACTGTAAAAAAATACAATGTAAAATTGACAAGGGACACCAACATAGTTGTATCTTTGATCTTAAAAACTACGGGATAATGGTGTTGTGGTAACTTGCACAAAAAAAACAAAAAAACATAATAATATTATTCTTGATATCACTAGAAAAAAAAAGCCTTTAAAAATTTGTTTGCAATAACTCCATCAGTATCACCAGCAAAGCAGCTTCATTATTATCCCATTAAAGAAGAAGAGAATTGTCCGCTACATTTGGAGATTTCATAATTTGCCGCGTCACGAATGTTAATTCTCCATTACGAGCGATCGTTTACAAGACCGACCGCTTCCGGCTCGTCCTTGCTTCCGAGCATGCGTGTTTGTACTTTGGACTTTTGTCTGTCGGACAATCCGACCACACACACACATTTGTCCGCGGAAAATTTTAAGACATGCTAGCCAATTATTTGTTGGCGGAAAGTCCAACAACAATTGTCCGATGGAGCGTACACACGGTCGGATTTTCCGCCAACAGCCTGACATCCAACATTTCTCGTCGGAAAATCCGATCGTGTGTACGGGGCCTAAGTAATACATTTACCTCTTCAGTTAACTGTTGTGTATTATAGGCAGAACATGCGCTCAGTTCCATTACATTCTAGTAAAGACTTTGCCATGGATTTACAGTCTATGAGGTGTGTGATACAACAGCTTCTAGTAATACATTCCATATTAGAAGCCCTGAGGGGTTGTACTCATTCGGTCAATAATAGGGGAGAGGTAATCTGGTGCACAATAGGAAACTACAGTCAAGAATGTAATATAACTGCGCTAACCCAGTGATTAAAATTGAAAAAAATCAAAGCTGCTACACAGGAATGTGACAAATATTCAGATAAGGTAGTATAAAAAATGTAGCGCTATAACAGAATAATGTAGTATTAACACATATAGTGCCAAGACCTATTAGTGTTCAAAAAATTGGTGAATGTTGAAGTCCAACCAATACAATAAAAAATGTGAAAAACAAAAATAATACAAATGTGATTAAAGTCCCATAGGGAAATACAAAACAAAAATAAAGAGTCCAGCTGTGAAGATCTTCCAACATGGTGAATCCTTAAAGTGAAAGAGATTGAACACTCTTACCGGAGCAGGTGGATCCGGATGTTCAGCGACACCGAATCAGACAAGCTTGGAAATCCAGATAGGTGGCTCCCCCAGATGGAAGTGGGGACCCCGGATCTTGGTTGGCATCTCCTCTTGGCTGGAACAACCTCAGCAGTATCCACCGAACCCGGAAAAGCGACAAATCCAATAGGAACACCACAAAAACTCTCATCCAACCAAAATAGGGGGAAGATAAGAAAAGGAGTGCTCCAATGGTGCAGGTCAAAAAATTAGGTTCATTAAAACCAACCAGTATAAGACAATTAAAATAGTGATCACATAAAAAAAAATGTGGAGAGCGAAGTCCACAGTGCTAATGAGTATTGTAGTACGAGTCTCTGAATGCAGATGCTTGGTTCAGTGGCTGCGGCTAGAAGATACTCTGTGGACACAAGAAAGGAGGAAGGACCTTCTGAGTGTAGCCTTGGGTGGTTTACTCAGAGGCAACAAGTAGGCTACTTACAGGATAAAAGTGTTAAAAAGGCACTCACCAGTGAGTAGAAGACATCGCTGCAGCCCGCCGGTCAGGGCGCGCTGGATCCCGCTGTGAGCTGGAGCGTATGGTGGTGCTGGTGGTGGCGGATGGTCCAAAAGCCTGGAGATGATGTCGGCTTGTGAGGCAAAGGGCGGTGGCCATGGCATGTGTTCGGAGCGTGCATGCTCCCTCGTCAGGCCATCATTGTGTCTACTACTCATTGATGAGCACTTTTAGAACTTTTATCCTGTTATGCCGTATTCACACGACCAGACTTTCGATGCACTGAATCCCATCGGACTTTTCGACGAACTTTTGACGGACTTCCGTCGAATCGGACTTGCCTACACGCGATCACACCAAAGTCCGGCGGATTTGAACGTGATGACGTACGACCGGACTAAAATAAGGAAGTTCATAGCCAGTAGCCAATAGCTGCCCTAGCATCCTTTTTCGTCCGTCGGACTAGCATACAGACGAACAGATTTTTCAACCAGACTCGAGTCCGTCGGAAGGATTTGAAACATGTTTTAAATCTAAAGTCCGTCTGATTTTTCCACCAAAAAAGTCCGCTGAAGGTCCGATGAAGCCCACACACGGTCGGATTGACCGATGGATTCGTTCCGGCGGACCAGTTCGGTCGAAAAGTCCGCCCGTGTGTACGCGGCATAAGTTGCCTCCGAATTAACCACCCAATGCTACACTCAGAGGGCGCTGCTTTCTCCTTTCTTGTGCCCTCATTCAGTACACATTTTCAACAGTGATAAATATCACGTCTGGTGGTTTAGTTTGGGAATTTTACAGCCTTATGTACACTCGGCCTGAGGCTATCTATGGACTAATGCCGCCTACACACGATCGGATTTTCTGACGGGAAATGTTGGAAAAAATCCGACCGTGTGTACGCTCCATCGGACATTTGTTGGCGGACTTTCCGCCAACAAATGTTGGCTAGCATGCTCTCAAATTTTCCGCCAACATATGTGTGTTGTCGGATTTTCCGATCGTGTGTACACAAGTCCGTCGGAACAAAAGTCCAAAGTACAAACACGCATGCTCGCAATCAAGGACGAGCTGGAAGTGCTCAGTAAAGTAATACTAGTGTTCGTAATGGAGATATCACATCGGTTCGCCGTACATCACTACATTCGTAATTGTTGGGCCAACATTTGTGTGACTGTTTGTATGCAAGACAAGTTGGAGCCAACACCTTTCGAACAAAAAATCCACAGTTTTGTTGTTGGAAAGTCCGATTGTGTGTACGGGGCATAAGGGTCTCAACGGAGGAGATTTCCAATTTTGCTCCTAAGAATACAGAAGACGAAAACTTTGGTTCCATACCATTAGGGCCTCATGCACGCTGGTTGTTTGCCCAGCTACTCTGAACACCTTTGCTCCTGGCCGCATTTTGTACATGCATTTAGGTGCATTTAGGCATGCCAAGTGTTTGGGTGGCCAGAATATTAATTTATTTTGGCCTTTGAAATGAATGAATGCTCAAGTGGTAAACACGCCTAGCATTTAGGCATATTTAGGTGTGTCAAGTATTTTTTTTTTGAGCGCTCCTCTCATAAATACGCAAATTATTTCTTTTTTTCAGCCTCTAGATGCTTCTCCTCTAATACGCCTGTAAATGCACGGCCACATAGGCTATCATAGAGGTGCGATTAGAGACTGAAAAGAAGCGCTTAATACCTATAAAAGCAGATTTTTTTTTTTTATGTCCTGTGCGCATGAGGCCTAAATGTACACTCGCTTGCTTTGGAACAAACGGTATGCGCCCCATATGATACTTTCTATTGAATCTACAGTATACATTGGAGAACCTCCAGATCAATGAGCACATTTGGCACACCTAGTTTCTTTTAATACATTCTTTATGGTTGTTTGTATCATGGATGACTTTGTAATAGAACTCATGGATGAATGACTTTGCGGTATGTTGATCAACAATAATGCACAACATTATTAATATTTATAAATATTTATAAAAAATGTGAGTCATAAATCTGCACAAAATATACGCCATGCATAATTTTTTTTGTTTTGAGTGATTTTGAATGTATCTTTGTGCTAAGATTTGATTATTAAAATTATGTAAGATTTTTTGGTATACAAAAGGAACTTCAAGTTACTGTATATGTATTACCTAATGGTGATATAATGGGAAATGTTTATTTTATTGTGCCCAGTGTGGTAAACCAAAAAACGCTGAGGGTTTAACTTTACTTTCCTGTTACAATGGGATATTCATTTTTTTTTATTTCTTTTTATTGGCTGGACTTCTGCTTTCTGCTGCTAGTGTATGTCAAGCCAAAACCTTTTTCTCTAGTTTTGAATGGATGAACTCCTATTGGGTTTTAACTAGGGGTGCAACAGATCAAAAAACACGGTTCAGATCGTACCTCGGATCAGCGCCACGGATCAGATCATTTTTCGGATCAGCAAAAAAATAAAAATAAAAAGATAAACAAACATTACCCCCACTGTAATATCCACATCTCCCCCACTGTAATGTCCACATCTCCCCCACTGTAATATCCACATCTCCCCCACTGTAATGTCCACATCTCCCCCACTGTAATATCCACATCTCCCCCACTGTAATATCCACATCTCCCCCACTGTAATGTCCACATCTCCCCCACTGTAATATCCACATCTCCCCCACTGTAATGTCCACATCTCCCCCACAGTAATATCCATATCTCCCCCAACTGTAATGTCCACATCTCCCCCCACTGTAATATCCACATCTACCCACTGTAATGTCCACATCTCCCCCACTGTAAGATCCACATCTCCCCCACTGTAATGTCCACATCTCCCCCACTGTAATGTCCACATCTCCCCCACTGTAATATCCACATCTCCCCCACTGTAATGTCCACATCTCCCCCACAGTAATATCCATATCTCCCCCAACTGTAATGTCCACATCTCCCCCCACTGTAATATCCACATCTACCCACTGTAATGTCCACATCTCCCCCACTGTAAGATCCACATCTCCCCCACTGTAATGTCCACATCTCCCCCACTGTAAGATCCACATCTCCCCCACTATAATATCCACATCTCCCCCACTGTAATATCCACATCTCCCCCACTGTAATATCCACATCTCCCCCACTGTAATATCCACATCTCCCCCCACTGTAATGTCCACATCTCCCCCCACTGTAATGTCCACATCTCCCCCCACTGTAATGTCCACATCTCCCCCACTATAATATCCACATCTCCCCCACTGTAATATCCACATCTCCCCCACTGTAATATCCACATCTCCCCCCACTGTAATGTCCACATCTCCCCCCACTGTAATGTCCACATCTCCCCCACAGTAATATCCATATCTCCCCCAACTGTAATGTCCACATCTCCCCCCACTGTAATGTCCACATCTCCCCCCACTGTAATATCCACATCTACCCACTGTAATGTCCACATCTCCCCCAACTGTAATGTCCACATCTCCCCCCACTGTAATATCCACATCTACCCACTGTAATGTCCACATCTCCCCCACTGTAAGATCCACATCTCCCCCACTGTAATGTCCACATCTCCCCCACTGTAAGATCCACATCTCCCCCACTATAATATCCACATCTCCCCCACTGTAATATCCACATCTCCCCCACTGTAATATCCACATCTCCCCCCACTGTAATGTCCACATCTCCCCCCACTGTAATGTCCACATCTCCCCCCACTGTAATGTCCACATCTCCCCCACTATAATATCCACATCTCCCCCACTGTAATATCCACATCTCCCCCACTGTAATATCCACATCTCCCCCCACTGTAATGTCCACATCTCCCCCCACTGTAATGTCCACATTTCCCCCACAGTAATATCCATATCTCCCCCAACTGTAATGTCCACATCTCCCCCCACTGTAATATCCACATCTACCCACTGTAATGTCCACATCTCCCCCACTGTAAGATCCACATCTCCCCCACTATAATATCCACATCTCCCCCACTGTAATATCCACATCTCCCCCACTGTAATATCCACATCTCCCCCCACTGTAATGTCCACATCTCCCCCCACTGTAATGTCCACATCTCCCCCACTGTAATATCCACATCTCCCCCCACTGTAATGTCCACATCTACCCACTGTAATATCCACATCTCCCCCACTGTAATGTCCACAATCTCCCCCACTGTAATATCCACATCTCCCCCACTGTAATGTCCACATCTCCCCCACTGCTTTAATATCCACAGACTCCCCACTGTATACAGTACTATGAGTATAGGAAGACTAGTGTTGTTTAGTCTTACCTTACAGATCAGATCCACGAGTTGAGGGGTGATGATGTCAGCGCGCAGCTCACCGCCGCCGCCGGGTGTACCAAGATGGCCACCGCACCGGAGCTAGGCTGAAACTGCGGCCTTTTCTAAGGCCGAGGCAGCGGATCGCTCCGCGGATCGCACGCGTGCCGATCCGAACAGGTTGACCGTTCAGATCACGGATCGGTAACGATCCGTTGCACCCCTAATTTTAACTGCTAACCAGGGGTGCTTACAGAGAATTCCCCTCACTTCCTGTCCTTAGGGTTGCCACCTGTCCCTGATTCACCCGGACAGTCTGGGTTTTGAATCATGTGTCCAGGTTTCAAACTGTCTGAAACCCGGACCCCGCCCCCCAACTTAGGCATACCAGGGCACACCCTATACACCCAGTGCAATTCCCCCTTTTGCCTGGGTTGCACACACCTATACTCCCCATTACCAAGTACCACAACCACCCAGTGCATAGGCCCCCCTCCCTTCCTTCTCTGTCCTGCCCCTGAGCAAGTGAGTACACTAAGGTAAAGGGGACTCGGATGTAAGGGGGAGCTTTGGGAACCTGGATTTAATTGGGAATGCTGGGAATTCTGATGTTAGTGGGGGCTTTGGTAAGCAGAAACCCCCTTACATCAGAGTTCCATTTTATACCACAGTCCACAGTGGTCCCTCGTAAAAAAAAAAAATTGCTGTGTCCCACTAAAGTGTTTGGGTCTGGCTTGAAGAAAAGATGGCAACTCTACCTGTCCTTCTAACAATCGCTTTACCAGGCAGGAAGTGAGAAAATCTCCATCATGGACACAGAGAGAAATAAAAGGCTACTAAAAGAAAAAGCAATTGTATTCCTGTCTTTGTTGCTATTGGACAGCATGCCTCATTCCCATTGGATACTATCAACAGCCATCGTGGTATCTAACCAATAAGACAAGTATATCCATTTCTGACCTTGTATTTATATCTAGAATTTTTTTCACAAGAATAGTATTCTATTGCTGTCAAAAGTTGTTCTTATATTCCTTGACCACTTCTATACCGGGCACTTTGCCCCCTTCCTGCCCAGGACAATACCAGCTTTTAGCACTGTGGCACTTTGAATGACAATTGCGCGGTCATGCTACACTGTACAGAAACTAAATTTTTATCATTTTCTTCACACAAATAGAGCTTTTTTTGGTGGTATTTGGTCGCCACTGGGGTTTTTATTTTTTCGTTAAACAAACTAAAAAAGACCGAAATAAAAAAATTTAAAAAAAAAGTTTTTCTTTGTTTCTGTTATAAAAAATGTTTTTCTCCTTCACTGACGGGCACTGATGAGGTGGAACTGATGAGTTGGCACTGATAAGGTGGCACTGATGGGCTCTGATGGAACACTGATACAATGCTGGGAAACTGTATCAGCGTTCTGTCTATCAGAGAAGAGGAGGAGGCGGGGCTTTGTTACAATGAACGGCCGCCGAACAGACTGCATAACACAGCGGGAGACACACGCTGTTTTAGTAATAAAAGGTACGGCTGCAGATGGGCACAATGAGGCTGCAAATGGGCACAGGGAGGCTGCAGATGGGCACAGGGAGGCTGCAGATGGGCAATGTTTACCCAGTAGCTGCTGCATTTTCCCACCCTAGGCTTATACTCGAGTCAATATGTTCACCCAGTTTTTTGTGGTAAAATTAGGTGCCTCGGATTATATTTGGGTCGGCCTATACTCGAGTATATACGGTAATAGAATCCTTCACCTATTTCCCTTGTCATAACTAATGGGGTGTGATCAGAACCAGGGCTGCTGATAGAAATCACGGGGTCCCATACAGACTACCTGACAGGCCCACCCCTAAGAAAATAAAGCTATATTTCACTAAAAATACAATAAAATTATTAGCAGACACAAATAAGGGCATAACTCACAGAATTCCTGATAAATCTAAAAGATAAAACTGAGTTAATAAATAAGAATCAAGATGAGATGACAAAAATATACAGGCTGGGCAGTTGGAGCTCTGGGATCACGGAGACAAAGGGAGAGAACCAAAGTTACAGAGATAACAAACTCAGGAGCAGAGCTAACATTAGAGCCAGCGCTGGGAGGGAGATTAGTGAGGGACGGCTGCCTCTTTCTCAGCAGATTAAAGCTGGCAGCAGGGAGAGGGGGAGAGACCAGCTTTCAGCTGCTGGACGAAGAGAGAGACAATTGTCATCCATCACTAATCCCCCTCCCTGTGTGCTCGGGCCCCCTACAAGAGGACCGGTGGTCCCCCCTTATCAGCAGCCCTGATCAGAACCGATAATATTGTGAATTTTTAATAGAGCCTCTATTATTCAAAAAATACCCCGATACCAAAAGATAATCAGTTCATGAAAACGTTTCTGAATAACAAGTGAAATCTACTTCCTCTTTATAGAAGATCTCCCAGGGATCAAACAGATTAAGCTGTGTTTTCACCTTGGTATTAGTTTTGAGCAAAATAAAGGGAATGGTTGAAACTCATTTCAGGTTTTATTGCTCTCAATTTCCCAAGAGATTTCCATTTCTGCTCTGTTGACACAACAGGAAGTGAGAGGAAACCTCCCCATAGTGAGGGAAATACCTTCTTAGTGAGTTGTCACCAGAACAAGAGCACCTATTGGAATATTTTTCCCTCTGCTCTGCTACTGCTGGACAGTGGCAACTCAAAATTTTGGATCTCCAGCCACTTTCAGTCCACTTTCCTCAGGGGCTGGAGCACATGACTAGTATATACTGTATATGGTGAATAAACCAACTTATCAGCCTTTAAAATAAAAACAATTATAGTCTCTATATCAAGGGAAGCCCCCGCTGGCATCAGAAAAGGCAGTGTAACTAACAAGTACTTTGGGGTTGATTTACTAATACTGGAGGGTGCAAAATCTGGTGCAGCTCTGTATCAGCTTCCAGGTTTTATTGTCAAAGCTTAATTGAAAAAGCTGAAGTTAGAAGCTGATTGGCTACCATGCACAGCTGCGCCAGATTTCAATCTCCGGTTTCAGAAAATCAACCCCAATGTGTCCAATAGTATAAATGGACCTCCATCGGACTGACATACCCAGGGTGGCTTTTTTAAGAATTCTGTAGCAAAGACGTTTGATTTTATAAATATTGGTGCTTAAAAAGTCCCGTTTATTATAAACTCTTTTGATGTCTTATTCTTTTCTAAAGAATTGTGTCCTGCTAGGATCCCTAGCTGTGCTCTACCCCTCCACCCAAACTGATGGCGTATGATCCAGTTGGTTTATTCACCATATACAGTGTATACTAGTCATGTGCTCCAGCCCCTGAGGAAATTTACGAAATGCTTTGGGCTCAATCTCACAACTGTAACCATTCTAATAAATGCAAAGGTGTTGTTGTATTCATAGTCAAAGAGTAGGAAAAATAGGATGGACTTTTAAGGTGCCAACAATACACTTAATAAAAAAATCATTAAGCTTTTATTATTACAATAGGCATAAAATTGCATGAATAAAAGCCATAGGTATACATAATATTATATACAGTATACCTATGGATTTTATTCATGTGATTTTATATATTTAGGAAGAATAAAAGCTTAATGATTTTATATTGGGTGTATTGTCGACACCTTAACAGTCCATCTTATTTTTCCTACTCTTTGACTATGAATAGAACAACACCTTTGCATTTATTAGAATGGTTACAGTTGTGAGATTGAGCCCAACGCAGGGTGGCTTTTTTAAGAATCCTGTAGTAAAAACGTTAGATTTTATAAATATTTAATTATTATAAACTCTTTTGATGTCTTATTCTTTTCTAAAGAAATGTGTCCCGCTAGGATCCCTAGCTGTGCCCTTCCCCTCCACCCAAACCGATGGCGTATGATCCAGCCAACAGTAGTCTGTTTATCTAACAATTCAAGCAATTAAAAGCAACAGCAAATGAGTAGCAAATTACCTGTGAATGGATTAATGGATGATTTATTGCCAAACCCAATAATGACTTCATTAAATAGGGAAATCTCATAATTGTCTCTTGTTAAGCCCCATCTCGGGCAGCCTTCATACCTGACATTCCTCTACATTGCTCATACAGTGGCTCAGAATGGTACAGTTTGGAAAGGTAAAAGATCTTCCTTCTAGTTGCAATGTTTGATTAAATTAAAAAAAAAATGCCCTTTCCTCCTTGACTGGCATCTGTGATAAGTCACCAGATGGGACAACCTCCTTTATAAAAGTGACCCACTTACCTGCAACGTCACTCAATCAGCTGTGACTACCGGAGAGGACAACACTGGACACATCAATAGGGAGACAGGTAAGTGGGTGATAATAGACCATTGCTTTTACTTGTTAGTTCTTTTTTATATACAATATTTATTCCATTGACAAAATTTCTCATCAGCTGTTTCCAACTGCTACAAATTCACAATTAATTCAAGTTTCTCAACCACAAGCTGAGCGGATCTTCTACTTTCTGATACATAACATTACTGCTAAGTAGTTTTCAGTACTACAGCAAAACCTTGCATTGCGAGTGTAATTCGTTCCAGAAACATGCTGCACTTGTATATCAAAACAAATTTTGATAATGAAATAATGGAAACTCAAATGATTTGTTCCACAACCATTTATTTATAGGTCCTTCAGTTTATAGTCCATATAAAAAGATTATATAAACGTGACCAGGTTGTGTAACCATAAAATGTCCATCCACAAATGGAAGCCTCCACAAGGGGATTAGAAGCAAAATCCAGCAGGAGCTCCAGAGTATAAAAGAGAAGAGAGGCGCCTCTAAGTGTAGCAATATGTTGCTAAATGTTGTACCTTCATTAACTGTATCCGTATTGCTACACTTATGCCCCGTACACACAGTCGGACATCGATCAGACATTCCGACAACAACATCCATCGGATTTTTTTCAGACGGATTTTGGCTCAAACTTGTCTTGCATACACACGGTCGCACAAAGTTGTCGGAAAATCCGATCGTTCTGAACGCGGTGACGTAAAACACGTACGTCGGGACTATAAACAGGGCAGTAGCCAATAGCTTTTGTCGCTTAATTCATTCTGAGCATGCGTGGCACTTTGTGCGTCGGATTTGTGTACACATGATCGGAATTTAAGCGAACGGATTTTCTTGTCGGAAAAATTTTATATCCTGCTCTCAAACTTTGTGTGTCGGAAATTCCAACGCAAAAAGTCCGATGGAGCCCACACACGATCGGAATTTCCGGCAACACAATTCGATCGCACTTTTTCCATCGGAAAATCCAACCGTGTGCACGGGGCATTAGCTGGCGCCTCTCTTCTCTTTTATATACTCAGTTGTGACGTGACGCTACTTGTATATCAAGACATCGCTTGTATATCAAGTCAAAATTTATTTAAAAATGTTGCTTGTCTTGCAAAACGCTCTCAAACCAAGGCTTTATTGTATACTAATAATCAAAACTTATTGGAGGACGATTTGATGTAGAAATATAATATACTTCCGTGAGGCATGGTTTGACCTTTTATCAAATCAAGTCCTCATTGCTTTCTAAGACAAGGCTGGAATGATATAAAAGTACAAGGAATGGATTGGGAGGGTATGAACAAAGGGGAACTATCAGCAAACATAACAAATATGATGCAGTCTGTCAGTAGCATGAACAAAGCTTTTTTTGTTTTTCGGGGTCCCCCCCACCCCACCCCCCGTAATACATAATTTATTACACTATTCTTGCCACTCCTCTGAAAAATGATTTAAGGTGGATCACCTTTTGGAGGGCGGTTGACCAACTGTCTGTTTTAACCCTAAAAAGCCTGTGCTGCAACCACATTGCAATGTGGCCCTATTCATTTTAACCACTTAAATACAGAGGACTTTTCCCCCTTCCTGCCCAGGCCAATCTTCAACTATCAGCGCTGTCACACTTTGAATGACAATTTCACGGTCATGCAACACTGTACACATATGAAATTTATATCATTTTTTTTTCACACAAATAGAGCTTTTGTCAGGTGGTATTTAATCACCACTGTTTTTTTATGTTTTGCTAAACGAATGAAAAATAGACCTAAAATGTTGAAAAAAAAAGATTTTTATTAGTTTCTGTTATAAAATTTTGCAAATAACGAGCTTTTCTTCTTCACTGTGGGCACTGATCAGGTGGCACTGATGAGGCTGCACTGAAGGGGAACTATAGGCAGCACTGATGATAATCAGTGCCCTGATTATCAGTGTAAACAATGTACAAACAGTCTTGCCAGTTACTGGCACTCCTTTCCTCACAGAGACACAGCGTGGGAGGAAAGGACTGCCGATAACAGGCAAGTCCGTTTACATGTGATCAGCTGTGATTGGCTCTTTACCACGATCTGTGATCAGCTGTCACAGAGCGTGCCAGGTGTAAAAATTTTTTGGAAAGCCTTCTCAATAGAGTGGAGGATATTATAGCCACAAGGAAGGGCAACTGGTTATTAATGGCCATGGTTTAGAGATGAGTGTTAATTTTAGTCTTAGGAATAAAATGGCATTTTAGTTTTAGTGCCATTTTAGTCTTCTGCAATTGTTTTAGTTTTAGTCGACTAAAATCTCCAGTACATTTCAGTAATTGCAATTTAGTTTTAGTCATAGTCTTTTGACTAAAATGGCATTTTAGTTTTATGCCGCGTACACACGGTCGGACTTTTCGTCTACAAAAGTCCGACGGACGCCGACAGACTAAAGCTGGCTGACAATCCGATCGTGTGTGGGCTTCCCCGGACTTTCAGCTGACTTTTCCAGCCTCAAATCTGACGGACTTTAAATTTGAAACATGCTTCAAATCTTTACGTCGTAACTCCGCCGGACCCAGAAATCCGCTCGTCTGTATGCTAGTCCGATGGACAAAAACCCACGCTAGGGCAGCTATTGGCTACTGGCTATCAACTTCCTTATTTTAGTCCGGTGTACGTCATCACGTACGAATCCGTCGGACTTTTGTGTGATCGTATGTAGGCAAGTCCGTTCGTTAGAAAGTCTGCCGCAAGTCCACCAAAAGTCCGCCAAAAGTCAGTCGAAAGTCTGTCGGACAGGCTGTCGGACTTTTGTAGCCGAAAAGTCCGACCGTGTGTACGCGGCCTAAGTCTCATTTTAGTCTTTTGACTAAAATGGCTTTTAGTTTTAGTCCTATTTTAGTCATCTCAATTGTTTTAGTTTTAGTCGTATTTTAGTCGACTAAAATAGTATTCATTTAGTCGACTAAAATGTTTTAGTCATTTCAGTAGACTAAAATGTTTTAGTTAGTTCGTTAGTAGTTAGTAAGGTTGAATAAACACCAGTCCATCGAGTTCAACCTGAGCGAGTGTGGGTGCGTGTCTACAATTATCCCTATTTTTATTTTAGGTACCCATATAGCGCTGTGTCAATTTTTACGCAGCGCTCCACACATACATCACACACTCACATCGGTCCCTACCCTCAAGGGGCCCACAATCCAAGGTCCCTAACACTCATATACTACGGCCAATTTTGGACAGAAGCTAATTAACCTATTAGTCGTTTTAGTGGACTAAATTAACACTCTTATGCCCGGTACACACGGTCTAATTTTCCAACGGAAAATGTGTGATAGGACTTTGTTTTCGGAAATTCCGACCGTGTGTGGGCTCCATCACACATTTTCCATCGGATTTTCCGACACACAAAGTTTGAGAGCAGGCTATAAAATTTTCCGACAACAAAATCCGTTGTCGGAATTTCCGACCGTGTGTACACAAATCCGACGCACAAAGTGCCACGCATGCTCAGAATAAATAAAGAGATGAAAGCTATTGTCCACTGCCCCGTTTATAGTCCCGACGTACGTGTTTTATGTCACCGCGTTCAGAGCGATCTGATTTTCCGACAACTTTGTGTGACCGTGTGTATGCAAGACAAGTTTGAGCCAACATCCGTCGGAAAAAATCCTAGGATTTTGTTGTCGGAATGTCCGAACAAAGTCCGACCGTGTGTATGCCCTATTAGAGATGAGATGTCCAGCAAGCTCATACAGTATGGTGAGTACCTGTCAGTGCTGCCTTATCAGTGCCCGTCAGTGAAGGAGAAAACTTACTTATTTACAAAATTTTATAACAGAAACAAAAGAAAAACTTTTTTTTTCTCAAAATTTTAGGTCTTTTTTTATTTGTTTAGCAACAAATAAAAAACCGCAGAGGTAATCAAATACCACCAAAAGAAAGCTCTACTTGTGGCAACAAAATGCCAAAAATTCTGTTTGGGTACAGTGTAGCATGACAGCGCAATTGTCATTTAAACAGCGCTGAAAGCTGAAAATTGGCCTGGGCAGGAAGGGGGTGTAAGTGCCCCGGTATTGAGGTGGTTAAGCAATAAGCAACTTCTGCCTCTCAGATGAGTAACCGCTGACACCAATGATCTTTTTACATATCTATAGCATCCCTCATTCTGACCACTACACTGATGTACTGTACCTTGAGCTGTAGCTATAATCAGGAGGGGTTCCGTTAGGCAAGGTTCAGATCGGGTGATTACCACCTGCTGCCACAGCTCCAACCACCCGCACAGAAAAAACGCAGGAGCGGTGTGTGGGTGCCATTAATACTAATGGCATGTCGCATGCGCTGGAAATCGCACAGCACTTAAACTTCCGGTGCAGACTGTGATTTCTAAAATGCAGCAGGGACCTTTTGAATGGGCTGCCCAAAATGCGGCCCACAGAGCCACTCAGCTGTGAACCTAACATAAGACCAGAAAGGAATTTAGAGGGTTCCTCCATGTTATAAAGGTTGAGAATGGCTGCTGTAGATGTTTGCCACCCATTCCTGGGAGCACATTAATATGTCCAGATACAGTACACCATCTGGTTACCTTTAATTTGCCTCGATTGTGATTATTTCCTAAGGTGTCTGTCAAACAAATATTGAGTATAATAAGAGACGTATGCAGGATTGTGAAAGTGCTTCTACACATGAGACATGATAGAACAATATAAGTAGCGCTAAGTACCAGTGATAGATCATACAACACTCAAAAGTGATCTAGTACATCTATCAACAACAAAATCATATAAAACTTATTCAAATACAAAATTAAAAATGCAAATGTGCCAATTATAAGGCAATAGTGATGACACATATACAAAAGTGAAATCAAGTGGTAAAGTCCATAAAGTCCATAAATAGAACACCGTGCAAAAAATGTGATGAATCTGGAAAACGGTCCACCAATTGACTTAGTGTCAGTGATTCCACTCCCCTTAAAGTCAGCACTCACCGACTCACAATGCCTCACACTCTCGTGTTTTGGCAGCAAAGCATAGATGTAATGCGCATCAGCTGGGGGTGTAAGCTCCGAATTCCTTGTTAATCCCAGTGTCACCTAGAAACGTCCCCCCAGTACCACTCTGCTTCTTGCAATGTTCCTCCACTCACGTTGGTTGTGCTGGCCGGTGGTTTAGGTTTTGTTGGTTTTGGAGGGAGAGCAGGAGGAGGGTGTTCTATAGGAACATTATTATCCTTCAGCAGAAGTTCCAAGAGCACAGCAGGGTAATCTGGCAATGCTTCTGCCCCTGTGATCACAGGCCGAACCAACAATGGTCCAAAGATCTCTGCAGCTATCTTCACGTTGAATCCATTAACGCTGCCAAAGCTGCATACCTTTCCAATGTGCCAAAGTATACACTGTAAAGTGAGAACGTGCTGAATAGGAACAGTAGGTGGTTGTAAAATTGAAGAAATACGTGCTCTCTTCTGCTCGTCTTCACTAGGATAGTTGAAGCTTAAAACAGCATGCATCAATGATAGGAACAAACGGCTGCAGCAATCAGCGTACGGATGTCAACCTGCCTGACATGTTTCATCGTAACAGATGTCTTCAGAGGCATTTGGACCATTGTTGGTTCGGCCTGTGATCACAGGGGCAGAAGCATTGCCAGATTACCCTGCTGTGCTCTTGGAACTTCTGCTGAAGGATAATAATGTTCCTATAGAACACCCTCCTCCTGCTCTCCCTCCAAAACCAACAAAACCTAAACCACCGGCCAGCACAACCAACGTGAGTGGAGGAACATTGCAAGAAGCAGAGTGGTACTGGGGGGACGTTTCTAGGTGACACTGGGATTAACAAGGAATTCGGAGCTTACACCCCCAGCTGATGCGCATTACATCTATGCTTTGCTGCCAAAACACGAGAGTGTGAGGCATTGTGAGTCGGTGAGTGCTGACTTTAAGGGGAGTGGAATCACTGACACTAAGTCAATTGGTGGACCGTTTTCCAGATTCATCACATTTTTTGCACGGTGTTCTATTTATGGACTTTATGGACTTTACCACTTGATTTCACTTTTGTATATGTGTCATCACTATTGCCTTATAATTGGCACATTTGCATTTTTAATTTTGTATTTGAATAAGTTTTATATGATTTTGTTGTTGATAGATGTACTAGATCACTTTTGAGTGTTGTATGATCTATCACTGGTACTTAGCGCTACTTATATTGTTCTACCAGGATCACATTTATTTGGGCTCTTGGGAATAATAGGATTTATTGCTTTGTCTATTTTATAAGTGGCAGCTTTGGATTCACTCCATTTATATTTCACATATTTAAGTTTCACACATTTGTTTTTCACACTTTGTTCTTTTATCATATTTTTTCACATTTGTTTAGGAGGTCCAACACCTCCTTCTTTTCTCGCATTAAGCGCAGTGGTGAGAACTCAGGAAGGGCGCGTTATTTTGAGTTTTCATTTTTTCTGATACACATGAGACATGTATTGTATCCCATGAAGAGGAAATATCTAATCGGCCGTAAAACTGGATATTATTTTGGCAGGTGATACTTAACATTCTACCGGAATTCATCAGGAGGAAATGTAAAGCAGATTTGTGATGACCTCTATGATCCTCCTTATGAGGGAGTGTTAGGAAAACATATCTGTCAGCTGAGTCACACACAACATTCATTCACACTTATCAGTCCCAGAGAAAGTCCTGCATAAAATTAATATTTGTTCTCTACATTCTGATGGAGCTCATATAGAAACCAGAACAAGCAAATCTGAAGTACATGGAGCAATTGTCCATACCAACCATTAGGATGCCAACTTTCATTTACTGGGGGAATTGCCTTTGCCAAATGGGCAAAAAAATGTTGTTGGCTCCAAGCCAGCCAAGACAGGAGAGTAATCTTGGTCATGATAAAATTAGTACTAGTTAGTCACATTCGAATTGATTTATTCTGTAAGGGTGACCTTTAAACACTCCATTCAACACAATGGTGGAGGCTTTGTAATATGGAAGGAAAGCTTGGATCTCAGAATCCAGGTACGCCAAGTCACATGTTCACAAACAGTGGTCATTTTTTTTTTGTGGGGAATGGTGAAAACCCCTCAGTCTTTTTTCTGTCTCCACTCATAACCTGTACATTCACGAAGGTGAGAAGCACTGTCCTTTGAAAAAGATACAACTTTTATAAGTCTACGGTTACATTTTTGTGGGTTTAGTTACACTTTAATTAAAGTGTTACTAAACCCGCAACAGTAAAATCAGTCTGTAAAGCATGCTTGTTATACTCAGTGTGGAACCTAAGGCTGCTTGATCCTGTCTTCTATGACCCCCCCCCCCCCCTTCTTTTACTGTCCCCAATTCATCTGCTTATAATACAAAGCCTTGGAGGCACTGTGAACATGCTCAGTTTGGTGTGTATTGCTAGAGAGGATTTTTTTTTTTGGGGGGGGGGGGGTGCATGTGATCACCACAGGGCCAATGAGCACTGTCCAGACAGAGGACCAGGGGTCATGTAGCCTCATAGGACAGTCAGAGGAGAAAACTCCTCCTACAAGCTTTAACCAGACACTTATAGAAGTCACAAGACTGCTATATACTGCTGATGAGAAAAGGTATTTAGCAGTTTATATTTACTAAAACGATTGCATTTCCGTGTTCTGTGTACTGTGGGAGATCAGATATAGTGAATGCAGGCTCCGTGGTTTAGTAACACGCTAAGGCTGAAATGTAAACTGCTCATAAATTGCCTTTCCTGGATCACCCCCACCCTCATCAACCTGTAGTACTATTTAAGAGCCAGCAGACTAATGCCCCGTACACACGATCGGACATTGATCGGACATTCCAACAACAAAGTCCATGGATTTTTTCTGACGAGGATGTTGGCTCAAACTTGTCTTGCATACACACGGTCACACAAAGTTGTCGGAAAATCCGATCGTTCTGAACGCGGTGACGTAAAACACGTACGTCGGGACTATAAATGGGGCAGTAGCCAGTAGATTTCGTCTCTTAATTTATTCTGAGCATGCGTGGCACTTTGTCCGTCAGATTTGTGTACACACGATCGGAATTTCCGGCAACGGATTTTGTTGTCGGAAAATTTTATAGCCTGCTCTCAAAATTTGTGTGTCGGAAAATGTGTGATGGAGCCTACACATGGTCGGAATTTCCGACAACAAGGTCCTATCACACATTTTCCGTTGGAAAATCCGACCGTGTGTACGAGAGCCAGCAGACTGAGAGTGGGTATCACTGGGGCAAATTAACCCTTTAAACCCCCAAATGTTAGCCACCATTTAACAGAAACATGCACCATTCACAATATTTGCTGTAGAAATTCTGACTCACTGCCACAACCAGACAGGAGTGTAACAAAATATTGTAACTTTCCTCACAAAGGCAATTCCTGATTTAGAGCATTAAAGTTTCAGCTTAACTATTTCTTAAATATTGTTTTAATAAAGAAGATGAAGATATTACAAAATAGATAATAAGCAAAATAAAAAATAAAAAAACGTATTGAAAGTAAAAAAAAATGCTTAAAGTTTGTCCGGTCCTTGGATTTGTACAGAGTCCAGTATTGGCTCTCATAAATTATTGCATCTGCATAGTTAAAATGAATATTGGGAGCTCCTGAGTTGCAGATGCTGCCATCCTTTCTGGACCCTTAAGAGGACATTTACATAAATAGCACAAGCAAAGGGTCTGAGGGGTGTGCTGAAGTGTTTTATGTACCAGTGGATACTCCTTAAGGGCCCATTCACACCTGAAACTGCACATACCTGCAAATTTTTATGACTGCATTCATTCGAATCGCGTTTGAAGCGTGCTTTATGCTCACTTGACATGCGTTTGACGGGCACTTTGAATGTGTTTTGTGCACAGAGACATGTTTTTGTTAAAGAGACATGGTGTAGTGCATTTGTAGTGCATTTGTAGCGAGTTACCTGCATTTGCAGAGCAGGAAAATGCAGCATGCTCTACTTTTTGTGCTGAACTGCACTGCAATGAAGTGAGCTATGCCCATGGGATTACCTTAATTTTGGGCTGTCTATGCAGTTGGAGTGCAGTTCAAAGTGCATCCAACTGCATTCAACTGCGTTCAGTGTGAAAGGGCCCTTAATGTCAGCTTTTCTAACTTTACCTATATTTTTAAATGACAAGGTATCATAATCCAACAACTAACAAATTATTGAATGAAATTATGATTTAATAGAGAGCAAATGTGACATAAATCCTATGAATATTTTGCTTAGGAGGTCTAAAGTATTTTATTAGTCTTCTGCGTCTCATAATATAGGCATGTTTGGTATCCACCTGACTGTTATCTTCTAATGCCCCGTACACACGGTCGGATTTTCCGATGGAAAATGTCCGATCGGAGCATGTTGTCGGAAATTCCGACCGTGTGTGGGCTCCATCGGACTTTTTCCATCGGATTTTCCGACACACATAGTTTGAGAGCAGGATATAAAATTTTCCGACAACAAAATCCGTTGTCGGAAATTCCGATCGTGTGTACACAAATCCGACATTATGGGGCGTACACACGGTCGGACATTGATCGGACATTCCGACAACAAAATCCTAGGATTTTTTCCGACGGATGTTGGCTCAAACTTGTCTTGCATACACACGGTCACACAAAGTTGTTGGAAAATCCGATCGTTCTGAACGCTGTGACGTAAAACACATACGTCGGGACTATAAACGGGGCAGTGGCCAATAGCTTTCATCTCTTTATTTATTCTGAGCATGCGTGGCACTTTGTCCGTCGGATTTGTGTACACACGATCGGAATTTCCGACAACGGATTTTGTTGTCGGAAAATTTTATATCCTGCTCTCAAACTTTGTGTGTCGGAAAATCAGATGGAAAATGTCCGATGGAGCCCACACACGGTCGGAATTTCCGACAACATGCTCATGCTTTTCCATCGGAAAATCCGACCGTGTGTACGGGGCATTAGACATTAGTGTAGCCATGGTTTATGCATATCACTCCATCATAGTAGGCATAATGGAAGTAATGGCATAATGGAAGTCATATGTTGTTTGGCTCTGGCAGTTCGATCTCAAAAAAAAAAAGAAAGAAAAAACAGATTCAGAATGTATATCTCTTTACTAAATGATTTTAGCTGTTTTTGCATTTCATTTAAATTGATCTGTTTCCTGTCAATTGATCTTAAAGAGAAGTTCCACCCAGGGGGTCCATTAAAAAAAAAAAATTAAAAGTCAGCAGCTACAAATACTGCAGCTGCTGACTTTTAATTGGAAACTTACCTGTCCCTGGGTCCAGCGATGCGGGCACCCACTGCGCATGCGTAGTTTGCAATCTGGTCTGAGGCTTGTTGTCACCTCTCATAAATCTGATCATGTTTTCGATGACTTGCAAACAGTATGCCAGCTCCCCCGGCCAGTCGGTAGCACTTACCCCATAACCGGTGGCTTCCCCTGCTCAGCGGCCTTCCATTCTCCTGCTCTCCACGGGGGTCATCACAGCGGCAGCGGCGGAGGCTTCCATTTCCTCCCTCCTCCTTGGCGGCCATCCGGTAGTCTTTTTTCGGCCAATCAGAAAACGGGTCTCACACCCGCTTCTGGTTGGCCGGATTGAGGATAAGTGTTTCTGCGACCCGAGCCTTGTCTGCAACCCGAACTCACCCTATTTTGAAGCCTATTAGAGCCTCTGGCTCTCATCAGGTGCTTACAAAAAAAACCCCTGGCTGCTGTAATTCATGCGCTCGGTGCCGTGAAAGGGGTCGGACACATGAATAGGGGGTGGCAGCGTTGGATAAATTCATGATATGCATTAATCTATCCATTGCATACAGGGGGTGGCCCGAAGAGGGGGAGCGGCACCCAGACGCCCCTAATGGATGGGCCGCCACTGCTTGCAAATTTGGAAGAAATGAGGGTGGCACTGTCATTACACCTTACTATCATTACAAGGGGCTCTGTCTGACTTGCCCCAGATTCTCACAGTGTGCAGTAAAATCAGAGTAAGCAATTCGGTCCAGGACAGGAGAGGAGTGTTCTGTCAAATTAGCCAACTTGTCAGAAACTCAAACCACGTCACTTCCGGTTTATTTAAACCATCAGTAATTGGGGATTTTGACAAATTGTTGTTTGGACACAACACCGGCTACCGAATACAGTCTGGTACAGGAAGATTTAGCTGTTTTTACAGCACAGCGGCTAACAAGGACAAAGTTGTCGCCACCTCGGACGCGGCCATTTTGTTAACTAGCATCAGAGTGGAATAACAATCTCCACTCATAATATCGTGCACCAGATTCTATTCGGTCACCGGTGTTGTGTCCAAACAGCAATTCGTCAAAATCTCCAATTACTGATGGTTTATGAAACCGGAAGTCAAGTAGTTGGAGTTTCTGACGAGTTGGCTATTTTGACAGAACACCGGTATACCTGTGCAAGACTGAAGGGAAGGATGGAGGTTAGATTTAAATTACTTTGTTATCGGGAGAAATGTGACAACTTATTGGAAGTCACCTAAATTGCAGCATACATAGATCAATGGTTTTAGTGCGATTTCAATCAGATTAAAAACTTTTAGTAGCAAAAAAATTCAATCATGTAACTACTCACTTACAAGCTGAGTGACGTCCTTCAGATGTTAACTCTGTTCAACTTTAAAAAAGTACACAAATATAGTTTTTGTTGTTAATTTCTGCTTATCAACCAAAATTTCAGAGTATCAAGATTCATTCTTGCTTTAGTAAAGTACCAGAAGCCACCTAATGGTCCACTTATATCCAGAAAACGATGAAATGGAACCAGATTGTGACAACTGTTCTTTATCCTTCCTTCACTGTCTCATGAGTCACAACCTTGGAACAATCCATACATATCAGAAACCAGGTCACTAAGGATAAAGGAAGTATAAAGATGACAGCCTCGAAATGTGCACGTTCACAAACACGTCATAATCGACAACCCACACATTTCCAAGCTGACTGGTCCCTTTAAAAAAGAAGGGCATCTTTATCCAGTTATGTACCTTAGGCATGCTGAGCACAACAACGTCACCAAAGTACACAGGGCATAGTGTGCTGTGAAAAGGTATTTGCCCCTTCCTGATTTTTTTTTTTGCATATTTGTCACACTTAAATGATTCAGATCATCAAACTAATTTTAATATCAAAGAGTAAATACAAAATGCAGTTTTTAAACGATTATTTCATTCATTTAGGGAAAAAAGCTGCCCAAATCTGCCTGGCCCTATGTGAAAAAGTAATTGCCCCCCTTGCTAAACCATGAACGAACTGTGATAACCACATTTTTTGGAAAGCTGAGTTAAATTTCACTTGCCGCACCCAGGCCTGATTACTTACTGCCAGACCAGTTGAGTCAAGAAATCACATAAATAGAAGCTGTCTGACAAAGTGAAGCACACTAAAAGATTTCAAAAAGCAACACATAACAGATGAGAACAATCTGGAAAGGGTTACAAAGCCATTTTTAAGGCTTTGGGACTCCAGTGAACCACGGTGAGAGCCATTATCCACAAATGGAGATAACTTGGAATAGTGGTGAACCTTCCCAGGAGTGGCCAGCCGACCCTAATTACTCCAAGAGCACGACGACGACTCATCCAGGAGGTCATAAAAGAACCCAGAGCAACATCTAAAGAACTGCAGGCCTCACTTTCCTCAGGTAAGGTCAGTGTTCATGATCCAACAATAAGAAAGAGACTGGGCAAAAATGGCATCCATGGGAGAGTTCCAAGGCCAAAGCCACTGCTGACCAAAAAGAACACAAAGGCTCATCTCACATTTCCAAAAAAAATCTTCAATATCCCCAAGACTTTGGGGCAAATATTCTGTGGACTGAGACAAAAGTTGAACTTTTTGGAAGGTGTGCATCCCGTTATATCTGGCATAAAACAAACAATTAATAAAAAGAACATCGTACCAACAGTCAGGCATGGTGGTGGTAGTATGGCGATGGTCTGGGGCTGCTTTGCAGCTTCAGGACCTGGAGGTCTTGCCATCATTGATGGAACCAGGATTTCTGAGCTTTACCAGAAAATCCTGAAGGAGAATGTCTGGCCATCAGTTTGTGACCTCAAGCTCAAGTGTACATGCAGCAGGACAATTATCCATAGCTCACCAGCAAGTCCAACTCTGAATGGCTCAATAGATCAAGTCTAGTCAAAGTCCGGACCTAAATCCAATTAAGGTGCTTAAGCGGCCTCCAAGGCATCCACAGCACCGGCCCCCGCTAGATTGGGCGGTGTATCCTTGTGTTTCCTCTCAATTACCCCAGGCATTACAACTACAAAGCCCCTGTTTCCATACTTATGGACACCTTATGCTACATATACCTGAGAGGTCCCTGGTTTTGGCCGTTTGCTGTCTTCAATTTAAATCAGACATTTGTTACTTGTGATCGAACTGCGATCATCTGCATATAACTTTCATTGGCAGTATTTTTTAAGTTTACCATATCTAATTGAATCTCTAGCTCCTGAGGAAGCGTTCCGTGTAACGTGAAACAT
Organism: Lithobates septentrionalis; assembly: GCA_037952835.1. Taxonomy (NCBI): domain Eukaryota; kingdom Metazoa; phylum Chordata; class Amphibia; order Anura; family Ranidae; genus Lithobates; species Lithobates septentrionalis. Next base: position 385,161 of record JBBDGP010002832.1, read on the forward strand.
GTAGAGCAACTAGAGAGCATCTCACCTTGGATCATCAGACCTGCACCACCCTGTTTGCTATAGCTCTATGATTGTCCACTGTTCAATGTTCGGGGAAGTATTTCTCCTTCATTTGGATTAAGTGATTTGATTACATATTCATAATCTCGTTAAATGCTATACAAGCCTGCAGGATAGGATCCTTACGGTGTACCAATACTAGGTCTCATGTCTAGCCTGATTGGTTTTTAAATGTCCATGTTTGTTCATTGTCTTTTTATACTTTACTAATAAAAAAACCCTTAACAAATCTACTTTTCCGTAGTTTAAATACTGTTGTGCCTCCAAAGTCCCATTCTTAGATTCTATGCATTCACAATTCCAATGTGGCTGAATTAAAACAATGCTGCAAAGGAGAGTGGAACAAAATTCCTCCACAGAGATGTGAAAGACTTATTGCCAGTTATCGCAAATGCTTGATTATAGTTGTTGCCGCCAACCAGTTATTAGGTTTAAGGGGCAATTACTTTTTCACATAGATTTTAACAAGTAAAAGGCACAATTCTCAGATAACGGAAAAATTTATTCAAACACCTAACGGAAATTTTCTTTCCTGACGAGCTCCATGGGAGCACAGCTGGGTATAGGCTCCGCCCCCCCCCCCCCATGCCTCCAGGACTTAACTCTAATATAAATTGGAGCCCTCCTACAACCTCGGTGTTCTGTAACTAGTCCTACCAAGCTGGGTGGGATCTGTGCTGCCATGGAGCTCGTCAGGAAAAGAAAATTACGGTAAGTTTTTTAATTTAATTTTCAGTTTTCCTGACGGCTCAATGTCAGCACAGCTGGGAACTAACTAGCCAAATCAGGGGAAGGATAATGCTACACACTCCTCAATTCTGACTAAAAAAACAGAAGCCAGGATGCCTCTGCCAAACTCAGCTATCATTAAGCCATGAATATGAATATTTTGGTGCCCAGATAGCTGCCTTGCAGATAGTTTCAGACACTCAGCCTGCTGCCTATCAAGGTCGACCCTCTCCTTGCGTTGTGATCGTGCAATAAATAATCCGTTTGGACGCTACTTCGTGTCGATCCATGGTGTGCTGGAAAATATCTACTTTGTGGCTTCAATCAGTATCCAGCTGGTTGTTGCAGCAGCACCCAAACTTTGAGCTTATCCAGGAACGTGTGCGATGGGAATATAAAGTATTCCTTCTAGTGAAGAGTGCTGTGATTCTCCCGGCACAGCCAAACCTTTCAACTTGTAGGCCAAGGCGATGAGCTTTACCAACCATAGGCAATAATCTTGCTGGAAGCCGTAAAATCATTATGTTTTCCATCTGGAATGACAAACAGATGCTCCGACTTCCTGATGGCAAAAGTCACCTTGATTGAACATTTTAAAGCTTGACTCACATCCGATGGGCTCATTTCTTACTTACTCAGGCACAAATTTGAGCATTGGCATGAGTAGCACCCTGTCTGGGAAGTACGGGAGTATGGGTTCTTTAAACCCCAAAGCCACCAAGGCGGACTCTCTTCTGGCTGATGTAATTGCCACCGGTAAAGCAGTTTTTAGTGAGAGGTACCACAGGGTGATTAAAGGCATCTGATGCAATAACGTCCAACAGCAATGGGAGATCTCATTTCAGAAACAATTAGAGGTTTCATCCAAATCTCATCTTGAAAGAGTATAATTAAGTGTTGGATGCCCACTGTATGCCGGTGAAGGCAGAGATAGCAGAAATGTGTGCCTATAGCATACTTGTGCCTAGTCCTAAAGCTACGCCTGCAGACATTTATTTTACATTTGTTTTACTTGACAGTTTGCTTTAAAGTGACTTCATCTGTAGATCGACGTTCATCCCTTTGATCTGTAGATAAATAAACAGAAAGATACAAAAAACAAAACCATGTTTATTTTTATCTTTCTATTTCAGTGGCTGAGCAATGTTGTTGATAAATAAACATTGCCTGGCTGCTTTTTTTTTTGCTTTTTTTTGACAGCTCCAATTGCCGGGACTTCGTTTACACTTCAGCTGTCAACAGGGGAACCCCACTGACAGCTGAATGAGTCATTGGTTGTGACAATTGCCATTTTTTTTTGTGTATTTCAGCTGTCAGTGGGGAAATCCCCCTGAAATTTAAAATAACTGAGCCTGAAAGTATCAGTTTCAGGTATTAGAGCATTTGCACGAGTACCGATACTTGTGCAAATGGTTAGTATCGGCACTGATACCAATATAAGTATCAGTGCAACCCAAGTCCAAAAGGCTGCTCACCAACAACTGTGGGGTCTTGCTGGACCCCCAAAGAATTTTGTTGAGGTTTTGAAAGGATGGGAGTGCCACACCGGCTTGGACAGACTTTTTAAAGGATTTTTATTATTTTGTAGCAGCCAACACATTTCGGGGCTCAGTACTCCCCCTTCATCAGAGCTAAAAAAAGGGTGATGCAGGCATTTGGATTGAAAAGGCCTTTCCAGTCTAAGTGCCTGCATCATCCTGTTTTTAGCCCTGATGAAGGGGAAGCACTGAGCCCTTTGAAACGCGTTGGCTAAGAGGTCATTGAAGCTAAAAATGGTAATTGATATCAATGGTTGCTGGGAGTTACAGTGCCTTGAAAAAGTATTCATACCCCTTGAAATCTTCCACATTTTGTCCTGTTACAACCAGAAACGTAAATGTATTTTATTGGGATTTTATAGACCAACACAAAGTGTCACATAATTGTGAAGTGGAAGGAAAATGATACAAATAAATATGTGAAAAGTGTGCATTCAGCCCCCCTGAGTCAATACTTTGTAGAACCTCCTTTCTCTGCAATAAGAGCTGCAAGTCTTTTTGGGGATGTCTCTACCAGCTTTGCACATCTAGAGAGGGATATTTTTGCCCATTCTTCTTTGCAAAATAGTTCAAGTTCTAACAGATTGGATGGAGAGCGTCTGTGAACAACAATTTTCAAGTCTTGTCACAGATTCTAAATTGGATTTAGGTCTCCGCCCCAGTCTCAAGTCTTTTGCAAACAGGTTGTCTTCTAAGATTCTCCTGTATTTGTCTCCATCCATCTTCCCATCAACTCTGACCAGCTTCCCTGTCCCGGCTGAAGAAAAGCATCCCCACAACATGATGCTGCCACCACCATGTTTCACGGTGGGGATGGTGTGATGTGCAGTATTAGTTTTCCTCCACACATAGCGTTTTGCTTTTAGTCCACAAAGTTCAATTTTGGTCTCATCTGACCAGAGCACCTTCTTCCACATGTTTGCTGTGTCCTCCACATGGCTTCTCACAGACTGCAAACAGGACTTCTTATGTCTTTCTTTCACCAATGTCTTTCTTCTTGTCACTCTTCCATAAAGGTCAGATTTGTGGAGAACACGACTAATAGTTGTCCTGTGGACAGATTCTCCCACCTGAGCTGTGGATCTCTGCAGCTCCTCCAGAGTTACCATGGACCTCTTGGCTGCTTCTCTGATGAATGTTCTCCTTGCCCGGCCGGTCAGTTTAGGTGGACGGCCATGTCTTGGTAGGTTTGCAGTTGTGCTATACTCTTTCCATTTTCGGATGATGGATTGAACAGAGCTCTGTGAGATGTTCAAAGCTTGGGAGATTTTTTTATAACCTAACCCTGCTTTAAATTTCTCCACAACGTTATCTCTGACCTGTCTGGTGTGTTCCTTGGCCTTCATGATGCTGTTTGTTCACTAAGGTTCTCTAACAAACCTCTGAGGGCTTCACAGAACAGCTGTATTTATACTGAGATTAAATTACACACAGGTGGACTCTATTTACTAATTAGGTGACTTCTGAAGGCTATTGGTCCAACTAGATTTTATTTAGGGGTATCAGAGTAAAGGGGACTGAATAGAAATGTACCCCACACTTTTCACTTATTTATTTGTAAAAAAAATTGAATACCTTGTGCTACTTTGTGTTGGTCTATCACATAAAATCCCAATAAAATACATTTACGTTTCTGGTTGTATCATGACAAAATGTGGAAAATGTCAAGGGGTGTGAATACTTTTTCAAGGCACTGTAGAAACCCTCAAGGAACCCCTAGTAACTTCTGGGGGAACCTTAGGTTTCCACTGAAGCCTGACCGAGAAACCCTGGTCCAGACTGTACTATCTGAGAAATATTAATAAGCTACAATTTCTACATATTCTTGTAATACCTCTGTTGTTTATGCCTCTATTACAAAACTGAAATAATGCATTGTGGGAGCAGAGCACAATTTTTATTTTCTTGTCGTTGGCAATTTTAGTATTTGTGAACTGTCTTTTATTTTGGTTTTGTACTATATACTATAAATTTACAACTTAATAAAAATAATTGAATTAAAAAAAATTTCATTGTCTTTATTAGGGTGATGGTCACTATAGCCATACCTTTTTTTTTTTATTTTAATATAAATGTTTCTCCACATCAGCAACACATACTTAAAGCACTATAATAAGGCTGGGTTCACACTATTGCGAATTGGATACGGGTTCCCCGCATAAAAATCGCAATAGCAGGAGGTTTTGACTGGCTCTCTATGGAGCTGGTTCAGATATGCGGCTCCGGTGCGAATTTGCACAGGGGGTCCTGTGCGTCTTTTGGTCCATTTCAGGTCCGAATTCAGCCAAAAATTCAGACTGAAATCTGACCTGAGACGGTGAAAGGAGATGCACCACCGGACCCCCTGCTGTGAGCCGCATGCGAAGAACTTGTGGACCCGGCCTAAAGCCTTATAGTAATGTCAGGTGGAAACATTCTTTTCTTGAAGATAAAGATGTTTTATATCTATATTTTATTTTCCGGCAGGATTCTAGAAGCTGTGTCGGGGTGAGAAGAGGTCTCAGCAGGAGCAGTAGAATGGCAGGGGGGTTCCACCTTCTGCTCTTCACAGGTAAGAAATCAGGTTGTGTGATCTTCTAATGATACTTAGATTGTAATTTCCATATCGATTCATTGATCATTCTCCGTTGTTCTGTCATCTACAGAATAGTTTCATTTATAAAGTACATTTGATGTTCACTTTGAGACACAGGTTTGCTCCATCTGGTTACGTTCTGCACCTTTCATCCAAAATATGGATTTCCTGTTCACTTTGAGACACAGGTTTGCTCCATCTGGTTACATTCTGCACCTTTCATGTCTTAGGAGCACTCATTGTATTTATGATGAGGACAATGTTGTATTTGCATCACCTGACTTTAAGCATTGACTGTTTTAAAAAAAGGATATTCATTGTATTGATTAGTGTGCAAATAAGCACTTCATGGCACAGTTTATGGGTCTACAACACAAGGTTAGGTCAACCAACCAAAGACCTCAGTATATTACTATAACATCACCATGGAAGTGTGGAATAGAACAGAACCAAGTAGGAGTGTTACCAACCTTAAGAAATTGGATAGGTTCACCCTGGACGATACTAAGTGTAGCGCCCCCCTGGGTCTACTGGGAGCAAAGAGGTACCTCCAGATACAGGGAGCGAGCTTACATTCACCCCAGGACTGAGTCCATGCCTATAATGGGAAGTTAAAACAGAATTTAGGCGCCAGTCACTTTAGGTATTTCTCAATGCTTTAATGAGAACTTGAGAAAAGTAGTAGGAGAGAGGTTTAGGGGAGGTTTCAGATACACTTTTTAGCAGATAACTTACAGACCCCTTAGATTCAAAGGACAAAACAGCTTTCTTTTAGCAGAACTTGAATACCTGGGTAGGTCTCTCACCAGGACCGTTTTTAAGCCGGGGCAAGAGGGGCAGCTGCCCTGGGCCCCATCATTGTTGTGGGGCCCAAAGCAGCTGCCTCATACTTGCCAACTATCCCAGTTTAAATTCCCTTATCCCTTGAAGTTTTAGTCCCGTGCTGTGTCCCGATATCTCAGTGTAAAGTTCTGTTGCTGCTGCCCAGCTCTGCCCTTTTGCCATGTACAGATAACTCGCCTGCAGACCCTGTGTTTACATGTAAATAACCTGCATTAATATGTAAATAGTCGTGGACCGTGGCATTGATATGTAAATAGTCGTGGACCGCGGCATTGATATGTAAATAGTCGTGAACCGTGGCATTGATATGTAAATAGTCGTGGACCGCGGCATTGATATGCAAATAGTTGTGGACCGCGGCATTGATATGTAAATAGTCGTGGACCACGGCATTAATATTTAAATAGTCGTGGACCGCGGCATTGATATGTAAATAGAGGCGGCATTCATATGCATATCATGTCCCCCTGAGGTCATATCCACCATCACTTCTGCTAAAAGCTGCCCACTGGGGAGGTAAAGGGGCATGCTTGAAAGTCCTGCCCACAACTATAGTCATTAAGCAGAACATCAGCCTGTTCTGCAAAGGTAAGCAAATTGGAGGTGGAACCCTTCTTCAAAATAACATGGGGCCACAGCACCCTGAATTTTGGTGCATGTGAACAGTCATTGCATGGTAAGGATATGCAGTAACCTCTTGGAAACAATCAGTGAGCAGTAATAATGTGCAGTAACCTCTAGCAACCAATTAGTGAGTGGTATAGATGTCCAGTAACCCCTAACAATCTATCAGTGACCAGTATTGATGTACAGTAATCTCTAGCAACCAATCAACAAGCATAAGTCATGTGCTGTAACCTCTAGCAACCAGTCAGTGAGCGGTAATGATACACTGTAACCTCTGGCAACCAATCGCAATTGCTGCCTGATCTGATTCAGTAAACTGATTTTGAGTCTAGCTGCTATTTATTGTATGTCTCAGAGCGTGTGCAGAGCAAAATTGCATGGAAGAGGGGGCCCAAGAAAATTTATGCCCAGGGTCCATTCAATAATAAAGGCGGCCCTGTCTCTCACACAGACGTAGCAACCGGTAGGATGTCTGGACAAGCCTCTCTCACAGACTTAGCAGCCAGCAGAACTCCTGGATAAGTCTCTCTCACAGACTTAGTAGCCAGTATTAGGCTCGGTTCACATCTATGCAGCTTGCGATTGGTGCGTTCTACAGTGCATTTTGCGTTTTTGCACATGCGATTTCTACCACGACTTCACCGCGATTTAGCATTTTTTTATCCTTTTTTTTCTTGCACGATTTGTTGTTGGGCAGATTAAAAAATGCAAATCACGGCAAAATCGAGGTGAAATTGTGGCAAAAATGCACTACATGCTTTTCTGCAGCTTCTCCATTGAAGTCTATGGAACCAAAAAAAGTTTTGCATTTAAAAAAGTTCCTGACCCTTTTCAAAAATGTAGCGGCTGAAAAAAAAAGCATAGATGTGAACATGTCCCATAGGAAACCACATTAAATGGACTGTAGTGCGTTTCTGCAAAAAGCATACAAAAACCCCACATAGGTGTGAACCAGGCCTTGCCGCCATTCCTTGCCGCAATTCCCATTCATTTCTATGGGGAGCTGCATTTTTGGTGCGGTCTCTAAAACCGCACCAAAGATGCAGCACGCAGGACTTTTCAAAACGCACCGCACCCATAACGCAGCGATGTGAAGATTCCCATAGGATTTAAAGAGAAACATTTTTCTTGCAATTTCCTTCCAAGGTAAAAAACGCAGGAAAAATTTATCAGTGTGAAATGCTTCTTAGTGAAAGCACCACACAGTGCACACACAAAAACACTGGCTAGGCACACATTTAACTCTTTGATCGCCCCTGATGTTTAACCCCTTCCCATCCAGTGTCATTAGTACAGTGACAGTGCATATTGTTAGCACTAATCACTGTATTAGTGTCACTGGTTCCCACAGAGTGTGAAAACTGTAAGTTAGTGTCAGATTGTCTTCCGCAATATCGCAGTCCTGTATAAATCGCTGATTGCCGCCATTACTAGTGTAAGAAAAATAAAAATAAATACAAATTCCAGTATATATACCATAGTTTGTAGACGCTATAACTTTTGTGCAAACCAATCAATATACGGGGATTGGGATTTTTTGTCTACCAAAAACATGTAGCAGAATACATATTGGCCTAAATTGATGAAGAAATTCGATTTTAACTTTTTTTTTTATGGGATTTGTTTTATAGCAGCAAGTAAAAAAATATTTAGTTTTTTTTTTTTTTTTCAAAATTGTCCGTCTTTTTTTGTTTAAAGCACAAAAAAATAAAAAATAAAATAAAAAATAAAACCCAGAGCTTTATTTTTTGGGGGGAAAAATGACATAAATTTAATTTATGTACAGCGCTGCATGATGGCGCAATTGTCAGTTAAAGTAACGCAGTGCCACGTAGCAAAAAAATAGCCTGGTTATGAAGGGGGGTAAATCTTCCGGAGGTCATGTGATTAAATACGATAAATTCAAGCCGCATACTCCCTATGGAGGTTCTAATCATTGGCACCGAATCTAAAGCACTGGATTCCAGTTTCATGGATTAAAGTGGTGGCAAATTCAGGGGAGTACTTACCTCATCCATATGAAAAATCTGCATTGTCATTTTGTTTTTTTTTTTGGATTATTAGAAAGAATACGCCATGTCAATTTTATGTGTCATTTGTGCAAGTATAGTACAGTAAAACCTTGGATTGCGAGCAGAATTCATTCCAGAAACATGCTTGTAATCCAAAGCACTTGTATATCAAAGGCATTTTTTTTACAGAGTATAAAAGAGAAGAGAGGCACCTCTAAGTGTAGCGATATGTTGCTAAATGTTGTACCTTCATTAAATGTAACCATATTGCTACACTTAGAGGCGCCTCTCCTCTCTTTTATACTCAGTTGTGACATGACGCTACTTGTATATCAAGTCATCGCTTGTTTATCAAGTCAAAATGTATTAAAAAATGTAGCTTGTCTTGCAAAACGCTCTCAAACCAAGTTACTCTCAATCCAAGGTTTTACTGTATCTTTATTTGTAGGCACTGTGTGAATGAAGCTCTAATATTTTGCTGTTTGAATATGGTGGAAAATTCAACAATTTCAATGGGATGCATTTACCTTTTCACATGACTGTATATGTTAAAGTTTATATGAGCATTTAATGAAATATCAATTATTTGTTTTTTCATTCAGGGCTTATATTGGTTACAAACGGCCAGTCTACAGGTGAGTTATTGCTTTGTGCATTTGAAATGTATAAATAAAAAAAAAAAGGAAAAGCACTCACAGGCCAGTTACATACAGTACAACTTTCACACTCAGGATGTCCAAGAAATTCAAACAAATAGTTGATGGGAATACCATTATGATAAAGAAAAAACATATATATAAGTGCATCTAACCCTAAGAACATTATTAGCAGGGAAGTATAGAAAAATAGGACATACACTATATTACCAAAAGTATTGGGACGCCTATCTTTACACGCACATGAACTTTAATGGCATCCCAGTCTTATGCCCCGTACACACGGTCGGACATTGATCGGACATTCCGACAACAAAATCCATGGATTTTTTCCGACGGATGTTGGCTCAAACTTGTCTTGCATACACACGGTCACACAAAGTTGTCGGAAAATCCGATGATTCTGAACGCGGTGACGTAAAACACGTACGTTGGGACTATAAACGGGGCAGTGGACAATAGCTTTCATCTCTTTATTTATTCTGAGCATGCGTGGCACTTTGTCCGTCGGATTTGTGTACACACGATCGGAAATTCCGACAACGGATTTTGTTGTCGGAAAATTTTATATCCTGCTCTCAAACTTTGTGTGTCGGAAAATCCGATGGAAAATGTGTGATGGAGCCCACACATGGTCGGAATTTCCGACAACAAGGTCCTATCACACATTTTCCGTCAGAAAATCCGACCGTGTGTACGGGGCATTAGTCTGTAGGGTTCAATATTGAGTTGGCCCCACCCTTTGCAGCTATAAAAGCTTCAACTCTTCTGGGAAGGCCGTCCACAAGGTTTAGGAGGGTGTCTATGGGAATGTTTGACCATTCTTCCAGAAGAGCATTTGTGAGGTCAGGCGCTGATGTTGGACAAGAAGGCCTGACTCGCAGTCTCCGCTCTAATTCATCCCAAAGGTGTTCTGTTGGGTTGAGTTCAGGACAGTCAAGTTCCTCCACCCCAAACTCGCTCATCCATGTCAAGATGAGATCAAAGATACAACATAGTTGTATCTTTGATCTTAAAAACTACGGGATAATGGTGTTGTGGTAACTTGCCCAAATAAAAAAAAAAAAAAGCATAATAATATTTCTTATTATTTTAATCACACATAGGTTGGACTTGATGGACTTGTGTCTTTTTTCAACCTCGCCTATTATGTAATGTGTAACTATGTAACTATATATATTATTCTTGATATCACTAGAAAAAAAAAAAGCCTTTGAAAATGCGTTTGCAATAACTCCATCAGTATCACCAGCAAAGCAGCTTCATTATTATCCCATTAAAGAAGAAGAGAATTGTGCGTTGCATTTCCAGATTTCATAATTTGCCGCGTCACGAATATTAATTCTCCATTACGAACGCGAGTTTACAAGACCGTCCGCTTCTGGCTCGTCCTTGCTTCCGAGCATGCGAGTTTGTGCTTTGGACTTTTGTCCGACGGACTTGTGTACACACACACTCGGAAAATCTGACAACACACATTTGTCCGCAGAAAACTTGAAAGCCTGCTATCCAACATTTGTTGGCGGAAAGTCCAACAACAATTGCCCGATGGAGCGTACAAGCGGATTGTCCACCAACAGTCCGTCATCGAACATTTCCCGTCGGAAAGTCCGATCGTGTGTACGGGGCTTTAGGATTTAATTACGGCTAATTTTAATAAATTAAGGGTTAATAAGGGGTTAAACAGAGGAACATTTAATAACACAAAAAAAATATTTTCTTCCACTTCCACTGACAGCTCAAAGAACTGAGCCTTAAATTATTGGTTTCAGGTATCGGTGCATTTGCATGAATACTGATACTCGTGCAAATACTTGGTATCGGTGCAACTCTAGTTGGATATTTAATCGACATTCAATATGCAGGAAATCTGGTAAAATCGGAGTAACAATGGAGGAATGATAAAACGGGATTGGCTATCATTTTAAAAACCATTTAAAATATGATAATAAGCATTCCTTACATGTAATTGCAGAATCAACAACTACAATTTCGAGAACATCTGCCGAGACAACGACAACTGCAGCTCCAGCATCAGATGCAGCAACGCTGATTACAACTGCAGCAGTCACAACTACAGCACTACTTACTGCAACTTCAGCAACAACAACTACAGAAGAGACGACAGAACTACTTACGCATGGAGCAGCACTGACTACATCTGACACAGACACAACTAAAGCAGTGCAGACCACAAATGTGTTATCAACAACCACAACTGCAGCACCTACAACAGCAGCGCTGACTACAAGACTAGGAATCACAAGTGATGCCGAGTCAAATACAAACGTTGCACCCACAACAAGAGCAGCATCGGCTACAACAGCCCCAGCTACTGCTACAGCAACACTGGCAACAAATGCAGAAAAAACAACTACAGCAGAATTTATGACCTCTTCGGTACCCACAATACCTGCATTAGCAACAACTACAGCAGCACTGACTACAACTGCATCACCAATAACAGCAGCAGAACCAAATACAACTGTAGCAGCTACAACTACAGCAACCATAAGCACAGTGGCATCAACAACTACACCAACATCAATCACAACTATTGCAGCCACAACTACAGCTATACCAACCACAACTGCAGCACCCACAACTACAGCGCGACTTACAACTTCAGCAGCAACAACAACCGCAGAAACAGCAACCATAGCAACACTAACTACCACAGCAGCACTTACAAATACAGCACCATCAACTACAACTACAGCAGCAATGACCACATCAGACACAGAAACAACTAAAGCAGCACAGCCTACGAATGTGTTAGCAACAACCACAACCGCAGCACCTACAACAACAGTGCTGACTACAGGAACAGGAGCCACAACTACAGCCACATCAAGTAAAAATGCAGCACAAACTACAACAGTAGAAGCCACAACTACAACAGCACCAACTGCTACTACAGCAGCACTGACAACAACTCCAGAAGAAACAACTAGAGAGGAAATGACTACCACGGCAGTACCCACAAGTACAGCCAAACCATCTACAACTGCAAAATCTACAAATACAGAAGCACTGTCCATGACTACATCACCAATTACAACCTCAGCATCCAAAACTACAACAATTACAGCAGTGCCGACTGAACATGCAGCAGCAACATCCACAGCACCCCAAACTACAGCAGTATTAGCTACAACTGCTCCAACCACAACTGAAGCAAGACTAACTACAACTGCCCCACCTATAACTACAACCACAGAAGGCATAACCACAGTAGTAGCAACTACAATTGCAACGCCAATATTAATAGCAGCACTGACAACAGCTGACTCAGCCACAACTGCAACTGTACAAACTACAACTGCAGGATCAGCTATATCAGAACCGACCACAACCACATCAGCTACAACTACAGTCGCGCTGACAACAGCTACAGTAGCACCCACTACAACACCTGCAGCAACAACTATAGCTGTACTGACTACAACTGCACCAAGTACAACTAGAGCAGCAACAGCTGCCATATCTGCAACATCCACAAATACATCTGAACCGGCTACAAGGGCACCATCTACAACCGCAGAATCACTGAAAACTGCAGAATCCACAATGACAGCATCACCAATTAAAATAACACCAGGCACAACTACAGCAGTACCAACTACAACTGCAGCACCAAGTCAAACTGAAGCACATTCAACTACAGCAGCACCAATTGAAACTGCAACACTAACACCCTCAGCTCCCACAACTACAATAAAACCAAATACAACCGCATCAGCTACAACTACAATACAGACAACAACTGCAGAACAAAAAGCGACAGCAGATCTGAATACCACCTTGGCACCTGCAGCACCTGCACTTACCACAGCAGTATTGACTACAACAGTGCCCACAACTACAGCAGGATTATCATCACCTGCTCCACACACAACTAAAACAGTACCATCTACAACGGCCCTACCTATAACTACAGAAGTACTGACTACAACAGCACCCACAAGAACAGCTGAACCATCTACAACTGCAGTACCCATAACGACAGAAGTACCAACTATGACTACAGTACTGACTACAACATCAGCACCAACTGCACCAGCTACAACAGCAAAGGCTACAACTACACCAAGTGCAACTACAGCAGCACTGACAACAACTGTAGCACCCGCAACTTCAGTGACAACTGTACCATCCACAACTGAAACAACACCAGCTACTAATACAAATGCCCCAACTACAACTGCAGCGCCAATTTCAGTTAAATCAACAACTGATGCCGCTACAGCTACAACTGCACCTAATGCAACAAAAGCACTAACTGCAGCTGTACCAGCAACGACTACTGCAGCACCAGCTGCAAATACACCAGGTGATACTACAGCAGCACTGATTACATCTGCAGCACCAATAACTTCAGTAGTGGTGACAACTGCACCAACCATAACAACAGCAGCACCAAAAATAACTGCAACACGGACTACAACTGTAACAGTTACAACTACAGCAAGCACAGCGGCATTAACTGAAACTGCGGCACCAACTACTACAGCAGCATCAACAGCAACTGATATAGCCACAACTACAGTTGTACCAACTACAGCTGCAGCAGAAACTACTACTGCACAAGCTACAATTACAGCAGCACCCACTGCAAATGCAGCAGCAACAGTGGCAGCACCCACAACGACAGCAGTATTAGCACCACCTGCTCCACCCACAACGAAAACAGTACCAACTACATCTTCCCCACCTGCAACTACAGCAGTACCAACTACAACTGCAGCAGGCAAAACCACAGTAGCGTCAACTACAATTGCAATACCAATATCAAAAGCAGCATCGGCAACGGCTGATGCAGTGACAACTGCAACTGTACCAACGACAACTGCAAAATCAGCTACATCTGCACCACAGACACCAGCTACAACAACATCACCACTGACAACAACTTTGGCAACACCAGCTATGACTGCATCAGCTACAACTAGAGCAGCACTGACTACAACTGCACCTGGTAAAACCACAGAGGCAAAAACTACAACTGCACCAGTTACAACCAAAGCAGCAACAACTGCAGCAGCCATATCTGCAACATCCACAAAAGCATTGGAGATGACTACAATGGCGCCATCTACAACAGCATCGCCAATTAAAAATACACTAACAACAGCAGTGACAACTGCAACTGTGGCACCCAAAACTACAGCAGCAGAAGTTGATGCAGCCACAACTATGCCAATTACAACGGCAGCATTAAGTACAACTGTATCACATAGAACCACAGCAGGCCCAATCGAAACTGCAGCACCAACACCCTCAACTCCCACAACTACAATAAAATTGACTACAACGGCTGCAGCTACAACTACAGACACACTGACTACAACTTCAGAAACTGCAGCCACCACTGCAGTACTCACTACTACAGAAGCAACCACTGCAAAAGCGCTGACAGCAGCAGAACCCACAACTACAGCTACACCAACTACAATGGCAGCATCAACAACAGCAGCGCCTAAAACAACTGCAGCACCCACAACTTCAGCAGCATTTACTACAACTACACCAGCTGCAGTTACCAAAGTGGCAGCTACAACGACGATTCCCCCAGCTACAACTAAAGCTGCACTGCCTACAACTTCAAAATGGCTATCAACAACTACACCAGCTACAACTACAGCAGCAAAGACACCCACAGCTGCTAAAACAGAAACTGTTAGTTATTTCTTTATTATAAGAATGAATCTTGAATTTATACAAGATTATACAAATTCTTCATCTCAAAAATACAAGAAACTCAGTGAAACGATCAGGAATTATGTGAGTATAATAACTATTATTATTGTCCTAAATATTATTAGAAGTTTCTTGACACCCATGATTGGAATTTTGGGTAGATCCTTTAAAGGGAAACTTTACTGGAATTGAGCCATTTTCATTTTTAAAGCATCTCTAGTAACTATTCAGACACATATGAGTAGCTCATGTGTTTTAAAAAAGAAATGCAACTCTTTCTGCAATTCTTGCCCTGTGCTGTGCTCCCTGAAGACTCTGAAGTCCTCCTCCAGGTTGATTGATAGTCAGCGTTAGACATGTGCACTGACAAAAAATTTGTTCATTTTCATTTCATATGTTTTTTTGCTTTTTTTGAAAATTCGGAAATTCAAAAATTCAGAATTCGGAGATTTGAAAATCCGAAAATTCGGATTTTCGAATTTCCGAATTTCCAAATTTTCAAATTTCCGAATTTCCAAATATTCAAATTTCCGAATTTCCAAATTTCCAAATTTCCAAATTTCCAAATATTCAAATTTCCGAATTTTCAAATTTCCGAATTTTCAAATTCCGAATTTTCCAATTTCCAAATTTTCAAATTTCCGAATTTCCAAATATTCAAATTTCCGAATTTACAAATTTCCAAATTTTCAAATTTCCAAATATTCAAATTTCCGAATTTTCAAATTTCCGAATTTTCAAATTTCCGAATTTTCAAATTTCCGAATTTCAAATTTCAAAAATTAGAAGATCCGATAATTTGAAAATCCGAAGATCTGAAAAGAAGAAAGAAAATCAGTAAAATTTGAAATAATAACTAACTAATAATAAATAACTATTAAATGATAGGGGTTGGAATTATCGCATCTAAACACATGGAATGGAACAAACTAATAATAAATAATAATAAAAAAAAGGTTTTATTATTATTATTGTTATTTATTATTATTAGATCATTACGTTCCACTCTTTTCAATGCGGCATTCGTTATTTCGGATAATTCGTAACTTTGGATAAATTTGTACTCGTTACGTTCACTAACAGACAAATTTGAAAGGAAATTCCAATAACTATAATTTAATAGTTATTATTAGTTAGTTATTATTTCAGATTTTTGGGTTTTCGAATTTTCGGATTTTCATTCTTTTAAATTTTCAGATTTTCATTCTTATTTTCGGATTTTCAAATTTCCAAATTTTCTAATTTCCGAAATTCCGAATGGAATGCACCCTGGGGGTGCATCACCACATCAGCCTGGGCTCACAGTACAATACCTCAGAGAGCTGAGATGATGTCATAACATCATTATTAACCACTTGTCTACTAAGGTATGTTTATAAACAGAATGGTAGACAAGGGAATAAAGCAAATGCATGGCTATTGCTGAAGTCCTGAGTTTGGTAACAATTAACAGCCAGTGAAGGACTTTCCAATAAAAGTGATCCGGGCAGCTCTAAAGCCACCAGATCCACGTATATGTTATTAGAGTCCACCCCACCAATGGTGCCCGCGGGGGGGGGGGGAGGTTCACTGGAAACTGATTGTACAGTGGAACCAGGAAGCAGAACCAGAGACATCCCTTCCCTGATCTCTCCTGTGACTAATGACCCCAGAAGCAACGTGTAGTATGTCACTTCCGGGGTCACAGCTGTCATTTCTGAAGCTAGTGTACCTGAGGATGAAGCTATTGAATCCTTATCTGTGCTTGATTAGCTGCATGGAGGGCAGGGGAGGTATTGGGGGGTCTAATAGCCCCCCAATGTCCCCATAAAAAAGGACCTGTCACCTGTCCATGCTTTTACATAAAAGCCAGTGATAGAAATAAAGTAAAAAAAAAAAAAGATAAAGAACTTAAAAAGTGTAAAAAAAAAAGTTAATGATATAAAATAAATTAAACATATTTGTCACCCTCGTACACACCCCATATCAGCGTGCGGTGTAGGGTGAACATGTGTATGTAAACGTAAATGACACAACACACGGGAGGTATCGTTGTACAACATTAGAGCGACAGAACAAAATTCCAGGGCCATCATTTACACTGAACTCTAAACCGATAACCTGTAAAGACTTTTAAAGTGCAAATTCTGAGGATTTTGCATTTTGCGATTTCACAGGCATACGCAATTCTAGGGTTTGGCGTGTTTGGTATTACTCGATGCAACCCCATCTTTTATATTTTACCAAAAATTGGGTCTATCACTGCGGTTGATTTACTAAAGGAAAATAGACTAAAAATAGAAATAGAAAATAGAATTTTGCAATTGCAGTTGCTACAGAGCTTAGTAAATGAAGGGGACGCTCTGCTGGCTTCCACCACCCAATCAAGCAAAAATGTTGTTTTATTTTTTGTTTTTTATTGCATGTGATTGGGTATTCTTTGTAAATTGAAGCTTCACCTGATTTACTCATCTCTGGAGCAACCGCACTTGCAAGATGGGAAGTGAAGGAAACTCTACAAAGGGAAGCATACACAAGCAAAAAATGTGATAGAAGTTCGAGCTTTCCCTTTCTCTACTGAAAACTGACCTACTGTATTAATATTGGGTCTTTAATATAGATATCAGTAATTATATATATATATTCTCTTTGCAGACATTCATACTTATTCGTAGAAAGATGTCTGATTGTATTGGTGTCACTGTACATGGCTTCAGGTAAGTTAACCCATTGTTAATATAAAAGGGAGTGGGGATTGTGCAGGGTTCTGGGTAAGGCCCAGTGCTATAACAAAAATCCATAGAGCTGCTATGGGCAACTAAAATATAGAACTTTAGTGTGCATATGAAGATAGAAAATATCCAGTAATGTATTATTGGGATTACAGAGGTTGCTGATGACAATGACCCCGTACCTGCTGTGACATTGGCAAAGAAAAGATTATGTCAGGAGAAGACTTCAGAATCATTGTCAGTAGTCACTGTCCCCATTGCAGGCTGCACAATAAGGACCATTTATTTAGTTGTATTATTAATATCGATTTCATGCCCTTAGAGCATCTTGTCATCCCGGTCAGCACTGAAATTAACTCGGTAGGCCTAACACACTCTTCTTTAGGCTTTAAAAATTCCAGAGCATTTTCCCAGCTAAATACTGACAACTGTTTGTAGTTATGCAAAAAAATAAAAAAAATACACAGATTAAAGAACTGTGTAGACACGATTGGTTGGAAAATTAGGGTTTAAAGTTAATTCCCTGCACTGTTGCCCCTCTAAACCCTGACAACGTCTGTCCACAGCTCTGGTCTCTAGTAATGTACTGGCTATGCTGGCAGCTCTACTACTGCCTGGCTGGTGATGCTGTTCCCCTCTATTTGTTCCATGCGCCTTAACATCTTTATATAGTCTGATTAATTTTGGCGACAATTTAATTATGCTCTTTTTTTTATATATTTTTTTCAAACTTCTCTGTGCCTTCCAAATTTCGAGACATAATGTGTCTTGTTTTTTCTAAAGAAAGTTTTTTTTATTCTCAAAGTACTGTTCTATTACTTCCCTTTGGAGGATTGGTTTCCTACCTCCCAGGACTCAGATCGAGGCGTGGTTCCGTTCCTTCACTATATAGTGCGATGACTCAGTGTGTCGCCTGTTCCCCGAGACGACGTCAGTATATGACGAAACGCGCGTAGGGAGGTTGAAATGCTGACGTCATCGCGCCTATCTAGTGGACAGGTGTTCGCAAGCCGGTAGGCTGTTTTTCTATGATCGCCATTTCTACTTTTCTGTAAGTGCAATTTTATTAGTTTTAAATAAACCATTGTTACGTTTTACACTATGGAGAGTCTTCTTGCTTTTCTGGGTAACGTCTGATTCACCATCCTGGTGGTTGATGCTCGAGTCTCCCCGGTCGTTTTGGTGTCCTATTCCAGTTCCCCTTCCTGTGGAGATCCAACATCTCCCCGGATAGAGGCCCTGGCTGGGTAATTTAGTCGCAGGCTTACTAAAGCTTGCCTTTTGGTAAGCGCGCATTCTATGTGGTGGAGGTGCACTGTCTTCAAGAGGTGTATTTCACAAGAACCTACACTGATGCTTTTTAAGGACTGTTGATTAATTTTTCACGTGTTATTTAGTGTTGTAGTTCACTTACTTTCACTGTTGGGTTAGTTCTCTTTGGGTTTTTTTTTTTTTTCATTTGTGTACTTATTTATAGCGCTGTCATATTGAATTCTACTACTCCCCTCTATTTGTGTCCTTAGACATGTTTTTGTGGACTTGCTGAAATAAAGGTAATTTTACTGGAGGTGCGGTCAACCAGAATTCCTTCTGCTGATTGGAATCCGTTTTGGACTGGGCCAGCACCTGGCCTGTGTGTTGGCGGAGGTGAAGATGGGAGACTGACCCAGAGCGGTGTTCACACAGATCTATACTGCCTGTCCTTGAACCCTCAAATTAAACTTACTTTTAATTTACATCAATGCCAGTATGAAGCTCACGTGGGGTGCACGCAATCACAATTTTGTCATGTGGTCCCATTTTGTGTAGTTATGCCCTTGGTAAGAACTCCCTAACTTCCAGAGTTTGGCTTCCACCTAGACATGTACATTTCTGCCATAGGGATAATAGTTTCGCCCCTGTGGTGATTAATTGCAAGTCCAGCCATAAATAGATAGGTTGCCAGAAAGAATCATTTTACCTCACAGATTTTGCAGTCACCAGCACTCTCTTTCTAAATACAACCATGGTTAAAGAAGCAGGCTCATCACAATAATGAGACATAAAAGTATAAAGATGACCATGTTGCCACCTTGCAGATCATCTGCAATGAAACTGGAGCAAGCAATGGATCAAATGGAAGCTTCTTTTCCTTTTTTTTTCTTTCCGTAAGACATTATAAGCGGTTAATAAAAAACTTGGAGCAATACTCAAATGTAAGCTTGAAGGATCTCTCCCACATTCAAAGGATGTGTCTTCTGTGTCTCTTGGATTCTAAACATGCGCAAGACCAGTTCTTGGTTTACATGAAAATCTGAAGAAGTTTTGGTAAAAAGTTTAACATAAATACTAGGACAACTCTAGGTCTGGAAAACAAGTAACAAATGGTTCTCTACAGCCTAATGCCGCGTACACACGTGCCGACTTTTCAACGGACTTTCCGACTGACTTTTGAATGAACGGACTTGCCTACACACGATCAACCAAAGTCCAACGGATTCGTACGTGATGACGTACGACCGGACTAAAATAAGGCAGTTCATAGCCAGTAGCCAATAGCTGCGCTATCGTCGGTTTTTGTCCATCGGACTAGCATACAGACGAGCGGACTTTTTAACTGGATTCGAGTCCGTCGGAAAGATTTGAAACATGTTTTATTTTTAGGACTTTTGGGGAAAAAAAAGTCCGCTGGAGCCCACACACGGTTGAATTGTCCGACGGAGTCCGGTCCGCCGGACCTAGTCTGATGAAAAATCCGCTCTTGTGTATGCGGCATAAGGCTTTTAGCTCCAACACTCTCCTCCTGAATTTAATTGCAACCAGCAAGGTCATCTCGAGTCAGGTTCAAGAGCTTGCGAGTCTTGAAAAGGAGATTTGGATAGATTTTTCCAGAACAGTGGTTAGTCCCATTTTGGAAATAATAAATGCCAACGTTGTCTTTGGCTTTCTTGCTCCCCGCAGAGATTGATCCACAAGTTCTTGCATGGCCCACAACACTTTCTTAAAAGTGGATAGTGCTAACACCTAGACTTTTAGAGATGAAAGCCTAAAGCTGGCCATACATTGCTGAGTTTTGGAGCCGATTCCCCCATCCACACATGCAAAGTCAAGGGGCACTTCAAGTTTGGGGGCCCCTCGACATAGAAAGTAAATTATATGACAAAAAACTGAACTGAAATTTCAGTCAATGTTTAATCAGTTATTCTGATGGGAAGGAATTGCCAATGACCTTCCCTCTGAGGAACTGAGATTGAGGACTGAGAAAATAACATACATTTTTTTCTAACCTAGTTAGAATAACCTAGTAGAGTTTATGTGAAATGCTCACAAGTCTGCAGAGAGAGAGTTAACAATATACAGTTTTCCTGAGGTGAGAGAGCAAGCTTGGTTAAGAGTAGGTACCTTTTTGGATGAGTTCTCTGTAAAATCTTTCCATGCATTATGGCAAGTCCCCTTTCTTTTTTCTGAGTGGACGGCATTGATAGGCGTACAGGAGGTAGAATGTACACGTCCACAGGCTGAAAGGTTCGGGAAATGGAAAATCACTTGTGGGAAGTCTGGTCGAAGGAATCGGGACACAGAAAACACCCACTGGTTAGGAGTCAACTTCATTACTAAACTCGGTGCAAAACACGTAAGGAAGGAAGGTCCTCTACTCTCTGCCGATTTCATCCGACATTCTGGTGTAATTCCAATCCAGGGTCACGCTGTCCCGAATTTGACCAATTTTGGGTAAAGCTTGCTAACAAAGTTATTTACCCTATTCGAGATTGCGTTGTGTCGGATTCGCCCCTTGAACCAATCAGGGTCATGTGTGAGAGTGAGCACCTTGCTCATGTTTCTCGCTGCGATAAATTGATCTTGGTCATTAACTTTACTCCCACACAATGGGGTCGGGGCTGTTGCCTGGCACTTTCCAACATTTTTTAAACTTTTTCCCTTGTTCCACCCACTTGTCTAATGTAAACAAGGCAATAAATTGTAAAACATCTGCCAGAAGCCCTCATCCCTTTCTTTGCCTTTGAAGTCAGACACACTACACACACTTTGTTAATTTTTTTGAAAATTTTATAATTATTACATTTTTTTTAATAAAGGAAGTCTTGGGCCCCTTCTGGCAGGAGGCTCATAGCAATTTCCCCTTTTGCCCCCTTATAAATCTGGCAGTGAAGGTGGATGCGGGAGTCCTTGCCCACTGTGTCATTGTATTCTGACAGAGGAGGAGGAGTCAGCTGAACTCCTCCACTGTCAGAATACACTGATCAGCGCTGCGCAAGCTGCTATTAGCTTCAGCCTCTCTGTAAAGGTGCAGAGATATGTAAAAAGCCCAAAGGGCAGAGAAGTGAGTTGAATGTGTTGGTTGGCTATTGCAAACTACAATAATTCTTGACATAAAAAGACTTAAGGGTGATTTAATCTTGAACCGTTCTGTTCATACATGTTTGTTGAGGTCTCATAAGATGAGTACTGGTCTCCATCCTCCTGACTTCTTGATTATCATAAATATTGGAGTGTATACCCCTCGATATTTCTGATCCTCCGATACTGGCATTATTAGTAAGGTTTCACCATATTTCCCTAGTATTTGTCTTTTGCTTGTAGAACTAGGAATCTTTGTTGGGACATAGGTACTTCTGGACGGCCTTCAGAACTTCCAGGTGTATCTTTGGTTGAAAAAAACCACAACCTCACCCCAGTGAATTACCTCATTCTTTTTAGTATTTGCATTGAGCTTTCTCTTACTCATCCCCCCTGCTAGACGGTGGTGTGCACACTAATCAGATGCCCCTAAACACAACACTGACCAGTCCTGCCACCCAGACTTTTAGTGCTAGAAGGCAAGGACACCCCCTTGATTTACAGATGACTCTATTAGGTATCCACAGAGTACATCAAATGACTCTATTAGATACCCACAGAGTACCTCACTGAGGCGAGGCAACTTGTCGTGGATTTGCAACCACAAGGTAGAGAATCTCGGCTTGCACCCGGTCCTTTGTAGCAAGGACAGAAAAAGGACAAGGATTATACAGGCCTTAAAGTGATTGTAAACGATCACCTTAAAAAACAACCTATTCAGTTTAAATTAGAAATGAAAGGCAAAACATTTGTATATAGATATAAAAAAATTATAAATACCTTTTATTTCCTTTTTTTATAAGTGATCACATTTCCTATGTTCTCAGCTGCATAAGAGCTGGGGGAGAATAAGTAGTAGGGGGGGGGGGGGGGGTGTCAGGACAAGACTGGTCATTGTTGGAGGAGAGCAGGCTAAGTTCCCAGCTTAACTAGAGAATGGACCATGGTGTGCTCTCCTGCTTAGTGTGGTCAGTTTTTACTAGGAAAGCAGAGAGACTAGCAGGAACACCAGGGATTTCACACAAAGGAAGCGATACAAAGAGAACAGGAGACTTTCTCATACCAGTACATGGTACAGCAGCTACAGATCAGGAAAATGAAGTGTTGGGGTAACAAATGCTTTAATTTATTGGTATAGGATCCTATTAAATCTGGGGGGGAGAGCTCCACCCCATGTGTATGCTGCAAGAGGACAGTCAGGAAAAAAGTTTTGTCTGTACATACACTTTACTTCAAGGGGATTAATGCACTCGGCTTGTTTGCCTGTTTGCACATTGTACGTACGGTTTTAAGAAAACATATCATGTCTGTGTGAGTGGATCTGGCCAACGAGAAGACAGCAAGGTTGAGATATTTCTGTGTGTTTTCTCTACAGACGAGGTTCCACCATCGCCAACACTTCAGCAGAATTCCTGACTAACAATCATACTGACATGGCAGTACAGGATACATTTGATAGGAATGCCAAGGATAATAACAGCACCTTGGGGGACATTCCTCTCTCCTTTGCAAACACAACAACTCCAGGTAGGTGAAACCATAAAGGAATATTAATTAAATAAAATATATGAGTATCAGAAAATCATACACTGCGACATTACCAAAAAGCCACATGTATTAAAGTCCCCCTGGGCCCAGCTTCACCCCTGCATGTTGCAGTAATGTGCAGTAAAATATTTTTTTTGTTGATTTTTTGAGGGGGGGGGGGGGGTAAATTCCCTTCATTCTCTCTTTTTTGAACTGGGGGTTCTCAAACATTTATAGAGAAATCTTGATTCATCAAAGTCATACAATATCTGTACTGTATATAGTATAAAGTATTCAAACTTTTGTGAAATTTTCCACATTTTGTCAGGTTACAACCAAAAATGTAAATGTATTTTATTGGGATTTTATGTGATAGCCCAACACAAAGTAGCACATAATAATGGTTTTCAACATTTTTTTACAAATAAATATGTGTAAACTGTGTGGCATGCAGTGGCGTCACTAGGGGGTGGCTTTTGGGGCTATAGCCCCGAATCTGGGGCCCATAGCCCCGAGTCTCTGCAGGGGTCTCCAAGGGGAGGGGAGGCTCTCTGGGGACCCTGATGCAAGGGGGAGGCTCTCTGGGGACTCTAATGTAAGGGAGGCTCTCTGGGAACCCTGATGTAAGTGGGGGGCTCTCTGGGGACCCTGGTGTAGGGGGGGGCTCTCTGGGGAAATATATACACACACACTTATATTACTGTACAGTATATACACGTGTATGCCCGCCCAAGTGTATGACTTTCTTTACTACGCTGCTATGGGCTCTAGCCCCTGATCTTTTGTAGACCTAGCAACGCCCCTGGTGGCGTGCATTTGTATTCAGGTCCCTTTACTCTGATACCCCTAACTAAAATCTAGTGAAACCAATTGCCTTCAGAAGTCAACTAATTAGTGAATAGAGTCCACCTTAGGTTATAAAAAAATATCCCAAGCTTAGAACATCTCATGGAGCACTCTTCAATCCATCATCCAAAAATGCAAAGAGTATGGCTCAACTGCAAATCTACTAAGACATGGCCGTCCACCTAAACTGACAGGCCGGGCAAGGAGAGCATTCATCAGAGAAGCAGCCAAGAGGTCCATGGTAACTCTGGAGGAGCTGCTATTAGTCCTGCACTCCATAAATCTGCCCTTTATGGAAGAGTGCTGAAAAGAAAGCCATTGTTGAAAGAAAGCCATAAGAAGTCCCATTTGCAGTTTGCAAGAAGCCATGTGGGGGACACAGCAAACATGTGGAAGAAGGTGCTCTGGTCAGATGAGACCAAATTTTAACTTTTTGGCCTAAAAGCAAAATGTTATGTGTGATAGAAAACCAACACTATCACCCGGAACACACCATCCCCACCGTGAAACATGGTGGTGGCAGCATCATGTGGTGGGGATGCTTTTCTTCAGCAGGGACAGGAAAGCTGGTCAGAGTTGATGGGAAGATGGATGGAGCCAAAAACAGGGCAATCTTAGGCGAAAACCTGTTAGAGTCTACAAAAGACTTGAGACTGGGGCCGAGGTTCACGTTCCAGCAGGACAACGACCCTAAACATACAGCCAGAGCTACAATGGAATGGTTTAGATCAAAGCATATTCATGCGTTAGATTGGCCCAGTCAAAGTCCAGACCTAAATCCAATCTGACAGAGCTTGAGATATTTTCCAAAGAAGAATGGGCAAAAATGTCCCTCTCTAGATGTGCAAAGCTGGTAGAGACATCCCCAAAAAGACTTGCAGCTGTAATTACAGTGAAAGGCGGTTCTACAAAGTATTGACTCCGGGGGGCGCCATACAAATACACGCCACACTATTCACATATTTATTTGTAAAAAAATTAAAAAACATTTATCATTTTCCTTCCACTTCACAATTATGTGCCACTTTGTGTTGGTCTATCACATAAAATCCCAATAAAATACATTTACGTTTTTGGTTATAACATGACAAAATGTGGAAAATTTCAAGGGGTATGAATACGTTTTCAAGGCACTGTAATTATTGTACATTGATATATTGTTATCATTCTTGTAGAGGCATATTGTTTGTTCACACAAGGTCATGGATAATGGAGAAGCAAGACTTTGGCAAAAACACGTCAATCCACTATGCCAACTATACAAAAGTAGAGATAGATATGAAATGTTATTTTAATGATGTTTTAACTGTATATTAAAGTTGATCTTTTTATCAGTATATGTCCTTCTTTTGGCACATTTAAAGTCCTCAACGTACCCTTTCCGCCCCCCAGTGTTTGTGATATTGGAGACTGGATGTTGTATGATTTTTGTGAATAAAGGGACAGTGCCATAGGAGGTAAGACAGGATGGGTTCCACCCATAATATCTTTGGAAATCATCATTCATCCCCCTTTTAAGAGGAAAAGGGAATACAACATGTTCATGTTAAAAGACAACAATCAACCCCCTGGCAAATAAATGGCAGATATAGTGGTAGGATGATTAATCAGCACGCAGCAATCAAAGAATCTTGGTAACAACAGAGGGAGGATTAAAAAAAAAATGGGATTGGCAAAAGATTTAGAAATAACTTAAAATCTAACACTAATTACATTCCTTACATGTCATTTCAGAACCAACAACATCTGCAGCTTCGAGAACACCTGCCGAGACAACTACAACTGTAACCCTGACTAAAACTGCACCACAAACATCACCGGGAACTGTGGTGCTAACAACCGCAGCTCCAACAACAACTGCAGCATCAACAGATCAAACAACAATTTTAAGTTCAACAACAACAGGAGCCCCAAAACCTTCTACTACAACTGCAGTGCCAACAACATCTTCAGCACCATCAGATGCAGCATCCACGTCTACACCCACATTCACCACAACCACAGCACTACCTACTACAGCAGCAACTGCAGAAGCGCTGACTACAACTTCAGCAGCAACAACTAAACCATCACTAACTACAACAGCAGCACTTACAACTGCAGCCGTATCAACTACGTCTGACACAGACACAACTATGGCAGCACAAACTACAAAAGCAGTACCTACAGCAACAGTACCGACTACAGCACCCATATCTACAACCTCACCAAGTACAACAACAACAGAACCGACTACAGCACCCATATCTACAACCTCACCAAGTACAACAACAACAGTACCGACTACAGCACCCATAGCTACAACCTCACCAAGTACAACAACAACAGAACCGACTACAGCACCCATAGCTACAACCTCACCAAGTACAACAACAACAGTACCGACTACAGCACCCATAGCTACAACCTCACCAAGTACAACAACAACAGTACCGACTACAGCACCCATAGCTACAACCTCACCAAGTACAACAACAACAGTACTGACTACAGCACCCATAGCTACAACCTCACCAAGTACAACAACAACAGTACCGACGACAGCACCCATAGCTACAACCTCACCAAGTACAACAACAACAGTACTGACTACAGCACCCATAGCTACAACCTCACCAAGTACAACAACAACAGTACCGACTACAGCACCCATAGCTACAACCTCACCGAGTACAACTACAACAGATCCGACTACAACTTCAGCACCCACAACTATAGTAGTGACAAATACACCTGCTCTAGCTACAGCTACAGAATCACTGACTAAAACCACATCACTCACAAATACAGCTGAACCATCTACAACTGCAGCAACAACAGCTACTAAAGCACTGACTACAGCTGCACCAACTACAGCAATACCTAAATCAACTGGAGCACCTCCAACTTCAGCAACACTTACCACATCTACAACAGCTACAGATAAAACAGCACCAACTACAACTGCTGCAATAACTGAAACTACACCAGATACAACTAAAGCAGCACTGACAACTGCAGCACCCACAACTACTACTGAACCCACTACAATGGCATCATCCACAAGTACTCTATACTCAACTACAGCAACACTGACAAAAGCTACAGCAGTAACAACCAAAACTGCAACAACTACAGCTGCAGCAGCACAGCCTACAACTGCACCGGGTAAAACGACAGCAGCACCGACTATAATTGCACTAACTACAACTACAAGAGCATTGGCAACCGAAGAACCCGAAACTACAAATGCACTGGATATGACTAAAGTAGCAACAACTGCAACTGCAGCACCAACAGCTACAAAAGCACTGACTACAACCGGACCAAAAATAACAACAGCAGCACTGACAACCGCAGTCCCAACAACTACAGCAGCCAGCACTGCATCATCACCAACAACAAAAGCACTGGCTACAACTACAGTGGTACTCACTACAACTGCAGCACCAACAAAAACAGCAGCCTTGACTACAACTGAACCAAGTATAACAACAGCAGCACTCACAACCACAGCAACATCAATTGCAAGCACACCAACTACAACCGCAGTGCTCCCAGCCGCAGCCACACCAACTACAATAGGTACAACTACAGCAGCACCCACAAGTACAGATGAACTTTCTACAACTGTAGCACCTACACCTATGGCAGGACCAACAACAACTGCAACACTGACACAAACTACAGCACCACAAACTACAGCAACACATACTACAACTACACCAGCTACAACTGCAGTAAAACCAGCCACAACTACGGCAGCACCAACTACAATGGCAGAACCAGTGACATCTAGAGCAACTGCAGCACCCACAACTACACTATCACAAGCAACAACTACAGTAGCACCAACTGCAACTGCAGCAACAACTACAGCAGCACCTCCTACAACTACACCAACTAGAACTACAGTGACACCAGCTAAATCTACAGCTACAACTACATCTGCACCAGCTACAACTAGAGCAGAACAGACTGCAAATGTGTCAGCTAACACCGCAGCAGTGCCATCTGTAACTGCACCAACTATAACTACAGCAGCACCCACTATTGCAACATCACTAACAACAAATGGACCAGCTACAACTACTTTATCACCGACTGCAACTGCAACACCAATAACAACTACAGAAGCACCCACTACAGCTGCACCAGCTACCACTACAGCAACTCTGACCACAGCTGCAACAACTATAACTACATCAGCACTGACAACTGCAATACCAACAACTACAGCAGCGCAGACAACAACTGCTGCAGCAACAACTACAGCGGCATCCACGAAATATGCAGAAGCAGTGGCTACAGAAGTGCAAACTACAGCTCCAACAGCCCAGACTAAAACGACCGCACTGACAGCTACAGCACAACCGACCACTGCTACAATATCAACAACTACGGCAGCAATTAAGCCCACAGATACTAAACCAAAAGTCTTTAGTTATTTCTTCATTATAATAATGAATCTGCAATTCAACAAAGAATATAAAAATTCTTCATCCACAGAATACCAGGAACTTAGTGAAAAGATCAGGATTTATGTGAGTATAAGAACTATTGTTTTGTCTCTAAATATTATTAGGAGTTTCTTGACATTCGTGAGGATCTAATTACACCAGTCACTGCATTACAATGCAACGGCTTGTGTGCGGTGGGGTGCAGCGGGATAGCTACAGTGCTGATTTACTTTTCTTTAAACAAACTTTATTGAAATGTCACACAGGGACATTTTATTAAAGTGGAGTACCACCTAAAAGGGTACGCTCCCGCTTGTTTGCACCCTCCTCTCTCCACTAACACATTTGGCACTTTTTGGGAGGGAGGGGGTACCTGTCAAATCACTTTGGCAATCTGAGCCGGAAGTTCGCCCCCCCTTCTTCCCCCCGCAGTATTCTAGGGCACATCACAGGTCTAGAAGATTACGGGACCATTCACAAGGCGTAGCACTACTCGCACAAGCACAGTAGGAAACTGGCTGTGAACCTGCTTCACTTCCTGTCTCCTTTACTTGCTATGCTGGCGCCTGCACCCGAAGCTGATTGAAGAATAAGTTCAGGTAAGGACATCGCTGGATCCCTGGACAGGTAAGTGTCCTTATAACAAAAATCAGCAGCTACAATATTTGGGGTGAGCTTGGAGCTCCTCTTTAAGTTCTGTTGGGCGCTGCAAGGAGATGGCGATGGATTAGCTTACACTGGGGGAGGGGAGATTTGTGCAAGGATGGGGGATTGGGTGAGGGGAGTTTGTGCTGGGGTGGGGGGATTTGGAGTGGGGGGATTGTTCTGGGGGGGGGGGTTGTGCTGGGAGCATATGTGGAATGAGAGGATTTGAGCTGGAGGGATGGGGGGGGCTTGTGCTGGGATGGAAGATTTCAGCAGGGGGGTGGAATTGTACTGGGAGGAATTTATGCTTAGGGGGTAAGCATGAAGATTAGTGCTCGATTTTTTATTTTTGGACGTGAGGGAATTTTTGCTGACACATAATGCTTATACATCTGGGGGGGGGGGGGGGGGGCAAAATTTGGCATGTTCGCCCTAGTCTCTAGATGACCTTGTCCCGGCACTGAGTACCCCTATGGGTTTTCAGTTACACAGACAGACAAGTGTGCAGGCACTGCTGACCATGTGTCCACAAGTGTGCAGCAAGCTGAAGGTAACTTGTATTCAATGCTTATTTGTAAATCTATGCTTGTATAAAAATAATGATAAAATAATAGAGAAATCGTCATTTACCAGTATATATAAATGTATATTTTTTTAAAAAAAACAAATAAAAGTGAAAAAGAAACATAATTTCCTTTTAAAAGAAATCTCTCACCACAATTGTATTGATTTGCCCCTCACTTTCTGTCTATTGAAAAAATATTCAGCAGGATAGGAAATGAGAGGTAATATCCGTATCACTGTGGAGAGCCTAAATTGGCCTCTAATCCTTGAAAACTCTTCACAAGAGAAAAATAAAATTTACTTAACGTACTCTTCAGTCGTTTTTTTGTAACTGAATACAAGACCTTGAAATTTTGACATGACATTAATTATATATATTCTCCCTCTAGGCGCTCCAACTCATTCAAAAGACGTTGTTTGACTGTATTAGGGTCACTGTATACGACTTCTGGTAAGTTAACCCAATTTTATTATATAGGGGAGGGGTGTTGTATGGGGGTCTGGGTAAAGCCTACCCTAACTTCCAGCAATAGGCTTCCACCCAGATTGATGTAGCACCCTGGGGTTTAGTCAGGGAGCTCCTCACAAATGTACTTTCCAGGAGTAGTTATCTTGGTTGATTTATAGCGCTCTATTGATTTCTTCCCAAGTTTGGCCTTGTTGCACTTTCCTCTTCTATCACTAGGTGCCAGGTACTTGGTGGTACTAGATATAGAGAAGGGCAACCCAAGGTCAGGTTATGAGTATATGGGGTATCTCAGCCATTGGGCAGGGGTTTTCTTGAATCCCTTGGCCTGCTGGGAGAGCTTAAATATTTGGGTGTGGTCAGGTGATCTATGTTCTGTGCCACCTCGGCAGCTGTCTGGGTGGACATGTGGTGTACGCCCGGTCTGCTAGGCCGGAGATTGGGCCTATCCCTGGGGCATCTGGCTGCTAGGCTGTGTGAGGGCCTGTCCAGAAGTAAGGAGAGCAGTGCATGGTTGAGATTACGGCTTGCAGTCCAACCAGAAGTGACGGTTTTACCATCCGGAGAACCTGTCAGTGGTCGGAGGTAGAAGGGAAGCTGTCGCCACAAAGGGACCAACCACCTTTACCAGGGACCACAGTGAGTAACTGAAGCAAGTACTGGAATCATTTTCTCACTGAACAGGCACAGTGGAGAATTGGGAAACTTCAGGCAGTGATCAAGTCAGGGACCCAACCATCGGAGGAGATGCTTGCAGAGCAGCCTTGAGTCAAGCCAGGGACCAAGCCGGTTAGCAGGGGTGAAGCTTGAGAAGTATCTGGAGTGCCAAGCTAGGGACCCAGCAGGGAAGCAGGTATGACGCTTGAGGGAGATACCACCGCCAACCTTGGAGGAGCTCAAGGGATTCTGAGTCAGGGAATCAGAGGGTCTAGTGAGAGACCGGGAGCTCAGTGTTGAAGAACTACAAGAGGCAGTTGTAGTGAAGCTGAAAGGAGTGTTACAATTGAGTTAAGGAACTGTTAAAGACTGTTTCCATAGGAGACAGCATTCCTGCAAGTGCAGATGTTGCTTCTTGCTGGTAGGGATGGGCCAAACGTACCCCCGTTCGGTTCGCACCAAAACTTTCGAACACCGCAAAAGTTCAGACCCGAATAACGAACCTCATTAAAGTCAATGGGACCCGAATGTCAAAAATCAAAAGTGCCCATTTCGAAGGCTTATATGCAAGTATACAGTATATGCATACAATGGTTATAATGATTCTGAACTCTCCTTTCAGCCCCACATCCAATCACTTTCCAAAGCTTGCCGCCTCAACCTCCGCAACATCTCTAAACTACGTCCCTTTCTAACCAGTGAAACTACAAAGCTCCTGATTCACTCCCTGGTTATCTCTCGCCTTGACTACTGCAACTCACTCCTCATTGGATTACCTTTAAATAGACTATCCCCCCTTCAGTCCATCATGAATGCTGCTGCCAGACTCATCCACCTTACAAACCGATCAGTGTCTGCTACCCCTCTCTGCCAATCCCTCCATTGGCTGCCACTCGCCCAACAAATTAAATTCAAAATACTAACAATAAGTTACAAAGCCATCCACAACTCTGCCCCCAGCTACATCACTAACCTAGTCTCAAAATACCAACCTAAACGCCATCTCCGTTCCTCCCAAGATCTCCTGCTCTCTAGCTCCCTCATCACCTCCTCCCATATCCGCCTCCAGGACTTCTCCCGAGCCTCGCCCATCCTCTGGAATTCCCTACCCCAATCTGTCAGACTGTCTCCAAATTTATCCACTTTTAGGCGATCCCTGAAGACTTTCCTCTTCAGAGAAGCCTATCCTGCCTCCATCTAACAACTGCATTATTTTCTCCATTAGCTCATCCCCCACAGCTATTACCCTTTTGTATAACTTGACCCTCCCTCCTAGATTGTAAGCTCTAACGAGCAGGGCCTTCTGATTCCTCCTGTATTGAATTGTATTGTACTTGTACTGTCTGCCCTAATGTTGTTGTAAAGCGCTGCGTAAACTGTCGGCGCTATATAAATCCTGTATAATAATAATAATAATAATATAGGGGTCCGGGTCCTGTCCTGGGGGACATGTATCAATACATGCCTCACCTTCAGTTTCCTCCTCTATCTAGCACCCAAGGCACATCAGTGACCTCATCATTATCATCATCATTATCATCATCAGCTCCATCTCCTCCTTCATCATTACCACTGGAGATAACTTGACAATACGCTGAGGCTTGGGGAACATCAATGCCAGTTTGTCTACCTGTGTTACTCCCTCTCTCTAGGCTCATGTTCCTGTCATCCTCAACCCCAGAACCAACATCTGAATCCAGTAATGGCTGGGCATCATCAAGGAGCAAGTGGCTGACGCTGTGGTCAAATAAATCAGCTGACTCCTCAATGGCTGATGTTGGGGCTATGGCAGGAATAAATGTGGACAATAGGCAGGTTTATCAACTCTGGCAACTGCAGGGCACTGCACACTTGTCTCTGCTTGCGTGACAGAGGATGAGGAGGAGGAGGAAGGTTTAGTAAGCCAGTCCACCACCTCCTCTGCATGCTGTGGCTGGATAGCACGAGCAAACTCACTAAACAGAGGAAATGATGCCCTGCCTGAGGACTGACCACCACGTCCACCTTTGCCTGTGGACACATTTGTTGCTGGCCCCCTTACAGTGCCAAGGGAACGTCTGCCTCTCCTTGTGGTCCTCCCAGACATTATTGGGAGGAAGGGGGCGGTGCTTATAAGCAAATGTAAAGAAGAAGTGGAAATCTGTATGTAGATACACTTTAATCAATGTAAGGAGGTGTTAGGTTCACTTTAATTTGAGTACTCACACTACACTGACGCACAGAACTATATAGCGTTAAACTGGCAGTAATGCACACAGAACTATATGGCATTAAACTGGCAGGAACGCACACAGAACTATATGGCGTTAAACTGGCAGTAACCCACACAGAACTATATGGCATTAAACTGGCAGGAACGCACACAGAACTATATGGCTTTAAACTGGCAGTAACCCACACAGAACTATATGGCATTAAACTTTCAGTAATGCCGCGTACACACGGTCGGACTTTTCAGCTACAAAAGTCCGACAGCCTGTCCGACAGACTTTCGACGGACTTTTGGCGGACTTTCGACGGACTTGCGGCGGACTTTCTAACGAACAGACTTGCCTACACACGATCACACAAAAGTCCGTCGAATTCTTACGTGATGACGTACACCGGACTAAAATAAGGAAGTTCATAGCCAGTAGCCAATAGCTGCCCTAGCGTGGGTTTTTGTCCGTCGGACTAGCATACAGACGAGCGGATTTTTCGACCGGACTCGAATCCGTCGGAAAGATTTGAAGCATGTTTCAAATCTAAAGTACGTCGGATTTGAGGCTAAAAAAGTCAGTTGAAAGTCCGGAGAAGCCCACACACGATCGGATTACCAGCCAGCTTTAGTCCGTCAGCGTCCGTTGGACTTTTGTAGACGAAAAGTCCGACCGTGTGTACGCGGCATAACGCACACAGAAGTAAATGGCGTTAAACTGGCAGTAACACACAAAATGATATGGCGTTAAACTGGCAGTAACGCACACAGAACTATATGGCGTTAAACTGGCAATAACACACGCAGAACTATATGGCATTAAACTGGCAGTAACGCACACAGAACTATATGGCGTTAAAATGGCAGTAACGCACACAGAACTATATGGAGGTAAACTGGCAGTAACCCACACAGAACTATATGGCATTAAACTGGCAGTAACGCACACAGAAGTAAATGGCGTTAAACTGGCAGTAACACACAAAATGATATGGCGTTAAACTGGCAGTAACGCACACAGAACTATATGTCGTTAAACTGGCAATAACACACACAGAACTATATGGCATTAAACTGGCAGTAACACACACAGAACTATATGGTGTTAAACTGGCAGTAACACACACAAAACTATAATTGTAGAAATCCACCCAAGTAGACCCAGAGGTTGCCAACATCCTGATATTAGAATCATGTAAGAAAAGTATCCCCCAAAAATATACTATGGGACTTTAAGGGCAACTAAACAGTAACACAATATCAGAAAAATAGAAATATATTTATTAGTATAAAAAGTGTGGTGCATACATCACCATGACTAAAGTACATAAAAACAAAAGGTAGAACAGAATATGTAAATATGTAAATGAGCCCTCAATACATGAGGAACTGTATTTACATATTCTGTTCTGCCTTTTGTTTTTAGACCCCCTTCACACCGAGGGCGTTTTGCAGGCGCTATAGCGTTAAAAATAGCGCCTGCAATCCACCCTCAAACAGCTGGCAGGACGGGAAAAAAAGTCCTGCCAGCAGCTTCTTTGGAGCGGTGAAGGAGCGATGTGTTTACCGCTCCTCCACCGCTGCTCCCCATTGAAATCAATGGGGCAGCGCTGGGATACCGCCGGCAAAACGGCGCATTGCGGGCGGTTTTAACCCTTTCTCGGCCGCTAGCGGGGGTAAAAGCGCCCTGCTAGCGGCTGAAATGCGCCGCCAATCTGACGGTAAAACGCCGCTAAAAATAGCGGCGTTTTACCGCCAATGCTATGGGGGCCCGGTGTGAAAGGGCTCTTATGTACTTTAAAAAAACAGCTTCAAAGACACTCCTACAGATACCTTTTCTGCAGCTCCATCTGCTATTGCCAACCCCACCAATCATGTAAGTACTATTTGCATAATGCTTTAAACTGCCCAGAAACACCTTCCCTATGGCCCTGCCATGCTTTTCCTTTTTAACTCTGGGCCTTTCTGTACCAGTGTTACTATTCGTGGATTCATGAAGGGGAGGGGTATGCTAGTAACTGATTTAGTTTGGCCCAAGGGAGGGAGAAGGGGAAAAGGAAATAGAAATGTATTTTTTTTTTTAATATGTTACTGTTGTATGTATTTTGTATTTTTATGTGTGTTTCACGATGTGATTGTGATAGAGGAAAAATGTTAATAAAGAGATTGGGGGGAAAAAAAGTGTTCTATACTAGTGTCAGCCAGCAACAGTGCCCTGTCTTGATACCAGTGTCAGCCAATGCCAGTGCCATGATCATCAACCAGTATCAATGTTCTATACTATATAAAAAAACAACAAGTGGATCAATACACCTTAGTTAAAAATAATCCTCTCTCCCAGCGCTTATAGATATAACGTTAATCTAAAATATTGTAAATACACAAATAGCAGCTACTATAACAATACAATTTCAAAACCAATATGCTCTAAAATAACTCTAAAATCATTAAGGGTTGTATATATAAACCCAATGTGTCCTTATTCACCACACAAATGGTTAATTAATAAAGTCCATCAGAATGTGTGTCTTTCTCAAAAGATCATCTGAATAGATCCTTTGGCTCCCTTCACCGCACCCAGTGCGTCCTCTCCCTTATGGTATCACACTCACCGAATAGAAGATCAATCAAAGCCTATGAGAAATTCTTCCTGGAGCTGCGGGTTCACCATCCCATCTGGGTATTACCACAGATAGCGGTGGGACCCGGGTTCAGACAGTCATTGCTTCTCCTTCCACAGCCGTTTAGTTCAGCCCTGACCGGTTTCGTAATTCCTTTGTGAGAGGGCCTGACTGTCTGAACCCGGGTCCCACCGCTATCTGTGATTATGACGAGCGGTGAGATACAGACATACCTGCCGAACCTTGTGTCATTCATGCTTTTAAGTTTGATTTTTTCCTAAGTGTACATCTGGAAGGGGGGATTGTTTAAATAAATTTTTATACAGTATCACGCTATGTGTACCCCTCTTTCTCGATCTGCGTAATACCCAGATGGGATGGTGAACCCGCAGCTCCAGGAAGAATTTCTCATAGGCTTTGATTGATCTTCTATTCGGTGAGTGCGATACCATAATGCCGCGTACACACGAGCAGACTTTTCGACTGGACTTTCGACAGACTTTTTACCAACGGACAACTCTAGGTCTGGAAAACAAGTAACAAGTGGTTCTCTACAGCCTAATGCCGCGTACACACGGGCGGACTTTTCGACGGACTAGGTCCGGCGGAATTTTCGACGGACTTTCCGACGGACTTTCGAATGAACGAACTTGCCTACACACGATCACATCAAAGTCCGACGGATTCGTACGTGATGACGTACACCGGACTAAAATAAGGAAGTTGATAGCCAGTAGCCAATAGCTGCCCTAGCGTCGGTTTTTGTACGTCGGACTAGCATACAGGCGAGCGTATTTCTGGGTCCGGCGGAGTTACGACGTAAAGATTTGAAGCAAGTTCCAAATCTAAAGTCCATCAGATTTGCGACTGGAAAAGTCCGCTGAAGGCCCGGTGAAGCTACACACGATCGGATTGTCCATCGGACAGGTCTGGTCGAAAAGTCCGACCGTGTGTACGCTGCATAAGAGAGAGGACGCACTGGGTGCGGAGAAGGGAGCTAAAGGATCTATTCAGATGATCTTTTGAGAAACCAGACTTCTGTGTTTACAAGTGATTGTGGTCAGGGCCGTTTGAAGGAATTTGGGGGCCCCAAGCAAAGGGACATGGAGGCACCCCCAACCCCCCCCCCCCCCCCCGCACACACGCACGTGAAGCCCCCCTTACTACTCCTTTCTACTTGTTCTCTTTAACCCCCCTCCCTACCGCGTACCGCACGGCAGGAGATTCAGTTTTCTGTTCCCGGCCGGCCAGACTGAAAGGAAGTGAGCACTCAGTGTGTGCACTTCCTGTCCGTCCGGCCGGGAACAGGAAACTGAATCTCCTGA
This sequence comes from Lithobates septentrionalis, assembly GCA_037952835.1. NCBI lineage: Eukaryota > Metazoa > Chordata > Amphibia > Anura > Ranidae > Lithobates > Lithobates septentrionalis. The sequence goes on from JBBDGP010002832.1 coordinate 422,237, forward strand.
GTCCTGTACCGCGCAGACTGCAGGAGGAAGGAAGAGGAGCTCGGCCACGCTACAGGCTGCAGCTTATAGGAAGTGCCGGCCGGCGGCGCGGTTGGGGCCCCAGGGCAGCTCAGGGCCCCAAGCAATTGCTTGTTTTGCCTGTCCTGTCGTGACGGGCCTGATTGTGGTGAGCAGGCACCAAAGGGTCTTAGCCAGAGGTGGTGGAACTGAGTTCCATCAAGTTCCCCCTGAAAAAAAGCCCTGTAACCCTTACAGCGCTGCTAATGTTGTAGAATATTCTATATAATGATTTTAGAGTTATTTTAGAGCATATTGGTTTTGAATGTTCTATACTAGTGTCTGCCAGCGCTAGCGTCCTGATCACCAGCCAGTACCAGTACCAGTACCAGTACTAGTGCTCTATAGCAGTATCAGCCAGCAACAGTGTACAGATCACCAACCAACATCAGTACAGTGTTATAATACCAGTGTCAGCCAGCAACAGTGTTCTGATTGCCAGTAAGCACCAGTACCAGTGTTCTAGTACCAGGGTCATCCAGCAGCAGTGTCCTGATCTCCAGCAGCATCAGTACAGGATTCTGGTACCAGTGTCAGCCAATAACTGTTTCCTGATCAGCAATAAGCACCAGTGCTTCCTGGTGTTCTCGCACCTGTGCCAGCCAGCAACAGCGTCCTGATCACCCAATTCTGTTAGCTATCCAAAAAGCTGGCACCATGGCATGGCTCCAAACTGTCCAGGATTTCGAGGGACTGTCCCTAATTTGGAGCAATGTCCCTCTGTCCCTCTTTCCTCCCTATTTGTCCCTCATTTTGGTCTGATCCATATAATTGTATATAAAATGCACTTTTTATCTTTCAAAAAGTGTTTCCTAGAGCTAAACCTTTCATCTGATTTCTAAATTGCTGTATTTGTCAATTTTAAAAGCCAATATAAAGGAATAGTAGTGGGGAAAAAAAAACTTGTGGATTTAATTAACCTTTTTTTTTTGGTTATGTCCCCTTTAAGGGGGTGTAGCAGGGGGTGTGTCCTATGCCTACATACGTTTGCTAGTAGGTGCCCCTCATTCCCATCTCACAATGTTGGGAGGTATGCTATGGTAGGATCTTCTGCAATATTGGATTTTGGGCACAAAAAAAAAGTTAAATAACATTTATTTGGGTACAGTGTTTCATCACTGAGTATTTGTCATCCAAAGTATCACAGAGATAAAAACTGAAAAATGGACTGTTAATGAAGGGGTAAAACCCAAAAGGCATAACTAGAACCCTCAGGGCCCTGGTGCAAGAAACCATGAAGGGCCCCCCTGACCCTGTCCCGGGGCCCTTGTCACTGGTCAAGGGCCCTTTACTCCCATTGTGGGGCCCTTTATTGCGGTCCCACAGCAGGACCCTTTCATGTGTTCTGCAGCGGCACCCCTTCCTGCATAGTTGCCAACCTTTCCAAAAAAATATTTCAGGGACACCCTTTTTTTCCCTATGTATTCAACCAGCCAATGTAGGCGGAGAACGTATCTTAATTGACGGTGGGCCATTTTAAATGGGTGGTTCTACAAGAATCATCTAATGCCATACCCGTGTGCACATTTCTACACCCCCGAATGCCTCCATATCCCTTGCACATCTCTGTACCTCCCAAATATCCCCTGTACCCCTAGCACACCTCCGTACTCCCCAGCACACTTCTGTACCCCTTTGCACATCACTGCACCTCTCAACATCCTCTGTACCCCCCCCCCCCCCAGCACACCTCTTGCCTCCTAGAATCTTCTTTATCCCTCAGGATGCCTCCATACGTCCAGCAAGCCTTTGTAACCCCCCGTACACCCCCACCCCACCCACACACCTCGCCACCTCCCAGCATTCCCCAGCACACCTCAACACCCCCCCAGCACATATATGTACTCTGCCGCACATCTCTGCACCCCGCAGATCTGCACCTTGGCACCCCGCACACTCCTAAGGCCCCTTTGACTTGGGGCAGACCCGTCAGCGGGATTTGCTTGCTCAGCAGCAGTATGAATCATGCATTTGCACCCAGCTAGTAAACTGTACTGTACTGTGTGATCTCCCCCAACACACACACATATATGCACACACATACAGTATATACACACATGCATAAATACACACATACAGTACATATATACACATGCATTGCCACCCATACACATATATCTATACACACACACACACAAACTGTACTTCCAGTACAGTCAGATCACCCCATGGCCACTTACCTGCACATTGATCACAGGGGGAGCAGGGGGAAATGCCCACAGCATCTCTCCCTGCACCCCTGCACCCCTGGTTATGCAGTGGAGGGGGGGATCGGCATCTCTGGTGCCCGTGGAATGTCACTTGAGCTAGCAATTTATTTCCCTGTATACAGTGGAGAGGGGAGGGGCCTCTGACCCGGGCAGGTATCGGTGTACCAGTGAGTCGCTCTGCTTGTATACTGAAGCCGATACCTGCCCGGCCCCTACCCTCTCCACTGTATACAGGGAAATAAATTGCTAGCCGGAGGGAGATCTTATGGACAACCCAGAACTGCTGATCGCCCCCCCCCCCCCCCGCCTCCACTGCATAGTGAACTGACAGCCAGGGGTGCAGGGGAAGGTGCCGGGTCTTGGGTCCTGTCCCCCCCCCACAGTGGCGGAATGCCAGGGCCTGCTTGCAAGTGCGACTGCTGTGACCCTGGTAGTTCCACCATTGGACTAAAACCTGCTGTTACTGAGGTGGTTAAAAAGGATCAATGCACATGGCCTGTCTTTTCACACATTATACATAGTACTTTGTTCATATAGAAAAGAATATGTCTGTGTAAGTGGTGGATCTAACCAGGAAGAAGACATCAATGTTGAGATATTTCTGTGTGTTTTTTTCTACAGGGAAGGTTCCACTATCGCCAATACTTCAGCAGAATTCCCGAATAACAATCATACTGACATGGGAGTGCAGGAAACGTTTGATAGGAATGCCAAGGATAATAGCAGCACCATGGGGGGCATCCCTCTCTTTTTTGTAAACACAACAACTCCAGGTAGGTGAGATCATAAAAGAGTATTTATTCAAGTTTATGAGTAACAGAAGATAGAAACCATTGTTGTACAAAATATGCTTACATTCAGTTTTTCCTGGTTTCTCCAGCACCCACGACTACAGCAGCATCTATTGTGACTACAGCACTGACTACAACTGCAGCATCCACAACTACAGAAGCATCAACAGCCCCACCTACAACAACAGAACTACCAACTGCTACCGTTCCACCTACATCTGCAGAAGTACCAACTACAACTGCCTCACCTACAGCTACAGAAGTACCAACTACAACTGTCCCACCTACAACTACAGAAGTACCAACTACAACTGAACCACCTACAACTACAGAAGTACCAACTACAACTGAACCACCTACAACTACAGAAGTACCAACTACAACTGTCCCACCTACAACTACAGAAGTACCAACTGCTACCGTTCCACCTACATCTGCAGAAGTACCAACTACAACTGAACCACCTACAACTACAGAAGTACCAACTACAACTGTCCCACCTACAACTACAGAAGTACAAACTACATCTGCCCCACCTACAACTACAGAAGTACCAACTACAACTGTCCCACCTACAACTACAGAAGTACCAACTACAACTGCACCACCTACATCTACAGAAGTATCAGCTACAACTTCAGCACCAACAACTACAGCATTGCCAACTACAAATGGAACTGCACCAATTACAGTGACAGCAGCACTGACAACAACAGCACCAAATACACCTTCACCAGCTAAAACTACAGCAGCACTGACTACAATTGCACCAACGATATCTACAGCAGCACTGAAAACTGCGAAACCAACAGCTACAGAAGCACTGACAACTGCAAAACCAACGGCTACAGAAGCACTGACAACTGCAAAAACAATGGCTACAGAAGCACTGACAACTGCAATACCAACAGCTACAGAAGCACTGATAACTGCAAAGCCAGCAGCTACAGAAGCACTGACAACTGTAAATTCAACAGCTACAGCAGCACTGACAACTGCAAAACCAACAGCTACTGCAGCACTGACAACTGGGAAACCAACAGCTACTGAAGCACTGACAACTGCGAAACCAACAGCTACAGAAGCACTGACAACTGTAAAATCAACAGCTACAGGAGCACTGACAACTGCAAAAACAACAACTACTGAAGCACTGACAACTGCAAAACCAACAGCTACAGAAGCACTGACGACTATAAAATCAACAGCTACAGCAGCACTGACAACTGCAAAAACAACGTCTACAGAAGCACTGACAACTGCAAAACCAACAGCTACAGAAGCACTGACAACTGCGAAACCAACAGCTACTGAAGCACTGACAACTGTAAAATCAACAGCTACAGCAGCACTGACAACTGCAAAACCAACAGCTACTGAAGCACTGACAACTGCAAAAACAACGGCTACAGAAGCACTGACAACTGCAAAACTAACAGCTACAGAAGCACTGACAACTGTAAAATCAACAGCTACAGCAGCACTGACAACTGCAAAAACAATGGCTACAGAAGCACTGACAACTGCAAAACCAAGAGCTACAGAAGCACTGACAACTGTAAAATCAACAGCTACAGCAGCACTGACAACTGCAAAAACAATGGCTACAGAAGCACTGACAACTGCAAAACCAACAGCTACAGAAGCACTGACAACTGTAAAATCAACAGCTACAGCAGCACTGACAACTGCAAAAACAATGGCTACAGAAGCACTGACAACTGCAAAACCAACAGCTACAGAAGAACTGACAACTGTAAAATCAACAGCTACAGCAGCACTGACAACTGCAAAAACAACGGCTACAGAAGCACTGACAACTGCAAAACCAACAGCTACAGAAGCACTGACAACTGTACAATCAACAGCTACAGCAGCACTGACAACTGCAAAAACAACGGCTACAGAAGCACTGACAACTGCAAAACCAACAGCTACAGAAGCACTGACAACTGTAAAATCAACGGCTACAGCAGCACTGACAACTGTAAAACCAACAGCTACAGCAGCACTGACAACTGCAAAACCAACAGCTACGGAAGCACTGACAACTGCAATACCAACAGCTACAGCAGCACTGACAACTGCAATACCAACAGCTACAGCAGCACTGACAACTGTAAAATCAACAGCTACAGCAGCACTGACAACTGCAAAAACAACGGCTACAGAAGCACTGACAACTGCAAAACCAACAGCTACAGAAGCACTGACAACTGTAAAATCAACAGCTACAGCAGCACTGACAACTGCAAAAACAACGGCTACAGAAGCACTGACAACTGCAAAACCAACAGCTACAGAAGCACTGACAACTGTAAAATCAACAGCTACAGCAGCACTGACAACTGTAAAACCAACAGCTACAGCAGCACTGACAACTGCAAAACCAACAGCTACGAAAGCACTGACAACTGCAATACCAACAGCTACAGCAGCACTGACAACTGCAATACCAACAGCTACAGCAGCACTGACAACTGTAAAATCAACAGCTACAGCAGCACTGACAACTGCAAAAACAACGGCTACAGAAGCACTGACAACTGCAAAAACAACGGCTACAGAAGCACTGACAACCGCAAAACCAACAGCTACAGAAGCACTGACAACTGTAAAATCAACAGCTACAGCAGCACTGACAACTGCAAAAACAACGGCTACAGAAGCACTGACAACCGCAAAACCAACAGCTACAGAAGCACTGACAACTGTAAAATCAACAGCTACAGCAGCACTGACAACTGCAAAAACAACGGCTACAGAAGCACTGACAACTGCAAAACCAACAGCTACAGAAGCACTGACAACTGTAAAATCAACAGCTACAGCAGCACTGACAACTGCAAAAACAACGGCTACAGAAGCACTGACAACCGCAAAACCAACAGCTACAGAAGCACTGACAACTGTAAAATCAACAGCTACAGCAGCACTGACAACTGCAAAAACAACGGCTACAGAAGCACTGACAACCGCAAAACCAACAGCTACAGAAGCACTGACAACTGTAAAATCAACAGCTACAGCAGCACTGACAACTGCAAAAACAACGGCTACAGAAGCACTGACAACCGCAAAACCAACAGCTACAGAAGCACTGACAACTGTAAAATCAACAGCTACAGCAGCACTGACAACTGCAAAAACAACGGCTACAGAAGCACTGACAACTGCAAAACCAACAGCTACAGAAGCACTGACAACTGTAAAATCAACAGCTACAGCAGCACTGACAACTGTAAAACCAACAGCTACGGAAGCACTGACAACTGCAATACCAACAGCTGCAGCAGCACTGACAACTGCAATACCAACAGCTACAGCAGCACTGACAACTGTAAAATCAACAGCTACAGCATCACTGACAACTGCAAAAACAACGGCTACAGAAGCACTGACAACTGCAAAAACAACGGCTACAGAAGCACTGACAACCGCAAAACCAACAGCTACAGAAGCACTGACAACTGTAAAACCAACAGCTACAGCAGCACTGACAACTGCAAAAACAACGGCTACAGAAGCACTGACAACCGCAAAACCAACAGCTACTGAAGCACTGACAACTGCGAAACCAACAGCTACAGAAGCACTGACATCTGTAAAATCAACAGCTACAGCAGCACTGACAACTGTAAAATCAACAGCTACAGCAGCACTGACAACTGCAAAACCAACAGCTAAGGAAGCACTGACAACTGCAATACCAACAGCTACAGCAGCACTGACAACTGTAAAATCAACAGCTACAGCAGCACTGACAACTGCAAAAACAACGGCTACAGAAGCACTGACAACCGCAAAACCAACAGCTACAGAAGCACTGACAACTGTAAAATCAACAGCTACAGCAGCACTGACAACTGCAAAAACAACGGCTACAGAAGCACTGACAACCGCAAAACCAACAGCTACAGAAGCACTGACAACTGTAAAATCAACAGCTACAGCAGCACTGACAACTGCAAAAACAACGGCTACAGAAGCACTGACAACTGCAAAACCAACAGCTACAGAAGCACTGACAACTGTAAAATCAACAGCTACAGCAGCACTGACAACTGAAAAAACAACGGCTACAGAAGCACTGACAACCGCAAAACCAACAGCTACAGAAGCACTGACAACTGTAAAATCAACAGCTACAGCAGCACTGACAACTGCAAAAACAACGGCTACAGAAGCACTGACAACCGCAAAACCAACAGCTACAGAAGCACTGACAACTGTAAAATCAACAGCTACAGCAGCACTGACAACTGCAAAAACAACGGCTACAGAAGCACTGACAACCGCAAAACCAACAGCTACAGAAGCACTGACAACTGTAAAATCAACAGCTACAGCAGCACTGACAACTGCAAAAACAACGGCTACAGAAGCACTGACAACTGCAAAACCAACAGCTACAGAAGCACTGACAACTGTAAAATCAACAGCTACAGCAGCACTGACAACTGTAAAACCAACAGCTACGGAAGCACTGACAACTGCAATACCAACAGCTGCAGCAGCACTGACAACTGCAATACCAACAGCTACAGCAGCACTGACAACTGTAAAATCAACAGCTACAGCATCACTGACAACTGCAAAAACAACGGCTACAGAAGCACTGACAACTGCAAAAACAACGGCTACAGAAGCACTGACAACCGCAAAACCAACAGCTACAGAAGCACTGACAACTGTAAAACCAACAGCTACAGCAGCACTGACAACTGCAAAAACAACGGCTACAGAAGCACTGACAACCGCAAAACCAACAGCTACTGAAGCACTGACAACTGCGAAACCAACAGCTACAGAAGCACTGACATCTGTAAAATCAACAGCTACAGCAGCACTGACAACTGTAAAATCAACAGCTACAGCAGCACTGACAACTGCAAAACCAACAGCTAAGGAAGCACTGACAACTGCAATACCAACAGCTACAGCAGCACTGACAACTGTAAAATCAACAGCTACAGCAGCACTGACAACTGCAAAAACAACGGCTACAGAAGCACTGACAACTGTAAAATCAACAGTTACAGCAGCACTGACAACTGCGAAACCAACAGCTACAGAAGCACTGACAACTGTAAAATCAACAGCTACAGCAGCACTGACATCTGTAAAATCAACAGTTACAGAAGCACTGACAAAAACTGCTGCAGCCACTTCTACAGCATCACCAATTATGACAGCAGATCCAAAAGCTACAGCAGCACAGAATACAATTTCAAAAGCTACAACCACAACAGCACTGGCAGCAACAACAATAGAACAAACCATAAACACAATACCAACAACTATGCCAGCAATTAAGCCCACAGATACTAAACCAAAAGTCTATAGTTATTTCTTCATTATATTAATGGATCTGCCATTCAAAGAAGAATATACAAATCCTTCATCCAAAGAATACCAGGAACTCAGTGCAAAGATCAGGAAACATGTGAGTAGAAGATCGAATGTATTTTGGTCTAAATATTTCTAGGATTTTCTTGACGCTTGTTTGTGAATTTAATCTTGTAGATAGCTTAAAGAGAAAGTATCTTCATTTTACAGCAGATCTACCTTCACTTAGTAATAAGTAATTCATGTGTTAAAAAAAACCAAAAAAACCCTGTCGCTGTAATTCTCACCTTATCTCCAACACTACCCCCCACAGACTCTCCAGGGCTCTTCCAAGTTGAATGACGGCCCCTCGGCCAGCATTATTCACCCCACATTCACTACATGTAACCTGTAGGTTGCAAGTTCATGGAAAGGCATTGTTTGTTTCCCTCACTTCCTGCATAGGGAAACTGTTGTTGGCAGGACAGGAAGTGAGGGGAAATCTCCCCCATCACCCTGGGTAGTGGTAAAAACACGACAGAGGTTATAGTCTATCCACACTCTCTTCACCCAAAAAGTTTGGCTGGACTTACACTTTAAACTTTTTAAATTATAAATACAAGGTCTTCAGATTTTGAAATGACAAATTGATATCAGTAATTGTATACATTCTCCTTGCAGGCCTACTTATTCCTTGTTCAATTAATGCCTGACTGTATCGGTGTCACTGTATACGTCTTCAGGTAAGTCAACCCAATGTTATTATATGGGGGAGGGGTGGTGTACAGGGGTCTGGGTAAGGCCACCCTAACTTCCAGCGCTTGGCTCCCACCCAGACCATTCCTGCTAATAATTTTATTTTATTATATTAACTTTTATAAAGTTTATGTATAGGTATTCTTTTTACTAGTGTACACAGCAGGGAAGGGTTGGACCCCCTGTTTAGTTTGTATTGCACAGTGACCAAGACATCAAAGACAGCCCTTGGTCCATACTAATGATTAGGAGCTGGATGGACCACCTCCAGATCATGTGACCACTGTGATATCCAATCACGGTGATTGGCTGATCCTTCTCACCCCCCGGGTATACAGACCCTGTTAAAGGAATAGATCAAAGGGGGTTAAACCCAGTTTTGGGGTAAAAGATGTTAAAAGGAGGAGGTCACAGAGAAGGGCTTCTCTTGTGTCTGACGGGAACAATAAAGTTACACCTAACAGGAGCCCCCCCTCTTTGGTTGAACTGCATACCAGGATTCGGGATGTGAAGAGGAGGGAGTACTTGATTGCCATCCTTGAACAATTCTCACAGCCAGGTTTGGGACCTTTTGGAGACTCCCCTTACCTGACACTCCCCGGGTCACTGTAAGTTGGGTGCACAGGATTTTTTTTTTGTTTTGTTTTTTCGTTTTTTTTGTTTTTTTGTTTTTGTCTGAACTCCACGGCTAGGGAAGTCTTCCCTGTCCTTTTTTCCTCTTTTTCCGTCCCTTCTCTCTCTCCTACTTTTCCTCCTGGATACTGCTCTACATTTCTTTTGCATTCGGTACAGGGACTATTGCATATCTCCCAACAGTCCCGGATTGGGCGGGACTTTCCCACATTTACACCTCTGTCCCGCTGTCCAGGGGCTTTGTCCCACATAATTCTGTTGATTACATGTTGCCTTCTGGCTCAGTAGGACTTGCAGCAGTGTGAACATCCAGCACAGCCAGGGATTGGCTGGATGTGCACTGTGCAGCCATGATGAGAGATTGCATGTGTCAGATCCAAGCTGTGATGTCGGGGATGGGCGGGACTGCTACCCAGACCCGCCCCCTTTGTCAAGCAACCAATGCAAAGGGAAGAGGCATTCGTACATTGTTGGCCAGGAAAAAGTGCCAAAGAAGGGTTTTTTTCAGCCTTCTGTAAGTGAAAGTGAAAGCAGAACAGCTCTCCCACAGCTCCTCCAACAGCCTCCCTGCTCTGCACTTAGAGCTGTACCATGATCCTCAGAGGTGGGGGACTCGAGTCACCTGTTTGAGGACTTGCGACTTGCTTGACAAAATTAAATAAATGACTCGACTTAACTATGACTTGTCACTAATGACTTGTGACTTGACTTTGACTTGGGCTATTTGACTTGCAATGACTTGGCACCACCAGTGCTGTGTCTTGGCCTAGGCAAAAGCCGCCCCCCCCCCCCCCCCCCCACAAAAGAAAGCTCCCCCCAAGTCCCGGCTTCGGGGTAGATCAGTATTTTGACTTAATTTGTGACTTGACCAAAATAAATGACTTGACTTGACTTGCTTGACTTCTAGCAGGGACTCGACTTGACTTGCTTGCTTTTCGCCACAGTAACTTGGGACTTGCTTGTGACTTGAAGGTTAAGACTTGAGACTTGCTTGTGACTTGCACATGTGTGATGATCCTTATCTCCTATCCGGTCAGGGAGTTCAGGAGCTGAAAATAAGTGTGCAATGAAAAGGAAGCTGTGGCAGAGCCAGTTACAGAATACTGCTTTTAGAATGGTAATCATGTGGAGGATAGAGGAGCTTTGGGGAAGGGGGATGGGAAGATGAGGGTACAGGAGAGGTGGGTGTGTTGCAGAGGTTGTAGCAGCTGAGGAGAGGTGCAGTATTGGGAAGTACATGGATGAATGGACTATACCTAGTGTTCTCTTGAACCCGGTGCATAAGGCACTCCAGAACCCAGTACATAATGCACTCCAGAACCCACCTTCCTGTACATAACACACTCCAGAACCGACCTTCCTGTGCATAACATACTCCAGAACCCTGTACATAACATACTCCAGAATCCAGTACATAATGCACTCCAGAACCCAGTACATAACGCACTCCAGAACCCCGTACATAACGCACTCCAGAACCCAGTACATAACGCACTCCAGAACCCAGTACATAATGCACTCCAGAACCCACCTTCCTGTACACAGTGCACTCCAGATTCCTGCACTTTCTATCTAGCACTCTCCTGAACCCTGCACCTTGTGCATAATGCACTCCAGAACCCTGCGATCTGTAACTAGCACTCTCCTGAACCCTTCACTCTGTACCTTGCATTCTCCTGAACCCCGCACTCTGTTCATAATGCACTCCAGAACCAAAAGGAGCTCTAGAAACCTGCAGTCTGTACCTAGCACTCTCCCGAGCCCTGCACTATGTATGTAAAACACTCCAGAACCCTGCACTCTGTACATAACACACTCCTGAACCCTGCACTTTGTACATAGCGCATTCCTGAACCCTGCACTCTGTACATAGCGCATTCCTGAACCCTGCACTCTGTACATAGCGCATTCCAGAACCCTGCACTCTGTATGTAGCGCATTTCTGAACCCTGTACTCTGTACGTAATGCATTCCTGAACCCTGTACTCTGTACGTGATGCTTTCCTGAACCCTGTACTCTATAGGTAATGCATTCCTGAACCCTGTACTCTGAACGTAATGCTTTCCTGAACCCTGTACTCTATAGGTAATGCATTCCTGAACCCTGTACTCTGTACATAATGCATTCCTGAACCCTACACTCTGTATGTAATGCATTCCTGAACCCTGTACTCTGTACGTAGCACATTCCTGAACCTTGTAGTCTATAGGTAATGCATTCCTGAACCCTGTACTCTGTACGTAATGCACCCCTGAACCCTAAACTCTGTACGTAATGCATTCCTGAACCCTGCACTCTGTATGTAATCATTCCTGAACCCTGCACTCTGTACATAATGCATTCCTGAACCCTGTACCCTGTACGTAGCGCATTCCTGAACCCTGTACTCTATAGGTAATGCATTCCTGAACCCTGTACTCTGTACGTAATGCATCCCTGAACCCTGTACACTGTACGTAATCATTCCTGAACCCTGCACTCTGTACATAATGCATTCCTGAACCCTGTACGCTGTACGAAATTGACTCCTGAATCCTTCTACACTTTGTGTAACGCACACTTCCATATTTCATGCAAAACCATTTTTAATGGAGGCTCTTTATTCTTTTTTTTTTTTTTTTAATGATTGTGCTGGTGTTTGTATGTATCCCTGGGACTCTTGCTTGTGGCACAGCAATAAAAGCATATTTTATTGGTACAAGGAAACCTGTTCTTTTTTAACCATGCCCGTTAGGCCCCTCCCACTGTTAATTTTGGCCACACTCACTTTTGCCGCAGTGCGCGTAGCGCACCGCAGGGTGCTTCCTCCCTCAAGTGTCCCTCATTCTGAAGTTCAAAAGTTGGGAGGTATGCTTTTGGCTGGTAGCTGCATACCTCCGTATGGTTAAGACTTTCCTGTGCATATGTACCCCCTGCTTTCCTTCTTGGATGCGAGCCTGGTGATGTTCGCCTGTGACCGTACCATTAGGTGTGAACCCACCTTGGTTGGAAGTTCATTTCTTGTACTTTTACTGCGCTGTTTGTGTACTGGAAATTTTATTATCAGCTACCTGAATGCCCTGTACTTTTTCTCTGTATGTTACAAAAAAAAATACAATTTCATAAAACTGCTAGTTTAAAAAAAAAACATTACCCCTACGTTGAAATTTAACAGAGTGCAGCCAGATTTTTTCTCCGTGGGACTTAATGGTGGTTTGGGGCATAACCTGAGACCCTTCTCAGCTTCTGGCACCCAGCTAACTGGTCTTTATGGCTGTATGTGTCCCCAATGGAGAGATTCACCTTCACTTTTTGCCCAAGTGACCTTTGTCACCAAGACAGAAAATTATGGGAAATCCAAAATTTTAGGAGGTGGTGGGAAATTATCCTATGTAGACACCAGTGGTGACACTAAACTCTGGTTTGCGAAAATATCCTGTTCGAGAATATAGTAATATTGTTAACTCAGAAAAAGTCCCTTCGATTGCTCTCAGCCTCCTCCAAATCTCCAAATTCCTTTTGTTTTGCTGCTATGATCTGAGTTCCAGTTAAAGGATGGCTATGTCCATTTTCCATGGTCCCACTGTATGTACTGTAGGTAAGTAACCACCCTCTCTTGCTTGGGCCCGAGATGGACTATACACCATGGGATGTGTAATGTACATAGTGCCATGTACATGAGTGCAACTAACGTGTAGACATGTGCACAGCCAAAAAATTCGTTCATTTTCATTTTCGTTTCATTAGTTTATTATTTTTTTCATTTTTCGGGTCATTCGTTATGATCACGATTCGTAAATTCGTTCATTCGTAAATTCGTAAATGCGTACATTCGTACATTCGTTCATTCGTACATTCGTTCATTCGTACATTCGTACATTTTTACATTTGTACATTTGTAAATTCGTACATTCGTAAATTCGTAAAATCGTACATTTGTAAATTAGAAGATTCGGAAATTTGTAAATTCGAAGTTTGAAAATCCAAAAACCCGAAAATTCAAAAATCTGAAATAGTAACTAACTATTAAATTATAGGTATTGTAATTTCCTTTCAAATTTGACTGTTAGTGAACGTAACAAACACGAATTTATCCGAAGTTACGAATTATCCAAAACGAATGCTGCGTCTAAACAAAATGGAACGGAACAAATTAATAATAAATAATAATAATAAAACGTTGTTATTATTATTATTATTGTTATTTATTATTATTAATTCACTACGTTCCATTCCGTTTTTTCGGATCATTCATAACTTCGGATAAATTTGTATGTGTTACGTTCACTAACAGCCAAATTTGAAAGGAAATTACAATACCTATAATTTAAAAGTTACTAGTAATAATTACTAATAGTTAAGTTATTATTAGTTAACTATTATTTCAGATTTCCGAATTTTTGAATTTACAAATTTACAAATTCACTAATTTACGAATGTACGAATGCCCGAATTTACGAATGTCCAATCTTATCGAATTTACGAATATTCAGAAAAAATTTGTTAAACGGGTTTTCGTTAATTCGGATATTCCCAAATTAACGAATTTGTCGAAATTCGTTAAAAAACGAATTCGGAACGAAACAAATTACACATGCCTACTAACGTGCACTGCTCCTTCAAAACAACAGGAAGTGAGGGGGAAAAGCACATTATATACCGTACTGGGTTCATAGGAAGAGGAATATGTCTGTGTGGTCATTGGTCAACATTGGTCAACAGATCTGACCAGGAAGAAGGCAACAAAGCTGAGATTTTTTTTTTGTGTTTTCTCTACAGACGAGGCTCCTTCTCCAATGTGCAGAAAAGAAAAACAGAAAGGTATGATGTACCGACCATGCATATGTATCACATTAGACTTTTGTGACCGAGCTGTCCCCTGCCATGAAGTGGGAAGGGTTAGGTGTCACCTAGGTTCTCATCCAGGCAGGTTGAGGGGCTCCAGGGTGCTGGCCTCCTACGGAGGAAACTCAGTTTGGGCCCCCGGAGTGCAAAGACATCATAGAAACATGGATGAAGCCACCAATCCCAGGTTTTGTGAACAACCGGCACACTAAGTTGGCAGGTGTGTCCAGGACTTTTATTAGAGACCTGATTATGGTTCATTGCTCTACCTCAGCAGACCTAGGAGGTCTCTGCCCAGGAGTCAGGTGGGTGCTACCTAGGAGAAAAGTGGGAACCAGTACAGCAAGGAGCCCTTTTTGTCAGGCCAATGATAGAATTACCTTAGTTATCTTATTCCAGAAATGTGGCATCTAAGGTAGTCCTAAACTGCATTGGCAGACCTGGAGAAGTCGGCTATTAACATTCGACAAAGCTGTAGAACTCATGATTAGACAAAATAAAATGTTGGACTTTCACAACACCAGAAAACAATAAATCATAAAAATTATCACATTTATTAAGATTAAAACACATCATTGCTAAAATTTATTAACAATCCAATAATTTTGGCTATAGACTTATAACAATTGATGAAAAGTCTCCAGGCGTTAGAGCTCACATTTCCACTGATCACGTGTTAATTATACAGTATACAATGTTACATATACAGTGCCTTGCAAAAGTATTCACCCCCTTGGCTTTTTACCTATTTTGTTACATTACAGCCTTTAGTTCAATGTTTTTTTAATCTGAATTATATGTGATGGATCAGAACACAACCGTCTAAGTTGGTGAAGTAAAATTAGAAAAATATATACATAAAACAATTTTTCAGAAATA
Source organism: Lithobates septentrionalis (assembly GCA_037952835.1). NCBI lineage: Eukaryota > Metazoa > Chordata > Amphibia > Anura > Ranidae > Lithobates > Lithobates septentrionalis. Next base: position 437,716 of record JBBDGP010002832.1, read on the forward strand.
AAAAACTGATAATTGACATGTGTGTATGTATTCACCCCCTTTGTTATGAAGCCTATAAAAAGCTCTGGTGTAACCAATGACCTTTAGAAGTCACATAATTAGTGAAATGATGTCCACCTGTGTGCAATCTAAGGCCCCTTTCACACTGGGGCAGTGGGGGCGTCAGCGGTACAACAGCGCTATTTTTAGCGCTGCTGTACCGTCGTACTTGCAGCTGTATTTGGACGCTAGCGGTGCGGTTTTACCCCCCGCTGGCGGCCGAAAAAGGGTTAAAGTCCCTCGTACAGCGCGGCTATAGCCGCGGTATTGCCGCGGTATAGCCGCGCTGTCCCATTGATTTCAACGGGCAGGAGCGGGGAAGGAGCGGTGAATACACCGCTCCTTCCCCGCTCCAAAGAAGCGGTTTGCAGGACTTTTTTCACCGTCCTGTCAGCGGAGGCTGTTTAGGGGCGGTTTGCAGGCGGTATTTTTAGCGCAATACCGCCTGCAAACCGCCCCAGTGTGAAAGGGGTCTTAGTGTCACATGATCTGTCATTACATATACACACCTTGTTGTAAGGCCCCAGAGGCTGCAACACCTAAGCAAGAGGCACCACTAACCAAACACTGCCATGAAGACCAAGGAACTCTCCAAACAAGTAAGGGACAATGTTGTTGAGAAGTACAAGTCAGGGTTAGGTTATAAAAAAATATCCAAATCGTTGATGATCCCTAGGAGCACCATCAAATCTATCATAACCAAATGGAAAGAATATGACACAACAGCAAACCTGCCAAGAGACGGCCGCACACCAAAACTCACGGACCGGGCAAGGAGGACATTAATCAGAGAGGCAGCACAGAGACCTAAGGTAACCCTGGAGGAACTGCAGAGTTCCACAGCAGAGACTGGAGTATCTGTACATAGAACGACAATAAGCCGTACATTCCATAGAGTTGGGCTTTATGGCAGAGTGGCCAGAAGAAAGACATTACTTTCAGCAAAAAACAAAATGACACGTTTTGAGTTTGTGAAAAGGCATGTGGGAGACTCCCAAAATGTATGGAGGAAGGTGCTCTGGTCTGATGAGACTAAAATTTTACTTTTTGGCCATCAAAGAAAACACTTTGTCTGGCGCAAACACAACACATCACATCACCCAAAGAACACCATCCCCACTGTGAAACATGGTGGTGGCAGCATCATGCTGTGGGGATGTTTTTCAGCAGTCGGGACTGGGAAAATGTTTAGAGTTGAGGGTAAGAATAATGGTGCTAAATACAGCGATATTCCTGAGCAAAACCTGTACCACTCTGTGTGTGATTTGAGGCTAGGATGGAGGTTCACCTTCCAGCAGGACAATGACCCCAAACACACTGCTAAAGCAACACTTGAGTGGTTTAAGGGGAAACATGTAAATGTGTTGGAATGGCCTAGTCAAAGCCCAGACCTCAATCCAATAGAAAATCTGTGGTCAGACTTAAAGACTGCTGTTCACAAGTGCAAACCATCCAACTCACAAGGAGGAATGGGAAAAAATCCCAGTGGTAAGATGTGGCAAACTCATAGAGACTTATCCAAAGCGACTTGGAGCTGTGATAGCCACAAAAGGTGGCTCTACAAAGTATTGACTTTAGGGGGGTGAATAGTTATGCACATTGACTTTTACTGTTATTTTGTTCTATTTGTTGTTTGCTTCACAATTAAAAAAAAATATATATCTTCAAAGTTGTGGGCATGTTCTGTAAATTAAATGATGCAAATCCTCAAACAATCCATGATAATTCCCGGTTGTGAGGCAACAAAACACGAAAAATGCCAAGGGGGGGGGGGGGGGGGGGGGGTGAATACTTTTGCAAGGCACTATAATGAGGTTTATAACAAACAAAGATGGTGCAGGGCCATTTTTCCTTCCAGTGACACAACTCACACAGGCATTTGTTCATCCCAGTGACAACACTGACAAAAAATCTTGGATGGTTTTTCTGACGGGATTCCGCTCAAGCTTGCCTTGCATACACACGGTCACACAAAAGTTCTCTGAACTTTCGACCGCCAAGAATGCAGTGACGTACAACACTACGATGAGCCGAGAAAATGAAGTTCAATGCTTCCGAGCATGCGTGATTTTTTTGCGCGTCGGAATTGCATACAGACGAACGGAATTTCCGATAGGAACTTTTTCCGTCGGAAAAATAGAGAACCTGCTCTCAATCTTTTGCTGGGGGAAATTCCGACAGCAAAAGTCCGATGGAGCATACACACGGTCGCAATTTCCGAACAAAAGCTCACATCGGACTTTTGCTGGCGGAATTTCCGCTCGTGTGTACGGGGCATTCGACTTTATATCACATAGGGGTCACCTATGTTGTATAACATTTTTTTGTTTTCGTTAACACCATTGATGTCTGCCTTCCATTGAAGCTAATGGAGTGCAGATTGTGCTCCATTAGCTTCTTTCCTGGCTGCAAGGGCACCAGATTCATTGTAGCTAGGGCAGATCAGCATACAGCCGATCGCTGGTCTCCCTCCCCCTCCACCTGGCAGTAGACATGTGCACTGCCGAAAAATTAGTTTGTTTTCGTTATCATTTCATTCGTTTTTTGTTTTATTTGTACATTCGAAAATTCAAAAAAATTTGTAAATTCGAAAATTTGGAAATTCGAAAGATCAGAAATTAGGAAATTTGAGAATTTGGAAATTCGAAAATTACTAAATAAGAAAATTAGAAAAGTAGAAAATTCGGAACTTGAAAATTCGGAAATTTGGAAATTTGAAAATTCGGAAATTCAGAAAATTAGAATTGAAAATCTGAAAATTCAAAAATTCTAAACAATAACTATTAAAATTTAGGTATTGCAATTTCCTTTCAAATTCGGCTGTTAGTGAATGTAACGAATATGAATCTATCTGAAGTTACGAATTATCCGAAATAAAGAATTCCGCATCCAAACAAATGGAACGGAAAGAAATAATAATAAATAATAAAAATAATAATACGTTTTTATTATTATTCGTTACATTCCATTTGTTTAGATACTGCACCACTAACAGCCAAATTTGAAAGGAAATTCCAATACCTAGAATTTAATAGTTAGTAATAGTTAGTTATTATTTCAGATTTTCGAATTTTCAGGTTTTTGAATTATAATTTTTTTTTCGTTCTTACTTTCGGACTTTTGTTCTTTAGAATTTTTGGATTTTCATTCTTATTTTTGGATTTCCGAATTCTTCGGATTTTCGGATTTAGAATTTCCCAATTTTCAAATTCCAAATTTCCGAAATTTCGAATTTTCAAATTTCCGATATTATGAAAATTTCGGGAAAATTTGGATGTTTCCGAATTTGTCCAAATTCGTTAGAAAACAAATTTGGAAACTAAACGAATTGCAAGTGTCTACCCGGCAGTACCCATGGAGGGGTCATGGAAAACTATCCAGCAGCTGTACAGCCACTGGATCACTTTCATTCGAAGGTTCAACAGTCAGCTTGTGGAGTGTGCACACACTACCGACAGGTGTGTAAAATCCCCCTCACTGCCACCGCCGTAAGTCTTACAGCAGCGGCAGAGAAAGGGTCCAAGGAGGTCAATGCACACGGCCAGTTATTTCATACATATTACGGGGTTTATAGGAAGAATATTCCTGGGTGGGCGGCAGATCTGACCGGGGAGAAGGCAGCAAAGCTGAGATATTTATGTGCTTTTCTCTACAGTTCATTTAGGACCGATGTCGTCTCTTCAGCAGAATTCTTGAACAACAATCATAGCGATGCGGAAATACAGCGCAAATTTAATGAGATTGCCAAAGCTAATGGCAACTTCTTGGGGGATATCCGTCTTATTCCTACAAACACAACTCCAGGTAAGTGAAATCATAAAGGAATATTAATTCAAGTTTATCAGTAGTTGGAAATAGAAACTATTATATAAGATATGGGGGCATTAGAAGGCATCCAGATCCAGTCACCTTAGGCCCACCTTAATCCTATGCAGTGCAGTTTAGCTCAGTAAAAGGCGCTTCTACGCATTTCACCGCAGTACACAGTAACGCACAAAGGCAAAATTTAGAAACTAGTTTATTGTGATATAAAGCCCTCTTTTTTTTTTAATCACTTTCAGCAGCTGATTTTTATCACTTACCGAGTATGCAGCTTCTTTATCTTAAAGTGGCTGTAAACCTCAGATGCAAAATATGAACAAAGCATATCGCTCTGTACAGGGCTTTTTTTTCTCGGAGAATAGGTGCAGGAACTCCCCCCGTCTGAGTCACCCCTTGTCTCTGCCCCCTACCCACCTCTGACCACGTCCCTTGATTCCACCCCCTACCCACCTCTGACCACGTCACTTGTCTCCACCCCTACCCACCTCTGACCACGTCCCTTGTCTGCACCCCCTACCCACCCCTGACCACCGTCCCTTGTCTCCACCCCCTACCCACCTCTGACCACGTCCCTTGTCTCCACCCGTACCCACCTCTGACCACCGTCCCTTGATTCCACCCCCTACCCACCTCTGACCACGTCCCTTGTCTCCACCCCCTACTCACCTCTGACCACCGTCCCTTGTCTCCACCCCCTACCCACCTCTGACCACCGTCCCTTGTCTCCACCCCCTACCCACCTCTGACCATGTCCCTTGTCTCCACCCCCTACCCACCTCTGACCACGTCCCTTGTCTCCACCCCCTACCCACCTCTGACCATCGTCCCTTGATTCCACCCCCTACCCACCTCTGACCACGTCCCTTGTCTCCACCCCCTACCCACCTCTGACCACCGTCCCTTGTCTCCACCCCCTACCCACCTCTGAACACGTCCCTTGTCTCCACCCCCTACCCACCTCTGACCACCGTCCCTTGTCTCCACCCCCTACCCACCTCTGACCACCGTCCCTTGTCTCCACCTCCTACCCACCTCTGACCACCGTCCCTTGTCTCCACCCCCTACCCACCTCTGACCACCGTCCCATGATTCCACCCCCTACCCACCTCTGACCACCGTCCCTTGTCTCTACCCCCTACCCACCTCTGACCACCGTCCCTTGTCTCCACCTCCTACCCACCTCTGACCACCGTCCGTTGTCTCCACCCCCTACCCACCTCTGACCACCGTCCCATGATTCCACCCCCTACCCACCTCTGACCACCGTCCCTTGTCTCTACCCCCTACCCACCTCTGACCACCGTCCCTTGTCTCCACCCCCTACCCACCTCTGACCACCGTCCCATGATTCCACCCCCTACCCACCTCTGACCACGTCCCTTGTCTCCACCCCCTACCCACCTCTGACCAAGAATACAGAATACAGAACCAACTATCATTTTGTGGTGCTAAATCATTTGTATGACACATGGTAATGATAAAAAGAAAAGCAGTAAAATAGATCCCCTGCAGCCAGCAACAATAGAATCCCAGCAATAGATCCCCACACAACAATAGACTCCCCCAGCAACAATGGACTCCACCCCAACAACAATAGATTCCCTGCAGCAACAGTAAACCACCCACAACTAAATATCACAGCCAGTAACAAAATATCCACCTAAGCAACATTAGACACCCCCCAGCAGCAACAACAGATCCTCCAGCAGCCAGTAAAAATAGACCTCTCCCTCAACATTAGATTCCTTCCAGCAACATAAGCCCCTCCCCCCAGCAACAATAGATTCCCCATCAGCAACAATAGACCTTCACACAAAATCAGATCCCCACCAGTGACAATAGATCCTCCAGCAGCCAACATCAATAGACCCTCCAGCACACCCCATGCTATTGCATACAATCAGTGCTGGAGGTGCCGAAACTGCGTTCCCCCACATACCCGCTGAAAAAAAGCCCTGCCTCTATAGTGTGTACTTGTCTCAGTCCAGAGCACACTAAGTGTCATTTCTGTCTGCTGCCTCTGCTAACAGCATGAATCACTTCTGACCATTTTTCCTGACACCAAGAGAAAAATGGTGACGGGGAGGGAGCTCCAGCACACAGCCTGTGACTGACAGCCCCATCTCTGTGTGCTGTGTGAAGGTGGGGGTGTCTCTTCCCCCCAATCTCAGACAAGCTGTATAAATTCTGGACTTTAGAGGCTGTAGAGAAGAGAAGACTGCAGATAAACAAGTACAACTTACACCATATTGCCAAAAGTATTGGGGCGCCTGCCTTTACACGCACATGAACTTTAATGGCATCCCAGTCTTAGTCCGTAGGGTTCAATATTGAGTTGGCCCCACCCTTTGCAGCTACAGGCGGTCCCCGGGTTACAAACAAGATGGGGTCTGTAGGTTTGTTCTTAAGTTGAATCTGTTTGTAAGTCGGAATAGGTACATTTTTTAAGTGTAGCTGCAGCCAAAAAAAGCAATTTTTAGGAGTGTGTCTATGGGAATGTTTGACCATTCTTCCAGAAGCACATTTATGAGGTCAGGCACTCATGTTGGACGAGAAGGCTTGGCTCACAGTCTCCACTCTAATTCATTGCAAAGGTGTTCTATCAGTTTGAGGTCAGGACTCTGTGCAGGCCAGTTAAGTTCCTCCACCCCAAACTCGCTTATCCATGTCTTTATGGACTTTGTTTTGTGCACTGGTGATCAGTCATGTTGGAACAGGAAGGGGCCGTCCCCAAACTGTTCCCACAAAGTTGGGAGAATGAAATTGTCCAAAATGTCTTGTTATGCTGACGTCTTAAGAGTTCCCTTCATTGGAACTAAGGGGCCAAACCCAACCCCTGAAAAACAACCCCAAACCATAATCCCCCCTCCACCCCACACCATAATCCCCCCTCCACCACATGACTATTGCTGTCACAAGTGATGTTTACATTCCTTGTGACAGCAATAAAAATGATAAAAAGTGACAGTGTAAAAATAACAATTTTTTAAAAAAATAAAAAAATTCAGGGTCCTGCTGGGGCATAATTATCATTTCTAGATGTTCCCTAAAGGATAGTTATATTGATCCATACCTGACGGATCACTGTGAAAGCCGCATATCACTTTAGTAGTCACCGCTACTGCAGAGATAGCAGCATTCTTCCAGGCCCGGTGCCCATAACAACAACCACGAAGGGGTCACCTGCATGGCACTGCCACCATTTTTTTTTTTTTTCATTTCGACATCACTACTACTAATGATGCTTTTACAAACTGAAGAAAACCAAGGCGGAAATTAGCCCAGAGGACAGGACAGGAAGAAACTTTTATGTCATATTTTTTAAACATGTGCAATTCGTTTCGTTCGACAAATTTGTTAATTCGAAAATATCCAAATTAATGAAAATTCTAACATTCGAAAATCGGAAATAATAACTAACTAATAATAACTTAACTCTTACTAACTATTAAATGATAGGGATTGGAATTTCCTTTCAAATTTGGCTGTTAGTGAAAGTAACGAATACAAATGTATCTGCCGTTACAAATTATCCGAAATAAGGAATGCCGCATCTAAACGAATGGAATGTAATGAATTAATAATAATGAATAACAATAATAACTAGAAAAGGTACAATTTCTGGGGAAATTGTGAAAAGTGTTCTTGCCTCTTCAACTGGAGTGGGCGGAGTAACTGGGTGGAGTGGCTTGAGTAAGGGCCGGTTCACACTGGGGCGACTTGGGATCCGACTTGTACGCCCTCAAGTCGCCCCAAGTCGCCCCAAGTCGCTTTGCATTTAGGTTAACATGGTAGGCAATGGGAGCGTCTTAATTGACACTACTGAAGTCGCTCCGACTTCAGAAAAGACTCCTGTACTACTTCTATCCGACTTGTAGGCGACTTGTACCCATTCAACTCAATGTAAGTCGCCTGCAAGTCGGATCTCTGTGTAAAGTCAAGCGACTTTGCAGAGAAAACCCCTCCCTCCCCCCCTCCCTCCCAGAGAGGTGATTGGCCACAGGCGAAGTCGCCTGTCATGGAGGCGACTTCAAGTCGCCTTGTAATTTGCCGAAGTCGCGCTGAAGTCGCGCTAAAGTCGCGCTGAAGCCGCGTTGAAGTCGCGGTACAAAGTCGCGCTAAAGTCGTGTTGCCCATGTGTGAACCGACCCTAACTGTTGTGTGGTTGGAGTGGCTGGAGCTCCTGTGAAAAGTGTTAAAAAGCTTAATATTTTAAAAAGTATAAATAGTAGTAAAAAAGTTGACGAAATCCCATCATTAGCTGAAAGAGCTGAACATTTTTTTCAAAAACTATTTTTTTTATTCAAAAATTATGAATTTTTTTTTCAAAAATGAATTTTTTTTTTTCAAAAATGATTTTTTTTTTTTCAAAAATGATTTTTTTTTTTCAAAAATGATTTTTTTTTTCAAAAATGATTTTTTTTTCAAAAATGATTTTTTTTTTTCAAAAATTATTTTTTTTTTTTTCAAAAATGAATTTTTTTTCAAAAATAATTTTTTTTTATTTTTAAAAATGATTTTTTTTTTTTTTCAAAAATGAATTTTTTTTTTTTTTCAAAAATGAATTTTTTTTTTTTTTCAAAAATGAATTTTTTTTTTTTTTAGGAGGGAAGTTTAAGGGAAAAAAACTTACATTTAAATGCCCATCAGTGCAGCCTCATCAGTGTCATTGAAGCCTTCTCAGTGCAGCCTTGCCCCAGTGCAGCCTTGCAGCCATGTCACAGCCATGGCGCCACGGAGGGTCTCGGCGGAGCCGAGATACACATAGCTGTGTGTACTCGGCTCTTCTCGGATCCGCTCACAGTCATGCCCAGTCCCGCCCTATGATGGACATAACACAGGTCCAATGGGCGCGACTGTGAGCGGATCCAAGAAGAGCCGAGTACACTCGGCTATGTGTATCTCGGCTCCACCCAGTCCCTGCGATCTCGGCGGCGCTTGCTCTGTTTAAATTTAAATTTAAATCTGTACACTCGGATGTGTATGTCGGCGCGATCGCAAATAATCAGCGGGGATCGGCGTATAACACGCACCCACGATTTCCCCCTGATTTTAAGGGGAAAAAAGTGCGTGTTATACGCCGATAAATACGGTATTTATTATTAATTTGTTCCATTCTATTTGTTTAGATGCGGCATTCGTTATTTCGGATAATTCGTAACTTCTGAATTTTATAATTTACGAATTGCGATTATAACAAATGACTGAAAAACAGAAAAAAAAAACAAAGAAATGAAATGAAAACAAACTAATTTTTCGGCAGCGCACGTGTCTAATATTTTTTTTTCTTTTACAGATGCCGCTGGTGTGGACGGCACAATCCCGGGCTACGCCATCGCCATTCTGGTCATCATAAGTGTAGTAGTGGTTACTATTGTTCTTCTCGCCTATTTTGTAAGTATCTATTGAGTATATGAAGGTGAAATTTTAGAAAACTAAATACGCTGATAAAATGTGCAGGCATGTTATTGTTTTTGCAGTACTGGAATATTAGAGGGGTTTATCTGTGTGAGTGGTACATCCATGTGTTATAGTGGAGCTGAATCACTCTACAAACTATATCACTAATAATAAATGTCCGAGGTGGATAAAGATGAACCTTCAGACTAGTTCAGCTTTTAGGACTTCATAAAGTAACAATAAACTCTCCTATCACTTACAGCACATTTAGGGCTCGTGCACATGGACTTATATGCAGGTGTATGGACACACAGCATAAAATATACCCGTATTTGTAGGAGAGCCCCAGCTGCTGTGTAATGCTGCCCATAGGAATTCATTACAAAATATGCTCTATGCGGGTATATGCATGTCTAATGTCTAGACATTAGACATGGGCCGAACACCCCCTCGTTCGGTTCGCAGCAGAACCCCCGAACAGGGGAAATGTTCTGACCCGAACAGTGAACCCCATTGGAGTCTGCGGGAGCTGAATGGGAAAAGTCAAAAGTGCCCATTTTGAAGGCTTATGTGCAAGTAATTGGCCATAAAAGGGGTATGGGGGTCTGGGTAGTGCCCTGGGGGGAGATGTATCAATATATTTTTTAAATTGTGATTTTAAATATGCTTAAAGCAGAGTTCCACCCAAAAGTGGAAATTCTGCTTATCTGATGATCCCCCCCCCCCCCGTCCACATTTGGCACCTTTCGGGGGGAGCGGTACCTTTTTTTACAGGTACCCTGTACCCACTTCTGGGATACCAGTTTTGTTTTTCTTAATTTTGGCAAGAGGTTCCCCTTAAAATCCATACCAGACCCATATCTGGTTGGGCAAAGCTCAGTGCATCGCAGGGTGTTCGTCGGGGCGAACACCGCTCAAATTTGGGTGTTCCGCGAAAGGCCGAACAGGCAAATGTTGGGTCCAAACCCATCCCTACTAGACATGTACAATTTGTTATGTTAAGCGTTAAAATTCGGACAAAATTTCCGTTATTCAGACAATTGGATGTATCCGAATATTCGAATCATTATAGTAACAAATTTCAACAAATTTGAAATAAATAATAAGGAAACAAATTATCCAAATTCCAATTTGAAAATTTTTTCGAATTTGAAAATGAATTTCAATTGAAAATGGAAACATATTGCAATAAATACAGTAAGGTATAAAAGTGAAATAAGGTGATGATTCCTACTTAGGCTGCTTAAGGCCCCTTTCACACTGGGGCGGTTTGCAGGCGCTATTGCGCTAATAATAGCGCCTGCAAACCGACCCGAAAGTGCCGCTGCTTTCACACTGGAGCGGTGCGCTAGCAGGACGGGGAAAAAAGTCCTGCTAGCAGCATCTTCGGAGCGGTGAAGGAGCGGAGTGTATACCACTACTTCACCGCTCCTGCCCATTGAAATCAATGGGAGAGCGCAGCTATACCGCCGGCAAAGCGCTTCTGCAGAGACGCTTTCCGGTGGTTTTTAACCCTTTCTCGGCCGCTAGCGTGGGGTAAAACCGCCCCGTTAGCGGTCGAATACCGACGGTAAAGCGCCGCTTACAATAGCGGCGCTTTACCGCCGACGCCGCCCCAGTGTGAAAGGGGCCTAATAGAACAGAATAGAAAAGAATAGAATAGAGAAATGAAGCAATAGAATAGAATAGAATACAAGGCAGTTGATTTACTAACACTGGTGCAGCTCTGCATAGAAACCAATCAGCTTCTAGGTTTTTTTGTCAAAGATCAATTGCACAAGCTGAAATTAGAAGCTGATTGGCTACCATACACAGCTGCACCAGATTTTACACTCTCCAGTTCTTAGTAATTCAACCCCAATGGGAAATTAAGGAATAGAGAATAAAAGAACAGAATAGAATAGAAAACAATGAAGAATTCAAAATTCAAATTAGACATTTTTTTTCGAATTTGAAAATGAATTTCAATTCGAAATGGAAACACATTGCAATAAATACAGTAAGGTATAAAAGTAAAATAAGATGATGATTCCTACTTAGGCTGCTTAATATAACAGAATAGAAAGGAACAGAATAAAATAGGATAGGAATAGAATAGAGAAATGAAGCAATAGAATAGAATAGAATAAAAGGCAGTTGATTTACTAAAACTGGAGGGTGCAAAATCTGGTGCAGCTCTGCATAGAAACCAATCAGCTTCCAGATTTTTTTGTCAAAGATTAATTGCACAAGCTGAAGTTAGAAGCTGATTGACTACCATACACAGCTGCTGTAGATTTTACTCTCTCCAGTTTTAGTAATTCAACCCCAATGGGAAATAATAGAATAGAAAATAAAAGAATAGAAAATAAAGAAATAGAATAGAAAAAAAAAATAGAAAAGAAATAGAATATACGGTAGGAATATCAAAATGTAGAATTTCAAATTGATTTGATATTAATGAATATGTATTTGAATTTCGAATCGAGTTGAAAATAACAAATGTACAGAAAGAATCTGAATATACAATATGAATTCCGAAAATGAATCTTTCTAACATAACGAACGAATCCAAAACAAAACAAATGTTTCCATTGTGCACATCTCTGATGTAAAGACTTGCATTTATAGGCGCACACACATATGGGTGTACTTTCCTGGATCCGAAATTTGCATGTTCAGGAAAATACACCTAGAGACGCAGATACCGGCAATTACAAGAGAGCGGAGGAAATGTCTGAGCTACAGAGCAATACCTTATTGTCACTTTATGAAATGTTCTGTATTGACAGCACCGGGGTTACTTACTCAGCAGATCATCTGTGCCTGATATTATAATACTTTAGGGGGTCCGTTAACACTGCAGTGTGTGTGCGTTGAGCGCAGTTAAATTCACATGCATTGCTGCGCATTGGCATGCTGTATTGCATTTTAACATGCACCTTTCTCCCCCAACATGCAAACACTTCTTCCCCGATTATCTCTGTTTCATAAACAGTTTATGGACTGTAATCAGCGGCGATCCTGGGAATCACCGCTGATCACTGCTTCAACAACGGACACCTTTGTGTGAACAAAATGATAGAGACCAAAACAGGGGTAGTACTGAGTATTACCGAAAAAGGCAGACTTTATAGGCTATGAAAACAATGGAGAGGGAAAATAATACAATTAAATAAGTTTATTGAAGTTTATATAACAAAGAAAAATCAAAATGAGATAAAAAGCATTGCATAAATGCATCTGTGTTTAGGTGCAGTGAGCCCTTGTATGTCTACGCATTTCGCCGTTAGGCTTCTTCAGGACACGGCCAAGGTTCAAACACTGAACAGATAAGAGAAATATTTCTCCATCTTAATTTGGGTTATAATCTAAAATGTACCCAGAGTCAGATGGGCGATGAGTTTTTTGGAAGTACGAGTCAAAAGCGGTTTATCTTGCTAAGTCTGTGTACAGGGGCAGAGAAAAGCTTTTATTCCTGATCAGGAAGAGGCCAAACAAGGGTAGAGTGACGTCCGCAATACAGAAGACATATGTGCTTAACTAGGCTTCAGCAGTGATAGTAGCCAAATAAAGCTAAACAACCGGTAGCTGTATGTCAGCAATTCATATGGAAAGCATGCCCCTGGGAGACAAACAAATCCTGCATAGAAATTTACTTTGGGTACAGTGTTGTATGACCGCGCAATTGTCGTTCAAAATGCGACAGTGCTGAAAGCTGAAAATTGGCCCTGGGCAGGAAGGGGGTAAAAGTGTCTGGTATTGAAGGGGTTAAAGGCATTTGGAAAATGTTTATTTTTATATTTGATGAATGATGGGTGTCTTTCCCCTCTAGGTGGCATACACCAGATCCTTTTCATTCTCTTTTAACACCGGATTCTGAAATCGGCCATTGAGGTGAGTACGAACTTCTGATAAATAAAGTTTACAACGGCTCTGTCTGTCATTGGCGTCAAGTGTAGCAATTGAAGAAAAGATGAGTAATGTGAAGGAAGATCAGAAACTTAGTTTGCTCACATTTGTAGAGAATTTGTGATATTGTTGTCACTTGCACACAATGACCCCTCTTTGTCATTAATTCCTGCAACTGCTTCAGAGTTGCTGTAGGCCTCTTGGTGGCCTCTGACCAGTGTCCTCCTGGCTCTTTCATCCAGTTGGAGCGACGTCCTGATCCAGGGAGGGTCTGTGTTGTACCAAATACCTTCCACTTCTTAATAATAGACTTCACTCTGCTTCTAGGCATCGATTATGGAAAATTGTTAGTATAATTACCGTAATTTTTACTTTCCTGGGAGCTCATCATGTCAGCCTAGGGTTTGTAGACTGACATGATTAGCAGCTGGAAAAAGCCTTTGTAGCCATCTCCTGACTTGTGCCTGTCCAAAACTTTATCCCCGAGATCCCGGTGACAGTGCCTTTGCACCCATAGTTGATTGTTTGCTTCAGTTGCATTACCAGGGACCTAAATGCTCCAGGAAAGCTCTTTTCATGCTGAGCTAATCAAAGCAACCACAGCTGAACACAGTTGAAAGTCAAATGGCTTTGTTTGCCATTGTGAAGGTGATTAGCTACACCTGACTGAGTTTACAAGTCATTTTAAGCGAGGGGGGGTGATCCTTTTTCCAACTCAGTGATAATGTTTTGAATTTTTTTCTGACATGTTGGTGGTATATCTTTCACTTGGACGTCATAAGTTGCAGTAAATACGGCTGGATAAAACAAAAACGTTGTCTGTTTTAATTTCAGGCTGCAAAGCAACAAAATGGGATTTTTTTAAAGGGGGAGGGGGGATATTTTTTATATACCCACTGTATATTTCCATAAAGATTTAAAGTCCAACTTTGAGAAACGTGAAAATGATCCCTTGCAGTGGAGCTGGGCCTTTGTAGTGCAGATGCAGCCCCACCACTCCCGGTACAAGGTCATCTAACATCCAGGGTAAAGATGCCAAATTGCGCCCCCCTCCCCTGCAGTGAGCAAGCATCAAGTGTAATCAATGGGGTGCAGGGTGTCATTCGTCTTGTCAAGGACCACGCGGGTGACTACAACAGGATCAGAGAACGGACTCACCGAGACAGCAGCTTCATCCAAAAACATGGTGCCCGCCTCCTCCGCCTCCCCAGCTGTCCACATGTCCGCCTCCTCCGCTGTCCTCATCCCCACCTCCTCTGCCTCCCCAGCTGTCCTCGTGTCCGCCTTCTCCGATATCCTCATCCCCACCTCCTCTGCCTCCTCAGCTGTCCTCGTGCCCACCTCCTCTGCCCCCTCAGCTGTCCTCGTGCCCACCTCCTCTGCCTCCTCAGCTGTCCTCGTACCCACCTCCTCTGCCTCCCCAGCTGTCCTCGTACCCACCTCCTCTGCCTCCCCAGCTGTCCTCGTGTCCACCTACTCCGGTATCCTCATCCCCACCTTCTCTGCCTCCCCAGCTGTCCTTGTGTCCGCCTTCTCCGATATCCTTGTGCCCGCCTCTCCTGCTTCCCCAGCTGTCCTCATCCCCACCTCCCCTGCCTCCCCAGCTGTCCTCGTGCCCGCCTCCTCAGCTGTGCTCGTGGCCACTTCCTCTGCCTCCCCAGCTGTCCTCGTGTCCGCCTCAGTTGTCCTCGTGCCAACTTCCTCTGCCTCCCCAGCTGTCCTCATGTCCGCCTCCTCAGATGTCCTTGTGCCCTCCTCCTCTGCCTCCTCAGATCTCCTTGTGCCCACCTCCCCTGCCTCCATAGCTGTCCTCGTGCCCACCTCCTCCGCCTCCTCAGCTGTCCTTGTGCCCACCTCCTCCGCCTCCTCAGCTGTCCTCGTGGCCACCTCCTCTGCCTCCTCAGATGTCCTCGTACCCACCTCCTCTGCCTCCCCAGCTGTCCTCGTGTCCGCCTTCTCCAATATCCTCATCCCCACCTCCTCTGCCTTCTCAGCTGTCCTCATGCCCACCTCCTCTGCCTCCCCAGCTGTCCTCGTGTCCGCCTTCTCCGATATCCTCATGCCCGCCTCTCCTGCCTTCCCAGCTGTCCTCATCCCCACCTTCTCCACCTCCCCAGCTGTCCTCATCCCCACCTCCTCTGCCTCCCCAGCTGTCCTTGTGTCTGCCTTCTCCGATCTTCTCGTGCCCGCCTCTTCTGCCTCCCCAGTTGTCCTCATCCCCACCTCCTCTGCCTCCCCAGCTGTCCTCGTGACCACCTCCTCAGCTGTCCTCGTGCCCACCTCCTCCGCCTCCTCAGCTGTCCTTGTGCCCACCTCCTCTGCCTCCCCAGCTGTCCTCGTGTCCGCCTTCTCCAATATCCTCATCCCCACCTCCTCTGCCTCCTCAGCTGTCCTCATGCCCACCACCTCTGCCTCCCCAGCTGTCCTCGTGTCTGCCTTCTCCGATATCCTTGTGCCCGCCTCTCCTGCCTCCCCAGCTGTCCTCATCCCTACCTCCTCTGCCTCCCCAGCTGTCCGCATCCCCACCACCTCTGCCTCCCCAGCTGTCCTCGTGTCCGCCTCCTCAGCTGTCCTTGTGTCCGCCTCCTCAGCTGTCCTTGTGTCCGCCTCCTCAGCTGTCCTCGTGCCCTCCTCCGCCTCCTCAGCTGTCCTTGTGCCCACCTCCTCTGCCTCCCTAGCTGTCCACATGTCCACCTCCTCCGCTGTCCTCCTGCCCGCCTCCTCCGCCTTCCCAGCTGTCCTCATGTCCGCCTCAGCTGTCCTCGTGTCCACCTCAGCTGTCCTCGTGCCCTCCTCCTCCACCTCCTCAGCTGACCTCGCGCCCACCTCCTCCTCAGCTGTCTCCGTGCTCACCTCCTCCGCCTCCTCCGCTGTGCTCGTGCCCGCCTTCTCCGATATCCTTGTGCCCGCCTCTCCTGCTTCCCCAGCTGTCCTCATCCCCACCTCCTCTGCCTCCCCAGCTGTCCTCGTGCCCGCCTCCTCAGCTGTGCTCGTGCTCACTTCCTCTGCCTCCCCAGCTGTCCTCGTGTCCGCCTCAGTTGTCCTCCTGCCAACTTCCTCTGCTTCCCCAGCTGTCCTCACGTCCGCCTCCTCAGATGTCCTTGTGCCCTCCTCCTCCGCCTCCTCAGCTCTCCTTGTGCCCTCCTCCTCCGCCTCCTCAGCTCTCCTTGTGCCCACCTCCTCTGCCTCCCTAGCTGTCCTCGTGCCCACCTCTTCCGCCTCCTCAGCTGTCCTCGTGGCCACCTCCTCTGCCTCCTCAGATGTCCTCGTACCCACCTTCTCTGCCTCCCCAGGTGTCCTCGTGTCCGCCTTCTCCATTATCCTCATCCCCACCTCCTCTGCCTCCTCATCTGTCCTCATGCCCACCTCCTCTGCCTCCCCAGCTGTCCTTGTGTCCGCCTTCTCCGATATCCTTGTGCCCGCCTCTCCTGCTTCCCCAGCTGTCCTCATCCCCACCTCCTCTGCCTCCCCAGCTGTCCGCGTGCCCGCCTCCTCAGCTGTGCTCGTGCTCACTTCCTCTGCCTCCCCAGCTGTCCTCGTGTCCGCCTCAGTTGTCCGCCTGCCAACTTCCTCTGCTTCCCCAGCTGTCCTCAGATGTCCTTGTGCCCTCCTCCGCCTCCTCAGCTCTCCTTGTGCCCTCCTCCTCCGCCTCCTCAGCTCTCCTTGTGCCCACCTCCTCTGCCTCCCTAGCTGTCCTCGTGCCCACCTCTTCCACCTCCTCAGCTGTCCTCGTGGCCACCTCCTCTGCCTCCTCAGATGTCCTCGTACCCACCTCCTCTGCCTCCCCAGGTGTCCTTGTGTCCGCCTTCTCCATTATCCTCATCCCCACCTCCTCTGCCTCCTCATCTGTCCTCATGCCCACCTCCTCTGCCTCCCCAGCTGTCCTTGTGTCCGCCTTCTCCGATATCCTCGTGCCCACCTCTCCTGCCTCCCCAGCTGTCCTCATCCCCACCTCCTCCACCTCCCCAGCTGTCCTCATTCCCACCTCCTCTGCCTCCCCAGCTGTCCTCGTGTCTGCCTTCTCCGATATCCTCGTGCCCGCCTCTTCTGCCTCCCCAGTTGTCCTCATCCCTACCTCCTCTGCCTCCCCAGCTGTCCTCGTGCCCACCTCCTCAGCTGTCCTCGTGCCCACCTCCTCTGCCTTCTCAGCTGTCCTTGTGCCCACCTCCTCTGCCTCCCCAGCTGTCCTCGTGTCCGCCTTCTTCAATATCCTCATCCCCACCTCCTCTGCCTCCTCAGCTGTCCTCATGCCCACCACCTCTGCCTCCCCAGCTGTCCTCGTGTCTGCCTTCCCCGATATCCTTGTGCCCGCCTCTCCTGCCTCCCCAGCTGTTCTCATCCCCACCGCCTCTGCCTCCCCAGCTGTCCTCGTGTCCACCTCCTCAGCTGTCCTTGTGTCCGCCTCCTCAGCTGTCCTCGTGCCCTCCTCCTCTGCCTCCTCAGCTGTCCTTGTGCCCACCTCCTCTGCCTCCCTAGATGTCCACATGTCCACCTCCTCCGCTGTCCTCCTGCCTGCCTCCTCCGCCTTCCCAGCTGTCCTTATGTCCGCCTCAGCTGTCCTCCTGTCCACCTCAGCTGTCCTCATGCCCTCCTCCTCCACCTCCTCAGCTGTCCCCGTGCTCACCTCCTCCGCCTCCTCCGCTGTGCTCGTGCCCGCCTCCTCCGCCTTCCTAGCTGTCCTTGTGTCTGCCTCCTCAGCTGTCCTTGTGCCCGCCTCCTCCGTCTCCTCAGCTGTCCCCGTGCCCACCTCCTCCGCCTTCCTCCACTGTCTTCGTGCCCGCCTCCCTCGCTTCCCCAGGTGTCCTTGTGTCTGCCTCCTCAACTGTCCTTGTGCCCACCTCCTCCGTCTCCTCAGCAGTCCTTGTGTCCTCCACCTCCTCAGCTGACCTTGTGCCCACCTCCTTTGCCTCCTCAACTGTCCTCGTGCCCACCTCCTCCACCTCCCCAGCTGTCCTCGTGTCTGCCTCCTCAGCTGTCCTCGTGCCCACCTTCTCTGTCTCCTCAGCTGTCCTCATGCCCTCCTCCTCCACCTCCTCAGCTGACCTCGTACCCACCTCCTCCGCCTCCTCAGCTGTCCCCGTGCCCACCTCCTCCACCTCCCCTGCTGTGCTTGTGCCCGCCTCCTCCACCTCCCCAGCTGTCCTTGTGTCCACCTCCTCTGCTGTCCTCATGCCCACCTCCCCAGCTGTCCTCGTGTCCGCCTCCTCAGCTGTCCTCATGCTCATCTCCTCAGCTGTCCTCATGCCTGCCTCCTCCACCTCCCCAGCTGTCCTCATGCTTGTCTCCTCAGCTGTCCTCGTGCCCACCTCCTCTGCCCCCTCCGCTATCCTCGTGCCCTCCTCCTCCACCTCCTCAGTTGTCCCCATGCCCACCTCCTCCGCCTCCTTCGCTGTCCTTGTGCCCGCCTCCTCTGCCTCCCCAGCTGTCCTCACGTCTGCCTCCACAGCTGTCCTCGTGCCCTCCTCCTCCACTGTCCTCGGCCACCTCCTCTCTGTCCTCATGTCCACCTCTATGCTATCCTCGGCCAGCCTCCTCCGCTGTCCTCAGCCCACCTCCTCGCTGTCCTCGTGTCCGCCTCTACGCTATCCTTGGCCTGCCTTCTCCGCTGTTCCCCTGCCCTCCTCACAGGCTGAGCTGCTGCTGACCTCCTCTGCAGCAGCCGTGACGGATGTCCTCCACGGCTGCTGCTTTCTCTGGAGAGCCAGTCAGCGCCCCAGCCCTTTGTAGGGACCCTCATGTTCTCCAGCCAGGCTAATGGGGAAGTCAGCGACCGCGACTGTGCCCCCTGGGCAGCAGTGCGCCCTAGGCGGCTGCCTAGTTTTCCTAGGGGGAGCACCGGTTCTGCTCACCACATGAGGTTCCAAGGTAAGGGGGAACAGGAGAGGTTTGGGAGATCATGGATAACGGTACAAGGAGACAGAAAAACACAGTAAGAAAAAATTAGATTACAGGGCCATTAAGTAGTGGATATGCATGGATTATTTTTGGAAAATAAGGATATTGTTTAGTTTCACTTTATCAAGCTTTTAAACTCTTGCCGTTCAGGAGAGTCCCACTGCAAGTTTTTTTTTTTGGTCCTGGGGTGGGGCTTTAGCATGAGTTGTGAGTATGATAAAAAAAAAATATATATAGTCTTCTTACCTCTATCTGATTCTTTTACAGATTATCTGCAAGGTTTACATGTGAACTTTTGTAACTAAATGTTATGAGGGACACTTACTGGACGTCACTGTGAAGATCCCATAATGGAGAACTTTCTCATATACTGCAGCCTGGGCCAACTATTCCAGTTGTGATTTCTGGATACCCCAGGAAAATACAAGAGATGGACGGATCCATAAAAGAGATACACACCCAGTACATAGCAATACCGTATAACTATATAACCAGGGTCAGAGTTGCTGTAAGCGGTCTCTTTATAAAACATTTATTGGATGAATGCCAAACACATTCCTGCAGGCTGTAAGAATTCTGGCTATAATTTCTGTAATAGAATGAGCCCTAGAATCGTTAGCGTCATCTTGTGGCCAAAATGCAGTATTATCTCTCTTTGAGGTATTTCAGAAAACCGTACCACATTTTAGCAACTTAGATGGAGCTGACATCACTCGGTGTTAATTTTGACATCAAATTTCGATTTGGTTTTAGTTATCATCTTTTGACTAAAATGCCATTCTAGTTTTAGCCGTATTTTAGTCATCTGAGTTGTTTTAGCCTTAGTCGTATTTTAGTCGACTAAAATCATCAGTACATTTTAGTCTACTAAAATCGAATGGGTTTAGTTAAAATTGAATGCATTATTTGTTTAGAACTGCCAAACATTATATACTATACTATACTATACTATACTCTATATATGTAAAAATGTAATAACATGTTATTATTTATGGTATTAAAGTTTGAACATGCACTATAGACAACAGTGATATAAATTCAATTTAGTTTTAGTCATAGTCTTTTGACTAAAATGTCATTTTAGTTTTAGTCGAATTTTAGTCATCTGAATTGTTTTAGTTTTAGTAGTATTTTAGTCTACTAGAATAGTATTAATTTAGTTGACTAAAATATTTTAGTCGACTAAATTAACACTGGCTGACATCCATTCTATGAATGTTTTAAAATATGCTCCTAAGTAAAGGAAAAGGCAATGCCAGCTACTCTTAAAGACCACGTTGAATAAACCAATGCTAGATATTACAGGATTGCACTATATTGTTACATAAAGGCAATGTTTACTTCAGGGAATACTATTTATATAACAATTTTTTTTTTATATATAATTACTACAAGACTATCAGAATTTTATTTTGCACTATTCAGAAAGGATCTGTTGTATTGATATGTGACTTATCAGATATTTATTATAACATTACAATAAAATATTATTTATTGATGTTGATTGTACAAACTCCACTTTTTTGTCAGCAATCTTCTATTCATTGGCCATAATAATCAGGCAAATACCATACAGATAGTTCATTGGAACTACAATCTAATTTTTACAGTCCATGTTTATGTTGAATGGTACAAAAATAAAAAATGATTACATAAAAAAATGTAAAAATCTTCATAAAACATGGCTACACTAATGTATAAGAGAATAACAATCAAGTAGATACCAAACATGCCTGTACTATAATGTCCAGCAGATGAGCTGATCACATTAGACCTCCTAAACAAATTCAATTTATATCACGTTTAGTTTTTATCAAATTGTGATTTTATTCCATTCAGTTATATGTTGGTTATTGGATTGTAAAGCCTTGTCATCTGAAAATATAGATATAGCCTAATAATTGGCCTTAGGGAGTGTCGGCTGAGGTATAACGTATTGCTTATGCCCAGAGGAGCCACTGATGTATGGGTTCCCTGATTCTGGATGGCAAAGACCCCTTTCGGCAATGCCACACCCTTTGACACACCAAGGCTGAAGAAGGAAAATGTATTCAGGCTACACACCCATGCCCAGAGGAGCCACTAATGCGGCACCACACCGATTTCCAAAAGTAGTTACTGTACTACTTTTGGCAATTTAAGGATGTGATTTCCATTGACATCTGTGCAGAAACCCACACAGATGTCTCTGAATTCATCATCGAAATCAGGACTGACATGCAGGAATGAAATCTTGAGAGTTCAGCTGAACTCGCACGATTTCATTCCCGCACTCGGGATTTTGCACGCGCAATTTTGCCACGATTTTGCTGCGATTTCAGGGAATGCCTGGGTAAACTTGAAGTCGCACAGATATGAACGGTACTCATTGGAAATCATGGGGTACAACTTGTCATGTGACTTTGCAGTCCCAAGTCGCATGACAAGTCGCATAAGTGTGAAAGGGGCCTAAGGATTTTCAATTGCAATGGATCCTTGTGATAGTGCTCCAAACTTATGTGAAAGGTGCCAACACTCTCGTGGTCCCCCCTTTGTGATTATCCTCACCTCAGAGTGTGTGACCACACAATTAAGTTTAGTCAGATAACGTTGATGAACCACCCCTGGGCTTTGTGATGTATAAACCCCGCAGGTTCCTGAGCCGTTCTATGAGTGTATCCTTGATGCAAAAAAAACAAGCTACATGGTGCTTTATTGTTTTAAACCACACTTATTTAAAACAATTTCCCCCAGGGTACTCACACATTGTAGGTGCTTGTAGCGCACCAAACTAATCAAGCAAATCTGTATATAACCTAGTCAGAAGCCTTGGTCCATTCATTTGTCTGCAGCTGCTCGTCTTTGCGATGCTGCTGATGCCTACACCGTCCTAACCCCTCCCCAACGCGTGTCAACACAGGGATCACGTGTCTTCCTCAGGGGGATTGCGTCGCCAGCCGCCCGCTCCACTCAGTGCGAGCGGTGCTGGTCACTGTGGGTGTGTGTAAAAGGTTAACTGTGGAGTTAACCAACCCCAGTGGCGATCGTCTGTTGACGCCTAGATTGCTTTTCTTCGAGCTGGAAAATCTCTATATGAGGCTGAGAGTGCAATTCTGGTTGCAGTGGTGGGATATGAGACCGCCACTGTCACAACACTTGTTTCAACTGATGTGCTGCCCACAGGAAGTTCCAGTAGGTTTCTAGAGCTTTGCTGAAAATAGAATCAAACATTCAATGGATGACCACTGACCATCATCACTTTTCACATCGAATGTAATCATTTTAAGGGTGGACTCTGGTATAAAGATAAGGACAGTGGAGGCATTTCTGGCATGTAATTTACAGATCAAATACATCACACCTACAAGACAATAGTGACAGAAAGAAGAACAAAGGGATTTGGTTATAGCATAAGAGTTATTAGCCAGACGCACCCTTATCAGACGTTGCCAGCGTTTTAATTCGCCCTGACATGTATTTGCTGTAAGCAGGGTTAATTTCTCAATGACGCATACTAACCTGCATAGCTACCTTTTTTACTATTGAAACTTTATCTATCTATTTTTACTATCGAAACTGCTAGCAATACATTCATAGAGTTCACTTGTTTAACATGGAGCATGGGTGGGGGAATCTGCACCTGCTGGCTGTTGTATTCAAGAGGTAGCAGTAGGAGGCGCTAGACATAGATTTTCACAGCAGGTTATCAAAATGTGGGCAAAATCATTACTGGAGCCTAATTGGCCTGTATTCAGCTGCTCACTACAAAGACCCCCCACCAGGAGAGGGCATTCACCCAAATTGAGAAATCCAAGTGTAATAGAGCAAAGATAACCAGAGAGACATTGGGGGGTCTAATGGAACCCTAATGTTTTAATAAGGAGGACCTGCCACCTGCCCATGCTATCACATAGAGGGGTTGTTAGCCCTCTTGTGATAGCAACAAAGTTAAAAGTAGAGGAAAATTAAGAACCCGTAAAAAAATTATTAAATAATTAAATACAATGCAATTTTTAGCGATGTCCACTAGAGTGATTTCCAGCTTCTATATGGATCCCACGGGTATATAAATAGTTATATGGGTCCAAGCTGGAACAATGTAACCATGTGTAGCACTTACCCCCGAAGGAGCTGCTGGTATTTGGGCTTACCGTTCCTTTACTCTTTCACCATATCCGTCATAGGGGTCCCATTAAAGACTTCTTTTTTTAGTAATTTTAGCTCCGACACACAGTCTCTTTCTTCAATGCTTTATTTAAGAAAGACAACATGCAATAGAGGGATGAAAGGTTTAGGGGAATTCAGGTACCTTGAAATTGCAGATCAGGAACACTTCCTTTGATCCAGAGGACAACAGCTCCATAACTGGATTCAGCAACCACCGGACAGGCCTCTCTCACTGACCTAACAACCGATGCGATGCTCGGTCATAGTCTCTGCCACAGACTTTAAGATTCGGTGTAACTGTTACACAATCCTCTGCCACAGGATTGGGTAGTTAGCGACTTGTTACAATATCAAGGCTTGATCACACAGTACCAGTTCCCTTATTTCGAACCTACGGTACTGTACGGTAGGATGCATCCTCCAACTGAGTCTCCAAGCTCTTCTAAAGGCACCGGCCTTATTACGCAGTCCCCTTCTTCCCGCAGGCAAGACAGCACAGGACCATCCCTGGATTGGTAGGCCCCAAGACTTTTGGGCCTACCTTCAGCAACGACGCCTCGGGCCAGCCGGCCCCGAGACAATTTGGCGGCAGCGACACACCTTAGGCCAGGAGGGCCATCAGGTTGGAACTCTCCCGTGTCACGGGGTCTGTCCCTTAAGTACCCCCTTCCAGAATGCACAGCAGGCAGACCACACCCACTGACTGTTTCCGGGCAAGGAGGCACTCAATACACCCAGCGTGTTGCAATTTCCAACCTTGGTCAAAATA
Organism: Lithobates septentrionalis; assembly: GCA_037952835.1. Lineage (NCBI taxonomy): Eukaryota > Metazoa > Chordata > Amphibia > Anura > Ranidae > Lithobates > Lithobates septentrionalis. The sequence continues at coordinate 461,678 of JBBDGP010002832.1, forward strand.
ATAGGGCGCCATCCCTAGGCCAAGGGGGAAACCACACAACCAGCCAAGCTGAAACAGAACCAGAATTTACAATAATTGCAGTCTGAGCTAAACTACAGCTTCAGACAACTACATTTTTACTTATAGCGTCTGCATTAAAAATACCAGCGCTACATGCAATAAAATCTATACCTGTATGTGACGGATATGGCGTCAGACCCCGGCCACCTTCACCAACTTCTGACAAATGGCTGGTCAAACGCACACCGTGCTGTCACTGATATGCACCGATGGCACTCTTAGTCCCACCCTGCACAAAGATACAATCCAAAGTGCCAGCAGACTGAGAGCGATCGTCGCTGGGTTTGGATTTATCACACTGCCACCAGATAGGGTTCGGCCCATCACCCACTCACAATCTTACCAAAAACTCTTATGACTTAAAATAAACATCTGTAACACACACTGTCACCACAGACAGGGATATCCACAGATTTACACTATAGTAGCGCTCCTCACAAGACAGGGAATCTTTAAGTTCTATGTTGGTGCATTAGGGACAGTTTTACAGTAACTGTAGCACCCCTCTGACACCTCAAAGGCAGGGTGGCACTTCCAGAGGCCAGGGGAGGGCCAGCATTTCCCCCCAGGACCGAGTCCATGGCTAAAATGGGGTACCTAGAAAGGATATTGGGGGTCAGTCACTTTTGTATTTTTAAAGTTTTATTGCATGTAGTACTGCCCCCTTGGTGGTTGCTTAGAATTGCATGTTCATCTGAACCCCTGTGAATTTTCCAGCCCTCCTGACACTCTAGGTTCAGACATATTGTATGCACCTTTAAATAACACACCAAAACAATGAAGATTGATTAGCTCTCTCTGTGATTTTACTGTTCAAATGGAGAGTCAAGTAACGGGGTATTGGTCAACTAAGTCATGGGTAAACAGCCAAAACTCAGTTGAAAAGGTCCCCTGAGATAATAAAGTAAACAACTTGGAATCACAGGTATGCAATCGCAATGCACATAGGAACAGACAATAAATTAATGAATATCTAAAGAATAGCACTAGTTGCTGTATATACTATCACTGCAAAAAGGGGAACCCCAGGGTGGCGTATTATACCTTTAATCCTAATGAGAGACTGGGTATTCTAGATCTTAGGGGTGTGTCCCTTTAAATGGCAATAGTATAACAAAGTCCAGGATGCAAGGCCTGGCAATGATCCTCACAAGCAAGTTGAAGCTCATAGAACAAGAATCTTGAATGTGGCACTGTGGTATGTGGTCAAAGCAAAACAGCTGTGCCTGGCTAGTTATAATCCTTATGCCGCGTACACACGACCGGACTTTTCGTCAGACTGAACTCCGAAGGACTTTTCGACGGAGTTCCGACGGAGTTGCAACAAAACGGACTTGCCTACACACGATCACACCAAAGTTTGATCGTTTCGAACGTGATGACGTACGACCGGACTAGAATAAGGAAGTTGATAGCCAGTAGCCAATAGCTGCCCCTGCGTCCTTTTTTGTCCATCGGACTAGCATACAGACGAACGGATTTTTCGATCTGACTCGAGTCCGTCAGAAAGATTTGAAACATGTTCTAATTCTAAAGACCGACAGATTTTTCAACAGAAAAGGTCAGATGAAGCCCACACACGATCGAATTGTCCGAAGGTTTCGTTCTGTCGGACCAGTTCGGTCGAAAAGTCCGGTCGTGTGTACACTGCATAAGAGTAATTCCAGGTGTGAGGTGTCTATATACAGTGTTCTGTGAGATAAGATAAAGCAATTCTAGGTGTGAGGTGTCTATATACAGTGTTCTGTGATATAGGATAAAGCAATTCCAGGTGTGAGGTGTCTATATACAGTGTTCTGTGAGATAAGATAAGTCAATTCCAGGTGTGAGGTGTCTATATACAGTGTTCTGTGAGATAGGATAAAGCAATTCTAGGTGTGAGGTGTATATATACAGTGTTCTGTGAGATAGGATAAAGCAATTCTAGGTGTGAGGTGTCTATATACAGTGTTCTGCGATATAGGATAAGTCAATTCCAGGTGTGAGGTGTCTATATACAGTTTTCTGTGAGATAGAATAAAGCAATTCTAGGTGTGAGGTGTCTATATACAGTGTTCTGCGATATAGGATAAGTCAATTCCAGGTGTGAGGTGTCTATATACAGTGTTCTGTGAGATAGGATAAAGCAATTCTAGGTGTGAGGTGTCTATATACAGTGTTCTGTGATATAGGATAAGTCAATTCCAGGTGTGAGGTGTCTATATACAGTGTTCTGTGAGATAGGATAAAGCAAAGATTGTATTGGTGGGCAGATGCCCTCTTACCAAACTGAAGAACAGCACAGGAACCTCCTGAAGAGAGATTCAAGTTGATGCATCATTCTGCAGAATGAGCGGAGATGCCAGACCGGCTGCTGGGACTGTAAGTCGTCTGATCTAGCTGGTTACAGCGAAACGCTGTCCCCTTTTGGCCCCTTGTGTAGCAAGCGGCGTTGGACCCACCTGGGTCAGAGCTGGGATGGCCGTGTCGCCGCGTGGTAGGCCGCAGCCCTCTCACACAGCAGCGGAGGGGTGGGTACTTGATGGACCCCGGGAAGCAAGAGACTTGGGCCTAGTCTGCTGACCCTTTTTAACCATTTGCTTACTGGTCACTTAAACCCCTTTCCTGCCCAGACCAATTTTCAGCTTTCAGCGCTATCACTCTTTAAATGACAATTGCGCGGTCATGCAACACTGTACCCAAATGACATTTTTATCATTTTTTTCACACAGATAGAGCTTTCTTTTGGTGGTATTTAGTTGCTGCTGGGTTTTTATGTTTTGCTAAATAAAATGAAAAGGGACCGAAATTTTGAAAAACAAAACTGTTTCATAGTTTGTTATAAAATTTTGAAAACAGATAATTTTTCTCCTTCACTGATGTGCGCTGATGAGGCTGCACTAATGGGCACTGATAGGCTGCACTGATTGGCACTGATAGGCACTGATAAGATGGCACTAATGGGCACTGATAGTTGGCACTGATAAACCATGATGAGGCGGCACTGATAGGTGGCACTGAGAGGTGGCACTGACGGGTGGCACTGATAAGCGGCACTGATCTGTGGCACTGATTACTAGACAATGATGGGCATTGATTGGCAGCATTGGTGGGCACTGATGGGTGGCACTGTGGGCACTGGTAGGTGGCACTGTGGGCACTGGTAGGTGGCACTGATGGGCACTGATGGATGGCACTGATGGAAACTGGTAGGCACTGGTAGGGGACACTGATAGGCAGCACTGATCTGTGGCTCGGATTATTAGACAATGATGGGCATTGATTGGCAGCACTGGTGGGCATTGATGGGTGGCACTGTGGGCACTGGTAGGTGGCACTGTGGGCACTGGTAGGTGGCACTGGTGGGTACTGGTAGGTGGCACTGGTAGGTGGCACAGTGGGCACTGGCAGGTGGCATTGCTGGGCACAGCCGTGGCTTTCTGAGTGAGGTACCGATGTCCCTCTGACAGAAGCCAGCGATCGGCTTTTTTCTTCCCCTCACGCTGACAGCGTGAGAAAAAAAAAGTACAGATTACCAATGTTCTGTTTACATCAGGTGATCAGCCGTCATTGGCCGGGACCCCTTACTCGGATCTGTGATCAGCCGAGTCTCATAGACTCGGTGATCACAGAGTGCGCCGCACAGGACCCGCAGGGTCGCGCAGACTGCACTTGCTCAGGAGGACGTACATGGACGCCCTCCCGGCAATTAAGGCCCGTGCTGTAGCCGTCTTTCGGCTATAGCGTGGGCGCCAAGTAGTTAAAGCCTCTCCCAGAGTGCTTTCTTTGGGGCAGACGGCATGCTGGGATGTGTAGTCCAGGGATAGTTCTGCAGAATCAGGTTGTCTGTTCAGGAGACTACAGTCCCCACACTGCAGGGCTCAGGAAGAGGATGCAAGTAATTTCATGCCCAGCACTAGAGGAACACAAGGACGGTCAATGAAGGGAGAGGGTAAGTCTGCAGTGCCAGACAACAGTAGCCCGCTGTCGGCTACATGCAGATGCAGAACAGTTAAGGGGGTGAGGGTTAGGGGTCCCAGATATCAAAGCAGATCCCTTACATACTCACCAGATCCAGATCACCTTCACAGTGTCAGAACTTTTAAGCCAACCCAGCAATATTGTAAGCACGTTCCCAAATTTCAGTGCATCCACCAAGTGAGTCACCAGCCTTATTCCTGGCTCTCTCCAGCAAGGGGCCCCCCCTGGCTCTTCTTATTTTTGGAACAGCTTTCTCCAAACCAGGCAGGACAACTTCATGGTTACCACTTCAGCACACGTTAAGCCAGGGATGCTGTTAATAATCATGGGGCCCTATACAGCCTTCCTGATGGGGCCCCCCAACCCTGCCTACACGCCCAGGGTGCAGTGGAACAGCGGCAATGACTTTATCCACCTACGTCCCAACAATTTTAAAAAGTCCACCCTCTGCTCCCACCTCCTTGGCCCCTCTGTTGACCTGATAGGACCCTTGCAAATGTAATTTAAATCCTGGTAAGCAAGTAGGAGTGGGGGTGTGGTCTAGTAAAATCTATTTCTTCAATTAGGCAGAAATGAACTGCCCCATGCCCCCCTGTTTAGCTGATGGGGCCTGGGCCCAGCACAACAGGACCGGTTGTACTGCCTTATTACTGGCCCTGCGTTAGGCCCCAAAAAGTTTATTGGGCCTGACATCAGAGCGTCGTCCAGCAGCATCTCCCCCAACCTCAACCTGGGGAGAGAGAAAGAAAGCACATGTAAGGCCTGTCCCATATATTTATATCCTTCCCAAGCAGGCACCAGTGGCACAAACCTCCTACTGGACTGGCTGAAGGAAATATAAATACTCATAACTTTGTTTTGTTTGTGAAATCTCATACAATGACCATTGATACCAGTGACATCACAAACCACAAATCACAAACCAGCTTAAAGTGGAACTTTAGTCAGAAAATTAAGTCCTGCTAGACCACTTCAGGCTGGCTCCTTTTGCAGGTATAGCGATGTAACCCAATAACAATAAGTAGCTATACTGTTTTAAATCCAGTAATACACCGTCTTACCCTGCTCTGCACATGTTCAGTTGCTCTCCATTTCTAGGCATTTTTAGGCACCGCAGAGTTTGTAAAGGCTTATCTGACAATCCATAAAGCGCAATTAAAACCTCCCATCCTTCACATCCAAGGAATCTGCTTCTGTTTGATCTGCAACTGCCATGGTGCAGCACATGAGATCAGTTATGTCACCAGCCATTTGGTGGTTTGACAGTTTGGTTGAGGACACAAGCCATTGTGACAGTTAGCAATCCCAGCATTCAAGGAATGTAACTGTTTTTTAAAACTATTGAATTGATGGATTTAATTCCGCTCTGATATACTGCTGTTCAGGGGCTCTGGGTTTCAGCAAAATGGCAGCCTCCGGCAAGAAGAAACAGGAGCAATGGTGGAGGCGCATAATTATTAATGAGGAATGTATGTTATGCTAAAGAACATTATATTTATCAAGTTATCATAGGTAAAGTTCCGCTTTAGGGCGGTAGTGAACCGCGGCTGACAAAAAGAAATCCCGGCAATGGCATAATGTGCTAGTATGCATAGCATACTTACCTTAGAACAAAGTGGTGTGCTAACAGGGCTTCCATCTTTCCGCTGGTCTTTCTTCTGGGTTTGCGGGCTCCGGCTCTATGAGTGGCGGAGGCTGCAGTGATGTCACTCCAAGCGGCACGGAGCTCTGAAGGTCCAACGTGGTATGCCGGACCTTCAGAGCGCATGCTCCGGTGAGGTCACCGGCTGTATGTTGTGTGAATATCTCCTAAACACAGCAAGTTTAGGAGATATTCAATGTACCTACAGGTAAACCTTATTATAGGCTCACCTAGAGGTACAAGTCTAAAAAAACGACTTTATTACCACTTTAAACTTAGGGGAAAAAAACAGGTGAAAAACTATACATCTACACTATCAGTCTAACTACAGCCCAGCCAAAAACTAAATTTACACAGAAGCCCCAGTTTAGGACAAGGGGGCTACATAACACTTTTCAAAAGATTGTTTAACCACTTCCCACCCGCCATATGCAAAATGACGGCCGCAAAGTGGTTCTATTATCCTGATTGGGCGTCATATGACGTCCAGCAGGATAAGCCGCTCGCGGGGCACGCAGCGCAGCAATCGGTAGTGCAGTGTGTCGCTCTGACACACCACATCTCCAAACCCGGCTATGGCGTAGGCTCTTTACCATGTGATCAGCTGTGTCCAATCACAGCTGGTCACATCGTAACCAGGAAGTGCTGTTTATCGGCTTTTCCTCTATTCGCACTGACAAGTCGCGAGTAGAGGAGAGCTGATCAGTGGCTCTCCTGACAGGGGAGAGTCTGCGCTAATAATCAGCGCATTGATTATCAGTTCAGATCCATAAAATATGCCCACTAGAGCCCACCAGAGATGCCAACCTGTGCCCACCAGGGATGCCAATCAGTGCCCATCAGGGATGCCAATCAGTGCCCATTGGGGATGCCAATGGGTGCCCATCAGTAATGCCTGTAGGTGCCTACTCATCAGTGCTACCTATCAGTGCCATCTATCAGTGCCCATCAGGGCCGCCCATCAGTGCCCATCATTTCCCATCAGTACTGCCTATCAGTGCCTTCCAGCTATAAATGCCCATGAGTGCGGCCTATCAGTGTCCATCAGTGCCAGCTATAAGTGCCCATCAGTGCGGCCTATCAGTGCCCATCGGTGCCACCTATGAGTGCCCATCAGTTACACCTATGAGTGCCCATGAGTGCACTCATAGGCATATTAATAGATTTGAATACCTACAGTTTACAGTCTGGTAACTTGTATATTATTGTCCAGCATGGAATTACCTTTTGAATGAATATAAACATGATGGGTATCGGATGTCTATGTCACTTAGGAGATGTAATGGACCTAATCTGCCTCCGGTGCCTCCCAGGATCGTGGTGTTTGGGCTTAAATTGCTGCTAATTAACTGATATAGGTGAATATGTTCTTATTCTGGCTGTACTGTTATTTTCTCAGGTGTTATGAAATACACAGAAGTTTTTGGTTCTACCAGAAAAGAAATCGAAAGTAATGTGTATTCGCCGTACTCCAGCTAAACTATTTAGGCGGGTGATTGAATCTGATGCCATCAGGAAGAGCCTGTGAAGCATCTAGTTACTCAAGCTGGAAAGTTTGACAGCTTTATGAAGGCCCGGAGACTGAGATGTATGTCCGCTTCAAGACCGCAATATGTACACTACCGTTCAAAAGTTTGGGGTCACATTGAAATGTCCTTATTTTTGAAGGAAAAGCACTGTACTTTTAAATGAAGCTAACTTTAAACTAGTCCTAACTTTAAACAAATATACTCTATACATTGCTAATGTGGTAAATGACTATTCTAACTGCAAATGTCTAGTTTTTGGTGCAATATCTACATAGGTGTATAGAGCCCCATTTCCAGCAACTATCACTCCAGTGTTCTAATGGTACAATGTGTTTGCTCATTGGCTCAGAAGGCTAATTGATGATTAGCAAACCCTTGTGCAATCATGTTCACACATCTAAAAACAGTCTAGCTCCTTCCAGAAGCTACAAAACTGACCTTCCTGTGAGCAGATTGAGTTTCTGGAGCATCACATTTGTGGGGTCAATTAAACGCTCAAAATGGCCAGAAAAAGAGAACTTTCATCTGAAACTCGACAGTCTATTCTTGTTCTTAGAAATGAAGGCTATTCCATGCGAGAAATTGCAAAGAAATTGAAGATTTCCTACAACGGTGTGTACTACTCCCTTCAGAGGACAGCACAAACAGGCTCTAACCAGAGTAGAAAAAGAAGTGGGAGGCCGCGTTACACAACTAAGCAAGAAGATAAGCACATTAGAGTCTCTAGTTTGAGAAACAGACGCCTCACAGGTCCCCAACTGGCATCTTCATTAAATAGTACCCGCAAAACACCAGTGTCAACATCTACAGTGAAGAGGCGGCTGCGGGATTTTGGGCTTCAGGGCAGAGTGGCAAAGAAAAAGCCATATCTGAGACTGGCCAATAAAAGAAAAAGATTAAGATGGGCAAAAGAACACAGACATTGGACAGAGGAAGACTGGAAAAAAGTGTTGTGGACGGATGAATCCAAGTTTGAGGTGTTTGGATCACAAAGAAGAACGTTTGTGAGACGCAGAACAAATGAAAAGATGCTGGAAGAATGCCTGACGCCATCTGTTAAGCATGGTGGAGGTAATGTGATGGTCTGGGGTTGCTTTGGTGCTGGTAAGGTGGGAGCTTTGTACAGGGTAAAAGGGATTCTGAATAAGGAAGGCTATCACTCCATTTTGCAACGCCATGCCATACCCAGTGGACAGCGCTTGATTGGAGCCAATTTCATCCTACAACAGGACAATGACCCTAAACACACCTCCAAATTGTGCAAGAACTATTTACAGCAGAAGCAGGCAGCTGGTATTCTATCGGTAATGGAGTGGCCAGCACAGTCACCAGATCTGAACCCCATTGAGCTGTTGTGGGAGCAGCTTGACCGTATGGTACGCCAGAAGTGCCCATCCAACCAATCCAACTTGTGGGAGCTGCTTCTAGAAGCGTGGGGTGCAATTTCTCCAGCTTACCTCAATAAATTAACAGCTAGAATGCCAAAGGTGTGCAATGCTGTAATTGCTGCAAAAGGAGGATTCTTTGATGAAAGCAAAGTTTGATGTAAAAACAATGTTATTTCAAATACAAATCATTATTTATAACCTTGTCAATGTCTTGACTCTATTTTCTATTCATTTCACAACGTATGGTGGTGAATAAGTGTGACTTTTCATGGAAAACACAAAATTGTTTGGGTGACCCCAAACTTTTGAACGGTAGTGTATATATACGTTGCGGGTTTAAAGTGGTTTATGGGGTTATGGCCACGGGTGGACTGATAACTCATGGGGCCCCCGGGCAATAGGAGATTATGGGGCCCCCAGGCAATCAGAGATTATGGGGCCACACAGTATACACACACACAGTATACAATCACACAGTATACACATACATGTACACACAGTATACACAGACAGATGTAAAAAAACACAGATTTATACATACTGTACCTGGTTTTACTGAGGCTGGCAACCTTGATGGGGCCCCCTAGTGGCCAGGGCCCTCGGGCAGTGCCCGAGTGGCTCAATGGTCAGTCCGCCCCTGGTTATGGCTGACTGAAGCTATCAGTCATCACCTGCTATCTGCTATTTTTTTTTATAGCTGGCTTTCTCGTGAAAGTGTTCCGAGCATCTCAACACCCCGCACCCCCCCCCCCCTGCCGCTCGCCGGTGTTTCTGGGGCTTACCGTCTTTACCGGCGCACCCGAGAAACGATCCAATGATGGGGCCCGCTAGTCACAGAGGAAATAAAATACCAGATCGCCCTTCATCGCCCCTATGGCCATGGAGGATCAAAGCGATGTCATGACGTGACTTTTTTTTTTTTTTTTAAAGTGGAGCTCCAGGCTCCTTCAGGAAAAATACAAATACTGTAGCTGCTGACTTTTAATATTAGGGCACTTACCTGTCCATGAATCCATTTGTGTGCCAAATGTGCCGGGGGGGGGGGGGGGAGGAGACAGACAAGCTGAGCTTACCCCTTTGGGTGGAGCTCCGCTTTAATGCAACAGATCTAAAAAAAAAGTATCTTTTGCTTTTAAAGGTAAAGGAGAGATTTGGGTTCTTTTTGACCCCAGATCTCTCCATAAAGAGGACCTGTCATCTATTTTCTATTACAAGGGATGTTTACATTCCTTGTAATAGGAATAAAAGTGGTCAAAAAAAAGGTAAGGGACAGTGTAAAAATAAAAAAATACATTAAATAAGAAAAAAAATTAAAGCGGGGGTTCACCCACACCGCCAAAAAAAAAAAAATATTAAAAGCCAGCAGCTACAAATACTGCAGCTGCTGACTTTTAATACATGGCCACTTACCTGTCCCAGAGTCCAGCGTTGTCGGCAGGGGACGCCGAGAAACCGCTCGGTTCTCGGCAGCTGCCGCCACCATCCTAGGTAAGGGAATCAGGAAGTGAAGCGTTGCGGCTTCACTTCCCGGTTCCCTACTGCGTCCCTAGTGGTCCCCGCTCTCTCCTGGGAGCTGTGTGTTCCCAGCAGACAGCGCGGTGGGGACGGGAAGAGGCATAGACTCCCATGGGAGTCTATGCCGGAAGTGGGTGCAAATACCTGTCTTAGACAGGTATCTGCACCCCCCTCCCCCCTGAAAGGTGCCAAATGTGACACCGGAGGGGGGGAGGGTTCCGAAAAGCGTAAGTTCCATTTTTGTGTGGAACTCCGCTTTAAGCACCCCCATCTCTCTGTGCTCATGCACAGCATCGAATGCATATGGAAAAATTGCACACATATTGGTGCTCACCCCACACATGTGAGGTATCGCTGCGAACATTAGAGCGAGAGCAATAATTCTAGCTCTAGACCTCCTCTATAACTCTAAACAGGTAACCTATAAAAAATGTAAAGCGTCCCCTATGGAGATTTTTAAGTACCGTAGTTTGTCGCCATTTCACAACCGTGCACTGTTTTAAAGCCTGACATGTTAGCTATCTACTCGGTAACATCATCTTTCATATTTTCCCCAAAAATTGTGTTATATATTGTGTTTTTTTTTGTTTTTTTATTCATTAAACTCCCTGGCCGTATGATTATGTCAGATTTTTGAACGTCAAAGCAGAAATTGTTTTGCATAGAAATTTGGCGTTTTTTTATTGTAGGCCTGTAATTCTGTTTGGTAGACATCCTGTGTATGATAAAATTTGAAATGCAAAATCATGAATTATAATAAAATAAATAACTATAAAAAATTATAAAAAATAATAATATAATAATAATAAAATGTATTCAGTAATGTAATCAAATCAAAAACACAGAATTGTCGCTGTTGTCACTTTGAATGCCTGATGACGAATTTCGCCACGAATCACTATCTCTTAATTCTGCAAGTGATTCTAATTTACTATCTCTCTTTTCTAGCTGGTCTAAAACCGCTTTTGACAGCTTTTGGAGGCCATGGACGTTCTTATGTTTCCAGGCAGAAAGAACAGTATATATAATATAAAACTGCAGGCAGGGCACTGGACAAAGCACTAGGGACAAAAGGGAGGTGAAATGATCTGATACAGTAGTGTAATCTTACAGATTACAGCGTATTATGTGTGTTATGTATTTTGCACTTCTTGAATTTGCCGCCGGGTTCCGTCCCCATGCGTCGTGATGCTTTCAGGGAACGAAGCCTGGAACAGTAATACATCGGGCGGAGGATCCGGCAGAGGACACAGCAGGAGGACTTTGCAGGATCCTGGGGACAAGGTAAGCAAACTGTACCAGAAACCTGCAATGCAATCCTGATTATGGCTCGGGGTTACCGCTTTTGGTACTGAAAAAATAACCCCGAGCCACACTCCGGGAAGACCGCCAAGAAGGATAAAAAAAGGTCAGAACTCTGTGCAGGCCAGTCAAGTTCCTCCACCCCAAACTTGCCCATCCATGCCTTTATGGACCTTGCTTTGTGTACTGGTGGGCAGTCATGTTGGAACAGGAAGAGGTCTTCCCCAAACTGTTCCCACAAAGTTGGGAGCATGAAATTGTCCAAAATGTCTTGGTATGATGACGCCTTAAGAGTTCCCTTTACTGGAACTAAGGTGCCAAGCCCAACCCCTCAAAAACAACCCCACACCATAATCCCCCCTCCTCACCATAATCCCCCCTCCACCACATGATATGGACCAGTGCACAAATCAAGGTCCATAAAGACATGGATGAGTGAGTTTGGGGTGGAGGAACTTGACTGGCCTGCACAGAGTCCTGACCTCAACCCGATAGAACACCTTTGGGATGAATTAGAGCAGAGACTGCAAGCTAAGCCTTCTTGTCCAAAATCAGTGCCTGACCTCACAAATGCGCTTCTGGAAGAATGGTCAAACATTCCCATAGACACACTCCTAAACCTTGTGGACGGCCTTCCCAGAAGAGTTGAAGCCCATTATAGCTGAGTGGGCCAACTCAATATTGAACCTCGCGGACTAAGACACACATTCATGTGTGTGTAAAGGCAGGCGTCCCAATACTGTTGGTAATATATTGTTTGTCATCAACTATGACTAACAGTTGCGAAACAAAAACATCGAGAAGGAAGTGGGAGGGGAGAGAGAATTTCTAGGAAATATGTGTCTGTGTGTTAGGTTAAGGTTACGAAGCACATTTCAACATTGCTATATAATAATAGGTACCTGCGCAAAACTAAACATAGCACAGTTTATAAAGAGCCTCGTGTCTTACAGCTGTAAAGGCTGAATAATGTTGACAAAAATAAAAGGCAAAACCACTAAATACACCAAATCTAGTGCTACACTTAAAATACAAGTGAATGCAATAACTTATTATAAATTGTGACAACCAAAAAAGTGCTATGTGGAATCCTAAAAAAAGTGTGGCGTGCAATTCACATATGAACATTCATATAGAAAGTCTGTAAAGTCCTCAATAAAGTGCTTGCTGTGAAAAAATAAAATGATGACTTGGCAATGAACAAAATCCATCAATCCATGCTCACAAGTGACAACACTCCGCACTTACCAGAAAGATTTGACTTCTTTTCTCAAAGATGGTCAAACAGCGGTTGAGGTAAGTGTGTGCCTAATTGGATGCACACTGACGAAACGCGTAGGGTGGGACTTTCTGGCATACGTCACTTCCTGTCCATGGAACGCAGGTGGAGCGCAAACCGGCTTTTCTCATTTCCTTGCTTGATGCTCGTTTTTACAGTTGACATGTAAGTGTACATTTTAATACCTTGATATAAAAGTTGATAATACTACACCATGAGGATACCTGTTTTGTTTCCCCCATGTCAATGAGGCCACGGAAGGACCATTTAAAGATAGAGGAATATCGTATGGTGCAGTGCTGATCTTTTTTTTGCACTAAATTATCCTGGATATCGATGGATGAGCGACTTCAACTCAAATTAGGGACATACTTACCTGAAGTGCTGTTTGACCTTCTTTGAGAAAAGAGGTAAAACCTTTCTGGTAAGTGTGGAGTGTTGTCACTTGTAAGCACAGAGTCACCATTTTATTATTTCACAGCAAGCACTTTATTGTACATCACAGCAAGCACTTTATTGTACGTTACAGCAAGCACTTTATTGTACATCACAGCAAGCACTTTATTGTACGTTACAGCAAGCACTTTATTGTACATCACAGCAAGCACTTTATTGTACATCACAGCAAGCACTTTATTGTACGTTACAGCAAGCACTTTATCGAACGTCCCAGCAAGCACTTTATTATACATCACAGCAAGCACTTTATTGTATGTCCCAGCAAGCACTTTATTGTATGTCCCAGCAAGCACATTATTGTACGTCACAGCGAGCACTTTCTCGAATGTCACAGCAAGCACTTTATTGTACATCACAGTGAGCACTTTATTGTACGTCACAGCAAGCACTTTATTGAAGAACGTCACAGCAAGCACGTTATCGTACTTCACAGCAAGCACTTTATTGTACGTCACAGCAAGCACTTTATTGGAGAACGTCACAGCAAGCACTTTATTGAACATCACAGCAAGCACTTTATTGTACATCACAGCAAGCGCTTTATTGTACGTCACAGGAAGCATTTTATTGTACGTCACAGGAAGCACTTTATTGAAAGTCACAGGAAGCACTTTATTGAAAGTCACAGCAAGCACTTTATTAAAAGTCACAGCAAGTACTTTATTGTACATCACAGCATGCACTTTCTCGAATGTCACAGCAAGCACTTTATTGTATGTCACAGCAAGCACTTTATTGTACATCACAGCATGCACTTTCTCGAATGTAACACCAAGCACTGTATTGTATGTCCCAGCAAGCACTTTATTGTTCGTCACAGCAAGCACTTTATCGAACGTCACATCAAGCAGTTTATCGAACATCACAGCAAGCTCTTTATCGTACATCACAGCATGCACTTTCTTGAATGTCACAGCATACACTTTATTGCACGTCACAGTGAGCACTTTATTGTACATCACAGCAAGCACTTTATTGGAGAACGTGACAGCAAGCACTTTATCGTACGTCACAGCAAGCACTTTATTGTACAACACAGCAAGCACTTTATCGAACGTCACAGCAAGTACTTTATTGTACATCACAGCAAGCACTTTATTGTATGTCACAGCAAGCACTTTATTTTACGTCACACCAAGCACCGTATTGTATGTCCAAGCAAGCACTTTATTGTTCGTCACAGCAAGCACTTTATCGAACGTCACAGCAAGCACTTTATCGAACGTCACATCAAGCACTTTATCGAACGTCACATCAAGCACTTTATCGTACATCACAGCATGCACTTTCTCAAATGTCACAGCAAGCACTTTATTGTATGTCACAGCAAGCACCGTATTGTATGTCCCAGCAAGCACTTTATTGTTCATCACAGCAAGCACTTTATCGAACGTCACAGCAAGCACTTTATCGTACATCACAGCATGCACTTTCTCAAATGTCACAGCAAGCACTTTATTTTACGTCACACCAAGCACCGTATTGTATGTCCCAGCAAGCACTTTATTGTTCGTCACAGCAAGCACTTTATCGAACGTCACAGCAAGCACTTTATCGAACGTCACATCAAGCATTTTATCGAACATCATAGCATGCACTTTATCGTACATCACAGCAAGCACTTTCTCGAATGTCACAGCATACACTTTATTGAACATCACAGGAAGCACTTTATTGAACGTCACAGCAAGCACTTTATTGTGAACATCACAGGAAGCACTTTATTGAACGTCACAGCAAGCAATTTATTGTATGTCCCAGCAAGCACTTTATTGTACATCACAGCAAGCACTTTATTGTACATCACAGCAAGCACTTTATTGTACATCACAGCAAGCACTTAATTGGAGAACGTGACAGCAAGCGCTTTATTGTACGTCACAGCAAGCACTTTATTGAGGACTTTACAGACCTTTGTATAAGAATTGCACTCAGCACTTTTTTAGGATACCACATAGCACTTTTTTGGTTGTCACAGTTTATCATAAGTTATTGTATTCACTTGTATTTTTAGCTATCACTTACTAGATTTGGTACATTTAGTGGTTTTGAGGAGTGCGGTTTTTGTCTTTTATTTTTGTCAACATTTCAACATTGCAAGCAAGATGGAGTCTTTAACCACTGGCCAACCCCGCTATAACCGAAGAAGGGCTACAGCGTGGACGGCTAGTTCTGGGAGGCCGTGGTATGACTATCTCCTGTGATCGTGCACACCACTCGCCCACGTTGCTGCTCGCTCTGTGGTCACAGCGTCCTCCGAGCACTGCTGATCACAGATTGAGGTGAAGAGCCAATCAGTGGCTCTTTACCACATGATCAGAAAGTTTTGTGCTTTCCAAATGAGCCCAAAATCATGAGCTATTCCAAAAGCACATCTGGCCTCAGTGTAAACAACGTTTCCCCTTTGATTTTCTAGGAGTTGACATGCCTTGACTACAGCACACAACTCCGCTTCCTGTGTTGACAATTGGGGTGCCAATGCTTCTTGATGTAAAATGGGGTCTGTAGTGCACCACTGGTACTCCAGACATCGCTGGACTCCAGGACAGGTAAGTGTCCTATTATTAAAAGTCAGCAACTGCAGTATGTGTAGCTGCTGGCTTTTAATTTTTGCAGGGGTGGGCGGGACTCCGCTTTAAGCTTCTGTCTCTCAGGCGCAAATATAGATAACCAAGGAAGCCTTGATGGAAAGGTAATACCAAGCTGAGGCCACTGCTCCCAAACTCAGAAAACCAAGTGCGAGGGAACAAATAAAAACAACTACGGGAGTGCTGTTTCAGAGAATAGTATAGTCAATAATGATTAAATCCATATGAATCATGTGAACTTTATTGGCAAAGAAACAAATAGTATGTGTTGCTGCCAGAAAGTGCATATACAAAACAAGATAAAATAGGTGTGACCTGAAGAAGGGGTTAAACCCAAAAACATGTAGTCCAAGATATCCCCAGAGAGCCCCCCACTTACATCAGGGTCCCCAGAGAGCCCCCTTATATCAGGTTCCCAAGCGAGCCTCCTCCTTACATCAGAGTCCTCAGAGAGCCTCCCCCTTTCATCGGGGTACCCAGAGGGCCCCTCACTTACATCAGGGTTCCCAGAGAGCCTCCCTTACATTAGGGTCCCCAGAGAGCCTCTCCCTTGCATCAGGGTCCCCAGAGAGCCTCCCCTCCCCTTGAGGACCCCTGCAGTCCCCAAGGGGAGGGGAGGCTCCAACGCTGTTATGACTGGGTATGTTGTTTCCCTTGTTTGTGTTCACGCTGACCTAATGCTTTATATGTAATACCAAGCAAATGTCATTCCTATGCTCTTTGTTTTTTGTTTTTGTACTTATTATCCTTTTTCAATTTATATCCTATCATACAACAGGATTATGTTCCACGAATTGTCTCTAATGAAGGGACAGTCTGTTCAATACCGAAACGCGTAAGACCTCGTGGAAGACTATAGAACATAGCCTCTATTCCTGCATACCAGTACAGCTTGTATAGCTTTTTACTTGTTATTTGTGATATCCTTATGTCATGTATTTTTGAACATTTGAATTTTTTATAAATATTGTTTTCTACCTAATAAAATTAGATTTTACACTACGTGGTTGCCGCTAAAGTCCCATTAATCCCTTGTTGGGGGTAATTCTTCTATTAAATATGATTTTGTGCACACAGAAATCATACAAAGAGGTAACCCTTTATTTGAACCTACCTTAAAGAAGAACTTCAATAAAATAGTCAGGGATTGCTTAACAACCAGCAACTGTTCAGACAATATAGTGAGAAGTTGCTATAAATAGATTAGCTGAGAGCTTGACTTGTAAAAGCACAGCTCAGAAAGCATTTTCCGTCTTCTGCCAATGTGGAGGGGGGGGGGGGGTGTGTGCCTTTCCTCCAATCAGCTGTCACACAGAGTGAAGGGGTTTTAAAGGTACTCCAGGTACATGACAGACCAGCCGATGGTTAATACTGCAGACTACCGAAAACCCCCGATACCGGGAGACACTTTCAAATGAACACAAGATACACAAAGTGAGTTAAAAGAAAATGCCTACTTTATTGGGCGTGTACACAGCTTATAATTGGTTCAGCTTTACCAATCACAATAGGGGAGTGGTTAGTAAAGGGATACAGTAATATCATTAATATCATGAATATAATTAAACAAGTCAGCGATATATGATTTATACAAGTCGGTGACCCTCTAAGATATATTATCATGAGTTAACACGGGTCAACAGGCCATCTGGTTATGAATCATAAGTCATGCATCTTGTCCCAGACAAACCAACCCACAATGATATATATATATTGCACAGTGCTTATGCCAGCATCTTTCCAGATTTAAGCCATCTTGTATACTGAAATGGCCAAGCATGTTTTGGGCATATTCCTACACAGAGTATGTCAGAACAACACTCCTACTGCTGAATGAGGAAGTGAAAATTATTACCCCATGTAAGAATTCTAAAGAATATATAAAGATGAAGACAGCAGATATACATGTAAAACTTGTGTAGGGAGATTTGTTTCATCCCGGTGTATCATCTTAAGCTGTTCACTTCACTGGATATACATGAGGGTTTACATCCACTTTACGCTTTTATTTTTACAATATGCATAAAATCACATGAATAAAATCCATAGGTATATATATATATATATATATATACTTATGGATTTTATTCATATGATTTTATGCATTTTGGAAGAATAAAAGCTTAATGATTTTATATTGAGTGTATTGTTGCCACCTTAAAAGTCCATCTTTTTAGAGCCATAATAGCAGACAGTTCGAGATCTTTTCCAATGCTTGTTCAACTTTGATTTTCTCTTCTTCCCTAAAATTTTTTTATTAGGTCTACTCCCACCCAGGTTGCCTAGGCTTGCCAAGAAGCTAGTGCGACATATCTTCACTGCAGCCAGATGTTTGTTGGCTCTTCGTTGGAAAAAACAGTCCCCGTCTACTTTGGTGGAACTCTATGCTAGGATCAAGTAGAGCTTATGGAATCTCTTACAGCACGTCTCTCTGATAGAATGGAAAGTCATAGTGCGGTTTGGGAGCTCCAGCACCAACAGGAGGACACACCTTGATAGTCCTTTACTTTTGTTTTTTCTAGTCCTTGTTGGGGACTTTAACCGGACAGCTGAGCAACTCCCAAAACGGAGCTCCGGGAACAAATAATGACTCCGCAAACAAGATGAGGTCAAAAATATGTTCTTTTTTTTCAGGGAAATATCCCTAGCTTATATACAAAAATAATAGAAAACAGACCAGTTAGAACTGATCCGAACAAGAGTTAAATATCGCACGATACATTCCAGCAATGTTTACAAGTCAGAGTGATCTTAGCAGGAACATTTCTACCGATAAAAATATGGACGTGCAAAACACGTATAGCAAAGTAGAAACACAGAAGAATATACAGCATAGAAACATCGCTAACCCTTCAATCCCCTCTGTTATCATAAATATGATCATTTCCTTCACATTATCTTGGTAATAAGCTTGCTTTATCATCAGCCTTATTGATCATTTTGTTATTTTCTTCTTTATAGTGCATACCAAATAGCAATTATACAGAACAAGTAACACCAAAATAATAACTCAGACAGCAAGTGGGTAGAAAAATGTTTTCACTACCTCACTTCCTGTGGGTGACCAACCTGTGAATACATCATACCAAGAATGATGGGTGTGGTAATGTTGAAAGTTACTTGGATTTCTTGATTAGACAAAGAGGTGTTAGTACAGGTACTAGCTATAGGTACATGGGTGTTATTATTTACTTTAGGAGTTTAATACTGAGCACATAGGCATGCAACGCCAAGACATGTGCTATTAGCAATTTCTGAATTATTGGTTATAAGTTTACTGGAGTCTATGGGTCACGCCACAGAGGACCCAGTCCACTTAGCTTTCCTTCTCATATCGATTCTTGCCTCATTTATACAGTATCTCACAAAAGTGAGTACACCCCTCATGTTTTTGTAAATATTTTATTATATCTTTTCATGTGACAACACTGAAGAAATGACACTTGTCTACAATGTAAAGTAGAGAGTGTACAGCTTGTATAACAGTGTAAATTTGCTGTCCCCTCAAAATAACTCAACACACAGCCATTAATGTTTAAGCCGCTGGTAACAAAAGTGAGTACACCCCTAAGTGAAAATGTCCAAATTGGGCCCAATTAGCAATTTTCCCTGCCCAGTGTCATGTGACTCGTTAGTGTTGCAAGGTCTCAGGTGTGAATAGGGAGCAGGTGTGGTAAATTTGGTGTTATCGCTCTCACTCTCTCATACTGGTCACTGGAAGTTCAACATGGCACCTCATGGCAAAGAACTCTCTGAGGATCTGAAAAAAAGAATTGTTGCTCTACATGAAGATGGCCTAGGCTATAAGAAGATTGCCAAGACCCTGAAACCTCGAGCTGCAGAACGGTGGCCAAGACCATACAGTGGTTTAACAGGACAGGTTTCACTCAGAACAGGCCTCGCTATGGTCGACCAAAGAAGTTGAGGTCACGTGCTCAGCGTCATATCCAGAGGTTGTCTTTGGGAAATAGACATATGAGTGCTGCCAGCATTGCTGCAGAGGTTGAAGGTGTGGGGGGTCAGCCTGTCAGTGCTCAGACCATACACCGCACACTGCATCAAATTGGTCTGCATGGCTGTCATCCCAGAAGGAAGCCTCTTCTAAAGATGATGCACAAGAAAGCCCACAAACAGTTTGCTGAAGACAAGCAGACTAAGGACATGGATTACTGGAACCATGTCCTGTGGTCTGATGAGACCGAAATAAACTTATTTGGTTCTGTTGGTATCCAGCGTGTGTGGCAGCAACCAGGTGAGGAGTACAAACACAAGTGTGTCTTGCCTACAGTCAAGCATGGTGGTGGGAGTGTCATGGTCTGGGGCTGCATGAGTGCTGCCGGCACTGGGGAGCTACAGATCATTGAGGGAACCACGAATGCCAACATGTACTGTGACATACTGAAGCAGAGCATGATCCCCTCCCTTCAGAGACTGGACCGCAGGGCAGTATTCCAACATGATAACGACCCCAAACACCTCCAAGATGACCACTGCCTTGCTAAAGAAGCTGAGGGTAAAGGTGGTGGACTGGCAAAGCATGTCTCCAGACCTAAACCCTATTGAGCATCTGTGGGGCATCCTCAAACAGAAGGTGGAGGAGCGCAAGGTCTCTAACATCCACCAGCTCCGTGATGTCATCATGGAGGAGTGGAAGAGGACTCCAGTGGCAACCTGTGAAGCTCTGGTGAACTCCATGCCCAAGAGGGTTAAGGCAGTGCTGGAAAATAATGGTGGCCACACAAAATATTGACACTTTGGGCCCAATTTGGACATTTTCACTTAGGGGTGTACTCACTTTTGTTGCCAGCGGTTTAGACATTAATGGCTCTGTGTTGAGTTATTTTAAGGGGACAGAAAATTTACACTGTTATACAAGCTGTACACTCACTACTTTACATTGTAGCAAAGTGTCATTTCTTCAGTGTTGTCACATGAAAAGATAGAAGAAAATATTTACAAAAATGTGAGGTGTACTCACTTTTGTGAGATACAGTATATAAAGGGGAAGAAAGATGGTGAGTGTGATCACACTTCTTCCAGTAATAAGACGTTAGATTAAAGTTAAAAAATACCGCACTGGCGCTCAGAAATAGTATATAGAGCAGCCAGCACAACATAAGACAATTTGTAAACAATGGATCATAGAATAATATGCAGCACTCAAATAAACAACCAAATAATAATAGAAAACTGTGTGACCAGATGTAAAAGACAAATAAATAAAAAGGTTATTTAGCCCTATAAAGGGAAAAATAAAATTTAAAAATATGTATCACCAATATGAAAATGCAAAGTGCTGTAAGTGAATACAAATCAATTGGAAAATGTCATGTGATATAAAAGGAAACTAAGTCCATATAGAATTCTTGATATACTTATTGACTCGAGTATTAGCCTAGGGTGAGAAATGCACAGCTACTGTAAGTGGAAAAGAGGGTCAACAATGCCCATTTGCAGCCTCACTGTGCCCATTTGCAGCCTCACTGTGCCCATTTGCAGCCATAGGTCTCCCGAACTTCAAACTCGGTAGTTAAGGCTTCCTAGATGATGCCCCCTAGCTGCAGCCAAAATTTGGGGTTTCTGGACCCAAAGGGTCATTGAAATGACACAGTTGACCGACTTTGGGGCCCCGTATCTCGGGGCCACTCGGTGCTAGGGACCCCAAATTTGGTGTGCAAACCCAGTGGAACTAGCACTACAACATATCCATGGGGTTCCTAGCACCAAGTGGCCCAGAGATACGGGGCCCCAAAGTCTGTTCGGAAAATGTCAAGCACTTTTCTGCAGCAGAGAATGACATTTTCCGATCCGACTTTGGGGCCCCATATCTCAGGGCCACTTGATGCTAGGAACCCCTTTGGATATGTTGTAGTGCTAGTTCCACTGGGTTTGCACACCAAATTTGGGGTTCCTAGCACCAGAGATACCGAGATACGGGGCCCCAAAGTCGGTTCGGAAAATGTCATTCTTTGCACCAGAAAAGTGCTTGACTCGAGTATAAGCCGAGGGGGTGAATTTCAGCACAAAAAAATGTGCTGAAAAACTCGGCTTATACTCGAGTATATATGGTAAATGTGCAAAAATCACCTTATTGACATCACTGGAACCACACAGGAAACACGGTAAGAAAAAATGTTTGCAGACAACCACCACCACCGACTGTGCAAAGACTTACCAGAATGTATGGACTTAAAGGGGTAGACACCTCTTAAGTCATGTGGGCTTGTGGTGTTAATCACCGTATGTATGGAGATGTGACATCTACGATCGCTATCTCAGATCAAGACCGAGCACTCCTCATCGACAGATACCCAGTATGATGTGCAGATATATTTTTCATGGATGGAGAGAGGACCACAACGAATCTCGGTATTCACACGGTAAAAAAACAAAAAATGAAAAAAGATTCCACATAGTGTGATATCGTAGATAAAAGGATTTTTTTTAAAAGTGATAAAATCGGAAAAACACTCACATTTCACATGTAGATAAATGCATGTGCAAGGACAATATGGAATGGCACAATGATGTTGGCAGGACTCGACCCGACGTGTTTTGTCTAAGCAGACGTCATCTGTGGTGTCTAAGATGTTAAATTGCTGATAACATTCATCACAAATGTAGAAGCATTAGTAAATAATACAACTACTCCTGGCTGTCAGGTCACCTGAGGCCAGGTGACAGATGCACGCCGTTGGGGTCAGGTGTGCACCACTAAGGTAGTGGACCTTACGGCTGACTGCCGTGGATGGGGCTCTGGGTGGTTCAGGAAAGCAGGTCCTCTGGAGCACCGACACGGATCACACTAGGAGCTAGAGCATGAGATTCCCCAGGGCGCGGAGTCTAAGAGCCAGCAGGTGTCCACCAGAGCCCCTAGTGATGGGGATGGACTTCGCTGCAACTGGCTCCAGATAGAGGCCCCCAGGTGCTCCCAGCTCACCCTCATAGTTACATAGTTAGTAAGGTTCAATAAAGACACCAGTCCATCCAGTTCAACCTGAGTGAGTGTGGGTGCGTGTCTACAATCATCCCTATTTTTTTTTAAATTTAAGGTACCCATATAGCGCCGCCAATTCACGCAGCACTCTGCACATACATCGTACACCCACATCGGTCCCTACCCTCAAGGAGCCCACAATCCAAGGTCTCCAACTCACATTCATATACCAGGGCCAATTTTGAACAGAAGCCAATTAACCTACCAGCATGTCTTTGGAGTGTGGGAGGAAACCGGAGTACCCTCACGGTAGGCTACTGAAGGATAGAGAGGAAGCAGCAGACCGGGACAACAGGGGATAGTCAGAAGATAAGCCAAAAGGTCGGGGCAACAAGCAGACAGGGGTAGTCAAAGAACACGCCAAAGGTCAGGGTATGAAGCAGACAGGGATAATCAAGAACAAGCCAAGGATGGTAAACAGAATCAGACGTAAAGCACATGGCAAAACACACACAGGATGCCAAACACACAATATTGATCGGCGAGGCTGGCTTGCAGTGCACAGGTTAATATAGTGTTCCCAGTTAGAGGCTGGTGTGGAGCCATGCTTGAGGGAAGATACTTAAGCAGACAGGTGTGAGAGTGCAGGCCCTAAGGCTGATACACAACCAGAGGTAAGCAGACAGACAGGGCATGAAAGTAATACTGCAGATTCATGACAGTATCCCTCCCCTATCTGAGCTGTCCCTACTCTAGCTGCACACTATGCAAAGCTGAATGATGGTCCTCCTCACTACACTCACACTATCCCTAGACTGACACTAAACTAATATTCTACACTGACAATTGAAGCAAAATAGCACAGTATAGCACAATAACTAATAGCACTGAACAGAGCCCTGTTCTATCCCTCTCCATGCCGAACTCCCACTGAAAATGGCTGCCATTGAAAGAATACTTTTATACTGTGGGACAGGAATGAGCCATGATTGGATAAAGTCATGATGACATGGTGTCCAATCATGACTCTGACAGTGCTCTGTGCCCTGATTGGCTGAAGCTTTCACTGCTTCAGCCAATCAGGGCTTGCAATGCATTGTGGTCGGTTCGGGGGGCCGAACAAACGGTTGAACGGCCCTTTTGTTTAGATGTTCTCCGAACAAGGAAGGTTCGTCCCAGGACCATTCACCCATCCCTACTGGGGACACTGTTCTGTCAGGACTGCTGTTCTGGCCACTATGATCACCATTGTCTGTGGTCCAAAGGGGAATCCGGATCCCTTGGCCTTGTTAAGTTGCTTTACCACGCCCACATCTCCTGGTTGGAAGGGGTGTGTTGGTTCCTGCGAAGGAAGAGGAAAAGAGACAGACACATCACCATAGATGTCATTCAAAGCCTGAATCAACTTCCAACAATATTCTTCTTGAATCAGTTCCAAATCACCTGTCTCCATAATAGGTGGGCCTTTTGCCCAGTGTTGGAAATGGTCTCCCCATAATCACTTCAAATGGTGATAACTTTTCTAATATTGTTCTTAATTGTTCTATTCATTCTTTCCACTATACCAAAACTCTGTGGGTGATAATTGTTATGGAACTTCCAGTCAATCTGTAATTGCTTCACAAGTTCCTGACATACTTTAGAAATGAAAGCTGGACCATTGTTTGAGTTAATCTGCAATTATACTGAGCCCCATCTCAGTAGAATTTCTCTCACCAATATTTTTACCACTGTTTTAGCATCTTCCCTATTACATGGGAAGTTTTCCGGCCACTTTGAAAAGGCGTCTACGATTACTAGCAAATATTTCTGTGCCTTGCCTGTCTTAGGCAAACGAGCAAAGTCAATCCGCAAATGTGTAAAAGGAGCACTAGGTGGAGGTAAATGCTCATGTTGTACATAATGTAAAGCATAGGTGTCAAACACAAGGCCCGCGGGCCAAATCTGGCCCTCCAGGCCATTTCATGTGGCCCTCACAACCCCCTCATCTCTGCCCCCACCTGGTCTCAGCAGTCAGCAGCAGAGAGGACAGGGCTCCTCCACCGGATCCTGCACTTCTCTGTCTAGCTTTGTACAGCCTTTCTCTGGTCCTCCTTCAGACCCTGCATTTTATACTTCCTAGCTCCAGCCCCCAGTTTTTTCCTGGCAGCAGCACAAGGCAATGGGGTGCACTGATGTAAGGGATAGTGGGGGGATACTCGACTTCTGATGGTGAGGGGGGCTCTTGACATCTGATGTAAAGGGGTGGGATGCTAATACAACCGGCCCTTTGAGGCAACCATAATGCTAATGCGGCCTGCAAGGAAATGGAGTTTGACACCCCTGATGTAAAGTATTAGGGTGGTTCCTGATACATGTAATACATCTCTGTACATACATATTCCTTGCAAAAATGAAATAAGTTTTGTATACAAAAATCTACAGTTAGGACCTCTGCTGTTTCCTTATAACCTCTGTGTCCTATCCCGTGATACTGGGAAATAAAAAGTGGGGCACTACTTTGAGGTATGCCTACCCTCCCCTTTTTGGCAATGATACCTTCAGGAGTCATTTCCAAACCTTGTGAAGCCCAATACTGAAGATCCTCCTTTGTTGTAAAATTCTGCAAAGTCTGTAACATATGCCCTTGTGGTAAAATTGGATGGGACAGGGCAACCATGTCTACTGTTCTAAGGACAGATAAAGCCGCCTCTTTCGCAGATTGATCTGCTAGTGCATTTCCCAAAGACATAGGGTCTCCTTTGTGTGCACTGCAGTGAATGATGGCTAGCTGTGAGGGGAGTTGGATGGCTTCTAAGAGGTCAGTTATAAGAGCAGAATGGGAAATTGATTTACCATCTACTGCGACAAAGCCTCGCTGCTGCCAGATTCTACCAAAATCATGGACAGTTCCATAAGCATATTTGGAGTCATTGTAAATATTGACTTCTTGTCCATCAAAAAGTTGGCAAGCTCATGGCACAGTCCATCAAAATGTTGGCAAGCTCAATATCCATGGCACATGCCGCTAGGGCACGCAGACACGCCAGCATGCCTTGTACTGGAACTGGAACTACTTTGGAAAGACAGGCTACAGGTCACAGCTTATCTCCATGGTCTTGGGCTAGAAACACTGCCATGGTTTTTACAGTTGTCCCTTGTGTACAAATGAAAAGATTTACAATAAACAGGAAGTCCGAAGTCTGGGGTTGTTATCATTGCAGTTTTAACCTTGTATAAGCACGTATTTTCTCATCATCCCAAGTCACTAGTTCCGGGGCTTCTGTCAGAGTGCCTTGTCTGAGTATGTAGTCAAAATGGGAGCAATCAGGTATCCATTGGTGGCAGTAACCAATCATACCTAAAAGGGACAGCATGTCTTTCTTTGTTAGTGAGCCTGCCATACCCACGACAGCTGTAACCCTTGCAAAGCTTATTTTGCGTTCCCCTGGGGTGAGTGTGAACCCCAGATACTCAACTTGTGGAAGACAGAGCTGGACCTTGGACTGGGAGACCTTGTGACCCTCTTTACACATTTAATTCAACAGACTTACAGCATCTACCTGAGAAGCCACCAGGGTGGGACTGCACAACAGTAGGTTGTCGATATCCTGAAGAAGGACAGAACCATTTTCAGCCACCTATGAGCGTAGAGTCTCACGGAGCGCTATTGAGTAGACTGCAGGTGAGGCAACATAGCCTTGAGGCAATCTTGCCCAGGTATACTGGTTTTTTTCAAAACAGAAAGCCATAAGTAGTTGTGTCTCTTCATCCACAGAGACGGAAAAAAAAGGTGTTACTTAAATCAATGACAGAAAAAACTCTGGCACTGTGTATAGAAGTAATCAGTGACGGTACATCTGGGACAATGGGTGCAATCGGGATGACTAAATTGGCTCTTAAATCCTGTACAAATCTGTAGGTACCATCTGCCTTAGGCACAGGATTAATTGGAGTGTTGAATGATGATATTACTCTTTTCATGGGCTAGCACAAAGGAGACAATGCTACAATAAAAAAAACCAACACACCGTAAATTCTTTATAACAACTCATTTATTTTGGAAATTAAATTTTGGCCACGATGTTGTTCAAGGGGTAACCTTATAATGCAATGAACTTCAAATAATTATAAAGCCATCTTGGCTATAATACATCACTCAAATTTACACTGTGTCCATCCAGACAATGCTGGACGACTATTCCCCACCGACCGAAGCCAATAGAGAAACCTTTGGCTGAGGTCCCCCCAACAACGTGGCCCTTTCAATGAAAGTTTGCAGTCCCATGTTGAAAATGTCCAGACCTATGTCTGACAAGTGGACTAAATCCTTCCTAAATAACCCCGGAATGAAACCTTCCAGCTCCAAGTGGCGGAAGGACACACCTCCCGAGGACACTAAGAAATTATGTATTGTCCTATTTAACCGTCTCCGAATCTTATCCAAATAAAATAGATTCCCAGAAGGGGACCAAAGGAGTCTAGGAACCATTTCGGAGAAAGGCTAAATTGGTATTTGGAAACAAAAGTTTAATGGAATAAATATCCTTCTTCATTTCACAAAGGAGTTCCCATGTTCTAACTTTACCAACATCGTTTGCTCCAACATGAAGCACTAGCACTTGGGGAGAAGGCCAAATTGCGGATAATTGAATTAAGTGGTCTTTAAGATTACGCCATCTGAGGCCCCTAACTCCAGACCATAACACCTTAAAGACATTGTTATCCAAACCTAAATTGTTCGTATAGATCCTGGATGCAGCCTGATTTTCAGCCCAGAAAATGTAGGAGTGGCCTACTATCCAGATTGTGCATATAGAAGAATCTGAAAATAGAAAATCACACAATTAATAATTCAGGGCGAACATAAATTTTATATCTACTACTAACCCACCTACCAACCCGTTTTTGACCTTCAGGAGAGAAACCCAACAAATTGGCTGTGGTGGCGGCCCCGATTCTAAACGAATGTGAAGAGAATCCGAGACCCCCGAGGTTGAGGCGCTTGAGACATGCGGATAGAACCGCTGAGAATTGGTAACGAGTCAAAGGGGACAAATCCTGGTGGATAAAAAATGAACTGTTAGAGAAAGGCCTCACTGACATATAACTAGCCGTATGTGACACCGGGCAAATAAAGTTATTGGGGGATTTTCCTAGATATATCCACTGACCATTGCCCAAACCAAAAGTTTTGGACCGGCAGATAAACAAACTTAAGCAATCGGATTCCAACAACACATGAGAAAATAGCAGAAAAGATGAAGATGATCTGTTTTGGGCAGTAAGTTCTCCAACTCTGAGGGCACCAAAAAAGGTAACCGAAAAGGCTGCCCTGAAAAGCAGAAGTTCAAATTCGGTAAAACAAATCTCTTCTAATATAGATAGTAATTGGATTAATAAATTAACTGAAATGGGACGTCTGGTATCCTGGGTAGGGTGTGAATTCTTGAAACCTTTGAGGACCTGGCTGACCTGAAAAAAGGAAGATAGGGCTGGTAAACCTGCAAATTTTAGAAAAAAGGAAACACCAGCCAACACCTTGCTAATAGAGGCAGGTCTAAGACCAGACTGAATCATAAAGGACACAAAAGCTAAAGAAACATACGCGTTCACTTCCAATTCATCTATACTCCTGCTAGAGCAAAAAGAACACCATTTGGACCAGGCCAGACTATATTCCAGCCATGTCTTACGTGCTACAGAGTTCCTAAGATGCACAGAGATCAGTCCCAGATCAAGCCCCAGAGGAAATCCGGGCACGGGGTTCCACACTGATCCGCCGATGGGGCCAACTCCCGGAATCTCCGCAACTGTAAACGAGATAAGGCGTCAACTATGTTATTATCAATCCCAGGAATATGCTTGGCTTTTAACCAGATATTAAATCTCATGCAGTGCAACACCAAAAAACGTAAAAGTTTGATAACTAGCTCTGATTTGGAAGAAAGCATATTGATAGCAAATAGAACACCTTTATTATCCGTATTAACAATAATCCTACGATTAACAAAGTCTTCTTTCCAAATCACAATAGAAACTATAACCGGGAATAACTCGAGGAGGACTATATTGCGCAAAATGTCTTGCTGCAACCAACTGGAGTGCCATCTAGAGGCACACCAGTGGCCATCAAGAAAAGCGCCAAAACCAGATGAACCGGCGGCGTCTGTAAAAAAGTTTAACTGAAAATCATTAGTAAAAGATTGCTGCCATACTGTGGACCCATTGAAATTGCAGAGAAAAGAATTCCAAATTTTAAGATCCTCCTTAACACCCTTATGCCGCGTACACACGAGCGGACTTTACGGCGGACTTTGCCCGGCGGATTTTTCGACGTACTTTCCGACGGACTTTCTGAATGAACGGACTTGCCTACACACAATCCACCAAAGTCCGTCGAATTCGTACGTGATGACGTACGACCGGACTAAAACAAGGAAGTTCATAGCCAGTAGCCAATAGCTGCCCTAGCGTGGCTTTTTAGTCCGTCGAACTAGCATACAGACGGCGGACTTTTCGACCGGACTCGATTTCAACGGATAAATTTTAAACAAGTTTCAAATCTAATTCCGTCCAACTTTTGAGAAAACAAAGTCCGCTGGAGCCCACACACATCGAATTGTCCGACGAAATCCAGTCCGCCGGGCAAAGTCCGCCGTAAAGTCCGCTCGTGTGTACGCGGCATTAGAGATGCGGATATGAGAATCAGGGTTCTTAAAACCTCTAATAGCTAGAGCAAAACGTCTGGAAAAAATTCTAGCTATGGGAATAACCCTAGCCGCAAAGGCAAACAGACCCAAAAGGGATTGGGCCTCTTTTAATAAAACTTTGCGTTTTGACAAAAATAAGGAGATCATTATTCTCATACGGTGTAATTTATCCTCGGGCAATCTGAACTCCATTGACGATGAGTCAATAGTGATGCCCAGAAATTCTAAAGAGGATACCGGGAGAACCGTCTTCTCATGGGCAATGGGAATACCGAAGGAGTCACAAATATGAAAAAATGTTTCCAGCAATACCGAACATACTGGGGAGTCTGCTGGACCTAAAAATAAAAAATCGTCTAAATAATGCAGAATACCCCCAACAGGGGAACATTCAGACAGAACCCAATGCAAAAATTTTGAAAAGGACTCAAAATAAAAGCATGATAACGAGAAACCCATGGGCATACATTTATCAAAATAAAATTGGTCCTGAAAATGAAAACCCAGGGAATTGAATCCCTGTGGATGCACCGGTAGCAGGCGAAAGGCAGATTTGATGTCTGCCTTAGCCAACAGAGCACCGTGCCCAAAGTGACGTAAAAGTTCTAGTGCTTCATCAAAGGAGGAGTATGACACTGGGGCTATAACCTCTGCAACCTCATCATTGAGTGAAGCATCCACAGGATATGATAAATGGTGAATAAGCCTGAAACTACCCCGCTCTCTTTTAGGAACAATGCCCAATGGGGATATGCAAACATTTTTAAAAGGTGGGCAGGAAAAGGGGCCAGCTACTCTTCCTTCTGACACCTCTTTAAAGATTTTCTCTTGTACAATTTCAGGATGACACCTAGCAGAGCGCAAATTTTTAACTAAAGTGCATCCAGACCCTGAAAAGGAGGGAACCAAGAAACCGTCCTTGAAACCATCAGATAGCAGCCGCGCCATCGTGCGGTCTGGGTAGAGATCTAGCCACGGTTGCATGCTTAGCAAGCTCACTGGGGTCCTGGCCTTTTCCACCAGCATCGCGTGGAAAGGATGGGAGGGAAGCAACTGATGATTTTTTGAAACATCTATTTGCCGAATGGTTCCCATTGCAGAAGGAGCACTCATGCCTATATCTGCAGTTAGATAAGAATCTGCACTGTCCTTCATTAAAGGCAAAACAGAAACCTTTACGAAAGGCAGTCTGTGGACTAGGCCCAGTTCTAGGTGTGAACTGCGGTTTTTGTGGAAGCATGAGATTCAACCATAAACCCACATCCTTACATCCCCATTGCAAGGAAGGGTAAACTGCTAATTTTTGTCTGAAATTCTCATCATAGGTGAACCAGGCTGAACCGCCAAAATTACGAAATGCTTCAGAAACTATATTCACGTGTTGAAAAAGGCCTGAGCATTTCTCAGGAAATTGCTCTCCCAACACGGAAGAAAAAATGCAAAAGGCCTGCAGCCAGTTCTGAAAGGTTTTAGGTACAGCCCTGCGCCTATCCTCTTCTGTGCGCTCATCTGATTTCTTGTCAGATTTAACTAGAAATTCCTTGGAAGCTGGCAATAAAGACAACAGATCAACAAATTCACCTCCCCAAATTTTTTCTTTGACAGAAGTGGATAAGTGGAAGCCCAGCAGTGATATTTCACATGGCATAGGAGCCTTAAAGGAGGACTCTGCAACCAAGGAATGCGCAGAGCGTGCAGAAGGCATAACAGCTTTACGAACCTGAACCGGCTTGCGAGCCGTACCACCTGTATTATGTTTAAAATTCTCACCCAGGGGGTTCTCTATCACATTATGCCAAATTGTACTTATGTCATCACTTTCATACTGTTGTAAAAAATTCTCAGCTTGCTGTGAAAAAGCACCATGTAACTGTGCCCCTTTTAAATCATTAATAGTATCAGCATCATACAAAGCACCAGAAAACTGTGCACCCTCAGCCTCCTCAGCAAAAGCACCAACTGTGTGTGCCCCTTTAAGCTTTTGCAACATACCAGATAACGATTTAACAAGAGCATTAAATTCAGTGACATTAACATCTGAGAATGTCTCACCAGCAGGCAGACTCCTATTTTGCTCACTTCTGGCCGCAGCAGCTGCAGACTGAGTAGCAGTACTTTCTCTCTTTGGAGGTGCATTCCTGTGAGGAACGCTGCCAGCTCTCTCCTTTCCTTTAGGCTGAGAAGAAGCCTCCGTTCTCTGTCTCTTCTTTTTCCTCCCTGGCTGCTGGCGCGGACTGCGCATGACCTCCTCTGGCTCCTCCATCTTTACTTGGGCTGTGACATTCGACGGGCCGGGCGGAGTCTCAGCACGTCCATCCTCCAGGCACTGCATAAGCCACTCCTCACCTCCTGAGCCCTCGGCTTTTTCTATGAGGCGGCGGAGCAAGCTCTCTCTTCTCTCAGGTGAGCGGCGCTTCATGCTCCTGAGTCCCGGTCCGGTTCCACAGGGTCTGCTTGTTAACGGCCGGACTGCCCCTTTTATCTCCTTCAGAAAGCAGGCTATGCAAACCGCCAATTTCCTCCAATCAGCTGCTTGTTGCTGTGCAGCAGATGCTGCTGCTGTAACCAATAGCAAACCTGTAAGAAACATAAGGAAACCTGCATCCCCTTTGAGCTCTCCCATGTTGGTCCTGCATATTGCATGGACCTGTCATTATCCCTTGCTGCAGGAAAGATTTCACCAAAGGTCTGATGCCTTCAATATTTTCCTTTGACAATGAATACTGCTTAAAAAAACACTGGTGGGGGCGTGGCCTGGACATGGCTGGATAGAGACGTGCATTTGCTGAGCTCCCGGCCGTCTCTCCCTTTACCCCAGCTATTCATGCCCAAACTCTGAAATATGCACTCTACCAGAAGGAGAACTACTAAGAAGAGCAGCAAACTGACCAAATCCACCCCTCAACCACCCTCCTCAAGCGAACTGAGACGAAGATTCCAGCTA
The DNA here is from genome assembly GCA_037952835.1 of Lithobates septentrionalis. Lineage (NCBI taxonomy): Eukaryota > Metazoa > Chordata > Amphibia > Anura > Ranidae > Lithobates > Lithobates septentrionalis. The sequence continues at coordinate 493,973 of JBBDGP010002832.1, forward strand.
TCTCTCCTTGGCTCCCCGGAACTCAAGATGGCGGCGCAGCATGGAGAGCGCTCAGGGAGACAAGCAGCGAGCAGCTCCTCATCACCGCACGGAGCTACGCAGACGGCCGAAAGCTACGACGAATTCCCCACAGATCTCCGCCCGGTTCCTGACGAACACTCACAACCCTCACTATACTCACATGGAGTAGACTCGGAACTGCGCGCTCTGCTACAAGCCTTGCCAACTAAAACGGACATCACGGCCCTCATTGCCACAGTGGAGGCAACCCACCGCAAGGAGATGAACGCAGTGAGAGCAGACGTCAGTAAGCTAACCTCCAGAGTAGAAGCGGGAGAGAGCTCCTTATCAGCATTGGAGCGTCGGATGACAACAATAGAAAACAGCCAAGCCGCACAGAACATGGCACTGCAAGAACAGCAGCTGAGACTGGAAGAAATGGAGGACCGGAGCCGCAGGAACAACCTGCGCCTCCGGGGACTACCAGAAGCCACAGGACCTGAAGATCTAGCGGATACCGCGATCGCTATCTTCCGCAGCCTGCCAGGTATAGATTTACCAGAACGCATTGTCCTTGACAGGATCCATCGAGCACTAGGCCCCAAGCCAACTGACCCCCTGAGACCCAGAGACGTCATTTGCAGGGTACACCACTATGTGCATAAGGAACAGATCCTGCGTAAGGCCTGGGAAGCAGAGGGTCCAGAACTAGACGGTGCCACAATCAAAATCTTCCCAGATCTATCCCGAGCCACACTGCAGAGAAGGGCAATCCTAAAACCATTACTGGATGTGGCCAGACGAAAAGGAGCTACCTATCGTTGGGGGTACCCACTATCAATTACATTCAGGAAAGATCAAAGATCCTTCACCTTGCGCAATCCGGATGCCCTGCCAGCCCTCTTTTCGTTTCTAGACACAGAACCTGTAGATGTCCCGAATTGGCTGGACCAGCTTCCACGTGCACCAGGAAGGATGCCCGCACAGGGAATGGGAAACAATCACCCACAGAGACGACCAAGAAACCGCGGCCGATCCAGAGCTGCCTCTCCTGATGGCACACGTGAGTCATGAAAATCTTTCCCTATCTGCAATATACTTAAACACTAAGAGATGATGCTCAAGATGTTTTGTTCTCCTTTGTTTGGAGCGGTTTATTGTTTTCATCTAACCACTATCCCTAAACGGTGACGGTCAGGTAGAGGTCAAGGACGCACCTGATTCTTGTTGGACAAGAAACCGATCAGTCTACCAAGACCATCAGAACAGAACTCAATTTCATTCTTTCCCAGACCCAAGTGGCTTTGACTTACCTACCACTAGAGGCACTCTCTAATTAACATAAGCCACCTCTCTGGGCAAGACACACCACAACCCGAGATGAATACTCTAATCGACGGAACGCTGGAAGTAGCAGGTTTGGACACAGATAATACATCTGAGGAGAACAGACCCATCTAGGTCCAGGTACGCTTACCAGTGATTGGCAAGCTCACATAGATGACCCTTGATTCGAAGTGGACAATAGAGCAAATAATGCATTACCAAATAAGTACTACTAAACATGTGCAGTAGGAGGACTCAGTAAGACTAATGACCTGCAGAGTCTGTTTGTGGTGGCTCCTGGTGGGGACATTCACGCTCCTGACTAGTGGAGCTCTGAGGTACCCACCACGCAGGCGTAACACCCTGCTACAGACTTCATGAGAAACATGAGGTGATGATTATATAGTGACAAATAAATAAGCTCATAAAGACATGAAACATGATTAATATCTGGATTTGGACTTCGGAACAAATACAGATAATATAACATTAAATGAGCTATAAAGTTGATTTACTAAGTTTAGCACAATACGGTTTTTACAAGCTAAAATTTGAGTAACTTCTCAGAGGGGCTCAAGGTGTTCATTCCCCCACTTAGTTCTGTTATCTTGCTTAAGAGTTTGCTTTAAAAGATGCTCAACAGTTTTGTTTTTTACCCTTTTTTTTTTTTTTTCCTCCTTCTGGTTATATATCTAACTATGCTGGGGTGGGGGGGGGGGGGGGCGGGCGGGAGTCTCGCTGTTTGGAGCCTTGTCCTTCCTCTCTCCCACCTAGGTTGACATACCCCCCTGGAGGTAGACTTTGTGTCTTCAGGGGGTTGTATGCGAAAGGTATCCCCCACTTTAAGTGGGGTTGTGAAACGGGCAGGACACTAGGTCTTGCTTGTACTTTTCTCTTTACTCTGCTAACCTTCTCACTATTCTATTAGCTTCAATATCTCTTTCTATTTCCTATCTCTCCCCTTCCATATCTCCCTTATATTGAACCTATCCCCCCCCCCTCCCCCCCCCCCCCTTGCCCTACTTCAATATGGCAGTCAGTAAAATCAAAGTAATGTCCTTAAATGCAAAAGGGCTTAATATACCAGAGAAAAGACGTATGTTGTTAAATGACTTAAAGAGGAATGACACAGACATAGCCTTCATCCAAGAATCTCATTTTAAAGCCAATCGACTGCCGTACCTAAAAAACAGACATTTCCCAGTAACCTACCACTCAATGAATCCGAGGGCCAAATCCAAAGGAGTATCCATCCTAATTTCCAGTAAGATTCCTTGGCAATTACAAAATTCCCAAATGGACCCGGCAGGTAGGTATATATTTCTCACAGGACTAATTGGCACAGTGATGGTAACGTTAGCAACCATATATACCCCTAATGAGCAACAAGCCACATTCATGAGAGAAACTCTAGAGAAACTAACCGAGTTTAGGGAGGGCCAACTAATCTTAGGGGGTGACTTTAATGCGCCATTGATTCCTTCGGCGGACACATCCACGGGCAGAACATCGATCCCATCATGCCAACTTAAGCGAATAGCTAAGACACTACATCACTCCCAGCTAATTGACGTCTGGCGCCTACAACACCCGGGAGAACGTGATTTTACATTTTATTCAAGTGTACATCAATTGTATACCAGAATTGACTATTTTCTGATCCCCCACACTCAGCTACATGCTGTAGAACAAACCTCAATTGGAAATAGGACATGGTCAGACCATGCACCTATATTCCTAACTTATAGCCTATCGGACACTACATCCCCGAGACACCGTTTTTGGCGTCTAAATGAAAACCTCCTGCAGAACCCCGAAATATTGACTGAAGTAACCAGAGCACTGGACCTGTACTTTAAAGAGAATGATCAACCAGACTGTGACCCGGGAATACTGTGGGAAGCCCATAAAGTAGTCCTTAGAGGGATTTTAATATCCCATGGTGCTCGTATTAAAAAAGAGAGAAATGCACAACTATCCCAACTTTTACTTGAGCTAGCTACCCTGGAAGCCAGACACAAACATGCCCCTACAACGACGCCTGACCTGAATCTGACAACTGTCCGACGGAAAATTACAGACCTCCTACAATACAGAGCAAAAGCAGCCATACAAATATGCAATAAAAAGATGTATGAGTCAGGAAATAAATGCGGGAAACTATTGGCCCAAATGGTTAGAACTCACAAATCTACAACCTACATTCCACATATTTCTACTTCCAAAGGCAAAAAAGAGACTTTACCTGCACAAATTACTGAAGAATTTAGACAGTTCTACTCCAAATTATACAATCTGCCACAGTCAACTCCCTCCACTACCGAAATAGAGGAATATATAATGTCCTCCCAAATGACGTCCCTCACTCCAGAAATCAGAACTGAACTAGATGAACCCATCTCCTTAACAGAAGTCCAAAAAGCTTTAAGATCAATGAAACCAGGCAAAGCCCCAGGTCCTGACGGGTATACATTACCATATTATAAAAACCTCTTTCCCATACTAGGACCACATATGGTCACATTATTCAACAAGATAGGAGAAGAAAATACCTTTGCTAGAGAAACTCTGAAAGCTCACATTTCGGTGATACACAAAGAGGGGAAAGATCCGGCAGCCTGTGGCAGTTACAGGCCGATATCACTGTTAAATCTCGATCTCAAGATCTATACCAAAATCCTGGCGACTCGGCTGGCACACCATCTCCAACAACTTATTCACTTAGACCAGGTTGGATTTATTCCTTCCAGAGAAGCTAGAGATAGCACCACAAAAGTGTTAAACTTACTACACATCACCAAATCAAGAAGGATCCCCTGTGTCTTTCTAAACACCGACGCTGAAAAGGCGTTTGACCGCGTAAATTGGCAATTTATGTTTGCGGTTCTCAAGCATATAGGTCTAGGAGAGGTGATGCTCAGCCGAATAGCTGGTATATATTCTAACCCCACAGCACAGGTGAAAGCGAATGGGGTCCTATCCGACCCCTTCTCAATCACAAATGGAACGAGACAGGGATGCCCCCTCTCCCCCCTACTCTTTGCCCTTTCGTTAGAGCCCTTCCTATCCCAAATAAGATTAAACCCTGATATACAAGGAATATCGCTCGATCCCATGCAACATAAGATATCAGCCTACGCAGATGATTTACTTTTCTCCCTAACTAACCCAGCGGTCTCTATACCTAACCTCCTTAAAGAATTTGAAAGATATGGGAAATTATCAAATTTAAAAATCAACTTTTCCAAATCAGAAGCGATGGGAGTCTCGGTACCAGCCAATTGCCTTGCAAATTTGCAATCAAGCTTTAAATTTAGATGGACTACCTCTGCTCTGACCTATTTAGGTACGAAAATACCACCTGACCCAAACCTTCTCTATGCCAGCAACTTCCCTCCCTTATTGTCCAAGACCAAAATATTGGTAGATGACTGGAATACTGGACTGCACTCATGGTTTGGGCGATGCAATCTACTTAAGATGAGTATATTACCAAAATATCTGTATCTATTCCAAGCTCTGCCAATTAAGATACCCGCCGCATACCTCAAACAAGTGCAAACTCTTTTCATGCGCTTTGTTTGGGCTCATAAAGCGCCACGCATCCCAAAACAACAACTTTCCAGACCAAAAATGTATGGTGGCATTGCGCTCCCAGACATCCGGAAATACTACCAAGCAATCCACTTGGGCAGGGTAGTTGACTGGCAACGACATAAAGAAATTAAATTATGGGCACAAATAGAGCAACATCAGTCCACAATACCCCTCCAGACGGCGATGTGGTGCTGGGACTCCCTTCCAATAGACCTGAAATCTCACCCCCTCATAGGCAATACTATTAAACAATGCTTACAAGCAACATTGCAAGCCTCATTAACGACTAAAGACTCTCCATTAACTCCCATACTGGGAAACCCCAAATTTCCACCTGGAATTAATCCAAGACAGTTTCAGACACTGAGGGATTCCAACTATGTTGGAGCTTCACACTTTGTGAGACAAGACAAATGGCCCTCCATCCCAGAGTTGATGGATCCCATAGGCCCATTCAAACTCGATTTCTGGAATGCAGTACAAATACATCATTTCCTCCAGACATTCCCAAACCCTAAATCGTACACTAGACCCTTGACTACATTTGAGGAACTATGCTCAGAAACGGAACCGCTACCACAGCTCCTATCTAGGATGTACACTATTCTTAATACGCCCTCACAGCCTCTTGACCTTCCATGCATTACAAAATGGGAAACAGACCTCCAAACCTCGTTCACGACAATACAGAAGCAGAATATGGTCGCGCTTTCTCTCAAATCGTCAATATGCACTAAAATACAGGAGACAAACTATAAGATCTTAACTAGGTGGTACTTAACACCTAGCCGTCTACATATTATGTTCCCCGGTACATCAAAATACTGTTGGCGATGTCAGAAAGATGAGGGAACGCTACTGCACATATTCTGGTCCTGTACAAAGCTAAAGAACTTCTGGGCTATGGTTCGCTCCATCTCCCAGAAATTCACGGACTATCAGATTCCGAATGACCCGGCATTCTTTCTTCTCCACGTCTCCTCCATAACGCCCAAAAAATATAAAAAATCTATTCTGCGCCATTTAACAAATGCAGCTAAGTCTTGCATTCCTGTTCTCTGGAAACAGCAGTCCCCACCGTCCATCTCGCTGTGGCTACAGAAAGTCGAAAATATAAACAACATGGAAGATCTCACAATGACAGCTCAAAACAGACAAGCAGCCTACCAAAAAACATGGACACTTTGGAACATGTTTAAATACTCAGAGGAAGGAAAAGCTCTCTTTGGGAATCTAAATCAATAATAGCCCACAACTCACTCAACATAGAATAAATCACTTATTCAAACAAAAGAAACTGACCTCCCCCCCCCCCCTCTATCCTATCCTACCCCCCCACTTCCCCCCCCCCCCCCGCCCTACCCTCCTCCTCTTGACTTCGTTTTCTTCCTACTACCTGCTCTACTTTCTCTTTACTTCACGCTATGGTTGTCGCCACCTGATTGAACCAAACAGCCTACAAGTATGAGACATGATACACAAATAGATTTTTTAGATAGGTGTTTTATACATGTATTTTCAAGACGGAAGCTATATGACAATAATACAACATGATATGCACATCTCAGAGATATTGGAAAGCTAACAAACTCTGTATAACAAATCTCTCGAACTGTCTTATACATTGTCCAGATGTACTCTGGGAGGCTGCGACCTCCTTTTTTCTCTTCTTCTTCTTTCTTTTGAATGTTTTCCTTACTTTATGGGGCTCTGCCCTTTTTGTGAAAACTAATAAAAATTATATTTGCAAAAAAAAAAAAAAACACTGGTGTTATTACTTTCTTTACCCTTGCTTTGTAGGGAGTGCAATCTATGTGTCCCATATCAAATCTACTCTGTGCCCATACCTTGGGGTCAATCTGTGCTGACAAATCAGTCCTCAAAAAACAAAAGGAGGAATCTACACGTAAACCACCCACAGTGTAAGATGAAATGCGCAGTCGTAGTTTACCAATAAGTTTCCTCCCTAACAAATTAACAGGACATCCAGATATCAACCTGAAACAGTGATGAAACATGAGATCTCCTGTTGTGGCATTATGTACAGCTAGGGGCGAAGTTTTATAAGTTTTGGTCACTGTCCCATTTAGTCCCATTGAAGGCTCAGCATTCTCCCTTTGTCCATTATACATATCCATGGAGATTGTTGACCTGGTCACTCCGGTATCTACGAGGAAAGGCATAGTGTCTTCCCTTACATGAAGATGTATATATGGATTATCTCTGTAGTGTTCGGAGAGGACTGGGAATGCCGGGATAGCACCTTTAGGGCACCCCTATTGTTGCTGACCTTGCTGTGGCCACTGTAGGGGGATATCTCACTCCTTGTGTGTTCTGGGAGGGTGCAATTGCTTGAGGTTGTGTAGTATGGGCTGTCCTGAGGGGTGTATGTCACATTCCGTCGTGGAGGGTATGGGCACTGATTAATCCCTTAAGTGTCTTCTGTCCTTGGAAATGGAGTGCCCAGAACTTTCTTTCTCTCTGACCTCTTTTCTTTTGCTCTTATTTTCTTTCTTCTTATGTTTATGGTTGGTTGTCTGCCAGGTCCTTTTGCAAATGGCTGGCTGTGATATTAAAGCGAATTGCTTGTGTCTTGCTGTATCTTTCTCCCTCCCATTTTAGATGGTCCTGGGGTGGATTTTCCTAAAGGTGTTTATATAGGTTGGTTATTAAATGCCCCGGTATGCTTTTCTGCTGTTTAACTGTGAGTCTGATATTACTATGATGTTTATATTATTCGAGTATCCTCGCTTTTTGTTCACTTTATACTTGTCTGTTGACAGCCCTGTGTAATGTCCACTGTTTGTAACTTTTGTTCTTTTTTATTTTCTTTTATGAAAAATAAAAATTAATAAAAATTGTTGGATTGAATAAGTAGAAGCTCTATCAAAAAAACAAGTGGATTTTGTGGGCACAACATGAAACGGTGTTTATCTTAAACATATGAATCTTTATTACAAATTATACTAATTAAAAGAACATTTAAACATACAAAGCACCCTACTGACTGACAGGATCAACAATGTACCCAATACAAAAAGCATGGAGATATGGATATATATCGAATCCATGTGGACACATATACTGTACAAATAGTATGGATAAATAGGGTCCATAGGCTTCTCCATGCACTGGAACCAGCGGGGACACCCATGGCACTACTTCTTTGGGGCTAGCAGACCTCCATATCCTACTTAGGAAAGTGTGGGAGAGGCCACAAACATTGTGAGCCCCCCTCATCAGAAGGAAGCCCTTGAATACTAGTATATAAGGTTCCGGTCAGCATACCAAGCTGAGGACTGGAAATATATCTGAGCTGATACATTCAGCCATCCTGTCTTGGGCTCTTTATCATTTATCAGGAGCAAGCTTGATAACTCTCACCGATGGTGTACATTCTCGTCTCTCTACCCACATAATCTATCATGATTGAATCCACTTGATGATGTGTTTTGACTTGAGACTTACCAATGATCTTGGTTAGATCAGAGGTGGAATCTTCGTCTCTCAAAATCTAAATATCAGCATCGTTGATTTGTTCTTTCACCAGCTGTGAACTCACATTGGTGGATAGAAATCACTTTGGTTTCAAAATTCATAATAGGATGTCCCCGATATCTGATCCTGAGGATCACCAGCACCCACCCAGTAAATGTCCTGAAGAAGCAATGTGTGAAACGCGTTGACAGACAAGAGTGCATGGAGAAGCCTATGGACCCTATTTATCCATACAATTTGTACAGTATATGTGTCCACATGGACTCGATATATATCCATATCTCCATGACTATTGTATTGGGTACTTGTTGATCCTGTTAGTCAGTAGGGTGCTTTGTATGTTTAAATGTCCTTGTAATTAGTATAATTTGTATTAAAGATTCATATTTTTTAGATAAACACAGTTGCATGTTGTGTCCACAAAATCCACTTGTTTCTACTAATTCAATCCTTTTTCTATATATTGGATGTTGGCATAGTGGGGGTCCTCCCTTTCCAATAAAAATTGTTAATTATAAAAAAAAAGTGCATCTTTTTTCCTACACTTTGACTATGAATACAACAACACTTTTGCGTTTATTAGAATGGTTACATCTGTGGGATTGAATACAACGCATTTCATAAACTTCCTCAGGGGCTGGAGCAGTTGACTAGTATATACTGTATATGGTGAATAAACAAACTTATCAGCCTCTAAAGTAAAAATAATTATAGCCTCTATATCAAGGGAAGCCCCCGCTGGCATCAGAAAGAGCAGTGTAACTAAGAAGGACTTTGGGTTTTATTTACTAAAACTGGAGAGTGAAAAATCTGGTGCAGCTCTGCATAGCAACCAATCGTCCAGGTTTTTTGTCAAAGCTTAATTGAACAACGCATTTCATAAACTTCCTCAGGGCCTGGAACAGTTGACTAGTATATACTGTATATGGTAAATAAACCAACTTATCAGCCTCTAAAATAAAAATAATTATAGCCTCTATATCAAGGGAAGCCCCCACTGGCATCAGAAAGAGCAGTGTAACTAACAAGGACTTTGGGTTTTATTTACTAAAACTGGAGAGTGAAAAATCTGGTGCAGCTCTGCATAGCAACCAATCATCGTCCAGGTTTTTTGTCAAAGCTTAACCACTTCAGCCTGGAAGAATTTACCCCCTTCCTGACCAGAGCATTTTTTGCGATTCGGCACTGCGTCGCTTTAACTGACAATTGCGCGGTCGTGCGACGTGGCTCCCAAACAAAATTGACGTCCTTTTTTTCCCCACAAATAGAGCTTTCTTTTGGTGGTATTTGATCACCTCTGCGTTGTTTTTTTTTTGCGCTATAAACAAAAAATTCCGACAATTTTGAAAAAAAACACACTATTTGTTACTTTTTGCTATAATAAATATCCCCTAAAAATATTTAAAAAAACATTTTTTTCCTCAGTTTAGGCCGATACGTATTCTTCTACATATTCTTGGTAAAAAAAAAATATCGCAATAAGCGTTTATTGATTGGTTTGCGCAAAAGTTATAGTGTTTACAAAAAAGGGGATAGTTTTATGGCCTTTTTATTATTAATTTTTTTTTACTAGCAATGGCGGCGATCAGCGATTTTTATTGTGACTGCAACATTATGGCGGATGCATCGGATATTTTTGGGACCATTGTCATTTATACAGCAATCAGTGCTATACAAATGCACTGATTCCTGTGTAAATGACACTGGCAGTGAAGGGGTTAACCACTAGGGGGCTATGGAGAGGTTAAGTATGTCCTGGGGAGTGTTACTAACTGTGGGGGGGGGTGTGGCTACATCTGATCTCCGCTCCCGATCACAGGGAGCAGAGATCAGTGACACTGTCACTAGGCAGAACGGGGGAGGCGATCGCGGGTATCCCCGCGGCGATCGAGTCCGCGGGACCCGCGACCCGACTCACGGGGCTCCCGGCACACGCAATGGCACGGCTGCAAATTCAAACGGACGCACGAGTACGCCCATTTGCCCAGCCATGCCATTCTGCCGAAGTACATCGGCGTGCGCCGGTCGAGAACCGGTTAATGGAACAAGTTGAAGTTAGAAGCTGATTGGCTACCATGCACGGCTGCACCAGATTTTGCACTCTCCAGTTTTAGAAAATCAATCCCAATTTGTCCAGTAGTATAAATGGACCTCCGTAGGACTGCCATACCCAGGGTGCCCTCCTAAGATTGGTGTAGTAAAAACTTTTGATTTTTATAAATAAGTAAAAAAATAAATTAAAAAGTCCCATTTAATAAAAACTTTTGATTTACTATTCTTTTCCAAAGAATTTTGTTCAGCTAGGATCCCTACACTCTGATCGGTTGTAGGCTGCTCCCTACCCCCCCCCCCCCCACCACCACCACCACCACCACCAAATATGATGGTGTATGATCCAGCCAGCAATAGTCAATTCAATTGAAATCAACAGCAAATGAATAGCAAATTACCTGTGAATAGATTAATAAATTATTGATTGCCAAACCCAGTAATTACTTCATTAAATAGGGAAATAGCATAATTGTCTCTTATGAGGCCCCATCTCAGGCAGCCGTCATACCTGACATTCCTCTACATTGCTCATACAGTGGCTCAGAATGGTACACTTTGGAAGGGTAATAGATCATCCTTCTAGTTGCAATGTTTTATTATATTAGGAGAATGCCATTTCCTCCCTGAGTGGCATCTGTGATAAGTCACCAGATGGGACAACCTCCTTTATAAAAGTGATCCACTTACCTGCAATGTCACTTATTCAGCTGTGACTACCAGGGAGAAGGACAACACTACTGGACATATCTATAGGGAGACAGGTAAGTGGGTGATAATAGACCATTGCTCTTTACTTGTTAGATCTTTGTTATATACATTATTTGTTCTATTGACAAAATTTTCACATCTGCTGTTTCCAACTGCTACAAATTCACAATTAATTCAAGTTTCTCAACCACAAGCTGAGCGGATCTTCTACTTTCTGATACATAACATGATTGCGAAGTAGTCTTCAGTACTATACTAATCATCAAGACTTATTGGAGGACAATTTGATGTAGAAATATAATATACAGTGGAACCTCGGATTGCGAGTAACGCGGTTAACGAGCGTTTCGCAATACAAGCACTGTATTTCTAAAAGTCCTAACTCGGTTTGCGAGTGTTGTCTGGCAAAACGAGCAGGATTCAGGCCAAAGCTGTGTGCAGTACCGCTTTTGGCCTGGGGTTGGGGGGGGGGGCGCCGGAGCCGAACGGCGCCGATCGTCGCCATTCGGAAATGCACGGAAAGGCCCAAGGACAGTTCGGCTGAACGCGGCAAACCTCGGAAAGGCTCGTGAACGGAGTCTTTCCGAGGTTTGCCGAGGTCAGCCGAAGTGTGCTCGGACCTTTTCGGACCTTTCCGAGGCTCTCCGGCGCCCCCCCTTTTCTCTGGCCGCATGCAGTATTGCATCCCATTGAAGTCAATGCGGAACTAATTATTTTCGTTTCCATTGATTTCAATGGGAAAACTCGCGTTGATATGCGAGTACTTTGGATTACGAGCATTCTCCTGGAACGGATTATGCTTCCACTGTACTTTTTTAATAAGAAATTTGTATTTTTTTTGCTTTGGGGTGGAGTGAGGCATGCTTTGACCTTTTATCAAATCAAGTCCTCATTGCTTTCTAAGACAAGGATGGAATGATATAAAAGTACAAGGAATGGATTGGGAGGGTATGAGCCAAGGGGAACTATCAGCAAACGTAACAAATATGATGCAGTCTGTCAGTAGCATGAACACCTTTTTTTGTTTTTCTGGGTCCCCCCCCCCCCCTCCGATAACATAATTTTATTACCTGTTGATCCTGCCAGTAGATTTATTTTTCCACTTTCTGTAAGGGGCCCGTTTACATTATTCTTGTCACTCCTCATGGTTCGCAGTGGATCACCTTTTGGAGGGCAGTTGACCAACTGTCTGTTTTAACCCTAAAAAAAACCACCTGTGCTGCAACCACATGCATTGAACGCAATGTGGCCCTATTCATTTTAACCACTTCAATACCGGGCACTTTCACCCTCTTCCTGCCCAGGCCAATCTTCAGCTTTTAGCGCTGTCACACTTTGAATGACAATTGCGCTGTCATGCAACACTGCACCCCTATGAAATTTTTATAATTTTTTTGGGACAGATAGAGCTTTCTTTTGGTGGTATTTAATCAACACTAAGCTTTTTTACTTTTTGCTAAACAAACAAAAAAAAAGACCAAAAATGTTGAATAAAAAAAATGTTCTTCTTAGTTTCTGTTATAAAATGTTGCAAATAAGTATTTTTTCTTCTTCACTCATGTGTACTGATGAGGCTGAACTGATGGGCACTGATGGGGAGGTACTTATAGGAACTACTGATGTGCACTGATAGGTGGCACTGTTGGGCAATGATAGGCGACACTGATTATTATTATTATTATTATTATACAGGATTTATATAGCGCCAACAGTTTACGCAGCGCTTTACAATATAAAAAGGGAGACAATACAGTTATAATACAATAAAAATACAAGAGGTTAAGGTTAAGAGAGCCCTGCTCAGAAGAGCTTACAATCTAATAGGGTGGGGCAGGTGGTACAAAAGGTTGTATCTGTGGGGAATGGGCTGATGGAAGTGGTAGAAGATTAGTTGGAGACGTGATAGGCTTCCCTGAAGAGATGAGTTTTCAGGGATCGCCTGACGGTAGCAAGAGTAGGGGATAGCCGGATAGATGGAGGTAGTGAGTTCCAGAGGATGGGTGGGGCTCTGGAGAAATCCTGGTTGGCATTGAAATCCTGATTGGCATTGATGGTGTTGCACTGATCATTAATGCCCTGATGATCAGTGTAAACAATGTACTGTCTTGCCAGTTGCTGGCACTGCTTTCCTCACACAGACAGGAGGAAAGTACTGCTGATAACCAGCAAGTTATCAGAACTACAGAACTACAAGTCCCATCATGCCTCTGCCTCTGGGTGTCATGCTTGTGGCTGTCAGAGTCTTGCTATGCCTCGTGGGACTTGTAGTTCTGCAACAGCTGGAGGTCCGCTAATTACATATCCCTGTCATAGAGTATAGTGAGGGCTTCACAAACATTTGGCAATATCGTGTATGAGCAGGACAGACTCATTATATTGGCCTTTCATAACCAGGGTTCCTCCAAAGTTTGGAGGGTTCCTTGAGCAATAAGCAACTTCTTCCTCTCAGATGAGTAACCAGTGACTCCATTGATCTTTTTACCCATCTATAGCAGGGGGATTCTTCCCTCATCCCTCATTCTGACCATTACACTAATGTACCGTGAGCTGTAGCTATCATCAGGAGGGGTTCCCTTAGACAAGGTTCCAATCTGTGCGGGTGATTACCACTGCTACCCTGTTTCCCCGAAAATAAGACCTAGCGTGATTGTCGGTGATGGCTGCAATATAAGCCCTACCCCCCTCCTATCCTGTTTCCCTGAAAATAAGCCCTACCCTGAAAATAAGACCTACAAGGACTTTAACTAGGGCTTATTTGGGGGGTAGGGCTTATATTGCAGCCATCACCGACAATCACGCTAGGTCTTATTTTCGGGGAAACAGGGTAGAATGCACCTGCTCCCACAGCTGCCACCACCCGAGCAGTAAAACACATGAGCCACGTGCGGGCGCCGTTAATGCTGATGGCACATCGCACGCACTGGGAACCGCACTGCACTTGAGGTTCCTGTGATGACTGTGATTTCTGAAATGCGGCAGGGATCTTTTCCCTGCATTTCAGGAGGCATGGCTGTCCATTCAAATGAATAGGCTGCTGTGCCTGCGCAAAACGCGGCCCACAGAGCCACTCAGATAAGAACCTTACTTAAGGGTTCCTTCATGTTATAAAGGTTGAGAATGGCTGCTGTAGAAGTTTGCTATCCATTCCTGGGAGCACATTACTATGTCCAGATACAGCAGGGATATGCAATTAGTGGACCTCCAGCTGTTGCAAAACTACAAGTCCCATCATGCCTTTGCCTCTGGGTGTCATGCTTGTGGCTGTCAGAGTCTTGCTATGCCTCATGGGAGTTGTAGTTCTGCAACAGCTGGAGGTCCGCTAATTGCATATCCCTGAGATACAGTATACCATCTGGTTACCTTAAAATGATTGTAAAGGCTCGATTTTTTTTAAATAACAAACATATCATACTTACCTTCACTGTACAGCTCGTTTTGCACAGAGTGGCCCCTGAACCTCCTCTTCTGGGGTCCCCCGGCAGGTCTCGCGGCTCCTCCCCGCATCAGATAACCCCCTAGGGGAAGCGCTCTCCCGGGGAGTCACCTTGCGGGCGCGCTCCTTAGTCCAGCATTTGGGTCCATAGACACGAATGCCAGACTCAGCCCCGCCCCCCGGCACCTGTGTCCTTGGATTTGATTGACAGCAGCGGGAGCCAATGGCTGCGCTGCTATCAATCTATCCAACCAAGAGCTGGGACCCCGTGGAGGGGGGACAGCGCGCTCCCTGCTGAGTGGATGAACGGGCTCAGGTAAGTAAAATGGGGGGGCTGGCTGAGGGGCCGATCACTGCCAGGTGTTTTTTCACCTTAATGCATAGGATGCATTAAGGTGTAAAAAACACGAGGGTTTACAACCCCTTTGAATAGACTGATTGTGTAGGATTATTTCCTACGGTGTCTGTCACACAGATATTAAGAATAACAAACGTGTGCAGGATTGTGAAAGTGCTTCTACACATGAGTATCATATTGTATCCCGTGAAGAGGAAATATCTAATTGGCCATAAAACTGGATATTATTTTGCCAGGTGATACTTATCATTCTACCAGCACGCATCAGGAGGAAATGTACAGTAGATTTGTGATGACCTCTTTGTGACTCTTTATGAGGGAGTTATAGGAAAACACATCTGTCAGCTGAGTCAAACACAACATTCATTCACACTTATCAGTCACAGAGAAAGTCCTGGATAAAATTTGTATTTGTTCTTTACATTCTAATGATGCTCATATACAGTGTATACCAGACCAAGCAAACCTGAAGTAAATGGAGAAATTGCCCATACCAACCATTAGGATGTCATCTTTCATTTATTGGTGGAACTGCCATGGTCAAAATGGACAAAAAAGTTGTTGGCTCCAAGCCAACCAAGGCAGGAGAGTAGTCTTGGTTGTGACAAAATTAGTTATAGTCACATTTGAATTGATTTGTGTTGTTCCTTTTCAGGGCATAAAAGACCACATGACTGCCTCAATCCTCAATGAACAAATGTCTAGCATCTTGAAGGACTCTCATGCTCGGTTTCTCAAAATTTGGGAACCCTGGCTCGAGTATTCCTTCACCTAACTAGGCTAGCATTGGGCGTTTATGACTAATGTCTTTGACGGTTCAGAGTCCATGTCCCCCCTGATCTCTTCTCTCTCCAATCTTCTCTTCCTTTGACTTTCCTCCTCCTGGCTTCTTACTTCTCTTGTTGGGTCTCTCAACCACTGCTTTCTTGTGTTGTGAATTGCACTACTACATGCATTCTATGCATTCAGTTAAAAAAACCTCCTCTCTGCAGAAGCCCCTTCAGGCCCCCCTAATACTTACCTGAGCCCCATCTCTATGATGATCTCTTTTATGATGTTCCAGTGGATACTCCCTTAAAGTGATTGTAAAGTCTTGTTTTGCACAGAGCAGCCTGGATCTTCCCCTTCTCGGGTCCCTCTTTGCTGCTCCTGGCCCCTCCCTCCTATTGAGTGCCCCCACAGCCAGTAGCTTGCTATGGGGGCACTGGAGCCGAGTCACAGCTCTGTGTGTCCATTCAGACACAGAGCCTTATTTCCGGCCCTGCCCCCTCTCTCCCCAGATTGGCTGACAGACTTTGACAGCCACAGGTCTCAGAGAGAAGGGGCTCAGGTAAGTAATTAGGTGGATTCTGGGGAGGCTGCTACACACAAAAGGTTTTTTATCTTAATGCACAGAATGCACCTTCTGCCTTTACAACTCCTTTAACCACTTCCCACCCGCCGTCTGCAGAATGATGGGCAGGAAGTGGTTCTGTTATCCTGACTGGACGTCATATGGGGGCACGCAGCGTGGCAATCGCGAGTGCGGTGTGTCCGTCTGACACCCCACATCTCCGATCGTGATAAGAAGCCTCTGTCAGAGGCTTCTTACCACGTGATCAGCTGTAACCAATCACAGCTGATCATCGCGTGAACCAGGAAGTGCCAGTAAACGCCATTCCTCGGTTCGGCTGACAGGGAGAGCCGATCGATGGCTCTGCCTGTCGGGGGGGGTCTGTGCTGATAATCAGCACATTGATTATCAGCACAGCCCCCTCAAATGTACCAATCAGCTGCCAACCAGTGCCCAGTGATCAAGTCTGTATTGATCACCAATAAAAGAATAAATTCTGCCAGTGCCCACCACAGTTCCAATCACTGCCCACCACAGTGCCAATCACTGCCCAGCAGTAACACCTGTAATTGCTCCACCCCCCCTTCCAGTGCCCATCAGTGCTGCATATCAGTGCCGCCTATTGGTGCCCATCACTGCTGCATATCAGTGCCACCTATTGGTGCCCATCAATTCTACATATCAGTGCCTCCCCATCATTGCCCATCAGTGCCACTTTATCAATGCCAACTCATCAGTGCCCATCAGTTCCGCCTCATCAGTGCCCGTCAGTGAAGGGAAAAACAACATTTTATGACAGAAACTAAAAAAAACGAATTGAGGGTGGCACTGTGTTCAATAGAATTCTATTCTTCCCACTTAGCTTGGAGTTCATTACACCTTAATATTATCACAAGTTTTATTTGTCAATCATGTAACTACTGGCTTACAAGCTGAGTGCCATTCTTTAGATGTGAACTCCGGAAAATGTACACAAATATAGTTTTTGTTATTCATTTCTGCTTATCAACCAAAATTCCAGAGTATCAACATTCGTTGACAAAAAAGGAAGGGATCAACAACCCCATTCAGCCTGCCCACCCTGGAACTTAAATAATGTAATAAACAGTGCAATGTGAAAAATATAAATATTGGTGAATTCAAGCAGCAGGTAGTAAGGCACAAAGCCTCAAAAATGCAAAGAAAGCAACTGTGGTTTCATATCGCGCTAAAAAAAAAAAACATATGTACATTATAAATAAATAAATAAATATTCCATAAACCACCACAAGATCAAATAAACCAAATAATCCCCACAACTGTGCCAGTGGTGTCCTCTATTTCTTCAAAACTTGTGGTTCAAAAATTAAACAATGAATTAATTTAATTTTTGAACCACAAGTTTTGAAGAAATAGAGGACACCACTGGCACAGTTGTGGGGATTATTTGGTTTATTTGATTTGGTCGTGGTTTATTGAATATTTATTTATTTTGTTACATATGCGCGGTATGAAAACACAGTTGCTTTCTTTGTATCAACATTCGTTGTTGCTTTAGTAAAGTGCCAGGAGCCACCTTAATAGTCCACTTATATCCAGAAAATGATGAAATGGAAACTAATTGTAACAATTGTTCTTTATCCTTTACCTGTCTTCTTCATCCTTCCTTCACTGTCTCGTGACTCACAACCTTGGAACAATCCATACATATCAGAAACCAGGTCACTAAGTGTAAAGGAAGTATAAAGATGACAGCCTCGAAATGTGCACATTCATAAACACGTCATAATCGGCAACCCACATATTTCCAAGCTGACAGATCCCTTTAACCACTTAAGGACCGGAAGGATTTGCCCCCCCCTCCCTTAATGACCAGGCCATTTTTTGCGATACGGCGCTGCGTCGCTTTAACTGACAATTTGAGCGGTCGTGCGACGTTGTACCCAAACAAAATTGACGTCCTTTTTTTTTCCACAAATAGAGTTTTTTTTGGTGGTTTTTATTTTTTGCGCTATAGACAAAAAAAAAAGAGCAACAATTTTGTAGAAAAAAAACAATATTCTTTACTTTTTGCTATAATAAATATCCCCCAAAAAATTGGAAAAAAAACAAATTTCTTCATCAGTTTAGGCCAATGTGTATTCTTCTACATAATTTTGGTTAAAAAAAACGCAATAAGCGTATATATTGATTGATTTGCGCAAAATTTATACAAAATAGGGAATAGATTTATGGCATTTTTATTATTTATTTGTTTTTTACTAGTGTTAAGTCGCCCCTATTTCTCCTTTGAACCCGGGTTGGACTTATGAGTGTATGGATAGAACTCTCTGATCGATCGGGTAATCAAGACACACACATGGGATGGTGAATCAAAATTACAATGGTTTACTGGGTTTGCATATATCTTATACAATTACAGAGAGAGAGAAAAAACTCCCTCTTATTATCAGCCAATGAGATTGAAGCATAAACTTTATAGAAAAAATAAGACTAAAACGTCATAAATTGCATATTCTGCCAAGAGATATCCCTCACGCTATATCTAAATATACGTATATATATATGTGACCACGTATGCTAGGCAATCTGCCAATGTGCCAGACACCCAACTTCTAACTTGTTCATTGTCTATATTAAAAGGTCAAACTGACCACAAGCACATCCTGTCTCAGCACATAGCATCCTTGCAAATAATCTTTGCACTTCTAATTTTCTGCATAAGAAAGCAAAATACATTTCTTCTATCTAATATATCTTAAAGCAGCACTCTAACATCCTTACAATCCCTCCTTTGATCATAACAGACGAAAAAGTCTGTATTGATCACCAATATTATTCATTATACCATCTCTGTTTTGTGTAAAGCATAGAAACAAAAGAACATATTATACATATATGTCATTGAAAAAGCTAATAGGCAGATTGAAAAGTTTCTTTTAGGAGGGGAAAGGGGGAAAAAGAATCTGGCAAGTCACGTCACCCATTTGGGGAACAGGGGGAGAACCAGAGTCTGTAGGGGGGTTCCTGTTATTGGGAGAATTAGAGTTCCATTGTTTCATCTGTGGACATATTTTTCAGTGATCAGGGGCTTTCTTTATCCTTGATTTGTGGATCCATTGTGGGCTCTGGTCAGTCAGGACTGCTGTTTCTTGCAACTTTCAACACTTCAAAAGATCCTTGGAAGATCGGGCCCGTGTGTCTCCTTGCTGCTACTTGCTTGACCAACACCCTGTCTCTGGCTATAAAAGGATGTGTTGGTTCTGTGGAGAGAGGAGGAAAGGTGACAGCTACCTTGTCATCATTTTCTGTAAGGCTACTTACTAGACATGTGCACACTGAAATATTTCGTTTCGGAATTTCGTTTTCGTCTGAAAAATAAATTTATTTAGTTACTCCCGAAATTCGTTTTTATTTATTTCGTCTTTCGTTAAAAATTGCATTAGTCCGAAAATCCAAATTGAGGTTGAATCTGTCATTGAAGGCTTATGGTGTCTGTCGAATGTTCAAAGAAGATTCCACAGAGCAGCTAAACTGTAGGACACCGTATAGTTTACCTGCTCCGTCGAATATTCTTAGAACTTTCAACAGACACCATAAGCCAAAGTACGTGTGTACTTAGTTCTAGCTATTTTACTGCTCCTCCTCTTTGGTTACAAGCAGCCAAT
Source organism: Lithobates septentrionalis (assembly GCA_037952835.1). Lineage (NCBI taxonomy): Eukaryota > Metazoa > Chordata > Amphibia > Anura > Ranidae > Lithobates > Lithobates septentrionalis. Next base: position 513,925 of record JBBDGP010002832.1, read on the forward strand.
AACATTCATCATCATCATTATTTTTATTTATCTTTTCTCCCCTACGTCAAATCTTTTCTCCCCTACGTCGAATCTTTTCTCTCTATGTAGAATAATCTTGGACTAATAGATTTAAGGTTAGGCACATTCGACCACAGGTTTGATGGACACAGATTGTTATTGTCATCATCATGTCGAATCTCCTATCTATATCGAACTGTTGTAGCAACGAAAACGAAAATAAAGCATTTGTTTATGTCGGATCTTTCGTTTTTTTCAGATTCTGCACTTTCGTTATCGTTTGGTAAAACGATAACGTAAATACCTGAAATTACGGACGAAAATGTATTCGGACGAAAACGAATGCACATGTCTACTACTTACCAGGTTTTTCAAGTACTCTTCCTGTAAAGAATATAGATTAGGTTACTCTCCTATTTCTATCTATTTCCTCTGTGCTGGTTTTCCCATTAAAGCAGGGGTCCACCTATCTATCGTTTTTTTTTTTTTTGAGTTAATTCGCAAACTTTTCTTCTCAGCATTACATACTCACATATTGTGTGCAATATGTCTGCCTGTGTCAGATTTCGTTGGAAAGAATAACTTATATTATTCACTGCAGGCGGTTTCCATCTTCATTGTGGGCATTTGAAGCCCACAAGCATTTATTTCCTGGATGTGCTGAATGGTGTGCTCCCAGCATTCACCGCTCGTTCCCGCACATGCTCAGTGGCATCCTGGGAAGCCTAAAACTAGCTCCCAGGAGTCTGGGAGAGGCTAGAAACACGCCTACTCCCACGGGAGGAAAACCAGGAAGTGCAAAGAAGAATAGAAAAATAAAAGGTAATTACAGCGATTTAAATTTTTTTAAACGGCATGTCAACATCTAGGCAAGGAAGAGAATACATACAGATATTGTTCAAAATTTGGGTGGAACCCCGCTTTAATATCTCATAAGGGGATAAGCCATTCCTGGAATGGGGTGTGGTACGGATTTGGAAAAGTATTGGGGGAAGAAAAGCTAACCAGTTTCTTAAAGTTCCTCCTGTCTCTTTCTTTAGTTTATCTTTAATATTTCTGTTCATCCTTTCTACTACTCCTGCACTTTGGGGATGATAAGGGATATGTCGTTTCCATTGAATACCTAACAAATCAACCTATCAGCGAGTGCATTCCCTTTTGCTATTTCTGTTTTATCATATGAGTGCCCGCGAACCTTAATTATATTAATGTAGCGAGGAAGAAGGAGCGCTTTCCATAAAGCGTCCGCACGCTATCTGTGTACACATTCACATCCTGTCCATCAAAGAGCTGACATGCTCTAGTAAGAGCAATTAGTTCTGCTTGTTGCGCTGAAGTTACTCGCAGTGGTTTACTTTCTAAGATAATGTCTGGGAGCATGACAACTGAGTAGCCAGTCTTGTATGTGTGATCGCCAGGACGTGTACAGCTACCGTCTACAAAACACATGTAAGTAATCAGGGTTGGGGGTGTCTTTTGAAGTAGATTCTAGAAGTTGCCCGTTACAGTCATGTTGAGGAATAGGATCAGTTTCTGAAAGGTGCAAGAGAGAGTGTAGAAACCCGACTTGTGGTGTGGTCTCTGAACATGATTTGATTTTTAAGGTTCTGTGTGTTGAAAAGTATGAATTCATAACCACTTGTACGTTGTGCTGTCATGTGTTGTGTACTCATGTTTTGCATAAGGTGTACCACCGAATGTATGTCGCACGGACCCCCGAAGGAGCTGCTGATTTACCGTATATACTCGAGTATAAGTCGTTCCGAGTATAAGTCGAGGCCCTAATTTACCACAAAAAAAAATGGGAAAAACGTACTGACCCGAGTATAAGACGAGGGTGAGAAATGCACAGCTACTGTAAGTGGAAAAGAGGGTCAACAATGCCCATTTGCAGCATCACTGTGCCCATTTGCAGACTCACTGTGCCCATTTGTAGCCATAGGTCCCCTGAACTTCAAACTCGGTAGTTAAGGGTTCCTAGATGCCCCCTAGCTGCAGCCAAAGTTTGGGGTCTCTGAACCCAAAGGGTCCCGAAATGACATTGCTGCAGATTGACACAGTTGACCAAATTTGGGGCCCCGTATCTCGGGGCCACTTAGTGCTAAGAACCCCAAATTTGGTGTGCAAACCCAGTGGAAATAGCACCATAAACCTTCCAAAGCTGGTGTTTCTAGCACCAAGTGGCCCCGAGATACAGGGCCCCAAAATTCAGTTCAGAAAATGTCAAGCACTTTTCTGCAGCAGAGAATGACATTTTCTGAACCGGTTTTGGGGCCCCGTATCTCAGGGCCACTTGGTGCTAGGAACCCCAGCTTTAGATATGTTATGGTACCAGTTCCACTGGGTTTGCACACCAAATGTGGGGTTTCTAGCACCAAGTGGCCCCGAGATACAGGGCCCCAAAATTCAGTTCAGAAAATGTCAAGCACTTTTCTGCAGCAGAGAATGACATTTTCTGAACCGGTTTTGGGGCCCCGTATCTCAGGGCCACTTGGTGCTAGGAACCCCAGCTTTGGATATGTTGTGGTACTAGTTCCACTGGGTTTGCACGCCAAATTTGGGGTTCCTAGCACCAAGTGGCTCTGAGATACGGGGCCCCAAAGTCGGTTCGGAAAATGAATTTTTTTGCTGCAGAAAAGTGCTTGACTCAAGTATAAGTCGAGGGGGGCACTTTCAGCACTAAAAAATGTGCTGAAAAATTCGACTTATACTCGAGTATATACGGGTAATTGGGCCTGTACTCTGCTTTGTTTCCTCTTTGAATATCTCAGTCCCCCTGACACAGCTGTGGTGTAATAGTGTGCAGTTAGAACAAAATCACAAAGGCAAGTTCACAATACTCAATACTATATACCTGTCTGTAGTTACCTTACCCTCCTCTTAGCTGGTGATGAAGAGGAAAACAACACTCACACAGTTGTACTTGAATAATAACCATATTTACTGTAGTTGTATTAGAAGGGTTAAACTACAATGGTTGTACTGTCAGACCAACATAGTCTGACAGACAACTAAACTTTATATTACAAAGGTACAATACAGGTATAACATGTCTGGAATATTATATGAGTGGTGTATCAAAGTAAATAAGATAACCGTCAGAGTGAGTGTATATCACTGTGAGCACTATCCTATTTCCTACGCGCTTAAGGCTATAATAAATCAAATGTTGACTTGATTAAGTATAATACAACACTAAGGAGCTCCCTCCTGTAATCTCACAACGCCCTGATATAGTAAAATAACCCAAGGCCTTATGTGTTACTGAACAGTCCTTCTTTATCTTCTTTTCTTCTGCTAGCAAACAAGGTAATTTTGTAATCCAAGGGTTAATGATTCCTTATCAAAGTATGCTGAAAAGATGAAAGCCAGGCTCTGGTGCCGTGGCACTTTAACTAACTTTGATGCCAAAGACTCAGTACTAATTCCTCTTGAATCTGCTTGTGGGACTATGGGATCCCAGCAACTCTGTCTTGTGTACACGTGTGTATAAAAGTGCATCAAGGAACTTGTGGGCAACAGCCCTCTCACCCAACCAGGACAGTGATGTCAGAAAACTCCTTTCTGATGTACAGGGTTCTGTCGCCACAGTATCTCTGTCCGTTCGCTGCGGCCATGCCGTCACGCTGTACCACTTCACAGACGACCGGGAGTCCTCGGTTACCTCCTTCAAGGGTCTCTGGAACGATCACACTGCTGCTCCAGCACGCTGTGATGTAAGGCAGGATCGCTGGCTGCTGTTCCGCTCCGTACGCACAGGGTAGGCCGCAACTCTGTGGGACATACACACCCACAGAGCCCTGCTGGCAGGCCACGCGTCCCAGGAAAAAAAGACCTAAGATGGCCGCTCCCAGCCTTTTTATAGTCTTCCCACAATGCAGTTCTGTTCCCTGGGGTTTGTGGGAGTCACTGAGCATTGTGGGTAGGTCAAGTTAATGTCCAAATGTAAACAAAGAAAATACTTCCATGTCAACTTGAATAGTAATAGAAAAAATAAAGATGCAGTCTTTGTATATTTTGGCCGCTAGATGGCGCCAGAGGATAAGGTATAACATAACCTTAAGTTAGATCAAAAATGTGCCCTGTTACATGTATAATGTTGTCTGCCCTCCCAACGTTATTTTGGATGCCTCCTTTACAGCCATTGCACAAGCCGCAAGAGCTTGGAGACAAGAGGGCATCCCCTGAACCTGCGCGGGTAATTTCTTTGACAGATATGAAACTGGTCTCAAAACCCCACCATGTTGTTGTGCTAAAATTCCTGCAAGCGCTGGACCTGAGACTACAAAATATAAACAGAATGCTTTATTATGGTCAGGTAAACCCAATGCAGGTGCCCTTGAGAGGGACGCAGTGAGGGTGGCAAATGCTTGTAGCATTTCCTCAGTCCAATTAACAACGTAGCTGCTCTAAGGATCGAATCCCAGTGTGAGCAATCAGGTATCCATTGTCTGCAGTAGACAATCGAGCCAAGGAAGGAGAGAAGCGCGGCTTTCTCCTTAGGGGGACTGAGGCATGTAAGTGCTTTGACCCGAGCCGGTGACACCAAGCGTTCCCCTTGTTTGATTATACACCCTGTGATAGTGTGGTACCCCACCTGTGTATTGGTCCAGGATTCTCAAGAAGGCAGGTTGAGGGGCACCAAGGTATTTGCTTTTCAGTTTCCGCATTATTTGGTAAGTTTCATTTTGGGACCTGAAGCCTGGGGATTTCTTAGAGATCCGGGTGGGATGAAATCCCCAGTCCTGGGTCCAGGTTTTGGGACTCACGGGCACACTGATTGTTCAGGTGTGTGTGAGCCTGATAGCAGAGTCAGGACCATGATTCTGGGATCCACCCAGAGAGACAGGAGGTCTCCAGGAGTCCAGGCTTGCAAGGGAGAACCCAGAGAGTGCAGGTGTGCACTAAAGTATCCAGAGAGTGCAGGCTGTAAGGTAAAAGCCAGAGACCTGAGTCTGAGGTTGCTGACAGTAGTCAGGAGAGCTCCATGTGGGAGCCTGAATTGGGGGTGCATCTGCTGCTAAAGAGAGCCAGGTTGGCTCGGTGTTTTGTTTGCAATGCTGCATGTGTAAGCCAGGAGGCTAAATATCCTTTTATTCAAAGCTGATGGTGAAAACTCCCTGCGAGGGAAACTACTTTTGTTTTAATTTCTGAAACTTTGATTTTCTGTAATAAAAGTGGGCCAAAAAAGGAATCATCTGTGTAGACTGTTCTCGCTAGCGGGTGCTACACTTGAGCTAAACAACCCCCAAACCTTACAACCCCAAATACTCAACCTGCGACCTGCACCACTGGATCTTTTTTCAAGACGCCAAGTGACCTTCTGAGGCGAGGTGATGTAAAAGGTGCTCAGAGTCGGACTCAGCGTCCCTGGCTCTCACTACACAGCAGTAGGTCATCTACCTATTGAAGCAGTGAGGAACCCTGAGGAGGTGTCCAGTCGTCAAGGGATCATTTCAATACCATAGAGAAGGCTGCTGGGCTGTCAACAAATTCTTGTGGGAGCCGTGTCCCACATTTCCTTTAGTATGCCTTCTTTTTTGTATTTTTCAATCAATGGTGAAATGCCCTGTATTTTTTCTTCTGTAAGGGGATATTGTTTTTGGAAGTGTGGTATTGTGTTGGGTTTGAAAGTAGGAAAGTAAGGTGTACAATTAAGATGTCCTACAGAGGTTTTGTCCTTAGCCCAAATTGGGTGATTTTCTAGCGGTCCAGGTAGAAGCATGTAATGTCCCCTAAAGTCTTGATATTTAGGATTAGTCAAGTCACATAGTGGAGACTTTGCTGTCAATCCACCTCCCTGGTCAAATCTTATATTGGTTCTTAAAGCAGACATTAAGTCTCTTCCCATTAAGGAAAGGGGGCAGTCAGTCAAAACAGCAAAACACATAGTTGTAAGAGGTTCGTCCTGTAATGTACTAACTTGTAATGGAGGAGTCACTTTATGTTGGACGTCAGTTCCATTAATACCCATTGAGCAACCCTCTCTACATTCCGGAGTGATAAACCTACGATCAGTGAATGATATATTTTATGTAGACGAACCAAAAATGAGTAAAAATCTTCCCAAGGATTTTTGTTTTGCAAGACAACATAGTGTGTACACTTGTGTCCCCTTTAGTATGCTTTCTGCCAAGCTAGTCCTAGTTGGCCCCAAAAAATATCCCACCCTTCAGGTTGGTCATAGGGATCTGCCGCGATAAAAGCTGCCGCTACATCAAATTCAACCGTGGTTTCAGGGTATACTGCTTGAATAATGATTTGGAGATCTTCTGAACTCATCCTAGCTCCTGTACAATACCTTTTTAGAAAAGCTGCAGCAGCTCTGGGATCCTTTCTAGGTTTAGGGCAGGTGTCCCTTATATCTTTTAATTAGCCGACGGGGAGGGGGATCTGAACCTGAGTATTACCTATCGTGATCAAAGGAAGGGCCTTAGAGGGTCCCTGATCGGATTGCTTCTCCTCACTGTCCTCTCCCACGCCTTGTTCCTTTTCTTTGTTTGCAGAACGAAGAATTATCTGACCAGCAGACTCTACTTCTTGTAATGCTACAGCTAGTTCTTCTGATTTTTTCTTTTCTTGTTTCCCTCACTTCTTTCTCCCTGTCTTTCCTTTAGTACATTTTACAACATTTCATCATATATTTACAATCCCAGTCACCCGGGGGGGTAATTGTGTCGATTATGCGTCCCACATATTTTCATGACCTCCTCCCAATCTTCCAGGGAACACGGTCCCAATGACCCCAAGCCTGAAAGATACAACTGATGTGCATGAGTTTGTACATTTTCCCAAAAAGGATCGACACAATTTGCCCCACAAAGTGCCTTTGACAAAATCATAGGGGGAAGGTTGGTCCCGCTCACCTTCGGGAACTTCCTTCCCTAACTTATTTCCCATAATTATTTCACAATATCCTTAATGTCACAATGATACTTATAATACTTATTACTCCTCTTACTGTTAAACCTTCTTCAAATACAAAATTATTATGTATATTGAATCTCAACATTTGAACCCTTGGGGTACCTTCTCTAAATAAAGGTCCCTTTCCCAGTTTAAGATGGTGATACACTCAGAACACCTTTGTCACATTTCAGAACACCTTTGTCATATTTGTTTAACACACAACAAACACAATAACACTGATATAACTCTATGTATATCACTTCTCAAGATCAAACCAAATAGTAAATCAACTCCCTTATGTCAGAGTATATATTCACATATGCATATGATCACAACAAAATACATAGCAATATATTCATGAAGAAACAACGTTAAATTGTGTGCACACAATTTCCCCTTTTTTTTTTTAGAGCTCCATACACTCGTCCTGTATTTTAAGAAAGCATCAAATGCTCTCTATAATCCTATAAATCCGGCCAGCCTAGCGGGACATCATTTAACCGTTCATGCTGGAAAACTCTCAAATGTGGCTGAATTAAAACAATTCTGCAAAAAAAAATTTTGGGCAAAAATTGCTCCAATGCGCTGTGAAAGACTCATTGTCAGGCTGGATTGTAGTTGTTGCAGCCAAGGATGTCACAACCAGATATTAGGTTTAGGGGGCAATTACTTTTTCACATAGGGCCAGGCAGGTTTGAGCAGCTTTTTTCCCTTAATAAATAAAGTCATCATTTAAAAAACTTCATTTTGTATTTACTCAGGTAATCTTTGTGTAATATTAAAATTAGTTTGATGATCTGAATCATTTAAGTGTGACAAATATGCAAAATTTAAAAATTTAAAAAAATGTCAGTAAGGGGGCAAATATTTTTTTACATAGCACATGCTGTCCCTCCTCTCCTACTGCCCTCCCCCCTGACACTTTTACCAGCAATTCCTTGCTATTGAAATTACAGCCAGGACTTGCTGTGTAAAGACAGAAGTGGAACCTATTCACTGCCTCCAAAAACAGACCTTCTAATAATCAATGTTTGTAAACTCTGTTCAACAGTTGAGTCAGAGATACAAAGTAACACCATTGTTACTTTGTATTTACTCTGTTCATTCATCTGCAGATTAGAAGGGGGGGACCTTTGATCTTCATATGAAGTCATTTAACGCAACCGTACAAGTAAAAGTTTATTTAATAAAATGTTAAAAGAGAAGTATAATTTTTTTTTTTTGCCTTTTATACTCACCTTTTTTTATATTATCTTTTTATTAAAATTCTTTTACAGTAATGCCCTGTACACACGGTCGGATTTTCCGACGGAAAATGTGTGATAGGACCTTGTTGTCGGAAATTCCGACCGTGTGTGGGCTCCATCACACATTTTCCATCGGATTTTCCGACACACAAAGTTTGAGAGCAGGCTATAAAATTTTCCGACAACAAAATCCGGATTTTGTTGTCGGAAATTCCGATCGTGTGTACACAAATCCGACGGACAAAGTGCCACGCATGCTCAGAATAAATAAAGAGATGAAAGCTATTGGCCACTGCCCCGTTTATAGTCCCGACGTACGTGTTTTACGTCACCGCGTTTAGAACGATCGGATTTTTCGACAACTTTGTGTGACCGTGTGTATGCAAGACAAGTTTGAGCCAACATCTGTCTGAAAAAAATCCTAGGATTTTGTTGTCCGAATGTCAGAACAAAGTCCGACCGTGTGTACGGGGCATAATACAACATACCAACATTACATCAAAACAAAACAATAATTCTGCAAAGTATATTTTTGAATCCCAATCTCTTATTTCAGAAAATCTCCAGAATATCAATATAACCACAAGAAAAAAACAAAACAAAAAAAAAACAACCCCCCAAAAAGTGCCAACACCCCATCCCCCCCCCCCCCCCCCAGGCCACCTCTACACCTCTGTCAATCCTCCCATGTAGTTTAAGGCATCATATCTGGCCATTGTTTACCTGTTCATTTCCTCATTGTTCATTCTATATTATTCTAAGAGGAGCCAAGGAGAATAAAGCCAGACCTGGGGCTGTTAGCCAAGGTCCCCACAGTTTAACTAATGTATCTGGTGTACCCCTATTCTGATAAACCTGTTGCTCCATTAGTATTGAATCATTTACCTGAGAGGGCCATTCCTCAAATAATGGTATACTGAGGGACATCAATTTTCTGGCAATTAGCTTGCAGGCTAAGTAATCTTCTAATTGGTATTAAAGTTTCCCTTGGGTATAACTCTTCATTAAAATAACCCAGTAAACAGATCTTAGGATCTGGTTCAATATGAGTACTATAGGCTCCATTAATTGTGGGCACCACCTCTCGCGAATATCTGACCAGTTTGGGGGCACTTCCACAACATATGGAGCAAGTCATCTGGAGATTGCTTACACCGAGGGCAATCCAGGGTTTCCCTGCGCCTCCACTTATATAGCTTTTCCAGGGTCCTATATTTCCTATATATAATATTGGGATGTAACGAGCCCCTTGCTCGCTCGGTTCCACTCTCCCGACACTCCTCTGCAGCTATAGAATCAGACTGCAGATCGCAACATCTTATTGCTCGGTCATCCAATGCTCCGGGATTAGAACTACAGCTATGTGCCGTTCTAACCCAGTTGTGATAGCTCAGAACAAACACCAGGCAGGCTGTATGTAAGTTCAACCAGGAATCTCCCTTATTCAAAAATACAGGCTCTTTTATACACTAAAAGAGGAGGTGCAGACCTCCTGCTCATATTACTCTAACAATACAGCTGTAACCTAATTAACCTAATTAACATGAGCTAATTAACTAATCCCATTAGACAGCCTAGATGACTCAGACATGACCTTTAGGCCAGGCTGGCCGTCTTGTAGCTTAGAACCTCCAATCAACATTATCACAATAGCAGAGTTAATTAAACACAAACAACAATGGGGATCTAATGACTCTTAGATCCCATACTAGAGACTTATTTACAATAAACATTTTAGCAGACAACAGACAGGTAGCTGGAATTGATGACATTAGCATTTAACAGTAGGAGTCCCAACGGTATGAATCAGTCACTATTCCAATATGGCAAATCCAGGGTCCCCAGAGTCTGTGTGTCCTGGGGGACCAGGACCCGAATCTACAGTAATACCACCTCAAGGGTCCCCAGGCATACAGCTCACAAAGAGCACCGTTCCCCCAAACGCCAGGGCCCACGATCGATCAGCAAGAGGCTAGCATACAGTCCCCTCCAAAAGTCTCTCTCCCGGCTAGGTCTGTCACATGGGATAAGCATTGTGTAGATGATACAGATACCAATGGAGCCCTCTTCAGAAAATTTTGCCACTCCTCCTCTGATATGACTCCCAGATCTATCTCCCAGCCCTTTCTACCTGGGCTATCTAAAATATCTTGATACTTCATCATAAGTTGACTATAGACTAGTTAAATCAGACCTTTTTTTCTCATAGCCCCTGCCAATAAGGATTGCAGTGACATAGATCTTATATTCATCCCGACACTTCTAAACTGTGACCGCATGTCGTAATTGTAAATATTTATAGAAATTATTACGAGGCAATTGGTAAAACTCCTGTAACTCCTGAAAAGGCAGCATAACATTTTGAGCATAAAGCTGATAAATATATTTTGTATACCTTTAGAAAGCCAACACTCAAACCCCTCCAGTTTACAAAGTTCTTCATAGTGCCTGTTCCCCCATAATGGTGAAAATAGTGACAATTTATTTTGTTATTATTTTTTACAATTTTATTTACAATATCATTTTTTTTATTATTTTTTTTTTTTTACAATTTGTTAGGAGTCCAATTGAGGGGCTTTGGTGAAATAGCAGAGAAAGGGACTGAGAACAGAGATTCCCCAGTCCCTTTCTCTGTAGCCTCAGCTGCCAGGGGGGTAGGGGCATTCGGCAGGGGAAATCTGCATCACACAGGGTGGTTAGACTGTGCCCAGGCACACCCAGCACACCCTGCACGCACGCCTATGATTACATCTCTGGTCCAGGGCACATTTGTATGGTCAGTAAGCTGTAAATATATTAATACATAAAAGAATAAAGAATGTAGTGTATCTAGCATGTTTGACATCCCCTGCTGTATAAGAAAAAAACATTTCAGTAACTGTCATGAAATGGAACGAATAATATTAATGAGCAGAAGAGACCCCAAGGGTGAAAATGTTCGTACCCTTTACATTGGTGGTCAGTGGAAAAGTTTCTTCTTATATTGGTAGTTGGTCTAGTGGTCCCATACACTGGTGGCAAATGATGAAATGACCCATTATATTAATAAGATAGATAGATGGAGGATATAGGACTTTAAACGTACAACTGATGTGAAGACAATAAGAATAATAATATACTTAATTCTAAAAAGGTAAATTATTTATTACAAAAAATTAATAAAAAGTAGGGAATACAGTATAAATCACAGTCATAGGTACATACACATTTGCCTATCATTGACAGCGAAAAGAAGTTTCTGGGAGCTCAGGAGACAAGGTGATGAGTTTACAGGTAGACATAGGTTTGATGGGGGCGTGGCCTGGACGGCAATGTGAGCGGACGCATCTGAGCAGAGCTCCGCCAGTGATCTATCCTGTTAGCGATATCCTGCACATCGCTTACCGGCAAACCGGCCCACATTGAGGGTAACTACTTCAGCCACTCTTGGACTAGCATGTCTCCACCGAAGAGAAACAATGCGACATCCTCCTCCCTAGACAGATACCGCCGAGTAGACCGGGACCTGGAGGGACAAGATGGCGCCTCGTCAACATCTCCTGCCACTCAACAAGCAGAACATGAGGCGGTCGACACCACTAGAGTCCTGGAGGCGATCTCGTTATGCCAAGCCACATTAACCTCTAAGATAGAGGAAGTAAAGGTGGACATTTCACTGATTCGCCAGGACATGACTAAGATCCGGGAACGGGTCACGGAAACGGAGACCAGACATAGGTTTGATGCCTTATCATCTGGTCATCGGCTGTGTCTGCTGTCCATCTTTGCCCTGTGTGCCTCTACCGCCGCTTGGTTTCAGGTGACCGCTGGGTGGGGGGGGGTTCTTCACAAAATGGGGGGCATCAGTACCTATTTAAGTATTTCCTAAATATGTGAAATCTTTAAACACATTAGTGCTAACCAAGGGATCTTGTACCCGCTTCGTCCACCTGAGCTCCCAGTGTACATATATTTTTTCAATAGGAGGCATTACTATGAGGTTTTGAATAATGAGCTACATCCCTCCCTACGGGAGATCTGGCTATGTTTGGACTGGAGTAGAGCTTGGGGATGTTAGGCTGACCGGAAGAATCTCCATTTGAACACACACTCTCATGCCCCTTATGAGCTGAGAAATATGTACTCCTTTATATTCATTAAATAAATTGTTACGTCCCTTTCCTGATGAAGCCACACAGGCGAAACATGTTGAAATGTGTGGACATAATATCCATTTGTATGTGGTTACAGTTCTTTTCGCTGTCAATGATAGGCAAATGTGTATGTACCTATGACTGTGATTTATACTGTATTCCCTACTTTTTATTAATTTTTTTGTAATAAATAATTTAACTTTTTAGAATTGAGTATATTAATATTCTTATTCTCTTCACATCAATTGTACCTTTAAAGTCCCATATCCTCCATCTATCTATCTTATATAACATAGGAATGTTGGTCCCATATTATGTTGAAGTATTTTGGAGCTGACCTCTGTCCATATTTTTGACCTTTATATTAATGGTCAGTGGGAGAAGGACACACCTACATTGTTGGCCATTGGGAACAATACCCCCCCCCCCCCCCTTAAACACAGCTAAAAAGGTCATTGATATCAGTGGTTTTTGGAAGTTAGAAATGCCCAAAGAACCCTCAGCAACTTCTGGAGGAACATCAGGGTTCCACAGAACCCTGGTTGAGAATCCCTGGTCTAGAGGATGGTTCTATTTGAAAAGCATTTATAAGCTACAATTTCTATGTATTCTTTTCATACCTCTGTTGTTAATACTGTACCTCTATTGGCAGTACTGAGATAATGCATTGTGAGAGAGGAGCACAATTTTTTTTAATTGTCGTTGCCAATTTTAGTATTTGTGAACTGTCCTTTTTTTGTACTCTATACTGTAAGTTTACAACTTAATAAAAAGAATTTACTAAAAAAAAAAAATCACACTGCCTATCCTAGACTATAGCCATACGTTAAAATGCAAGAAGCTATATCTATTTTTTTTTTTTCCAATATAAATGTTTTTATACATCAGCAACAAATATTGAAACACAGATAGAAAAGTCTTATGGTAATGTCAGGAGGAAACATTCTTTTCTTGAAGATAAAGATGTTTTATATCCATATTTTATTTTCCGGCAGCATTCTAGGAGCTGAGTCGGAGCGAGAAGAGGTCTCAGCAGGAGCAGTAGAATGGCAGGGGGGTTCCACCTTCTGCTCTTCACAGGTAAGAAATCAGGTTGTGTGATCTTCCAATGATACTTAGATTGTAAGTTCCATATTAATTCATTGATCATTCTCAACTGTTCTGCCATCTAAAGAATAGTTTCATTTTTAAAGCACATTTGCTGTTGACTAACAGGCACAGAGTTGCCAACTTTGCCAAGAAATTGGGTAGGTTCACTCCAAATTTGATTTGGCAATCTTTTTAAAACCCTTGCCAGACTCATAGGCATCCCCAATTTTCTTTCTGAGGGCCTTGTAGAGCCCTGTTGATCTTGTCATGATGACATCAAGCACATTAAAGTGGAGTTCCACCCAAAAAAAAAAAAAAAAAAAATGTCATTAACGTGTATGAAATAAATAAAATAAAAAACATTTGGAGACAAATTTTTTTTTTACTTACCTTTTTATGCCTGTTGCTATGTGGTCCGTCTAAATCTGCCTCCTTCATCACCTCGGCTCCTGATGTCACTTCCCTCGGAGCCTCCGCTCACTACTGCTCCTGGGAGAGGTGTGTCATCATTTCTCCGGAGTCAGTGGGCTGCGCCGAGGGCTAGGTTGCCATAACAATGGGGCGGGCACTTCCGACGACGACGCCCTTTGTTATGGCAACCTGTATACTTTACAGCGCCGCTACGGCGCATTACTGCGCATGCGTGAGAACGGGGCGGTGCATGCTCGTCCACCAGCAGCACCGTAACCAGGAAGATAGTGCTTGTGGGCTTCACATGCCCACAAGCAAAATGGAACACGCCAGGGATTAAAAAAAATCAGACATCGTTTGATCTAAATCGGCAATCGAGCGGACGTCGATCGCTAAACAGTGAGTCATATAAATAATAGCATTTTAAATAATATATTTGTACAAAAATAAAAAATAAATTACATAGTTGGAACTCCGCTTTAATAGTAATGAGAACATCAGACCATAGACATCTAATTTTTAAATTAGACAAGTTCCACCCCAATACTCCCTATGGAGGTTCTAATCATTGGTGCCTAATCTGGAACACCGGATTACAGTTTCATGGATCAAAAAGGTCCTTACCTAATCCATATGACATTTCTGCCTTTCATTTTTTTTTTATTATTAGAAAGAATACACCATGTCAATTTTATGTGCCATTTGTTCAAGTAGAGTATCTTTATTTGTAGGCACTGTTTGAATCAAGTTCTAATGTTTGCCTGTTCCAATATGGTGGAAAATTCAACAATTTCAATTGAACATACCTATTTTTTCGCATGACTGTATATGTTTATATGAGATTTTAATTAAACATGAATTATTTGTTTTTTTATATTTCATTCAGGGATTTTATTGGTTACAAACTGCCAGTCCACAGGGGAGTTATTGCTTTGTGCATTTAAAAAGTATAAGGAAAAACACACATAGGCCAGTTACATACAACTTTCATACTCAAGATGTAGTTGATGGGAATACCATTATGATATGAAAAAAAAATAAAAAAAAATACACTATATTACCAAAAGTATTGGGACACCTGCCTTTACACGCACTTGAACTTTAATGGCATCCCAGTCTTAGTCCGTAGGGTTCAATATTGAGTTGGCTCCGCCCTTTCCAGCTATAACAGCTTCAACTCTTCTGGGAAGGCCGTCCACAAGGTTTAGGAGTGTGTCTATGGGAATGTTGGCCACTCTTCCATAAGCGCATTTGTGAGGTCAGGCACTGATGTTGGATGAGAAGGCCTGGCTCGCAGTCTCCGCTCAAATTCATCCCAAAGGTGTTCTGTCGGGTTGAGGTCAGGACTCTGTGCAGGCCAGTCAAGTTCCTCCACCCCAAACTCGCTCATCCATGTCTTTATGGACCTTGCTTTGTGCACTGGTGCGCAGTCATGTTGGAACAAGAATGGGCCGTCCCCAAACTGTTCCCACAAAGTTGGGAGCATGAAATTGTCTAAAATGTCTTGGTATGCTGACGCCTTAAGAGTTCCCTTCACTGGAACTAAGGGGCCAAGCCCAACCTCTGAGGGGCCAAGCACAACCCCTGAAAAACAACCCCCCACCATAATCCCCCCTCCTTACCATAATCCCCCCTCCTCACCATAATTCCCCCTCCTCACCATAATTCCCCCTCCTCACCATAATTCCCCCTCCACCAAATGATTTTGACCAGTGCACAAAGCAAGGTCCATAAAGACATGGATGAGCGAGTTTGGGCAGAGGAACGTGACTTTATTTCACTCTCTCTTTTAACTTGAGTTGCTCAAACACCAGGGATTGTTGGTCCAAGGAATATCTGATTGCCTTCTATGGGATCAGAAAGGTTTTTTTCCCCCCACTGGAGCCAATTGAATTTTTCTGTCCCCTGGATTAACTGTGGATATAGGATTGTGTATGGAGCCATTCTATTTGTAAAGTTTTCTCTATTTGTTGAACTCAGTGCTGGGACAAGGCCATTTGGTGCCCAGGGCGAAGATGGCAAACTGCGCCCCCCCCCCCCCCCCCCCCGTTTTTAATAAAGAATCAATGTCGTTTCAAAACAAGAATATATCAAGCAGTGGAACAGCCGCTATGATCGTTCTTATAGTGTAGAGAATAGCCGGCTAAAAAAGTTGATATCTGAATGATGCCTGTAGCTGCACCCATCATTCAGATATCCCCGCACAAAGTCAAAGACGTCGTATGACAACCGGCGGGCGGGAAGTGGTTAAAACACATTTTTTTTTAACACAAAGTTGTCCGTTTATACAATATTTCTAACACATAGCATGTACATACCAAAAATGACACCCCAAAATAGATTCTTCTACTCCTCCTGAGTACTGCGATACCACATGTGTGAGACTTCCACAGCCAGGCCACATACAGAGGCCGAGTACAGCTGAGTATGGCTGGGTATGGCTGGGTATGGCCGAGCATGGCTGGGTATGGCAGAGTATGGTTGGGTATGGCAGAGTATGGCAGAGTATGGCTGGGTCTCACCGAGTATTGCAGAGTATGGCAGGGTATCGCAGAGTATCACAGAGTATGGCTGGGTATTGCAGGGTATTGCACAGTATTGCGGGGTTTTGCAGAGTATTGCGGGGTATTGCAGAGTATTGCACAGTGTTGCGGGGTATTGCAGAGTATTGCACAGTGTTGCGGGGTATTGCGGGGTATTGCGGGGTATTGCAGAGTATTGCGGGGTATTGCAGGGTATTGCACAGTGTTGCGGGGTATTGTAGAGTATTGCACAGTATTGTGGAGTATTGCAGAGTATTGCACAGTATTGTGGAGTATTGCAGAGTATTGCACAGTGTTGCGGGGTATTGCAGAGTATTGCACAGTGTTGCGGGGTATTGCAGAGTATTGCGGGGTATTGCACAGTGTTGCAGGGTATTGCAGAGTATTTCAGGGTATTGTGGGGTATTGCAGAGTATTGCACAGTATTGTGGGGTATTGCAGAGTATTGCACAGTGTTGCGGGGTATTGCAGAGTATTGCACAGTATTGTGGAGTATTGCAGAGTATTGCAGAGTATTGTGGAGTATTGCCGAGTATTGCACAGTGTTGCGGGGTATTGCAGAGTATTGCACAGTATTGTGGGGTATTGCAGAGTATTGCGGGGTATTGCAGAGTATTGCACAGTGTTGCGGGGTATTGCAGAGTATTGCGGGGTATTGCAGAGTATTGCAGAGTATTGTGGTGTATTGCAGAGTATTTCCGGGTATTGTGGGGTATTGCAGAGTATTGCACAGTGTTGCAGGGTATTGCAGAGTATTGCAGGGTATTGCAGAGTATTTCAGGGTATTGCAGAGTATTGCACAGTATTGTGGGGTATTGCGGAGTATTGCACAGTATTGTGGGGTATTGCGGAGTATTGCACAGTATTGTGGGGTATTGCAGAGTATTGCACAGTATTGTGGGGTATTGCAGAGTATTGCACAGTATTGTGGGGTATTGCAGAGTATTGCACAGTATTGTGGGGTATTGCAGAGTATTGCACAGTATTGTGGGGTATTGCAGAGTATTGCACAGTATTGTGGGGTATTGCAGAGTATTGCACAGTGTTGTGGGGTATTCAGCAGTGGTGGTCACTGGTCATTAACCTCGCCTCAGCCTCCTCCCCTCCCCCAATCCAGCCATTTATTAATCTGTTTTTTAGTGTTTACTTACACAAGTTCAGACTCAGAAGTTATGAGTCTGAACTTGTGTAAGTAAACACTAAAAAACAGATTAATAAATGGCTGGATTGGGGGAGGGGAGGAGGCTGAGGCGAGGTTAATGACCAGTGACCACCACTGCTGAAGATCTGAGTCAGAACACTGGCACACATGACACTGGCACTGCACTCTTCTACCTTTCAGATTGAATCCAGCAGCCTGAGCCAGCCAGCCAGCCAGCAGCTCCTCAGCTCCTCAGCTCTGCTCCGCTTGAGGTAACAGACAGCGCGCCGACACAACTCACAGCTCCCGCCTCCCTGCGCTTGTCTGTGTCCTCCCACCTCGCCTCCGGCCGTGAGTGACGACACGGCGCGGGCAGAGACTACGGGACTCCTCCGTAGGGGAGTAAACATTGTAGTTGTGTGCTGAGGGAAGGGAAGGGAAGGGAGGATCATGCAGGAGCGCACAAAGGGGATTTGTACAGTGCCGCTGGGCGCTGTACATGCACTGTAAGACAGTATTATTGTACACACTGGCGTGGCAGAACTTCACCTGCAGGCTGCGCCCCCCCCCCATACCAAATGGTACCGCCCAGGGCACGTGCCCCTTCCGCCCCTGCCTTGTACCGGCCCTGGTTGAACTTGATGGACTTGTACACAACACATTCATATTAACTACTTGCTGACCAGCCACAGCACTTATACTGCAGCAGGTTGGCACGTGCAGACAAAACCACGTATATGTACGTCATTTTGCCTGCTCTGCTCAGGCTAAGGGGGGGGGGGGGGCGGCGCAGTGCACACACAAACCCCCCCACCCCACAACCCGGTACTCGGGGCCCGGTGATCATGCAATCGCTATGCAAATTCATTCATAACAGCTGTGTTGACTAAGCTGTGATTGCTTAGTTATCACCTGGTACCTGGTCCAAACACAGCACCCTGTACCATGTGATTAGCTGTAGCCAATCACAGATCACTAGTGATCACAGCTGTCATGAATGGTTTACCCATCTATGACAGCTGAAAACTTTGCTATTACAATATTCTTCATTGTATTAGCAAACAAAGTGTTGCAAACAAAGCGTAAAAAAAAAAGGAAAAAAAATCCCTGATCCCCCCCAGAGGGATAAATAACAAAGTATACAATATATACATATTCAAAGAATTCCATCTGTATAGTGAGCTTCCATCACCATTGTGAAATTCAGGCTGTGACACCACCACCTCAATGTGGAAAAAATGGAGGCTTACTAGCTTCGCAGGACCCTTCATAAAAGACAGGTGAAAAGAGCGTGTGGCCAAACAACCGGGCCAGGGTCGATCAGCAGTATTCCTACAGGGTCCCCTTGGAGGCAAATGTTTGAGCAGTAGTGATCACCCCTGTGTCATTCCCAAAGGCTCATTCCCAAAACATGGAAGAAAATGCTCCACATAGTGTAAAACCTTTAATTAACTTTATTAAAAATATAAGATTGCATTCATAAGATGCAAATAACGCCTTAAAAGAAATCCTCTTTGGCCGGCATACAGCAGACAACCCGCACTTCCGGGAACAGAGACACGTGATGATGTCAGCACGTCGCTCCGTACATGCGCATTTTGTCACAGGTGACGTCGTCCGTCATATCAATATTATTGTTCTCACTATTTTGGTAGTGTGACTATTTTTAATGCTAATTTAAGTAATGCATATAAACCTAAATATGGAAGAACACAGAATCATTGGGGCTGATTTACTTAAAGCGGCACTTCAGTCTCTTTTCAAACTACCTTCCCACAACATTGTCTCCCCCTACTAAAATAGGAATGGATGACAAATATTAAATTTTCTAGCTGCAAATACCTTTTTTTTCTCCACAGTTCCTGCCCTCTCCCTGCTTCCCCTGCCTAGGCGAATGACGTAAAACATCTGCTCCTGTTGACTCCTGGGACATTTTCATCAGAAATCCAAGGAGTCTTTAGACTTTTTTTTATGAGCAGAGGGGTGCTGGAGGAGGGTGGAGAAGAGCTGAAGGAGGGTGGAGAAAAGCTGAAGATGGCGGAGGACAGGTGGGGATGGGAGGAGACAATCGGAGGAAGGACTCTGATGTTTACTGGGCATGCGCAGACTCGCTATGTGCTGCTGTGCGGCATGCTACAGGCATGGATTGGCTATGTACTGCGTATTCGTTGATTCATTTTGCTGAGGGCGGAGAAGCCGCATGAATTGCCCAGAAACTGATGGTGCTGGCTTCTGCTGCCCTCAGTTAAAATGACCACCGTGACGAATGTGGTCACCAGGGTTACAAACTGTTGTCTATATTGCAGAATGGAGCCTTAAGAAACGTGAGTACATAAGTGACATCACCACAGGGTTTAGATACTGCCTGTATTTTTTTCCTCAAAATTTGAGGAGTGACTGAAGTTCCTCTTTAAAGTATAACTAAAGGCAAAACTTTTTTTTTTTTTTTAGTTTTGGATAGAGTGCAGATGGATTAGAATTTCCCTGTTAGGGAAATTCACACTCTCTATTTGTCCTGTTTACTATTAGCACTAAAAGTGAAAGAAAATCCCACATTTTGGGTTGTCCCCAGAGAAGTAATAGAGTGGAAATCTTCCAATGGGGACACTAGTTCTGGTGACCTGGGGGTCCCCATGGGATTCTTTTAATTTGTAGGGCTTTCCTCTCACTTCCTGTTTTGGCTATGGGACAGGAAGTGAAGGGAAATCTCCCCTAAGACAATTTTGTATTTTTAATTGGTGGAACAAGGGTATTTATATATGTGTGTAATTTTGAATACTGATTTAGAACCCCGGAGTTTAGGCAGGGATGCTCCTCACAAATTTGCTTGCCAGGAGTAGTTATCCTAGTTAATTGTTAGAGATCTATTGATTTCTCCTTAAGTTTGGCCTTGTTGCACTTTTCTCTTCTATCACTATGTAGCCAGGTACTTGGTGGTATTAGATATGAGAAGAGCATCTCAAATCAGGTTATGGGTATATGGGGTATCTCAGCCAATGGGTAGGGGTTTTCTTAAATCCTGTGGCCTGCTGGGAGAGCCTATATATACGTGTGTAATCAGGTGATCTGTGTTCTGTGCTACTTGGACGGCTGTCTGGGTGGACATGTGTCGTGTTTCCCCGGGCTGCTAGGCTGGAGATTGGGCCTATCCTGGGGGCATCTGGCTGCTAGGCTGTCTGGGGGCCTATCCAGAAGCAAGAGAGCGGCGCAGGGTTGGTATTGCAAGTTGCTGTCCAACCAGAAGTGACGGTTCTACCGGCCAGAGTACCTGTCAGTGATCAAAAGGTAGAAGGGAAGCTGTCGCCACTAAGGGACCAACCACCTTATTACCAGGGACCTCAGTGAGTAACTGAAGCAAGTACCGGAGCAGCATTCTCATCGAACGGGCACAGTGGAGAATCTGGAAACTTCAGGCGGTGATCAAATCAGGGACCCAGCCAGCGGAGGTGACGCTTGCAGAGGAGCCTTGTGTGCCAAGCCAGGGACCGAGCAGGCCAGTGGGGTGAAGCTTGAGAAGTATCAGTAGTGCCAAGCTCGGGACCCAGCAGAGAGGCGGGGGTGACACTTGAGGAAGATACCCCCGTGAAGATTGGAGGAGCTCAAGGGATTCAGTGTCAGTGAATCAGTGCATCTAGTAAGAGACCGGGAGCTCAGTGGGCAGAAGAACTGCAAGAAGAAATTGTAGTGAAGGTGACAGAACTGTTACCCTTTGTGTTAGGAACTGGTAAAGACTGTTACCATAGGAGACAGCATTCCTGCACGTGCAGATGTGGCTTCTTACAGGAGACCTTTTCCTGCATGGCTATCCTCCTATTGAAGTATTGAGGTATTGGAGTCTGCTAATTGAACTTGCAACTACTCAAGGGTTTCCTGGCCCTAACCTTCTTTTCCCCAAAAAGTTTGTAAGAGAAATAAATATCTCTTTTGCATACAAGACATGTCTGGTCCCCAATCCACCTTGCACCCACTATGCATCAAAACCTACTACATACAGAAGGATGTCAGCTATCTCTGGCCCTGGGGGTTCTCATTAGACTGAAGGAGGCCGGAGACCTTGCTACACTCGTTTCCTTCAATATTTGAAATTTATAAAGATATTTTCTATTTACTTCATTGAACTTAGTTGTTTTTGATACACCATGTGTGTCCTGGGAAAGCAGCTTCCCCTTCTTTCTTTTGTATTAATACATACTGTATGCTGCAGGGACCGCACTGACATGTGAGTTGGCATATTTATACGGCTTAAACCATTTTACCTCTTTATTAGCACTCAAAACTGATGGGGATATTAATACTTAAACATAATTTAAATATAATTTCAATATGCAGGGAATCTGGTAAAATCAGAGTAACATTAGAGGGGTGATAAAATGGGAATGGCAATCGTTTTAAAAAACAACTTAAAATATGAAAAATAAAAATGCCTTACATGTAATTGCAGCTCTAACAACAACTGTAACCGTGACAATAACTACACCACAAACAACTGCAGAATCAACAGCCTCAACAATAGATCAAACGCCAACAATAACGGCAACTAAAATTTCTCTAATTACAACTACAGAAGTACCAAATACAACTGAACCACCTACAACTACAAAAGAACCTTCTACAACTGTCTCACCTACAACTACAGAAGAACCTTCTACAACTGTCTCACCTACAACTACAGAAGAACCTTCTACAACTGTCTCACCTACAACTACAGAAGAACCTTCTACAACTGTCTCACCTACAACTACAGAAGAACCTTCTATAACTGAACCACCTACAACTACAGAAGTACCTTCTACAACTGTCTCACCTACAACTACAGAAGTACCTTCTACAACTGAACCACCTACAACGATAAAAGTATCTTCTTCAACTTTATCACCTACAACTAAAAAAGTGCCTTCTACAACTGAACCAACTACGACTACAGTAGTAGCAACTTCAACTGCCCCACCTACAACTACAGAAGTACCTTCAACAACTGCCTCACCTACACCTACAGAAGTACCAATTACAACTGCCTCACCTACACCTACAGAAGTGCCAACTAGAAATGCCTCACCTACAACTACAGAAGTACCAACTACAACTGCCTCACCTACACCTACAGAAGTACTAATTACAACTGCCTCACCTACACCTACAGAAGTACCAACTAGAAATGCCTCACCTACAACTACAGAAGTACCAACTACAACTGTCTCACCTACAACTACAGAACTACCAACTAGAAATGCCTCACCTACAACTACAGAAGTACCTTCTACAACTGAACCACCAACAACTACAGAAGTTCCTTCTACAACTGAACCACCTACATCTACAGTAGTACCAACTACAACTGTCTCACCTACAACTACAGAAGTATCTTCTACAACTGAACCACCAACAACAACAGAAGTTCCTTCTACAACTGAACCACCTACATCTACAGTAGTACCAACTACAACTGTCCCACCTACAACTACAGAAGAACAAACTACAACTGTCCCACCTACAACTACTGAAGTACCAACTACAACTGCTTCACCTACAACTACAGAAGTACCTTCTATAACTGAACAAGCTACAACTACTGACGTTCCTTCTACAACTGCCTCACCTACAACTACAGAAGTACCACCTACAACTACAGAAGTACCCTCTACAACTGAACCACCTACAACTACAGAAGTACAAACTAGAACTGCCCCACCTACGACTACAGAAGTACCAACTACAACTGTCCCACCTACAACTACAGAAGTACCTTCTACAACTGAACCACCTACAACTAAAGACATACATTCTTCAATTGCACAACCTACAACTACTGAAGTACCAACTACAACTGCCTCACCTACAACTACACAAGCACCTTCTACAACGGAACCACCTACAACTACAGAAATTCCTTCTACAACTGCCTCACCTACAACTACAGAAGTACCTTCTACAACCATCCCATCTACAACTACAGAAGTACCTTCTACAACTGCCTCACCTACAACTACAGAAGTACCTACTACAACTGAACCACCTACAACTACAAAAGTATCTTCTTCAACTGCCCCACCTACAACTACAGAAGTACCAACTACAGCTGCCTCACCTACACCTACAGAAGTACCAACTACAAATGTCTCACCTACAACTACAGAAGTACATTCTACAACTGAACCACCAACAACTGCAGAAGTTCCTTCTACAACTGAACCACCTACATCTACATTAGTACCAACTACAACTGTCTCACCTACAACTACAGAAATACCTTCTACAACTGAACCACCAACAACTACAGAAGTACAAACTACAAGTGCCTCCCCTACAACTACAGAAGTACCAACTACAACTGTCCCACCTACAACTACTGAAGTACCAACTACAACTGCTTCACCTGCAACTACAGAAGTACTAACTGCAACTGCCACAACTACAGAAGTACCAACTACAACTGCCCCACCTACAACTACAGAAGTACCAACTACAACTATCTCACCTACAACTACAGAAGTACCAACTACAACTGCCCCACCTACACCTACAGAAGTACCAACTACAACTATCTCACCTACAACTACAGAAGTACCAACTACAACTGTCTCACCTACAACTACAGAAGTACCTTCTACAACTGAACCAGCTACAACTACTGACGTTTCTTCTACAACTGAACCACCTACATCTACAGTAGTACCAACTACAACTGAACCACCTACAACTACAGAAGTACCAACTAAAAATTCCTCACCTACAACTAGAGAAGTACCAACTACAACTGTATCACCTACAACTACAGAAGTACCTTCTACAACTGAACCACCAACAACTACAGAAGTTCCTTCTGCAACTGAACCACCTACATCTACAGTAGTACCAACTACAACTGAACCACCTGCAACTACAGAAGTACAAACTACAACTGCCCGACCTACGACTACAGAAGTACCAACTACACCTGTCCCACCTACAACTACAGAAGTACCTTCTACAAATGAACAACCTACAACTACAGACATACCTTCTACAACAACTGAAGTACCAACTACAACTTCCTCACCTACAACTACAGAAGAACCTTCTACAACTGAACCAGCTACAACTACAGAAGTACCTTCTACAACTGCGCCACCTACAGCTACAGAAGTACCAACTACAACTGTCCCACCTACAACTACAGAAGAACAAACTACAACTGCCTCACCAACAACTACAGACATACCTTCTACAACTGCACCGCCTACAACTACAGAAGTACCTTCTACAACTAAACCAACAACTACAGAAGTTCCTTCTACAACTACACCACCTAAATCTACAGTAGTATCAACTACAACTGCCTCACCTACAACTACAGAAGTACCAACTACAACTGTCCCACCTACAACTACAGAAGTACCAACTACAACTACCCCACCTACAACTATAGAAGTACCAACTACAAGTGCCTCCCCTACAACTACAGAAGTACCTTCTACAACTGAACCACCTACAACTACAGACGTACCTTCTACAACTGCACAACCTACAACTACTGAAGTACCAACTACAACTCCCTCACCTACAACTACAGAAGAACCTTCTACAACTGAACCACCTACAGCTACAGAAGTACCTTCTACAACTGCACCACCTACAGCTACAGAAGTACCTTCTACAACTGCACCACCTACAGCTACAGAAGTGCCTTCTACAACTGCACCACCTACAGCTACAGAAGTACCAACTACAACTGCACCACCTACAACTACAGAAGTACCAACTACAACTGTCCCACCTACAACTACAGAAGTACCAACTACAACTGTCTCACCTACAACTACTGAAGTACCAACTACAACTGCTTCACCTACAACTACAGAAGTACTAACTGCAACTGCCACAACTACAGAAGTACCAACTACAACTGGCCCACCTATAACTACAGAAGTACCAACTACAACTGCCTCACCTACAACTACAGAAGTACCAACTACAACTGCCTCACCTACAACTACAGAAGTACCAACTACAACTGAACCATCAACTACAGAAGTCCCTTCTACAACTGAACCACCTACATCTACAGTAGTACCAACTACAACTGTCTCACCTACAACTACAGAAGTACCTTCTACAACTGAACCACCAACAACTACAGAAGTTCCTTCTACAACTGATTCACCTACATCTACAGTAGTACCAACTACAACTGTCCCACCTACAACTACAGAAGTACCAACTACAACTGTACCACCTACAACTACAGAAGTACCAACTACTACTGCCTCACCTACAACTACAGAAGTACCTTCTACAACTGTCCCACCTACAACTACAGCAGTACCTACTACAACTGAACCACCTACAACTACAAAAGTATCTTCTTCAACTTTACCACCTACAACTACAAAAGTGACTTCTACAACTGAACAACCTACGACTACAATAGTAGCAACTTCAACTGCCCCACCTACAACTACAGAAGTACCAACTACAACTGAACCACCAACAACTACAGAAGTTCCTTCTACAACTGAACCACCTACATCTACAGTAGTACCAACTACAACTGTCTCACCTACAACTACAGAAGTACCTTCTACAACTGAACCACCAACAACAACAGAAGTTCCTTCTACAACTGAACCACCTACATCTACAGTAGTACCAACTACAACTGTCCCACCTACAACTACAGAAGAACCAACTACAACTGTCCCACCTACAACTACTGAAGTACCAACTACAACTGCTTCACCTACAACTACAGAAGTACTAACTGCAACTGCCTCACCTACACCTACAGAAGTACCAACTACAACTATCTCACCTACAACTACAGAAGTACCTTCTACAACTGCCTCACCTACAACTACAGAAGTACCTTCTACAACTGAACCACCAACAGCTACAGAAGTTCCTTCTACAACTGAACCACCTACATCTACATTAGTACCAACTACAACTGTCTCACCTACAACTACAGAAGTACCTTCTACAACTGAACCACCAACAACTACAGAAGTTCCTTCTACAACTGATTCACCTACATCTACAGTAATACCAACTACAACTGTCCCACCTACAACTACAGAAGTACCAACTACAACTGTCTCACCTACAACTACTGAAGTACCAACTACAACTACTTCACCTACAACTACAGAAGTACTAACTGCAACTGCCACAACTACAGAAGTACCAACTACAACTGCCCCACCTACAACTACAGAAGTACCAACTACAACTGCCTCACCTACACCTACAGAAGTACCAACTACAACTGTCTCACCTACAACTACAGAAGTACCAACTACAACTGCCTCACCTACAACTACAGAAGTACCTTCTACAACTGAACCACCTACATCTACAGTAGTACCAACTACAACTGTCTCACCTTCAACTACAGAAGTACCTTCTACAACTGAACCAGCTACAACTTCTGACGTTCCTTCTACAACTGTACCACCTACAACTACAGAAGTACCAACTACAACTGTACCACCTACAACTACAGAAGTACCTTCTACAACTGAACCAAAAACAAATACAGAAGTTCCTTCTACAACTGAACCACCTACATCTACAGTAGTACCAACTACAACTGAACCACCTACAACTACAGAAGTACAAACTACAACTGCCCCACCTACGACTACAGAAGTACCAACTACAACTGTCCCACCTACAACTACAGAAGTACCTTCTACAACTAAACCACCTACAACTACAGACGTACCTTCTACAACAACTGAAGTACCAACTACAACTCCCTCACCTACAACTACAGAAGAACCTTCTACATCTGAACCAACTACAACTACAGAAGTACCTTCTACAACTGCCCCACCTACAACTACAGAAATACCTTCTACAACTGCACCACCTATAACTACAGAAGTACCAACTACAACTGTCCCACCTACAACTACAGAAGAACAAACTACAACTGCCTCACTAACAATTACAGACGTACCTTCTACAACTGCACCGCCTACAACTACAGAAGTACCTTCTACATCTAAACCAACAACTTCAGAAGTTCCTTCTACAACTACACCACCTACATCTACAGTAGTATCAACTACAACTGCCTCACCTACAACTACAGAAGTACCAACTACAACTGTCCCACCTACAACTACAGAAGTACCAACTACAACTACCCCACCTACAACTATAGAAGTACCAACTACAACTGAACCACCTACAACTACAGAAGTAAAAACTACAAGTGCCTCCCCAACAACTACAGAAGTTCCTTCTACAACTGAACCAGCTACAACTACTGATGTTCCTTCTACAACTGTACCACCTACAACTACAGAACTACCAACTACAACTGCCTCACCTACAACTACAGAAGTACCAACTACAACTGTACCACCTACAACTACAGAAGTACCCTCTACAACTGAACCACCTACAACTACAGAAGGTCTTTCTACAACTGCCCCACCTACGACTACAGAAGTACCAACTACAACTGTCCCACCTACAACTACAGAAGTACCTTCTACAACTGAACCACCTACAACTACAGACGTACCTTCTACAACTGCACAACCTACAACTACTGAAGTACCAACTACAACTCCCTCACCGACAACTAAAGAAGAACCTTCTACAACTGAACCACCAACAACTACAGAAGTTCCTTCTACAACTGAACCACCTACATCTACAGTAGTACCAACTACAACTGAACCACCTACAACTACAGAAGTACAAACTACGACTGCCTCACCTACGACTACAGAAGTACCAACTACAACTTTCCCACCTACAACTACAGAAGTACCTTCTACAACTAAACCACCTACAACTACAGACGTACCTTCTACAACAACTGAAGTAACAACTACAACTCCCTCACCTACAACTACAGAAGAACCTTCTACAACTGAAACAACTACAACTACAGAAGTACCTTCTACAACTGCACCACCTACAGCTACAGAAGTACCTTCTACAACTGTCCCACCTACAACTACAGAAGAACAAACTACAACTGCCTCACCAACAACTACAGACGTACCTTCTACAACTAAACCAACAACTACAGAAGTTCCTTCTACAACTGAACCACCTACATCTACAGTAGTAACAACTACAACTGAACCACCTACAACTACAGAAGTACAAACTACAACTGCCCCACCTATGACTACAGAAGTACCAACTACAACTGTCCCACCTACAACTACAGAAGTACCTTCTACAACTAAACCACCTACAACTACAGACGTACCTTCTACAACAACTGAAGTACCAACTACAACTCCCTCACCTACAACTACAGAAGAACCTTCTACAACTGAAACAACTACAACTACAGAAGTACCTTCTACAACTGCCCCACATACAACTACAGAAATACCTTCTACAACTGCACCACCTACAGCTACAGAAGTACCAACTACAACTGCCTCACCTACAACTACAGAAGTACCAACTACAACTGTCCCACCTACAACTACAGAAGAACAAACTACAACTGCCTCACCAACAACTACAGACGTACCTTCTACAACTGCACCGCCTACAACTACAGAAGTACCTTCTACAACTAAACCAACAACTACAGAAGTTCCTTCTACAACTACACCACCTACATCTAAAGTAGTATCAACTACAACTGCCTCACCTACAACTACAGAAGTACCAACTACAACTGTCCCACCTACAACTACAGAAGTACCAACTACAACTATCCCACCTACAACTATAGAAGTACCAACTACAACTGAACCACCTACAACTACAGAAGTACAAACTACAAGTGCCTCCCCTACAACTACAGAAGTACCTTCTACAACTGAACCAGCTACAACTACTGATGATCCTTCTACAACTGTACCACCTACAACTACAGAACTACCAACTACAACTGCCTCACCTACAACTACAGAAGTACCAACTACAACTGTACCACCTACAACTACAGAAGTACCCTCTACAGCTGAACCACCTACAACTACAGAAGGTCTTTCTACAACTGCCCCACCTACGACTACAGAAGTACGAACTACAACTGTCCCACCTACAACTACAGAAGTACCTTCTACAACTGAACCACCTACAACTATAGACATACCATCTACAACTGCACAACCTACAACTACTGAAGTACCAACTACAACTCCCTCACCGACAACTAAAGAAGAACCTTCTACAACTGAACCACCTACAACTACAGAAGTACCTTCTACAACTGCACCACCTACAGCTACAGAAGTGCCTTCTACAACTGCACCACCTACAGCTACAGAAGTACCAACTACAACTGCCTCACCTACAACTACAGAAGTACCAACTACAACTGTCCCACCTACAACTACAGAAGTACCAACTACAACTGTCCCACCTACAACTGCTTCACCTACAACTACAGAAGTAATAACTGCAACTGCCACAACTACAGAAGTACCAACTACAACTGCCCCACCTACAACTTCAGAAGTACCAACTACAACTGCTTCACCTACAGAAGTGCCAACTACAACTGTCTCACCTACAACTACAGAAGTACCAACTACAACTGCCTCACCTACAACTACAGAAGTACCTTCTACAACTGAACCACCAACAACTACAGAAGTTCCTTCTACAACCGAACCACCTACATCTACAGTAGTACCAACTACAACTGTCTCACCTACAACTACAGAAGTACCTTCTACAACTGAACCACCAACAACTACAGAAGCTCCTTCTACAACCGAACCACCTACATCTACAGTAGTACCAACTACAACTGTCCCACCTACAACTACAGAAGTACCAACTACAACTGTACCACCTACAACTACAGAAGTACCTTCTACAACTGAACCACCTACATCTACAGTAGTACCAACTACAACAGAACCACCTACAACTACAGAAGTACAAATTACAACTGCCCCACCTACGACTACAGAAGTACCAACTACAACTGTCTCACCTACAACTACAGAAGTACCTTCTACAACTGAACCACCTACAACTACAGACGTACCTTCTACAACAACTGAAGTACCAACTACAACTCCCTCACCTACAACTACAGAAGAACCTTCTACAACTGAACCTCCTCCAACTACAGAAGTACCTTCTACAACTGCACCACCTACAGCTACAGAAGTACCAACTACAACTGCCTCACCTACAACTACAGAAGTGCCAACTACAACCGTCCCACCTACAACTACAGAAGAACAAACTACAACTGCCTCACCAACAACTACAGACGTACCTTCTACAACTGCACCACCTACAACTACAGAAGTACCTTCTACAACTAAACCAACAACTACAGAAGTTCCTTCTACAACTACACCACCTACATCTACAGTAGTATCAACTACAACTGCCTCACCTACAACTACAGAAGTACCAACTACAACTGTCCCATCTACAACTACAGAAGTACCAACTACAATTACCCCACCTACAACTATAGAAGTACCAACTACAACTGAACCACCTACAACTACAGAAGTACAAACTACAAGTGCCTCCCCTACAACTACAGAAGTACCTTCTACAACTGAACCAGCTACAACTACTGATGTTCCTTCTACAACTGTACCACCTACAACTACAGAACTACCAACTACAACTGCCTCACCTACGACTACAGAAGTACCAACTACAACTGTCCCATCTACAACTACAGAAGTACCTTCTACAACTGAACCACCTACAACTACAGACGTACCATCTACAACTGCACAACCTACAACTACTGAAGTACCACCTACAACTCCCTCACCTATAACTACAGAAGAACCTTCTACAACTGTACCACCTACAACTACAGAAGTACCCTCTACAACTGAACCACCTACAACTACAGAACTTCTTTCTACAACTGCCCCACCTACGACTACAGAAGTACCAACTACAACTGTCCCACCTACAACTACAGAAGTACCTTCTACAACTGAACCACCTACAACTACAGACGTACCTTCTACAACTGCACAACCTACAACTACTGAAGTACCAACTACAACTCCCTCACCGACAACTAAAGAAGAACCTTCTACAACTGAACCACCAACAACTACAGAAGTTCCTTCTACAACTGAACCACCTACATCTACAGTAGTACCAACTACAACTGAACCACCTACAACTACAGAAGTACAAACTACGACTGCCCCACCTACGACTACAGAAGTACCAACTACAACTGTCCCACCTACAACTACAGAAGTACCTTCTACAACTAAACCACCTACAACTACAGACGTACCTTCTACAACAACTGAAGTACCAACTACAACTCCCTCACCTACAACTACAGAAGAACCTTCTACAACTGAAACAACTACAACTACAGAAGTACCTTCTACAACTGCACCACCTACAGCTACAGAAGTACCTTCTACAACTGTCCCACCTACAACTACAGAAGAACAAACTACAACTGCCTCACCAACAACTACAGACGTACCTTCTACAACTAGACCGCCTACAACTACAGAAGTACCTTCTACAACTAAACCAACAACTACAGAAGTTCCTTCTACAAACTGAACCACCTACATCTACAGTAGTACCAACTACAACTGAACCACCTACAACTACAGAAGTACAAACTACAACTGCCCCACCTATGACTACAGAAGTACTAACTACAACTGTCCCACCTACAACTACAGAAGTACCTTCTACAACTAAACCACCTACAACTACAGACGTACCTTCTACAACAACTGAAGTACCAACTACAACTCCCTCACCTACAACTACAGAAGAACCTTCTACAACTGAAACATCTACAACTACAGAAGTACCTTCTACAACTGCCCCACATACAACTACAGAAATACCTTCTACAACTGCACCACCTACAGCTACAGAAGTACCAACTACAACTGCCTCACCTACAACTACAGAAGTACCAACTACAACTGTCCCACCTACAACTACAGAAGAACAAACTACAACTGCCTCACCAACAACTACAGACGTACCTTCTACAACTGCACCGCCTACAACTACAGAAGTACCTTCTACAACTAAACCAACAACTACAGAAGTTCCTTCTACAACTACACCACCTACATCTACAGTAGTATCAACTA
Source organism: Lithobates septentrionalis (assembly GCA_037952835.1). Taxonomy (NCBI): domain Eukaryota; kingdom Metazoa; phylum Chordata; class Amphibia; order Anura; family Ranidae; genus Lithobates; species Lithobates septentrionalis. Next base: position 546,436 of record JBBDGP010002832.1, read on the forward strand.
CAACTGCCTCACCTACAACTACAGAAGTACCAACTACAACTGTCCCACCTACAACTACAGAAGTACCAACTACAACTATCCCACCTACAACTATAGAAGTACCAACTACAACTGAACCACCTACAACTACAGAAGTACAAACTACAAGTGCCTCCCCTACAACTACAGAAGTACCTTCTACAACTGAACCAGCTACAACTACTGATGATCCTTCTACAACTGTACCACCTACAACTACAGAACTACCAACTACAACTGCCTCACCTACAAAAGTACCAACTACAACTGTACCACCTACAACTACAGAAGTACCCTCTACAACTGAACCACCTACAACTACAGAAGGTCTTTCTACAACTGCCCCACCTACGACTACAGAAGTACGAACTACAACTGTCCCACCTACAACTACAGAAGTACCTTCTACAACTGAACCACCTACAACTATAGACATACCATCTACAACTGCACAACCTACAACTACTGAAGTACCAACTACAACTCCCTCACCGACAACTAAAGAAGAACCTTCTACAACTGAACCACCTACAACTACAGAAGTACCTTCTACAACTGCACCACCTACAGCTACAGAAGTGCCTTCTACAACTGCACCACCTACAGCTACAGAAGTACCAACTACAACTGCCTCACCTACAACTACAGAAGTACCAACTACAACTGTCCCACCTACAACTACAGAAGTACCAACTACAACTGTCCCACCTACAACTGCTTCACCTACAACTACAGAAGTAATAACTGCAACTGCCACAACTAGAGAAGTACCAACTACAACTGCCCCACCTACAACTTCAGAAGTACCAACTACAACTGCTTCACCTACAGAAGTACCAACTACAACTGTCTCACCTACAACTACAGAAGTACCAACTACAACTGCCTCACCTACAACTACAGAAGTACCTTCTACAACTGAACCACCAACAACTACAGAAGTTCCTTCTACAACCGAACCACCTACATCTACAGTAGTACCAACTACAACTGTCTCACCTACAACTACAGAAGTACCTTCTACAACTGAACCACCAACAACTACAGAAGCTCCTTCTACAACCGAACCACCTACATCTACAGTAGTACCAACTACAACTGTCCCACCTACAACTACAGAAGTACCAACTACAACTGTACCACCTACAACTACAGAAGTACCTTCTACAATTGAACCACCTACATCTACAGTAGTACCAACTACAACAGAACCACCTACAACTACAGAAGTACAAATTACAACTGCCCCACCTACGACTACAGAAGTACCAACTACAACTGTCTCACCTACAACTACAGAAGTACCTTCTACAACTGAACCACCTACAACTACAGACGTACCTTCTACAACAACTGAAGTACCAACTACAACTCCCTCACCTACAACTACAGAAGAACCTTCTACAACTGAACCTCCTCCAACTACAGAAGTACCTTCTACAACTGCACCACCTACAGCTACAGAAGTACCAACTACAACTGCCTCACCTACAACTACAGAAGTGCCAACTACAACCGTCCCACCTACAACTACAGAAGAACAAACTACAACTGCCTCACCAACAACTACAGACGTACCTTCTACAACTGCACCACCTACAACTACAGAAGTACCTTCTACAACTAAACCAACAACTACAGAAGTTCCTTCTACAGCTACACCACCTACATCTACAGTAGTATCAACTACAACTGCCTCACCTACAACTACAGAAGTACCAACTACAACTGTCCCATCTACAACTACAGAAGTACCAACTACAATTACCCTACCTACAACTATAGAAGTACCAACTACAACTGAACCACCTACAACTACAGAAGTACAAACTACAAGTGCCTCCCCTACAACTACAGAAGTACCTTCTACAACTGAACCAGCTACAACTACTGATGTTCCTTCTACAACTGTACCACCTACAACTACAGAACTACCAACTACAACTGCCTCACCTACGACTACAGAAGTACCAACTACAACTGTCCCATCTACAACTACAGAAGTACCTTCTACAACTGAACCACCTACAACTACAGACGTACCATCTACAACTGCACAACCTACAACTACTGAAGTACCAACTACAACTCCCTCACCTATAACTACAGAAGAACCTTCTACAACTGTACCACCTACAACTACAGAAGTACCCTCTACAACTGAACCACCTACAACTACAGAAGGTCTTTCTACAACTGCCCCACCTACGACTACAGAAGTACCAACTACAACTGTCCCACCTACAACTACAGAAGTACCTTCTACAACTGAACCACCTACAACTATAGACGTACCATCTACAACTGCACAACCTACAACTACTGAAGTACCAGCTACAACTCCCTCACCGACAACTAAAGAACCTTCTACAACTGAACCACCTACAACTACAGAAGTACTGTCTACAACTGCACCACCTACAGCTACAGAAGTGCCTTCTACAACTGCACCACCTACAGCTACAGAAGTACCAACTACAACTGTCCCACCTACAACTACTGAAGAACCAACTACAACTGCTTCACCTACAATTACAGAAGTACTAACTGCAACTACCACAACTACAGAAGTACCAACTACAACTGCCCCACCTACAACTACAGAAGTACCAACTACAACTGCTTCACCTACACCTACAGAAGTACCAACTACAACTGTCTCACCTACAACTACAGAAGTACCAACTACAACTGCCTCACCTAAAACTGCAGAAGTACATTCTACAACTGAACCACCAACAACTACAGAAGTCCCTTCTACAACTGAACCACCTTCATCTACAGTAGTACCAACTACAACTGTCCCACCTACAACTACAGAAGTACCAACTACAACTGTCTCACCTACAACTACTGAAGTACCAACTACAACTGCTTCACCTACAACTACTGAAGTACTAACGGCAACTGCCACAACTACAGAAGTACCAACTACAACTGCCCCACCTACAACTACAGAAATACCAACTACAACTGCCTCACCTACACCTACAGAAGTACCAACTACAACTGTCTCACCTACAACTACAGAACTGCCAACTACAACTGCCTCACCTACAACTACAGAAGTACCTTCTACAACTGAACCACCTACATCTACCGTAGTACCAACTACAACTGTCCCACCTACAACTACAGAAGTACCAACTACAACTGTCTCACCTACAACTACAGAAGTACCAACTCCAACTGCCTCACCTACACCTACAGAAGTACCAACTACAAGTGTCTCACCTACAACTACAGAACTGCCAACTACAACTGCCTCACCTACAACTACAGAAGTACCTTCTACAACTGAACCACCAACAACTACAGAAGTTCCTTCTACAACCGAACCACCTACATCTACAGTAGTACCAACTACAACTGTCCCACCTACAACTACAGAAGTACCAACTACAACTGTACCACCTACAACTACAGTAGTACCTTCAACAACTGAACCACCTACATCTACAGTAGTACCAACTACAACTGAACCACCTACAACTACAGAAGTACAAACTACGACTGCCCCACCTACGACTACAGAAGTACCAACTACAACTGTCTCACCTACAACTACAGAAGTAACTTCTACAACTGAACCACCTACAACTACAGACGTACCTTCTACAACAACTGAAGTACCAACTACAACTCCCTCACCTACAACTACAGAAGAACCTTCTACAACTGAACCACCTACAACTACAGAAGTACCTTCTACAACTGCACCACCTACAGCTACAGAAGTACCAACTACAACTGCCTCACCTACAACTACAGAAGTGCCAACTACAACCGTCCCACCTACAACTACAGAAGTACCTTCTACAACTAAACCACCTACAACTACAGAAGAACAAACTATAACTGCCTCACCAACAACTACAGACGTACCTTCTACAACTGCACCACCTACAACTACAGAAGTACCAACTACAACTGTCTCACCTACAACTACAGAAGTACCAACTACAACTGTCCCACCTACAACTACAGAAGTACCTTCTACAACGAAACCACCTACAACTACAGACGTACCTTCTACAACAACAGAAGTACCAACTACAACTCCCTCACCTACAACTACAGAAGAACCTTTAACAACTGAACCAACTACAACTACAGAAGTACCTTCTACAACTGCACCACCTACAGCTACAGAAGTACAAACTACAACTCCCTCACCTACAACTACAGAAGTACCAACTACAACTGCCCCACATACAACTACAGAAATACCTTCTACAACTGCACCACCTACAGCTACAGAAGTACCAACTACAACTGCCTCACCTACAACTACAGAAGTACCAACTACAACTGTCCCACCTACAACTACAGAAGAACAAACTACAACTGCCTCACCAACAACTACAGACGTACCATCTACAAATGCACCGCCTACAACTACAGAAGTACCTTCTACAACTAAACCAACAAGTACAGAAGTTCCTTCTACAACTACACCACCTACATCTACAGTAGTATCAACTACAAGTGCCTCACCTACAACTACAGAAGTACCAACTACAACTGTACCACCTACAACTACAGAAGTACCCTCTACAACTGAACCACCTACAACTACAAAAGGTCTTTCTACAACTGCCCCACCTACGACTACAGAAGTACCAACTACAACTGTCCCACCTACAACTACAGAAGTACCTTCTACAACTGAACCACCTACAACTATAGACGTACCATCTACAGCTGCACAACCTACAACTACTGAAGTACCAACTACAACTCCCTCACCGACAACTAAAGAAGAACCTTCTACAACTGAAGCACCTACAACTACAGAAGTACCGTCTGCAACTGCCCCACCTACAACTACAGAAGTACCTTCTACAACTGCACCACCTACAGCTACAGAAGTACCAACTACAACTGCCTCACCTACAACTACAGAAGTACCAACTTCAACTGTCCCACCTACAACTACAGAAGTACCAACTACAACTGCCCCACCTACAACTACTGAAGTACCAACTACAACTGCTTCACCTACAACTACAGAAGTACTAACTGCAACTGCCACAACTACAGAAGTACCAACTACAACTGCTTCACCTACACCTACAGAAGTACCAACTACAACTGTCTCACCTACAACTACAGAAGTAACAACTACAACTGCCTCACCTAAAACTGCAGAAGTACATTCTACAACTGAACCACCAACAACTACAGAAGTCCCTTCTATAACTGAACCACCTACATCTACAGTAGTATCAACTACAACTGTCTCACCTACAACTACAGAAGTACCTTCTACAACTGAACCACCAACAACTACAGAAGTTCTTTCTACAACTGAACCACCTACATCTACAGTAGTACCAACTACAACTTTCCCACCTACAACTGCAGAAGTACCAACTACAACTGTCTCACCTACAACTACTGAAGTACCAACTACAACTGCTTCACCTACAACTACAGAAATACTAACTGCAACTGCCACAACTACAGAAGTACCAACTACAACTGCCCCACCTACAACTACAGAAATACCAACTACAACTGCCTCACCTACACCTACAGAAGTACCAACTACAACTGTCTCACCTAAAACTACAGAAGTGCCAACTACAACTGTCTCACCTACAACTACAGAAGTACCTTCTACAACTGAACCACCAACAACTACAGAAGTTCCTTCTACAACTGATTCACCTACATCTACAGTAGTACCAACTACAACTGCCCCACCTACAACTACAGAAGTACCTTCTACAACTGCACCACCTACAGCTACAGAAGTGCCTTCTACAACTGCCTCACCTACAGCTACAGAAGTACCAACTACAACTGCCTCACCTACAGCTACAGAAGTACCAACTACAACTGTCCCACCTACAACTACAGAAGTACCAACTACAACTGTCCCACCTACAACTACTGAAGTACCAACTACAACGGCTTCACATACAACTACAGAAGTACTAACTGCAACTGCCACAACTACAGAAGTACAAACTACAACTGCTTCACCTACACCTACAGAAGTACCAACTACAACTGTTTCACCTACAACTACAGAAGTACCTTCTACAACTGAACCACCAACAACTACAGAAGTTCCTTCTACAACTGATTCACCTACATCTACAGTAGTACCAACTACAACTGTCCCACCTACAACTACAGAAGTACGAACTACAACTGTCTCACCTACAACTACTGAAGTACCAACTACAACTACTTCACCTACAACTACAGAAGTACTAACTGCAACTGCCACAACTACAGAAGTACCAACTACAACTTCCCCACCTACAACTACAGAAGTACCAACTACAACTGCCTCACCTACACCTACAGAAGTACCAACAACAACTGTCTCACCTACAACTACAGAAGTACCGTCTACAACTGAACCACCAACTACAGAAGTTCCTTCTACAACTGAACCACCTACATCTACAGTAGTACCAACTACAACTGTCTCACCTACAACTACAGAAGTACTTTCTACAACTGAACCAGCTACAACTACTGACTTTCCTTCTACAACTGTACCACCTACAACTACGAAAGTACCAACTACAACTGCCTCTCCTACAACTACAGAAGTACCAACTACAACTGTACCACCTACATCTACAGAAGTACCTTCTACAACTGAACAACCTACATCTATAGTAGTACCAACTACAACTGAACCACCTACAACTACAGAATTACCAACTACAACTGCCCCACCTACGACTACAGAAGTACCAAATACAACTCCCTCACCTACAACTACAAAAGAACCACCTACAACTACAGAAGTACCTTCTACAACTGCACCACCTACAACTACAGAAGTACCAACTACAACTGCCTCACCTACAACTACAGAAGTACCAACTACAACTGTCCCACCTACACCTACAGAAGAACAAACTACAACTGCCTCACCAACAACTACAGACGTACCTTCTACAACTGCACCGCCTACAACTACAGAAGTACCTTCTACAACTAAACCAACAACTACAGAAGTTCCTTCTACAACTACACCACCTACATCTACAGTAGTATCAACTACAACTGCCTCACCTACAACTACAGAAGTACCAACTACAACTGTCCCTCCTACAACTACAGAAGTACCAACTACAACTACCCCACCTACAACTATAGAAGTACCAACTACAACTGAGCCACCTACAACTACAGAAGTACAAACTACAACTGTACCACCTACAACTACAGAAGTACCCTCTACAACTGAACCACCTACAACTACAGAAGGTCTTTCTACAACTGCCCCACCTACGACTACAGAAGTACCAACTACAACTGCCTCACCTACAACTACAGAAGTACCAACTACAACTGTCCCATCTACAACTACAGAAGTACCAACTACAACTGTCCCACCTACAACTACTGAAGTACCAACTACAACTGCTTCACCTACAACTACAGAAGTACTAACTGCAACTGCCACAACTACAGAAGTACCAACTACAACTGCTTCACCTACACCTACAGAAGTACCAACTACAACTGTCTCACCTACAACTACAGAAGTAACAACTACAACTGCCTCACCTAACACTGCAGAAGTACATTCTACAACTGAACCACCAACAACTACAGAAGTCCCTTCTACAACTGAACCACCTACATCTACAGTAGTATCAACTACAACTGTCTCACCTACAACTACAGAAGTACCTTCTACAACTGAACCACCAACAACTACAGAAGTTCTTTCTACAACTGAACCACCTACATCTACAGTAGTACCAACTACAACTGTCCTACCTACAACTGCAGAAGTACCAACTACAACTGTCTCACCTACAACTACTGAAGTACCAACTACAACTGCTTCACCTACAACTACAGAAGTACTAACTGCAACTGCCACAACTACAGAAGTACCAACAACAACTGCCCCACCTACAACTACAGAAATACCAACTACAACTGCCTCACCTACACCTACAGAAGTACCAACTACAACTGTCTCACCTACAACTACAGAAGTGCCAACTACAACTGCCTCACCTACAACTACAGAAGTAACTTCTACATCTGAACCACCAACAACTACAGAAGTTCCTTCTACAACCGAACCACCTACATCTACAGTAGTACCAACTACAACTGTCTCACCTACAACTACAGAAGTACCTTCTACAACTGAACCACCAACAACTACAGAAGTCCCTTCTACAACTGATTCACCTACATCTACAGTAGTACCAACTACAACTGCCCCACCAACAACTACAAAAGTACCTTCTACAACTGCACCACCTACAGCTACAGAAATGCCTTCTACAACTGCACCACCTACAGCTACAGAAGTGCCAACTACAACTGCCTCACCTACAACTACAGAAGTACCAACTACAACTGTCCCACCTACAACTACAGAAGTACCAACTACAACTGTCCCACATACAACTACTGAAGTACCAACTACAACGGCTTCACCTACAACTACAGAAGTACTAACTGCAACTGCCACAACTACAGAAGTACCAACTACAACTGCTTCACCTACACCTACAGAAGTACCAACTACAACTGTCTCACCTACAACTACAGAAGTAACAACTACAACTGCCTCACCTAAAACTGCAGAAGTACATTCTACAACTGAACCACCAACAACTACAGAAGTCCCTTCTACAACTGAACCACCTACATCTACAGTAGTACCAACTACAACTGTCTCACCTACAACTACAGAAGTACCTTCTACAACTGAACCACCAACAACTACAGAAGTTCTTTCTACAACTGAACCACCTACATCTACAGTAGTACCAACTACAACTGAACCACCTACAACTACAGAAGTACCAACTACAACTGCCCCACCTACAACTACAGAAGTACCAACTACAACTGTCCCACATACAACTACTGAAGTACCAACTACAACGGCTTCACCTACAACTACAGAAGTACCTTCTACAACTGAACCACCAACAACTACAGAAGTTCTTTCTACAACTGAACCACCTACATCTACAGTAGTACCAACTACAACTGAACCACCTACAACTACAGAAGTACCAACTACAACTGTCCCACATACAACTACTGAAGTACCAACTACAACGGCTTCACCTACAACTACAGAAGTACTAACTGCAACTGCCACAACTACAGAAGTACCAACTACAACTGCTTCACCTACACCTACAGAAGTACCAACTACAACTGTCTCACCTACAACTACAGAAGTAACAACTACAACTGCCTCACCTAAAACTGCAGAAGTACATTCTACAACTGAACCACCAACAACTACAGAAGTCCCTTCTACAACTGAACCACCTACATCTACAGTAGTACCAACTACAACTGTCTCACCTACAACTACAGAAGTACCTTCTACAACTGAACCACCAACAACTACAGAAGTTCTTTCTACAACTGAACCACCTACATCTACAGTAGTACCAACTACAACTGTCCCACCTACAACTGCAGAAGTACCAACTACAACTGCCCCACCTACAACTACAGAAATACCAACTACAACTGCCTCACCTACACCTACAGAAGTACCAACTACAACTGTCTCACCTACAACTACAGAAGTGCCAACTACAACTGCCTCACCTACAACTACAGAAGTAACTTCTACAACTGAACCACCAACAACTACAGAAGTTCCTTCTACAACCAAACCACCTACATCTACAGTAGTACCAACTACAACTGTCTCACCTACAACTACAGAAGTACCTTCTACAACTGAACCACCAACAACTACAGAAGTTCCTTCTACAACTGATTCATCTACATCTACAGTAGTACCAACTACAACTGTCCCACCTACAACTACAGAAGTACCAATTACAACTGTACCACCTACAACTACAGAAGTACCTTCTACAACTGAACCACCTACATCTACAGTAGTACCAACTACAACTGAACCACCTACAACTACAGAGGTACAAACTACAACTGCCCCACCTACGACTACAGAAGTACCAACTACAACTGTCTCACCTACAACTACAGAAGTACCTTCTACAACTGAACCACCTACAACTACAGACGTACCTTCTACAACAACTGAAGTACCAAATACACCTCCCTCACCTACAACTACAAAAGAACCTTCTACAACTAAACCACCTACAACTACAGAAGAACCTTCTACAACTAAACCACCTACAACTACAGAAGTACCTTCTACAACTGCACCACCTACAGCTACAGAAGTACCAACTACAACTGCCTCACCTACAACTACAGAAGTGCCAACTACAACCGTCCCACCTACAACTACAGAAGAACAAACTACAACTGCCTCACCAACAACTACAGACGTACCTTCTACAACTGCACCACTTACAACTACAGAATTACCTTCTACAACTAAACCAACAACTACAGAAGTTCCTTCTACAACTGCACCACCTACATCTACAGTAGTATCAACTACAACTGCCTCACCTACAACTACAGAAGTACCAACTACAACTGTCCCACCAACAACTACAGAAGTACCAACTACAACTAACCCACCTACAACTATAGAAGTACAAACTACAACTGAACCACCTACAACTACAGAAGTACAAACTACAAGTGCCTCCCCTACAACTACAGAAGTACCTTCTACAACTGAACCAGCTACAACTACTGATGTTCCTTCTACAACTGTACCACCTACAACTACAGAACTACCAACTACAACTGCCTCACCTACAACTACAGAAGAACCTTCTACAACTGAACCACCTACAACTACAGAAGAACCTTCTACAACTGCCCCACCTATAACTACAGAAGTACCTTCTACAACTGCACCACCTACAGCTACAGAAGTGCCTTCTACAACTGCACCACCTACAGCTACAGAAGTACCAACTACAACTTCCTCACATTCAACTACAGAAGTACCAACTACAACTGTCCCACCTACAACTACAGAAGTACCAACTACAACTGTCTCACCTACAACTACTGAAGTACCAACTACAACTGCTTCACCTACAACTACAGAAGTACTAACTGCAACTGCCACAACTACAGAAGTACCAACTACAACTGCCCCACCTACAACTACAGAAGTACCAACTACAACTGCCTCCCCTACACCTACAGAAGTACCAACTACAACTGTCTCACCTACAACTACTGAAGTACCAACTACAACTGTCTCACCTACAACTACAAAAGTACCAACTACAACTGCCTCACCTTCAACTACAGAAGTACCTTCTACAACTGAACCACCAACAATTGCAGAAGTTCCTTCTACAACTGAACCACCTACATCTACATTAGTACCAACTACAACTGTCTCACCTACAACTACAGAAGTACCTTCTACAACTGAACCGCCAACAACTACAGAAGTTCTTTCTACAACTGATTCACCTACATCTACAGTAGTACCAACTACAACTGTCCCACCTACAACTACAGAAGTACGAACTACAACTGTCTCACCTACAACTACTGAAGTACCAACTACTTCACCTACAACTACAGAAGTACTAACTGCAACTGCCACAACTACAGAAGTACCAACTACAACTTCCCCACCTACAACTACAGAAGTACCAACTACAACTGCCTCATTTACACCTACAGAAGTACCAACAACAACTGTCTCACCTACAACTACAGAAGTATCTTCTACAACTGAACCACCAACTACAGAAGTTCCTTCTACAACTGAACCACCTACATCTACAGTAGTACCAACTACAACTGTCTCACCTACAACTACAGAAGTACCTTCTACAACTGAACCAGCTACAACTACTGATGTTCCTTCTACAACTGTACCACCTACAACTACAGAAGTACCAACTACAACTGCCTCTCCTACAACTACAGAAGTACCAACTACAACTGTACCACCTACATCTACAGAAGTACCTTCTACAACTGAAACACCAACAACTACAGAATTACAAACTACAATTGCCCCACCTACGACTACAGAAGTACCAACTACAACTGTCCCACCTACAACTACAGAAGTACTTTCTACAACTGAACCAGCTACAACTACTGACGTTCCTTCTACAACTGTACCACCTACAACTACAGAAGTACCAACTACAACTGCCTCTCCTACAACTACAGAAGTACCAATTACAACTGTACCACCTACATCTACAGAAGTACCTTCTACAACTGAACCACCTACAACTACAGAATTACAAACTACAACTGCCCCACCTACGACTACAGAAGTACCAACTACAACTGTCCCACCTACAACTACAGAAGTACCTTCTACAACTGAACCACCTACAACTACAGACGTACCTTCTACAACTGAAGTACCAAATACAACTCCCTCCCCTACAACTACAAAAGAACCTTCTACAACTGCACCACCTACAACTACAGAAGTACCAACTACAACTGCCTCACCTACAACTACAGAAGTACCAACTACAACCGTCCCACATACAACTACAGAAGAACAAACTACAACTGCCTCACGAACAACTACAGACGTACCTTCTACAACTGCACCACCTTCAACTATAGAAGTACCAACTACAACTGCCTCACCTACAACTACAGAAGTACCAACTACAACTGTCCCACCTACAACTACAGAAGTACCAACTACAACTACCCCACCTATAACTATAGAAGTACCAACTACAACTGAACCACCTACAACTACAGAAGTACAAACTACAAGTGCCTCCCCTACAACTACAGAAGTACCTTCTACAACTGAACCAGCTACAACCACTGGCGTTCCTTCTACAACTGTACCACCTACAACTACAGAAGTACCCTCTACAACTGAACCACCTGTAACTACAGAAGTACCAACTACAACTGTCCCACCTACAACTACAGAAGTTCCTTCTACAACTGAACCACCTACAACTACAGACGTACCTTCTACAACAACTGAAGTACCAACTACAACTCCCTCACCTACAACTACAGAAGAACCTTCTACAACTGAACCTCCTCCAACTACAGAAGTACCTTCTACAACTGCACCACCTACAGCTACAGAAGTACCAACTACAACTGCCTCACCTACAACTGCAGAAGAACCTTCAACAACTGAACCACCTACAACTACAGAAGTACCGTCTACAACTGCCCCACCTACAACTACAGAATTACCTTCTCCAACTGCACCACATACAGCTACAGAAGTGCCTTCTACAACTGCACCAACTACAGCTACAGAAGTACCAACTACAACTGCCTTACCTACAACTACAGAAGTACCAACTACAACTGCCTCACCTACAACTACAGAAGTACCAACTACAACTGTCCCACCTACAACTACAGAAGTAACAACTACAACTGTCTCACCTACAACTACTGAAGTACCAACTACAACTGCTTCACCTACACCTACAGAAGTACCAACTACAACTGTCTCAAATACAACTACTGAAGTACCAACTACAACTGCTTCACCTACAACTACAGAAGTACTAACTGCAACTGCCACAACTACAGAAGTACCAACTACAGCTGCCCCACCTACAACTACAGAAGTACCAACTACAACTGCCTCACCTACAGAAGTACTAACTGCAACTGCCACAACTACAGAAGTACCAACTACAACTGTCCCACCTACAACTACAGAAGTACCAACTACAACTGCCTCACCTACACCTACAGAAGTACCAACTACAACTGTCTCACCTACAACTACTGAAGTACCAACTACAACTGCTTCACCTACAACTACAGAAGTACTAACTGCAACTGCCACAACTACAGAAGTACCAACTACAACTGCCCCACCTACAACTACAGAAGTACCAACTACAACTGCCTCACCTACACCTACAGAAGTACCAACCACAACTGTACCACCTACAACTACAGAAGTACCTTCTACAACTGAACCACCTACATCTACAGTAGTACCAACTACAACTGTCTCACCTACAACTACAGAAGTACCTTCTACAACTGAACTAGCTACAACTACTGACGTTCCTTTTACAACTGTACCACCTACAACTACAGAAGTACCAACTACAACTGCCTCTCCTACAACTACAGAAGTCCCAAGTACAACTGTACCACCTACAACTACAGAAGTACCTTCTACAACTGAACCACCAACAACTACAGAAGTTCTTTCTACAACTGAACCACCTACATCTACAGTAGTACCAACTACAACTGTCCCACCTACAACTACAGAAGTACCTTCTACAACTGAACCACCTACAACTACAGACGTACCTTCTACAACAACTGAAGTACCAACTACAACTCCCTCACCTACAACTACAGAAGAACCTTCTACAACTGAACCACCTACAGCTACAGAAGTACCAACTACAACTGTCCCACCTACAACTACAGAAGTACCTTCTACAACTAAACCAACAACTACAGAAGTTCCTTCTACAACTACACCACTTACATCTACAGTAGTATCAACTACAACTGCCTCACCTACAACTACAGAAGTACCAACTACAACTGTTTCACCTACAACTACAGAAGTACCAACTACAACTACCCCACCTACAACTATAGAAGTACCAACTACAACTGCCTCACCTACAACTACAGAAGTACCAACTACAACTGTCCCACCTACAACTACAGAAGTACCAACTACAACTACCCCACCTACAACTATAGAAGTACCAACTACAACTGAACCACCTACAACTACAGAAGTACAAACTACAAGTGCCTCCCCTACAACTACAGAAGTAGCTTCTACAACTGAACCAGCTACAACTACTGACGTTCCTTCTACAACTGTACCACCTACAACTACAGAAGTACCAACTACAACTGCCTCACCTACAACTACAGAAGTACCAACTACAACTGCACCACCTACAACTACAGAAGTACCCTCTACAACTGAACCACCTACAACTACAGAAGTACAAACTACAACTGCCCCACCTACGACTACAGAAGTACCAACTACAACTGTCCCACCTACAACTACAGAAGTACCTTCTACAACTGAACCACCTACAACTACAGACGTACCCTCTACAACTGCACAACCTACAACTACTGAAGTACCAACTACAACTCCCTCACCTACAACAACAGAAGAACCTTCTACAACTGAACCACCTACAACTACAGAAGTACCGTCTACAACTGCCCCACCTACAACTACAAAAGTACCTTCTACAACTGCACCACCTACAACTACAAAAGTACCTTCTACAACTGCACCACCTACAGCTACAGAAATGCCTTCTACAACTGCACCACCTACAGGTACAGAAGTACCAACTACAACTGTCCCACCTACAACTACAGAAGTACCAACTACAACTGTCTCACCTACAACTACTGAAGTACCAACTATAACTGCTTCACCTACAACTACAGAAGTACTAACTGCAGCTGCCACAACTACAGAAGTACCAACTACAACTGCCTCACCTACACCTACAGAAGTACCAACAACAAATGTCTCACCTACAACTACAGAAGTACCAACTACAACTGTCCCACCTACAACTACAGAAGTACCAACTACAACTGCCCAACCTACAACTACAGAAGTACCTTCTACAACTGAACCACCTACAACTACAGAAGTACCAACTACAACTGTCCCACCTACAACTACAGAAGTACCTTCTACAACTGAACCACCTACAACTACAGAAGTACCTTCTACCACTGCACCACCTACTGCTGCAGAAGTACTTTCTACAACTGAACCACCTACAACTACAGAAGTGCCTTTTACAACTGCACCACTTACATCTACAGAAGTACCAACCACAACTGCCTCCCCTACAACTACAGAAGTACCATCTACAACTGCACCACCTACAACTACAGAAGAACCAACTACAACTACCTCACCTACACTTACAGAAGTACCTTCAACAACTGCACCACCTACTACTACAGAAGTACCAACTACAACTGCCTCACCTACAACTACAGAAGTACCTTCTACAACTATCCCACCTACAACTACAAAGGTACCAACTACAACTGACCTACCTACAACTACAGAAGTACAAACTTCAACTGCCTCCCCTGCAACTACAGAGGAACCTTCTACAATGGAACCACCTACAACTGCACAAGTACCTTCTACAACTATCCCACCTACAACTACAAAGGTACCAACTACAACTGCCCCACCTACGACTACAGAAGTACCAACTACAACTGCCTCACCTACACCTACAGAAGTACCAACAACAACTGTCCCACCTACAACTACAGAAGTACCTTCTACAACTGAACCACCAACTACAGTAGTTCCTTCTACAACTGAACCACCTACATCTACAGTAGTACCAACTACAACTGTCCCACCTACAACTACAGAAGTACCTTCTACAACTGAACCACCTACAACTACAGACGTACCTTCTACAACAACTGAAGTACCAACTACAACTCCCTCACCTACAACTACAGAAGAACCTTCTACTACTGAACCACCTACAGCTACAGAAGTACCAACTACAACTGCCTCACCTACAACTACAGAAGTACCTTCTACAACTGTCCCACCTACAACTACAAAGAAACCAACTACAACTGAGCCACCTACAACTACAGAAGTACAAACTTCAACTGCCTCCCCTGCAACTACAGAGGAACCTTCTACAATGGAACCACCTACAACTGCACAAGTACCTTCTACAACGGCACCATCTACAACTACAGTAGTACCAACTACAACTGCCTCACCTACAACTACAGAAGGACCAACTACAACTGCCTCACCTACAACTACAGAAGGACCAACTACAACTGCCTCACCTACAACTACAGAATTACCAACTACAACTGCCTCACCTACAGCTAAAGAAGTTCCTTCTAAAACTGCCTCACGTACAACCTCAGAAGTAAAAACTACTACTGTCCCACCTACAACTACAGAAGTACCAACTACAACTGTCCCACCTACAACTACAGAAGTACTAACTACAACTGAACCACCTACAACTACAGAAGTACAAATGACACGTGCCTCCACTACAACTACAGAAGTACCTTCTACAACTGAACCACCTACAACTTCTGAAGTACCTTCCACAACTTCACCACCTACAACTACAAAAGTACTAACTACAACTGCCTCACCTACAACTACAGAAGTACCTTCTACAACTGCCTCACCTACAACTACAGAAGTACTAACTACAACTGAACCACTTACAACTACAGAAGTACCTTCTACAACTGAACCACCTACAACTACAGAAGTACCTTCTACAACTGTCTCACCTACAACTACAGAAGTACTAACTACAACTGAACCACCTACAACTACAGAAGTACAAATGACACGTGCCTCCACTACAACTACAGAAGTACCTTCTACAACTGAACCACCTACAACTTCTGAAGTACCTTCCACAACTTCACCACCTACAACTACAAAAGTACCTTCTACAACTGCCTCACCTACAACTACAGAAGTACCTTCTACAACTGCCTCACCTACAACTACAGAAGTACTAACTACAACTGAACCACTTACAACTACAGAAGTACCTTCTACAACTGAACTACCTACAACTACAGAAGTACCTTCCACAACTGCACCACCTACAACTACAAAAGTACAATCTACAACTGCCTCACCTACAACTACAGAAGAACCTTCTACAACTGCCTCACCTACAACTACAGAAGTACCTTCTACAACTGAACCACCTACAACTATAGAAGTATCTTCTTTAATTTTACCACATACAACTACAGAAGTACCAACTACAACTGCCTCACCTACAACTACAGATGTACCTTCTACAACTGAACCACCTACAACTACAGAAGTACCAACTACAACTACCTCACCTACAACTACAGAAGTTCCTTCTACAACTGTCCCACCTACAACTACAAAAGTACCAACTACAACTGCCCCACCTACAATTACAGAAGTTCCTTCTACAACTGAACCACCTACAACTACAGAAGTACAAACTACAACTACCCCACCTACATCTACAGAGGTACCTTCTACAACTGAATCACCTACAACTACAGAAGTTCCTTCTACAACTGTACCACCTACAACTACAGAAGTACCAGCTACAACTGCTCCACCTACAACTACAACAGTTCTAACTGCCCCACCTACAACTACAGAAGTATCAACTACAACTGTTCCACCTACAACTACAACAGTACCATCTATAACTGCACCACCTACAACTACATTAGTGCCATCTACAGCTGTCTGGACTACAACTACAGCAGTACCAAATACAACAGCACGAATCACATCGACAGCAAAAATGACCACAACTACAATACCAACAACTACAACAGCAATTAAGCCCACCACCACTAGACAGGAAACTGTTAGTTACTTCCTCGTTATAAGAATGGATCTGCCATTCATAGAAGATTATAGGAATCCTTCATCTGCAAAATACATGGAACTTAGTGAAAAGATCAAGATTTATGTGAGTATAAGAATTATTGTTATTGGCCTAAATATTTTTAGGAGTTTCCTGATGTTCATGAATTTAATGTTGTAGACAGCTTAACTGGAAACTTTAATGGTATTTAGCCATTTTTGTAAAGAAGACCTCCAGTAAGTTTTTTTTTAAAAATACATAAGTAACCCATTTGTTTAAAAAGAAATACAATAAAGTTTGAATTTTTAGTAAAAAAAAAAAAAGAAATGCAACTGTCGCTGCAACTTTCAACGTGTCTCCAAAGCTGTCCCCTGCAGAATCTATATTTCTCATCCAGGTTGAATGACGGTCAACATCATTCAACACGTAATCAATCTTATTGTTTGTTGCATGGCCAGATATAATTTTTTTCCCCGGAAGGGCCCGATTCAAGCACCTGGAGAAAAATAATGAGGCTTCTTGCTGCGTGCCCCATGGTGTGATTGCAGTAACAGTGGGAGGTCACAGTCCTTGTTTAAAAAAATAATCTTTAATTACTATGCTACAAGCAAGGGTCTAACAAGGGTCAGGAATACGTAATGCACAGGTCAGTAGACAGAGTACAACAAAAACCTCCCTCACAAAGCCAAAATCCTACCAGTACAGATCCCCCCCCAGTGCAGACCCCCCCCCCCCCCCCGTACATCTTCCCCTTGCAGTACTGATTTCCCATCCATTACAGCTCCCCTACTGCAGTACATGATGAAAAAAATTGTTTCGTTTCGTTTTGATTCATTAATCTAGTTATTTCGTTTAGTTCAATTCGGTTGGTTCTTCAATTCATATTCGGAATACGTATTCAGAATTTTCTAATTTTCTTTGAACTTACCGATTTTTTTTCAATTCGAAATGTTCAAGTCGATACATTTTCGAATGGATCGAAACGAAAATGTTATATTGTTTTCGATTGTACAGATCTCCCCTCACCAGTAAGGCTCCCCCCAGTACATATAGCCCCCCTCCCACCAGTATAGCTCCCCCTAGTAAAGCTCCACTCAGTACAGATCTCCCCCCCCCACCAGTTAGGCTCCCCCAATACATACAGCCCCCCTCCCACCAGTACAGCTCCCCTAGTACAGATCGCCCCCCACCAGTAAGGCTCCCCCCAGTACATGTAGCCCCCCTCCCACCAGTACAGCTCCCTGCAGTACAGATCTCCCCCTACCAGTAAGGCTCCCCAATACATACAGCCCCCCTCCCACCAGTACAGCTCCCCCTAGTACAGATCTCCCCCTACCAGTAAGGCTCCCCCAATACATACAGCCCCCCTCCCACCAGTACAGCTCCCTGCAGTACAGATCTCCCCCACCAGTAAGGCTCCCCCCAGTACATATAGCCCCCCCTCCCACCAGTACAGTTCCCCCTAGTAAAGCTCCACTCAGTACAGATCTCCACCCACCAGTAAGGCTCCCCCAGTATATATAGCCCCCCTCCCACCAGTACAGCTCCCCCTAGTACAGATCTCCCCCCACCAGTAAGGCTCCCCCAGTACATATAGCCCCCCTCCCACCAGTACAGCTCCCTGCAGTACAGATCTCCCCCCACTAGTAAGGCTCCCCCAGTACATATAGCCCCCCTCCCACCAGTAAAGCTCCCCTAGTACAGATCTCCCCCCACCAGTAAGGCTCCCCCAGTACATATAGCCCCCCTCCCACCAGTACAGCTCCCCCTAGTACAGATCTCCACCCACCAGTAAGGCTCCCCCAGTACATATAGCCCCCCTCCCACCAGTACAGCTCCCCCTAGTACAGATCTCACCCACTAGTAAGGCTCCCCCAGTACATATAGCCCCCCTCCCACCAGTACAGCTCCCCCTAGTACAGATCTCCCCTCACCAGTAAGGCTCCCCCCAGTACATATAGCCCCCCTCCCACCAGTACAGCTCCCCCTAGTACAGATCTCCACCCACCAGTAAGGCTCCCCCAGTACATATAGCCCCCCTCCCACCAGTACAGCTCCCTCTAGTACAGATCTCCCCCTACCAGTAAGGCTCCCCCAGTACAAATAGCCCCCCTCCCACCAGTACAGCTCCCTGCAGTACAGATCTCCCCCTACCAGTAAGGCTCCCCCAGTACATATAGCCCCCCTCCCACTAGTACAGCTCCCGCTAGTAAAGCTCCACTCCGTACAGATCCCCCCCCCCCCACCAGTAAGGCTCCCCCCAGTACAGAACCCCCCAGTAATAATCTCCCTCCTATCAGTACAGCTCCCCACACTATAAGTCCCCACCACCAGTACAGCTCACTCCCGTAGAGATCTTCCCCACACCACTACAACAACCCTCAGTAAAAATCCCCCCACCAGTACCCTCCCCCCCCCCCCACTACAGATCTCCCCTTCCCAATTCAGCTCTCCCCTCTCTAAAAAAAAATTCCAGACAAGGCCTTTCAGGGTGAGATGAAGTCCTCCCTCGGCTGTGTCATGTGACCGGAGCCCCGTGGGAGATAAATAGAGCCCCCCCCCCCCCCCCCCCCGCTTCTGAATTGCCTCTACCCGTTTCTGTGCTCTGACAGGCAGCAGGAGTGGCATCTGCAGTGATTTTGCTGTGCAGATCGTCTCGGCAATTGCTGCAGCACCACAGACTATCTGGGGGGGGAGATGGGTGGGGGGGGGGGGGGGGGTGGTGATTACACACATACACATGGCTAAATGAATCTGAAAACAGAGACACCACTCCGTCTCTCCTAGCAGTGTCAGTACCCATCTGGATTTTCAGTTAGACAGAGGCAGTCAAAAAGCATGCTGGCCCTGCTGACCATGTGCTGCATCTACAACAAGTGTGCTGCAAACTGATCTTATCAAGGTATCTTGTAAAATAATGGTTGTATACAAATAATGACAATAATAAAAAAAATCATCCTATAAAAGGTGTAAACTCTAAAAAAAAAAAAAATCATGAAATAAAAGAAACTTTATAATTTATTTAAAAAAGGAAATCGGTCATAGGGAGAGATGTGGGCTGTGGTTGCTGACTCCTGATTATGCTTAGTCAGTTTTTTTTAGCGGTCATGTTAATACATTTGCTTCCTTTCTTCCTCTACTCTACTAAAAAAGTTTTTATTGTTATCTGTGCTGATGTTGGAGATTTTCCCTCACTTCCTGTCTGGTGAAACCGCTGTCAGCAGGACAGGAAGTGAGGGGAAATCTCCCAATCACCTGGGATAACAGTAAGACCTGACAGAAGTTCTTAATCCTTCCATACTCTCTTTTTTGTTTTGTTTTTTTACATTTTTCTAACTTCTGACTTCTAGGCCTTTGAATGGTTTTATTATAAATCAATATAAGTAATTCTGTATATTTTCTTTGCAGGCATACACTTTCATTTATCAATCCTTGTTGGACTGTATTGGTGTCACTGTACATGGTTTCAGGTGAGTTATTATATGGGGGAGGGGGTGGTGGTGTACGGGGTTCTGGGTAAGGTCTTCCGAACGTCCAGCACTTGGACAATAGACTGTCAGCTCCTTTGGCGCAGAGGCAAATAAAAACTATGTGAGTTCTGTACTCACAAATTCATTTTAGGGGGTTTTATTTTAACAATTTTACCTCCGGAAGATTTACCCCCCATCATGACCATTTTATTTTGCGATACGGCGCGGCGTAACTGACAGTTGCGCGGTCGTGCGACGCTGTATCCAAATAAAATTTGTGTCCTTTTTTTTTCGCACAAATAGAACTTTCTTTTGGCGGTATATGATCACTTCTGTTGTTTTTATATTTTGCGCTATAAACAAAAATTAAAAAAAATAAATTTTTTTTTTTACTTTCTGCTATAAAACATATCTAATAAAAAAAATGTAAAAAAAATCTAATTTCTTCATCAATTTAGGCCGATATGTATTCAGCTACATATTTTTGGTAAAAAAAAAAAAACAATAATCATATATTGATTGGTTTGCAGAAAAGTTATAGCGTCTACAAACTATGGGCTTTTTTTTTTTTTACTAGTAATGACAGCGATCAGCGAATTATAACGGGACTGCGATATTGCGGTGGGCAGATTGGACACCTAACTGACACTTTTGACACTTTTCGGGAGCCAGTGACACTGATATAGTGATCGGTGCTAAAAATATGCACTTTCACTGTATTAATGACACTTGCAGGGAAGGGGTTAACATCTAGGGGGGGGATCAAAAAGTTAACTGTGTGCCTAGGGAGTGTGGGAGGGGATTTGACTAGGGGAAGGCAAAGATCTGTGTTCCTGATTAGCAGAAACACAGGATCAGTACCTTCCCCTGTGACAGAACGACAATCTGCCTTGTTTACATAGGCAGATTGTCGTTCTGCCTGTGTCCTGTGTAATCGGCGGGTGTCGGCGGACATCGAGTCCGCGGTACCCGCCGCTGGGCTTCCGCTGTGTGCGATTGGAGGGGGTGGCGCGCACCAGACCCAGAACTGTCAGATCATTTTTTATTGACTTTTCTATACAGTAGGGAAGAGTTAGAATCTGTTTAAAGTGGAACTAAACGCTCTCAATCAACATGATCTATTTTTAACTCTTATGCTGCTATTATTAGTAAATAGATAGGAAGGTACAGTATATTATTATTTTGTTGTTATAAACTTTTTTTTACATTTCTACAGTTGATTCCTGGTATCTGGCATAGACCAAAATTATATCATCTATCTTGAGGGGGGGGGGGGGGGGGTTGTGGGAGGAGGGGTTTTCTCAGTTAAGCACATCCTCCTGCCTGCATGCCTGAGCTAAGGGCAGATGGTTTTCTGGAAGTAAATGCTAAATGAATCATCTTCCCTTACTAAAGATGGCTAGAAATGCTAGAAGTTTTTTTGTTTTTTGTTTTCAAAGTGATTTCTCAACAAAATAACGCATGGAGACATGGATGGATGAGGGAGTTTGCTTTTTATAAAATTAATTAAAAAAGCGTTTTCAGTTTGTGATGCTCACATACAATTTAACCACTTCCGGACCGCCCACCTTTGTTATACGTTGGTACTTTAAAGAGGAGTATCGTTGTTATGGCAGCTATCCTCTTCTTCAGTGGGCGGTCTGCTTCAAGATAAAAGTGGTCTCTGCGGCAGATTCGCCCCCCCCCCCCGCGCCGCTGCTTACCGGAGCCGTTGGCAGCGGCGGAGGCGATCGGATGTTTCCCCTTGTGTGACATGGAGACGAGTGAGGGGAAGATGGCCCCCACCTGTCTCCATATCATTGCAGGGCGGAAGCCACGTCAAACGTCCCTTACACCAATAGCTCTTAAAGCAACATTTTTTTTATTTTTTTTTATTGCATTTTAGTGTAAATATGAGATCTGAGGTCTTTTTGACCCCACATCTCATATTTAACTGCTTGCCGCCCGCCCACCATCAAATGTCACTTCCGCCCATAGCTCTTAAAGAGCCTTTTTTTTTTTTTAAATGACAAAAAATAGGATTTTTTAAAACAGCTTACCTGTAAAATCCTTTTCTTTCGAAGGACATCACGGGACACAGAGCCACAGTAATTACTGATGGGTTATATAGGTATCACTGGTGATTGGACACTGGCACACCCTATCAGGAAGTTCAACCCCCTATATAATCCCTCCCCCTTGCAGGGATACCTCAGTTTTGTAGCCAAGCAATATAGTGTATTAGAAGAGGGGCGGGACCTCTGTGTCCCGTGATGTCCTTCGAAAGAAAAGGATTTTACAGGTAAGCTGTTTTAAAAAATCCTATTTTCTTTTCTCGGACATCACGGGACACAGAGCCACGGTAATTACTGATGGGATGTCCCAGAGCAATGCTACCTGAGGGGGGGGAATCACAACCAAGTAGGGTGCAATCAGACCTGAGGACCCTGTACCGCTGCCTGCAGCACACTACGCCCAAAGGCGATATCCTCATGCCTTCTCACATCCACCTGATAGAATCTGGTGAATGTATGAACTGAAGACCAGGTTGCGGCCTTGCAGATTTGAGCCATAGAGGCCCGGTGATGCACTGCCCAAGAAGCACCAATAGCCCTTGTGGAATGTGCCCTGATCTGAAACGGAGGAATCTTCTGTTTCAAACCGTAAGCGTGAATGATCAACTGTCGAATCCATTTAGAAATGGTAGCTTTTGACGCTGCCTGTCCTCTATTGGGACCCTCTGGCAGCACAAACAAAACACCCGTCTTGCGGATCTGAGCAGTTGCCCCTAGATAGGCCTTAACTGCTCTTACTACATCCAAAGAATGTAGAGATCTCTCTTCCGGAGAACAGGGATCTGGAAAAAAGGAAGGTAGGACAATGTCTTGGTTTAAATGAAAATCAGAAACCACCTTCGGTAAAAAACTAGGATGAGGGCGTAGTACCACTCTATCCTTGTGTATAATCAAATAAGGCTCCTTACAGGAAAGAGCTGCT
Source organism: Lithobates septentrionalis (assembly GCA_037952835.1). Lineage (NCBI taxonomy): Eukaryota > Metazoa > Chordata > Amphibia > Anura > Ranidae > Lithobates > Lithobates septentrionalis. The sequence continues at coordinate 571,163 of JBBDGP010002832.1, forward strand.
AATTCTGATACTCTTCTAGCAGAAGTGATGGCCACCAGAAAAATTAATTTCCTTGTCAACAAGACCAAAGGAATCTGACTTATTAGTTCAAAAGGCTGTTTCTGTAACACAGCCAGGACCAAATTCAAGTCCCAGGGGTTTAGGGGCGCTTTAACCGGAGGGTTAAGACGCATCACCCCCTGCATAAAGTTTCGGACCAAAGAATGCGAAGCAAGTGGCCGCTGAAATAATACTGATAAAGCAGAGACCTGGCCCTTGATGGTACTCAAGGCCAGCTTCATCTCTAATCCTAATTGTAGAAAATCAAGGATTCTACCTATGACATATTTCCTGGGATGCCAACCTCTGGATTCACACCAGGTTATATAAGCCTTCCAGACTCTATGATAAATCATCCTGGAAGCTGGCTTCCTTGCATTAATCAAGGTAGATATGACAGGACCTGAGAGCCCACGACTCTTCAAAACGTGGGTCTCAATAGCCAAACCGTCAAATTTAGCGTTTATAAGGCAGGATGGAACACTGGACCTTGAGATAACAGGTCTGGGCGTACCGGTAGGGTCCACGGGGAACCCACCATCATCCTTACTATTTCTACATACTAAGTCCTTCTGGGCCAAGCGGGAGCCACCAGAAGTACCGACTTCCTTTCCTGCCTGATCCTGCGAAGGAGTCGTGGTAATAGCAGAATAGGCGGGAATGCGTAAACCAGTGAGAACCGATGCCACGGAATCACCAACGCATCCGTCCCGCATGCAAGAGGATCTTTTGTCCTTGCCACAAATCTGTTTATCTTTTTGTTGAATCGGGATGCAAAGAGATCTACATCTGGAACCCCCCATCTTTGGCATATGGCCCAAAAGACGTCGGGATGCAGAGGCCGTTCCCCTGGAAGTAACTGCTGGTGACTTAGATAGTCCGCCTGCCAATTCTCTATTCCCGGGATGAAAACTGCCGATATGCATGGCACATGCATCTCTGCCCAGACTAAGATCTGGTTCACCTCCTTTTGAGCAGCTCGGCTCCGGGTGCCTCCCTGATGATTGACATAAGCCACTGCTGTGGCATTGGCGGACTGGATCCTGACCGGACAACCCTGTAGCCTGATAGTCCAGGCTTTTAGAGCTAGATGTATCGCCCGGATCTCCAGAATGTTGATGGGTAAGGTCCTCTCTGTCTTGGACCATACCCATTCGACCGCAGCCTGTTCCAGAACTGCTCCCCAACCTGACAGACTGGCATCTGTTGTTACCACTGTCCAGGTAACCGGCAGAAAGGATTTCCCCTTCTGCAGGTTTTCGGGTATGAGCCACCAATTGAGGCTCTGACGCACCGCATGCGACAGGTGCATCGGAAAGTCTAATGCCTGAACTTTCTTGTTCCAGGTCGACAGAATACTGTGTTGCAGCATTCTTGAGTGAAACTGAGCATAGGGAACTGCTTCGAATGAAGACACCATCTTCCCTAGTAGCCTCATACAAAGGGGGACTGAGGGACCCTTCTTGGTCCTTACTGCCAGAATCAGCTCTCTTAAAGCAGCGATCTTTGCCTGGGGTAGAAATATTTTCTCCTGGCTTGTATCTATAATCAGACCTAAATACTCCAGTCTTCTTACTGGTTTTAGGAAAGACTTTTCTAAGTTGAGGATCCAACCCAGGTGTTCTAGATACCTGACTGTGGTCCTCAAGTTTCCATTCAAAGAGGCTACCGGCCGGTCTACCAAGAGCAGGTCGTCTAGGTATGCTATGACAGCTATACCCTGAGCCCTTAATCTGGCCAGAGGAGGAGCCAAGATCTTTGTGAACACTCGAGGTGCAGTGGCTATCCCGAAAGGTAGAGCCACAAACTGGAAATGGCGCCCTCCTACTTCGAAGCGCAGAAACTTCTGATGAGCAGGAAAAATGGGCACATGCAGATATGCATCTCTGATGTCTATCGATGCCAATAATTCTCCTCCCTGCAGGATGGGAACTACTGTTCGAATTGATTCCATGCGGAAGGATTGAATCCTTAGGAATCGGTTCAGATCCCTTAAGTCCAGAATGGGCCTGACATCCCCATTTGGCTTTTGGACCGTAAAAAGGTTGGAATAGAAGCCCAATCCTTGGTCCTTTGCGGGAACTATCATAATGACCTCCTGCGACAAAAGTCGCTCTAACGCTAGAAGGAGCGTCTGCTTCTTCTCTGGGTCTCTGGGAACACTTGATCTGAGGAACCGAGGAGAGGGGAATTCCTGAAACTCCAGCTTGTACCCTAAGGTTACCGTGGAGATTACCCATCTGTCCTGGAAGTCCTCCTGCCAGAGCTCTGAGAACTGTCGCAGTCTTCCCCCCACTCGAGTGAGCGGGGGCGCCCCCTCATGCAGAGGTCTTAGTGTTTTGCCTAGTAGGCTTCTTTCCCCAGGACTTCTTTTGTCCCTGGGGTTGACTCTTGTCTCTGGACCCCGATGGAGGCGGCCGTCGAGACTGCCTGGAGGCCGAAGCCCCCGGCGCTGGGGAAAGAGTCCGTTTGAAAGAGGGGCGCTTACTCTTCTTCTTGACAGGTAAGAGAGTGCTTTTCCCACAAGAGATTCTCTTGATATAGTTATCCAAGTCCTCTCCAAACAACCTTACACCACAAAATGGAAACCCAGCCAGTAGCTTCTTACATGGTGCTTCGGCTGACCAATTTTTCAACCATAGGATTCTACGTATATGCACCAACCCCAGTGAAAGACGGGAGGTTTGCACGATAGAATCTGTAATGGCGTCAACCACAAAGCATAAGGCCGCTGGAAGGTTAGCAAACCCCTGGGCCTGCTGTTCAGGTAATACTTTGATGACCTGCTTAACATGGTCTCTTAAGTATTGACAGACTCCAATCGCTGCTACTGCAGGTTGGGCCACTGATCCTGCTAAGGAGAAAACATCCTTCAATAGGGATTCCATCCTTTTATCTACAGGATCCCTGAGCATCTGAGCATTGTCTACAGGACAAGTCAGGCTATTATTTACGGAGGAAATGGCGGCATCAATAGCCGGAATTCCCCACATTTTAATAAACTTTTCTTCCATCGGATAAAGTGTTGAAAACTTTCTCGGCGGAAAAAAACGTTTGTCTGGGTGATCCCACTCAGAATAAATGAGCTTTTCAAGTAAAGTATGAACAGGAAAAGCATGTGCTGCTTGGAAAGGTTTCAGTGACCCCAAAGCAGAAGAGGATTCTTTAGCAGTTTCAGGTATGGGCAACTTAAATGTGGAGCGGACCAATCCAGTGAGGATCTGCACTAAGACCTTCTCCTCTTGGGAAGTCGCAGAGGGTCCCTCTCCACCTGAATCCTCCGAAGAGGAATCATCCGTCCCATCCCGATCCTCTGAAAGGGATTCATCTCCTTTATCCCAGAGCTCCTCTTCCTGAGGGTCTTGGGGAACAGAGGAAGGCCTAGTGCGTTTTCTTCCACTGAGTGAAGACTTAATCACGGCCATTAATCTTTCCTCTAGACCATTAATGGTTGAGGAAAAAACCTCTTGTGTAATATATACAGGGGCTGAAGTGCCAGAAGCAGGTGTAGCCCCTGACCCCAACGGCTCTCCCCGGCTAGCCGTCCCTGGCCCATCTTTAGGGAGGGAGGATGCTGCCGACAGGGGGCCCTCAGAACCTGAACGAGATCCCCTAGTGTCTCTGGTTCCTGGGGTGCTTGAACCTCTTCTACCCATAGTGCAAAGCAACAAGGTGTGAGGTATATAAATGAACACTACCCGCTGAGCGATGTAGTCTGGCTTTAGCCAGACTACATCGCTCAGCGGGTAGTGTTCATTTATATACCTCACACCTTGTTGCTTTGCACTATGGTTTGCACTATTGCTTTGCACTTGCTACCCAATGCTCAGTCTGGTGTTACTTCAGTAAATGGTGCCTAGGAGAATGCCTGTGTCCCACCTTACATGCGACCGTCAGCTCTGTGTCTCTCAGAAGGCTGTGTGCACCTGTACAGAGTGCCTCTAATAGCCTGCAGCTGGCCTGAGTGGGAGTCTAAGCACCTGTGCTGACATCCCGCCCCCTCCTCTACCGCCCCCCCCCCCCCTCGAGTTTTGAAAAAAACGAGCGCCTCCCGCGCTGGCCGACTCTCCTGTCATGCTTCTGGAGAAAGGCTGGGGGCGGGGGAGGAGAGAGAGAGGCTGATAGCAAGATCTGCCCAAACGGCTATCTTCAGAGATGGTGGCCATTAGGCCGCAGAGCCCGGGTGGTATAACCACTTTCTAGACCCCTGTGGCCCCTCTCTAGCCTGGGGGGGAACATTCAAACATGAGAAATCCCCCCCTCCATCTTACCTTTTTGCAGCCGGCTTGAGACGCTGGGATACATGTGCAGCGATGGAAAACACTGAGACAGACAGTCAGCATGTGCAGGTTTGTGCTCTTGGCAGCCCCCGGTGGTCACAATAGGCATAGCATGCATTTACCTTAAAGGAGAAAAGCCACTAGAACTCAAAAATTCTGTGGAATCTCCTCTTACCTTATCCAGCCGCAGGGTGCTGTTTACACAGACCCAATCTTCACCTCTCACGGTGGGCTCCATTTGAAAAAACCGTCAGAGACTGGGGCCCCCTACGAATAGGGGGATCCAACAGTTCTGGGACCGTAAAGCACCTCGCCAGAAATTAGGAAGTTTAAAGCCATTTTCTGATCTGCGGGGTCCAGCTCTCTAAAAAGAGAAGCGTTACGGGTAAAACCTCGTTTCTTCGGACACAAGGCCCGGGTACCATTCAATTCGGCCATGAAAAGACACTTTGAATGGATCCGGTTCGCCTGGCTTGCCCCAGTATAGGATATAGGATATTCCCTTTGGAGCTCAGCACAGGACATCTTTACACGTCCATCACCTAAGACACTGGCGTAAAAACTGAGGTATCCCTGCAAGGGGGAGGGATTATATAGGGGGTTGAACTTCCTGATAGGGTGTGCCAGTGTCCAATCACCAGTGATACCTATATAACCCATCAGTAATTACTGAGGCTCTGTGTCCCGTGATGTTCGAGAAAGAAAATCTTTTTATTTATTTTTTTATTGCATTTTAGTGTAAATATGAGATCTGATGTCTTTTTGACTCCAGATCTCATATTTAAGAGGTTCTGTCATGCTTTTTTTTTATTACAAGCGATGTTTACAAGGTAATAAAAGTGACACAATTTTTTATTTTTTTTTTAAAAGAACAGTGTAAAAATAACAAAAATAAAAGGTAAAATAAATAAGAAAAAAAAAAAGAAAAATGTAAACGCGCCCCGTCCTGACGAGCTCGCGTGCAGAAGCAAACGCATACGTGAGTAGCGCCCGCTTATGAAAATGGTGTTCAAACCACACATGTGAGGTATCGGCGCGATCGGTAGAGCGAGAGCAATAATTCTAGCCCTAGACCGCCTCTGTAACTATGGAGATTTTTAAGGGTAAAAGTTTGTCGCCATTTTACGAGCGGGCGCAATTTTGAAGCGTGACATGCTGGGTATCAATTTACTCGGCGTAATATTATCTTTCACAATATTAAAAAAAATTGCGCTAACTTTACTGTTGTCTTATTTTTTAATTCAAAAAAGTGTATTTTTTTCAAAAAAAGTGCGCTTGTAAGACCGCTGCAAAAATACAGTGTGACAGAAAGTATTCTCTAGGGTGTTAGAAAAAAAATGTATAATGTTTGGGGGTTCTAAGTCATTTTCTAGAAAAAAAAACTGTTTTTAACTTGTAAACAACAAATCTCAGAAAGAGGCTCGGTCCTTCAGTGGTTAAGCTTTTTTGCTGTCTTGGTCATCACTAGTGGCTTTCTCTATTGGTCCTGGTGACCAGTGTCACCAAGAGAGAAAATATGGGAAATCCAAAATTTTGAATGAGAGGTGAGGGGACATCTTCCAATGAGGGCCATGGTTCCAACTGTCTAAACAGGGAATTTTTTTTTACCACATTTGAGATATTTTCTCACGTGTTGACAGAAAATAAAATGTGAAATCTCCCCAACAGGACACAGAAAACATACACTGACAAGGATTTTCACTCTTCCCTATTTTGGCTACTAATACACTTTAAAGAATTCTTCCTCAACCTTTTAAACATGGAGGAACAATTGAAATAAATTCAGGGATCCCCTGATAATAATTACTGTCTACAGCTCACAGTACATTAGTGCGATGGAATGTTTTTTTTACATTGGTGATCAGTGGGAAGAATGTTCCTTACATTGGTGATCAGTGAGAAGAATGTTCCTTACATTAGTGGTCAGTGGGAAGAATGTTCCTTACATTGGTGATCAGTGAGAAGAATGTTCCTTACATTGGTGATCAGTGGGAAGAATGTTCCTTACATTGATGATCAGTGAGAAGAATGTTCCTTACATTGGTGATCAGTGAGAAGAATGTTTCTTACATTGGTGATCAGTGAGAAGAATGTTCCTTACATTGGTGATCAGTGGGAAGAATGTTCCTTACATTGGTGATCAGTGAGAAGAATGTTTCTTACATTGGTGATCAGTGAGAAGAATGTTCCTTACATTGGTGATCAGTGAGAAGAATGTTCCTTACATTGGTGATCAGTGGGAAGAATGTTCCTTACATTGGTGATCAGTGAGAAGAATGTTTCTTACATTGGTGATCAGTGAGAAGAATGTTCCTTACATTGGTGATCAGTGGGAAGAATGTTCCTTACATTGGTGATCAGTGAGAAGAATGTTTCTTACATTGGTGATCAGTGAGAAGAATGTTCCTTACATTGGTGATCAGTGGGAAGAATGTTTCTTACATTGGTGATCAGTGAGAAGAATGTTTCTTACATTGGTGGTCAGTGGGAAGAATGTTCTTTACATTGGTGATCAGTGGGAAGAATGTTCCTTACATTGGTGGTCAGTGGGAAGAATGCTCCTTACATTGGTGGTCAGTGGGAAGAATGTTCTTTACATTGGTGATCAGTGAGAAGAATGTTCCTTACATTGGTGATCAGTGGGAAGAATGTTTCTTACATTGGTGATCAGTGAGAAGAATGTTCCTTACATTGGTGGTCAGTGGGAAGAATGTTCCTTACATTGGTGGTCAGTGGGAAGAATGTTCCTTACATTGGTGGTCAGTGGGAAGAATGTTCCTTACATTGGTGATCAGTGAGAAGAATGTTTCTTACATTGGTGGTCAGTGGGAAGAATGTTCTTTACATTGGTGATCAGTGGGAAGAATGTTCTTTACATTGGTGATCAGTGGGAAGAATGTTCCTTACATTGGTGGTCAGTGGGAAGAATGTTCCTTACATTGGTGATCAGTGAGAAGAATGTTCCTTACATTGGAGATCAGTGGGAAGAATGTTCTTTACATTGGTGATCAGTGGGAAGAATGTTCCTTACATTGGTGATCAGTGAGAAGAATGTTCCTTACATTGGTGATCAGTGAGAAGAATGTTCCTTACATTGGTGATCAGTGAGAAGAATGTTCCTTACATTGGTGATCAGTGAGAAGAATGTTCCTTACATTGGTGATCAGTGGGAAGAATGTTCCTTACATTGGTGATCAGTGGGAAGAATGTTCCTTACATTGGAGATCAGTGGGAAGAATGTCCCTTACATTGGTGATCAGTGGGAAGAATGTTCTTTACATTGGTGATCAGTGAGAAGAATGTTCCTTACATTGGTGATCAGTGGGAAGAATGTTCCTTACATTGGTGATCAGTGAGAAGAATGCTCCTTACATTGGAGATCAGTGGGAAGAATGTCCCTTACATTGGTGATCAGTGGGAATAATGTTCCTTACATTGGTGGTCAGTGGGAAGGAGGAGGAGGACACACCCAAGGAGCTCTCTGAGAACCAGCCTTTTTCAAGCCTGGGCCTTGCCTGCTAGTTTTGGCCCAGGAATAATGCCTGATCCTGGGGGAGGCCCAGGGAGGGATCCCCCTGATGACATGGGGCCTAGTGAGGAGGAGGTGGAGGATCTGACTGTGGGCCCAGGCCCTGGTATGGATGCGAGTATCTTCAGTCAGAAGATTGTTGATCGCTTTAGGCAAATTGGAAGGGCTGAAGAGAAACTTCAAGTTTTGAAAGCTGAATATAAAAACTTTAAAGCCAAATACTTCCAGGCCTGGAGTAGAAATCGCACAGCCATGAAGCCTGAGTTACAGGATTTGGAGGAAAAGGTAAAGCAGCAAACTTTATTGTTGGAGAAATTAAAAGCCAGAAGTGGAGCTTTTAAAGAAAATTTTGACAATGAGAAGAGATTTGCCAGCCAGTCGTCAGTAAGTTGCATGGATCAGCAGCCTCAGGTTATGGATGACCCGGGTCCATCTGCCTCTGCACCTCTCCCCCCATGTAAGGCCTTGGAATCGCCATCGGCAACCAGCCAGGGGGTTGAGAGTGAGCATGGCACCCTGACCTTCATCCAGCAGATGGAGTCACCCCTGAGAGCAGACAAGTTTGCCATATCTGATGATCCATCAGAAATCCCTGAGGATGAGAGGAAAAATAAACCAGGGAATGAAGATGGACCTGCACCAAACACCCTGAACATGGATGTTTCTACTCCTGCATTTGCTGAGACCAGTAGTTCCTCTACCAAGTTTTCTCCATGTGTTTCACACAGTATGGCTGACACCAGCAAAGAGATTGCCTCACCTGAGCCTCTCTGTGTTCCAGCAGAGCTGATTGATGCTGATGGGGGAGGGGATCAGCACATTGCACCATGTGTAGTGGAAGCCATGGAGGTGTCAGACCAGCCTGCTGAAAGTCCTGTCCTGATGGAAGAAAACAGGCCAGCTGAAGATTCCACCAGCACAGCAGTGGGAAAGGACACTGTTGGGAAGACTACAGGAACTGTGAATATACCAGCAAGTATTAAGAATGACAGTAATGATAAAACTATGAATGTGGTGGGTGGTGGTGAAGGGGTTAATACTGCTGGGAAAAATAAAAATGACATTGCTCTCCCTGCTCAGCAGAGGAAAGACTCATCGATTGTGCAGACCAAATCTGTACAATCGATATCTGCTAGAAATGTGTCAGACGGTTCAAAACACACAAATGTTTCTTCTGCTGGGAGAAATGTGGGCAGTTATGCGTCTGTTCTGGGGAGTCGCATCAAGGAGGGTGGAGGGAATTTTGTAAATATTAGTGGTCACAATTTGGGGGGGCTTGGTGGTGGGATGGTTGGTGGGTACAGGAGAAGGAATGTGGTTCAATTGAAGTGGGAGGGGGAGGGGACCCCACCAGTAAGGGGGAGGGTGGCTGAGTTGGTTCTGGAAATGGGGTTTAAAGCATTGGATATATTTGCCTTGATTTGCCCAGTGGGGAGTTATGAATTTGATTTGTCCTTTGTAAAGCCTGAGGGTCTGGATTTATTTTGGGAGAGGTATAGGAGGTGCAAGGGCCTTCCGCAGTGGAGTGGTTTGGTGCCAAAAGTGATTTCCAGGCAGCCTCTGATAAAGTCGGTGACGATCCTGGTGCGTAACGAATCCATACCAGAGGCTGATTTGATAGTATGGCTACGCCGATATGGTGAGGTCCTCGCTCCACTGCGGAAGGTCCTTGATGAGCATGGGATATGGACAGGGGCCTGGACAGTGTCACTAAAATTGGGGGTGCTTGGAAATGTAGTTCAACACCTTCCCTGTTCAGCCTTTCTGGGGAGGGATAGGCTGACTATTTTTTACCAGGGTCAGCCTAAAGTCTGTAATAAATGTGGAGACAAAGGCCATTTTGCATCTACCTGTACCCGTAAGAAATGCTCACTATGCCAAGATTTGGGCCATTTGGCTAAGGATTGTACTGAAATTCGGTGTAATTTGTGCCAGAAGCTCGGTCATCCTTATAGTCAGTGCCCGGAGGCATTACATAACTTGCCAGGATTGGAGGCTGAGTTGCAGAGGCTTGATAAAGAGGATGAGGCCGCTAAAACTGTTATTGTCCCTCCTGTTTCTGTTACATCTGTTCCAGATTCTGTTTCCCCTAGTGATGTGGTCCCTGAGTCTGTCCCTCCTGTGTCTGTTACATCTGTTGTTTCGGATTCTGTTTCCCCCAGTAATGTGGTCCCTGAGTCTGTCCCCCATGTGGTGGTCCCTAATCCTGCTGTACGTAGATCCTCCAGACTGGCAGAAGCTGCTGGGGGGGCAGGTTTGGCGGATCTTCCATCTCAGCCTCCAGTCCCTGTCCCTCGGCAGCGTAAACGTGGTCAGGGGCCTGTGAGGGTGTTGGATGGGGGAGGGGTTGAGGGAAAGGTGTCCATATCCCATGTCTCACCCTCTGTTGAGGGGGATTCAGATGATGAGGGGTGGGAGAAGTTTAGGAGGAAGAAAAAGAAGAAGAGGAAGACAAGTAAAGTGGTCATTTCTTCCTCAGAGTCGGACCCAGGAGGGGTTCCTCTTGGTAATACTTTTTCAGTTTTGTCGGGTGATGAGATGTCTGATCTATCTTTCTCTTTATCATCCATGGATGAGGGGGAGTCACGTAGTCTTAAGAGAGCTGTTTCGGGTGATGAGAGTGTGGCAAAGGTTAAGAAACAACTACCCCAATCATCCTGATGGCAGTTCCCACTCCGATAAAGGTGGCGACCATTAATGTCGCCAGCATTAAATCTGCAAGAGCTCGTGATATTGCCTTATTTTTGCTCAGCGAGTTTGATGCCGAGATTTTATTTTTGCAAGAGACCTGGCTCAATACTTTGGCCGATGTCCATCTAGCAAAACGGGAGTGGAGATGCGGTCCCTCCTTTTGGTCTCTTGCGGCTGAGCCCTGCAGCGGAGTTGCGGTCCTTTTTAAAACCGATATGGTAACGTGCCGGCGGGTAATTGAGGTAGAAATGGGGAGATGCATGGTCTTAGACGTCTCTGTTAGGGGGCAGGACCTGCGCCTGATCAATATCTATGGACCGCAGTCAAAATGGGGCAGGAAATGCCTCCTCACAGAGATCAAGCCCTTCCTTTTTACGTCCCAGCAGGTTGTCTTTGGAGGTGATTTTAACACCATAATTAGGCCTGAAGACAGGAGAGGCTCCATAGACAGGCTGGGTTACGATAGCGTTTTTCTTAGAGATATGGTAAGACAAGCAGGCCTGGTAGATGTGCATATTAAGCACTGCCCTGGCAGCACAGGATTCACATTTCAGAGAGGGAATAGTCAGAGTAGGATAGATAGGTTTTTTTTAAAGGAGAACTCTGCTTTCTCGGCTCCTGAGTTGAGGGCGGTGGAGTTCTCTGACCACTGTATGCTGTCTGTGACTCTGAATGCCTCGGACACTCCACCCAGGGGAAGGGGTACCTGGAAACTGAATTCGACTCTCCTGGAAGATGTAGAGGTAAGACAATCCTTTGAGGATTTTTTTCAGGCACAGGTTTCTATTCTGGACTTTTGCAGCAGTAAGTCAGAGTGGTGGGAGCTTGTGAAACAAAGGGCAATTGGACTTTTCAAGGCCGTAAGTAAGAAGAAGCAGCTTGGTATGTACATTGCCTACCAGCATTTGCGGAGGAAGCTTGATCGTCTTGTCTCGTATAGAGGAGATCCAGGGGAGATCTCTGAGGTGAAGTTTCTTCTTAGGAAGTGTCAATACGACCGGCATGCCTCCTTGGTTCTGGAGAGGGATTATGGAAAATATCACTCGCCTGATCCTTACCAGAACTGTAAGCAAGGCATAGCAGTTAAGACGGTCATAGGCCTGAGGGATAGTACGGGTTCCCTGGTGAAGTCCAGATCAGGGATCCTGGAGATCTTCAGATCATATTACGCAGACCTTCTGGGAAGAAAGGACCTTTGTCGGGACAGGATGGAAAGCTTTCTGGATTCTACTCCAGGATTGGGAAATGGTACATTGCCTTTGATGGATTTGACAGAACCAATTTCAGTGGATGAGGTAGTTCATGCTATAGAGAAGCTGGCTACCAAAAAATCGCCTGGGCCAGATGGGTTGACAGCTGAATTCTACAAGTGTTTTAAGTCCATTCTGGCTCCCTTTTTAGCAGAGGTTTATAACAGCTGTCTAGAAGAGGGTTCGCTCCCTCCCTCCATGAGGCAATCCGCTGTGATTCTTCTGTCAAAAGGTAAGGACCCCTCAATGATTGAGAACTGGCGCCCCATCAGTCTTCTCAATGTTGATAGAAAGATCCTGGCGAAGATTCTTTTTTGGCGCTTGTCGTCAGTAGCAGGCGATTTGTTGTCCAGTCATCAGCACTGCTCGGTCCAAGGTAGAAGTACCTTTTCAGCGGTTTTAGCTGTCCGGGAGGCTTTGGAACGATGCAGGGCTGCTGGATGGAGAAAGTACTTGCTGGCATTGGATCAGGCGAAGGCTTTTGATAGAGTCAATCACGAGTACCTGTATTTGCTACTTGGTAGATACGGCCTGCAGGGGAGGTTTATAGATTGGCTGAAGACATTATATAGAGGGGCTGAGAGCTTCCCACTGGTTAATGGTTGGGTTGGACGGCCTTTTGAGGTTGGCTCTGGTGTGCGCCAGGGATGTCCTCTGAGCCCCCTGTTATATGTATTCGCAATCGACCCCTTCATAAGAAGGCTAGAGAGTGGATCTTTGTGCGGGGTGCCTTTGGGCATTGCTGGTGTGCCGCCTCTGAAGGTCGTGGCCTATGCCGATGATGTGTCTGTTATTGTCTCTGGGACAGAGGAGGCGCAGGAGGTGGTCTCTATGATAGAGCAGTACACGGAGGCTTCTGGTTCTAAAGTCAACCATGAAAAGAGTGAAGTTTTCTGGATGGGTGAGGAGGGTGAAAGCTTCGAACTTCCGGATGCCTTCCCAGAGCCCCAGCAGGAAATTAAAGTGTTGGGCATCCAATTTGGTCCTGGTGACTATGGTCATCGAAATTGGGAAAGCAGGTTGGTGTGTGCCAATGCCAAAGTAGCAAGCTGGAAGAAATGGAAGCTTTCCTTGAGGCAGAGGGTTGACTTGATCAAAACGTACCTGGTCCCAATCTTTTTATATGTCAGCTTCGTCTGTATCTTGCCAGCATCTCTCTATGCAAGGGTGTACAGCTGTTTTTTCCAACTGTTATGGGGAAGTAGGCTGAACCTGATCAAACGCAATGTAACTTACCTGTCTAGGCGGGAGGGTGGCCTAGGAATGGTCAACCCAATAGTTTTCTTTTCTCTGCTCTTTTTAAAGTACAATCTTGGTAACATGCTAGCAGAGAACCCGCCGGGATGGGTGGGCATTTTTCAATCTTGTTTTAGGCCTTTTCTGCGATGCTGGGAAGATGGCGGGCCAGTGAAAAGTCTGAGAGTCCGACATGGCAAGCTCCCGGCTTATGTTGCCCCGTGTCTGAAAATACTTCGGCAGTGGCAGGTGACAGTGGAGGATATCAAGTCCCTCCCCAGGAAGCTTCTGGAGAAGAGGATTTTGAGCTCTGCTTTCAGTGTGTCACTGGCCTTAAGGGATTGCCCAGGCTCTGTAATGAGGGAGGGGTTGCGTTTAATCAATTTAGAAAGAATCCCCTTGAAGTTTAGGGATCAAGCCTGGCTCGCTTTCCATGGAAGGCTCTATGTCAGAGGGAACTTGAAGCATCGCCCTGTGGATGATCGGGATTGTCCTAGAGCGGAGTGTGTTGGTAAAGTGGAGTCTATGGACCACTTTTTGCTGCAGTGTCCCTTTAACATAGAGGTGTATAAAAGGGTGGGGAGGGCTCTAGGCATCCCCTTTTTCTATCGCATGAGTTATGCGGAGTGGGTGTACGGGGCATTCCCGACTCGCTGGGATTTTGATTTGGATACACTGTTTTTAGTTAGTATTGTTGTCCGTTACTTCACATGGAATGCACGGTGCCAGATTACTCTGCGGAAAAAAGTCCTCTCTGTTGAGGTGGTGGTGCACGATATTCTGGGTGAGGTTGGGAAAATTCGGGGTCTTGAGAAAGGCAGGGAGCCTCGGGCGGTCTGGAAAAGGGCGTGGAGGAATATCAGACCTGCCTTTGGTGAACTGCCCATCTCTGGGTGAGGAGCTCTTTTCTTTTTCTGTTTCTTTCACTCCCTTAGCTTTTGTTGGTTAGTAGCTTCTTTTTGAAGAAGGGCTGCATGCATAATGGGTGCGGGTTTGTTTCTTGACCTCATAGTTTAGATGTCTGGTGTATTGGTGTGAGTTATAGTGAGATTATCCCCAATAATGACATGTTCATGATGAGTTCTGTTTTTGCTGTAAAGTCATTTTTTGTTTGAGAGCAGATTTGCTATATTTATTTTCATTTATGTAAATATGTATATATTTATGTATATTATAGTGATTTTATGCTTATTGATTGCAAGACTTTTAATAAAGAAAAATTGGGAAGAATGTTCCTTACATTGGTGATCAGTGCGAAGAATGTTCCTTACATTGGTGATCAGTAGGGATGAGCCGAACACCCCCCGGTTCGGTTCGCACCAGAACCTGCGAACGGACCGAAAGTTCGCACGAACGTTAGAACCCCATTGACGTCTATGGGACTCGAACGTTCGAAATCAAAAGTGCTCATTTTAAAGGCTAATTTGCATGGTATTGTCCTAAAAAGGGTTTGGGGACCCGGGTCCTACCCCAGGGGACATGTATCAATGCAAAAAAAACTTTTAAAAACGGCCGTTTTTTCGGGAGCAGTGATTTTAATGATGCTTAAAGTAAAAAAAAAAAAAGTGAAATATTCCTTTAAATATCGTACCTGGGGGGTGTCTATAGTATGCCTGTAAAGTGACGCGTGTTTCCCGTGTTTAGAACAGTCCCTGCACCAAATGTCATTTTTAAAGGAAAAAATCTCATTTAAAACTGCTTGCGGGTTTAATGGCAATATGGATGAAAATCGGTGAGACAAACGGCATGGGTACCCCCCAGTCCATTACCAGGCCCTTTGGGTCTTGTATGGATATTAAGGGGAACCCCGCACCCAAATTAAAATAAGGAAAGGTGTGGGGCCACCAGGCCCTATATACTCTGAACAGCAGTATACAGGCGGTGCAAACAAGACAGGGACTGTAGGTTTGTTGTTAAGTAGAATCTCTTTGTAATTTTGAACGGGTACATTTTTAACGTGTTTAGCTCCAGCCAAAAAATCTTTTTTAAGCTTTTTGGAAAACATAGGGAAGGGTTATCACCCCTGTGACATTTGTTTTGCTGTCTTTCCTCCTCTTCAGAAGATTTCACCTCACTTTTTGTCCCAATGAAAAATGTTTTTTGAAAATTTGGGTTTTTTTGTGGAACAAGGATTGGAAAGCATCAGTGGAAAGGAGAAATTTTTTTCCCATATTAACTCTTACAGGAGAGAATTTCCCTTCCTTCATCTCACTTCCTGTTGTCTCCTTCCGTTTGCAAGTAGGAGTCGTTTGTAAGTTAGATGTTTGAAAGTAGGGTCCTGCCCTATATACTCAGCAGAAATTTGGGCCTTAGGTGTTGCTGTGGCCACAACACTGTAAGCCCTCACAGGGCCCTGCTGTGAAATATTAGATCAAGAATTGTAATTACATGCCCCTGTTGAACAGGAGCTGAAAAATTAGGCCTTAGGCACTGGTGCTGGTGCCACAACACTGCAACCCCTCACAGACACTCTAGTTGGAACGCAGGAACGAGCCCTGCTGCAAAGTATTGCATCAAAAATTGTAATTACACGCCCCTGTTAAACAGGGGCTGAAAAATTGTGCCTTAGGCACTGGTGGTGGCGCCCAGAACCAAAAATGTTCTTACAAGCTATCAGCGTGATGATTGAGGAGGAAGAGGATAATTACTCAGGGATAGTCACTCAGCATCAGCATAGGCAGTCTTTGAAGGGATCTGAGATTTCAAAAAAAATTATTCGGTTACATCAGCATCAGGTGCTTGGTAGCTGGTGGTGATCCAAGACTGATGCATTTTTATGAAGGTCAGTCGATCGACCGAGTCGGTGGACAGACGCACCCTGTGATCGGTTACCACGCCTCCAGCAGCACTGAATGTGCGTTCCGAAAGAACGCTGGATGCAGGACAGGCCAGTAGCTCAATTGCGTACTGTGCAAGCTCTGGCCAGTGATCCATCCTCAAGACCCAGTAACCCAGAGGATTTTCGGTGGGAAAGGTGTCCAAGTCTGATCTTGCCCCTAGGTATTCCTGCACCATGTAAAACAGACGCTGGCGATGGTTGCTGGAACCGATCATACCTTGGGGCTGCGGACCAAAAAATTGTCTGAACGCATCGGTCAGACGGCCACCTTCTCCACCGCTCCTTCTTTGACTGACCGAAGCCTCAGCAGCACGTTGTCCAGGAACAGGAGTTTGTAACCTCCCAGTCTCTGGGAACGCGTTGCACAGACCTTTCTGCAAGGCCTCCCGAAGATGTTTCATCCTCTGCTCCCTCTGCGATGGCAAGATAAGGTCCGCAACCTTACCCTTGTAATGTGGATCAAGGAGGGTTGCCAGCCAGTATTGGTCCTTCTCCTTGATACCACGAATACGAGGATCCTTACGCAGGCTTTGCAGGATCAGGGAGGCCATGCAGCGTAGGTTTGCTGAGGCATTCGGTCCGGAGTCCTCTGGGTCACTAAGAACCACAACGTCCGCAGCCACCTCCTCCCAGCCACGTACAAGTCCATGTGTTTCTTGGGACTGATCCCTTAAAGACTGCTGCTGATGCTGAGTGCCAGGCTCCACCTCCATACTGACACAATCTTCCTCCTCCTCCTCCTCCTCCTCCTCCTCCTCCTCTTCCTGTGTGATCGGCGGGCACACAGGAACACTGTCTGGATAAAGGGGGCCTTGAGAGCTAAGGAAGTCCTCCTCTTCCTGCCTCTGTTCTGCCTCAAGTGCCCTGTCCATTATTCCACGCAGCGTGTGCTCCAACAGGTGGACAAGGGGGACAGTGTCACTGATGCATGCACTGTCACTGCTCACCATCCTCGTGGCCTCCTCGAATGGTGACAGGACAGTGCATGCATCCCTGATCATGGCCCACTGGCGTGGGGAAAAAAAACCAAGCTCCCCTGACCCTGTCCTGGTGCCATAGTCGCAGAGGTACTCATTGATGGCCCTCTGCTGCGTGTGCAGCCGCTGCAGCATGGCCAACGTTGAGTTCCACCTGGTGGGCATGTCACAGATTAGGCGGTTCTTGGGCAGGTTAAACTCCTTTTGGAGGTCCGTCAGCCGAGCACTGGCATTATATGACCGGCGGAAATGCACACAGACTTTCCTGGCCTGCCTCAGGACATCCTGTAAGCCCGGGTACCTGCCCAAGAACCGCTGCACCACCAAGTTAAGGACGTGAGCCAAACAGGGCACATGGGTCATTTGTCCCTGTCGGAGGGCAGAGAGGAGGTTGGTGCCATTGTCGCAAACCACCATTCCTGCCTTAAGTTGGCGTTGGCGTCAACCACCTCTGAACCTGCCCCTGCAGAGCTGACAGAACCTCTGCCCCAATGTGGCTCCTGTCCCCCAAGCACACCAGCTCAAGCACCGCATGGCATCTTTTGGCCTGCGTACTTGCGTAGCCCCTTGAACGACTACGGAGCACCGCTGGTTCCGAGGAAGAGGCCATGGAGGAAGAAGAAGAGGAGGGGGTGGAGGAGAGAGGTGTGTCACAATCATTAGCATTTTGGAGGCGTGGTGGCGGAACAACCTCCAACACTACTGCACCTTGTCCTGCATCCTTCCCAGCTGCCAGCAGAGTCACCCAATGCGCCGTGAAACTTAGGTAACGTCCCTGTCCATGCCTGCTGGACCATGAGTCAGCGGTAATATGCACCTTACCGCTGACCGCCCTGTCCAGCGAGGCATGAACATTGCCTTCCACATGCCGGTAGAGAGCCGGAATCGCCTTCCGTGAGAAAAAGTGGCGTTTGGGTACCTGCCACTGAGGAACCGCACATTCCACAAACTCACGGAAGGGGGCAGAGTCTACCAACTGAAAAGGCAGCAGTTGAAGTGCTAGCAATTTTGCCAAGCTACCCTGTTTCCCCTAAAATAAGACCTAGCGTGATTGTCAGTGATGGCTTCAATATAAGCCCTACCCCCCAAATAAGCCCTAGTTAAAGTCCTTGTAGGTCTTCTTTTCAGGGTAGGGCTTATTTTCGGGGAAACGGGGTAGGGCTTATTTGGAGGGTAGGGCTTATATTGCAGCCATCACTGACAATCACGCTAGGTCTTATTTTAGGGGAAACAGGGTAGCATTCAACCGCTGGGCATGTGGATGGCTGGGAGCAAACTTCTTTCGGCGGTGCAGCAGCTGGGGCAGGGAAATTTGCCTGGTACAATCTGATGTCGGTGTACCAAAAGCAGATTGCCCACAAGTACTTGGCTGTGACACACCTAATTCTACACCTTCATTACTCTCACTGCAGGTCTCAGAGAGGACTGGAGGTCTAGTGGGGTTGGAAATCTCAGCTGATGAGGAGCAAGGAGAGATCCTCTTTGTTCTTTGGTGTGGGTCTTTTAGATACGCTTGCCAACGAACTGCATGGCAGGTCAACATATGTCTGGTCAAGCATGTGGTACCCAAGCGGGAGATGTTTTGGCCACGTGAGATACGCTTGAGACATATGTTGCAAATAGCAGCGGTGCGATCTGATGCACTCGTCTCAAAAAAGGCCCACACCAAAGAACTTTTTGAATAACGCGCAGAGACTGCAGCGCCCTGCACATGTGGAGCTTTGGGGTGTGATGCAGTCAATGTGCTGCCCTTAGGCTGGCCCCTGGAGGGCATCCTACCTCGTTGGTGATGTGCCGCCTCCTCCTCCTCCTCCTCCTCCTCTCTCCTATCAGGCACCCACGTTGAGTCAGTGACCTCATCATCCCCTCCCTCCTCATCACTGGAGCAAACCTGGCAGTATGCTGCAGCAGGGGGAGCATGACTGCCAGATTGCTGTCCTTCTTGGGCACCCCCTCTGTCCGTGCTCATGTTACTGCCTTCATCGAGCTCAGTATCATCATCAGAGCCTTCCAAACGCTGGGCATCCTCCTGGAGCATGTATCCAACACTGTGGTCAAACAGTTCGAGGGACTCCTCAGGAGGACATGGTGGAGCTAGGGAAGGAGTCACTGATGACATTGAGCCGAGGGAAGAGGCCGCTGCTTTGCCAGACAAAGCACCCTGGGCATGGGTGAGAGAGGATGAGGAGGATGAGGACGGCTTGGTCATCCACTCGACCAAGTCTTCCGCATGTTGCAGCTCAACACGGCCAGCTGCCGAAAAAAAGGCCAAGCGTGTCCCATGGCCACGTGCTGATGAGGATGCACCGTCTCCACGACCAGCACTAGACACAGAGCCTGCTTGCCCTCTCTTATTGGCTTGTGACTGTCTGCCTCTCCTTCTTGGCCTTCCAGACATACTAATGGCCTGTAGCTGCACTAAGCTGGGATATATATATATATATATATATATATATATATATATATATATATATATATATATATATATATATATATATGTACTGATACTGCAGCTAGCAAAATCAACTGCTTGCCTGTAGTATGAGAACACCACCAACCTTCTACAGGTAGCTTTAGCTGAACACTGTGAGGTGGACGCACCCCACTAACTTGTAGGTTTAGCTGAACACTGTGAGCAGGACGCACTGCACTAACTGTAAATAGTCTAGCTGCCTGACCGTGGTACTAATAGGATCAACAGAACACCAGTAATTTTCTTCAGGTAGCTTTATTTACTGTAACAAGACAAGCCTGCCTGTCAGTAGGAAGATAACAGGAACGCATCTAGCTGAACACTGTGAGCAGAACGCACTGTACTAAATGTAAATAGTCTAGCTGCCTGACCGTGGTACTAATAGGATCAAAAGAACACCAGTAATTTTCTTTAGGTAGCTGTTAATACTGTAACAAGACAAGCCTGCCTGTCAGTAGGAAGATAACAGGAACGGATCTAGCTGAACACTGTGAGCAGGACGCACTGCACTAAATGTAAATAGTCTAGAAGATAACAGGAACGGATCTAGCCAAACTGAATACAGTGTATATATATATATATATGCAACACCTGGGATGCATATATATACACAATACACTGTAAGTGCAGCTAACTGACTGACTGTTCTGCCTAATCTATCTAACTCAAATCAAATGACACTGTCTCTCTGTCTATCTCTTTCAACACCGGAACACACACTACACAGGGCCGCCGTGCAGGCGGCCTTATATAGTGTGGGGCGTGTACTAAATCCCCTGAGCCATAATTGGCCAAAGCCTCCTTGGCTTTGGCCAATTACGGCTCTCTGTTCAGGCGGCGCTGTGATTGGCCAAGCATGCGGGTCATAGTGCATGCTTGGCCAATCATCAGCAAGCAATGCACTGCGATGCCGCAGTGAATTATGGGCCGTGACGCGCCACACGAATTTGGCGCGAACGGCCCATATCGTTCGCAATTCGGCGAACGACCGAACAGCCGATGTTCGAGTCGAACATGGGTTCGACTCGAACACGAAGCTCATCCCTAGTGATCAGTGAGAAGAATGTTCCTTACATTGGTGATCAGTGGGAAGAATGCTCCTTACATTGGTGATCAGTGAGAAGAATGTTCCTTACATTGGTGATCAGTGAGAAGAATGTTCCTTACATTGGTGATCAGTGAGAAGAATGTTCCTTACATTGATGGTCAGTGGGAAGAATGTTCCTTACATTGGTGATCAGTGAGAAGAATGTTCCTTACATTGGTGATCAGTGGGAAGAATGTTCCTTACATTGGTCATCAGTGAGAAGAATGTTCCTTACATTGGTGATCAGTGGGAAGAATGTTCCTTACATTGGTGATCAGTGGGAAGAATGCTCCTTACATTGGTGATCACTGGGAAGAATGCTCCTTACATTGGTGATCAGTGGGAAGAATGTTCCTTACATTGGAGGTCAGTGGGAAGAATGTTCCTTACATTGGTGATCACTGGGAAGAATGTTCCTTACTTTGGTGATCAGTGGGAAGAATGTTCCTTACATTGGTGGTCAGTGAGAAGAATGTTCCTTACATTGGTGATCAGTGGGAAGAATGTTCCTTACATTGGTGATCACTGGGAAGAATGTTCCTTACATTGGTGATCAGTGGGAAGAATGTTCCTTACATTGGTGGTCAGTGAGAAGAATGTTCCTTACATTGGTGATCAGTGGGAAGAATGTTCCTTACATTGGTGATCAGTGGGAAGAATGTTCCTTACATTGGTGATCAGTGAGAAGAATGTTCCTTACATTGGTGATCAGTAAGAAAAATGTTCCTTACATTGGTGATCAGTAAGAAGAATGTTCCTTACATTGGTGATCAGTGAGAAGAATGTTCCTTACATTGATGATCAGTAAGAAGAATGTTCCTTACATTGGTGATCAGTGGGAAGAATGTTCCTTACATTGGTGATCAGTGAGAAGAATGTTCCTTACATTGGTGATCAGTGAGAAGAATGTTCCTTACATTGGTGATCAGTGGGAAGAATGTCCCTTACATTGGTGATCAGTGGGAAGAATGTTCCTTACATTGGTGGTCAGTGGGAAGAATGTTCCTTACATTGGTGATCAGTGAGAAGAATGCTGCTTACATTGGTGGTCAGTGAGAAGAATGTTCCTTACATTGGTGATCAGTGAGAAGAATGCTGCTTACATTGGTGGTCAGTGAGAAGAATGTTCCTTACATTGGTGATCAGTGAGAAGAATGTTCCTTACATTGGTGATCAGTGGGAAGAATGTTCCTTACATTGGTGATCAGTGAGAAGAATGTTCCTTACATTGGTGATCAGTGGGAAGAATGTTCCTTACATTGGTGATCAGTGGGAAGAATGCTCCTTACATTGGTGATCACTGGGAAGAATGCTCCTTACATTGGTGATCAGTGGGAAGAATGTTCCTTACATTGGTGATCAGTGGGAAGAATGCTCCTTACATTGGTGATCACTGGGAAGAATGCTCCTTACATTGGTGATCAGTGGGAAGAATGTTCCTTACATTGGTGGTCAGTGAGAAGAATGTTCCTTACATTGGTGATCACTGGGAAGAATGTTCCTTACATTGGTGATCACTGGGAAGAATGTTCCTTACATTGGTGATCACTGGGAAGAATGTTCCTTACATTGGTGGTCAGTGAGAAGAATGTTCCTTACATTGGTGATCAGTGGGAAGAATGTTCCTTACATTGGTGATCAGTGGGAAGAATGTTCCTTACATTGGTGATCAGTGAGAAGAATGTTCCTTACATTGGTGATCAGTGAGAAGAATGTTCCTTACATTGGTGATCAGTAAGAAAAATGTTCCTTACATTGGTGATCAGTAAGAAAAATGTTCCTTACATTGGTGATCAGTAAGAAGAATGTTCCTTACATTGGTGATCAGTGAGAAGAATGCTGCTTACATTGGTGATCAGTGGGAAGAATGTTCCTTACATTGATGATCAGTAAGAAGAATGTTCCTTACATTGGTGATCAGTGAGAAGAATGTTCCTTACATTGGTGATCAGTGAGAAGAATGTTCCTTACATTGGTGATCAGTGAGAAGAATGTTCCTTACATTGGTGATCAGTGGGAAGAATGTTCCTTACATTGGTGATCAGTGAGAAGAATGCTGCTTACATTGGTGGTCAGTGAGAAGAATGTTCCTTACATTGGTGATCAGTGAGAAGAATGTTCCTTACATTGGTGATCAGTGAGAAGAATGCTGCTTACATTGGTGATCAGTGGGAAGAATGTTCCTTACATTGATGATCAGTAAGAAGAATGTTCCTTACATTGGTGATCAGTGAGAAGAATGTTCCTTACATTGGTGATCAGTGAGAAGAATGTTCCTTACATTGGTGATCAGTGAGAAGAATGTTCCTTACATTGGTGATCAGTGGGAAGAATGTTCCTTACATTGGTGATCAGTGAGAAGAATGCTGCTTACATTGGTGGTCAGTGAGAAGAATGTTCCTTACATTGGTGATCAGTGGGAAGAATGTTCCTTACATTGGTGATCAGTGAGAAGAATGCTGCTTACATTGGTGGTCAGTGAGAAGAATGTTCCTTACATTGGTGGTCAGTGGGAAGAATGTTCCTTACATTGGTGATCAGTGAGAAGAATGCTGCTTACATTGGTGGTCAGTGAGAAGAATGTTCCTTACATTGGTGATCAGTGAGAAGAATGTTCCTTACATTGGTGGTCAGTGGGAAGAATGTTCCTTACATTGGTGATCAGTGAGAAGAATGCTGCTTACATTGGTGGTCAGTGAGAAGAATGTTCCTTACATTGGTGGTCAGTGAGAAGAATGTTCCTTACATTGGTGATCAGTGAGAAGAATGTTCCTTACATTGGTGATCAGTGAGAAGAATGTTCCTTACATTGGTGATCAGTGAGAAGAATGTTCCTTACATTGGTGATCAGTGAGAAGAATGTTCCTTACATTGGTGATCAGTGGGAAGAATGTTCCTTACATTGGTGATCAGTGGGAAGAATGTTCCTTACATTGGTGGTCAGATAGTCCCTTACAAGGATGTTTCTTCTATTAGTGGTCAGTGGAAGCAGCTGCCACTTACAGATAACTAAAAAGATCATGGGGGTCAGTGGTTACTTCTGGGTGGCAGAAAGAACATTTAGCAACCTCTGGAGGAACCTTGGCTTGGAAATGCTGCTTTAAAGGGTATCCGTGTACATGGCCTTTTTGTATGCGGCACATTATACATATGTTGGGTTTATTGGAAGAGGAAAATGTCTGTGTGAGTGGCAGATCTGACCAGAAATATTTCTCTGTGTTTTCTCTACAGTCCAGGTTCCACCATCGCCAACACTTCAGCAGAATTCCCGGCTAATAATTATAGTAACGTAGAAGTACAGAGAATTTTTGATACGAATGGGCAAGAGAATGGCACCCTGGGTGGCATCCCTCTCATTACTGATAACACAACAACACCAGGTAGGTGAAACCCATAAAGAAATAAAGTTTATGAGTAGCAAGATAAGAAACTATCATCATACAAAATATGGGGGGGCCAGATATCCACATGTATTAAAGGCTGAGCCCTCCTGTAAGGCCGGCTTCACCCTTATGTGTTGCTATAACGTGTAGTAAAAGGCATGTTTTATATGAGTCTTCACAATACACGGCAATGCACAGTTGATGGTGTGGAGCATGTGGGGCCAGATCACAATAAAAAGAAATCATCTGTGCATAATTACACCTTCATTTAAAGCTAAAGTTTTTAATCTGCTTATATTTTGTCTTTCCTGGTTCCTCCAGCGCCCACAACTACAGCAGCGCCCATTACGACTACACCACTGACTACAATTGCAGCGGCACCAACTACACCAGCCACAAATACACCGAGTACAACTAAAGAAGCAATGACAACAACTTCAGCACCACCAAGTACAACTGCACCAGCTACAACAATAGGAGCGGCAACTACACCTTCAGCACTGACTGCCGCTGTACCAGCTACAACTACAGCGGTCCTGACAACAGCAACACCCACAACTAAAACTGCACCAGCTACAAATACATCTTTACTAACAGCAAGTACTACAGAAGCACTAACTACAACCGCTGCAGCAACAAGTACAGCTGCACCAGCTAGAACTACTACTGCAGCACTGACGAACACTGCAGCACCAGCTACTACAGTGTCTCCCACTGCAACATCACTGACAACAACCGCATCGCCTACAACTTCAACAGCACCGTCTACATCTTTACTAGCTAAAACTAGAACCGAATCGACTACAACTGCATCAGATAAATCTACAGCGGTACCATCCATAACTGAACCAACTACAACCGCAGGTCCTCCCACAACTACAACATCGCCGACTACAACCGCACCAGCTACAACTACAGTGACATCAGCTGCACCAACAACTACAGTATTACTAACAACTGCAACAAGCACTGCTACAGAAGCTGCAGCTACAGCTGCACTGACTACAAGCACAGCAGAACTGAATACAACTGCACCGGGTAAAACGACAGCAGTATCGTCTATAACGGCAAATGCACCAACTATAGCTACAGCAACACTGACTACCACCGCACCAGCTACAACTACAGCAGGATTGAAAAACGCAACACCCACGGCTAAAACTACACCCGCTGCAACTACATCATTACTAACAGCAATTGTAACACCCAGTACTACAGCAACACCAACAACAACTGCAGAACCAAGAACTACAGCAGTACAGAGCACAACTACAACAACAATTAAGCCCACAATCACGGCACAGAGAACCTATAGTTATTTCTTTATTATAAGAATGGATCTGCCCTTCAGAGTGGAATATAGGAATTCTTCATCCAAACCATACAAGGAACTTAGTGACAGGATTAGGATATATGTGAGTATATGAACTCTTCTTATTGGCCTAAAATATTATTCAGAGTTTCTTGACATAAATTGTTACATTTTTTTTAGATAGTCTGAAGGAAACTATAATGGCATTGAGTCATTTCATTTTTTTTTTTCTTAGCACAGCTTTTTTTTTAAAAACATGGGCTACTTTTTTTTTTATTTTCAACTCTCGCTGCAATTCTCACCTTATCGCCAGCTCTGTCCCCGCAGACTCTCCGGTCCTCTGTCAGGTTGAATGGCTGCTAGCTTCACTCAATGCACTTCCTATGAGCCCAGGCTGTCATGGACCTGACTAGACATGTGCACTGACCAAAATCGCGTACCTGTACGTGATTCTTTTTTTTCCTTCGGGTCGGAGGCGCGCATGCGCGACGCCGACGGCCCGCTCCCGCTGGGATTGGACCCCACGGGAGCCAATCAGCAGGTCCAGCGGACCTGATGTCTGCCGGGACCGGCCGATCGTTCCCGAGGCAGGCAGACCGCCATTCTGTCGGCCTATGTAAACAAGGCAGATCATCGTTCTATCAGAGGGGGAGATGGAGATCTTTGTGTTTCTGCTAAGCAGGAACTCGGATCTCTGTCTTCCCCCAGTCAAAGCACCTCCCCCACATTTAGTAAGCACTCCCAGGGAACACATTTAACCCTTTGATCACCCCCCCCCCGTGTTAACCCCTTCCCTGCCAGTGTCCTTAGTACAGTGACAGTCTATTTTTTTTAGCACTTATCACTGTATTGGTTTCACTGGTCACCAAAAAGTGTCACTTAGGGTGAGATATGTCCGCCGCAAGGTCTCCGTCACTGATCCCTGCCATTACTAGTAAAAAATAAATAAAAATTTCTAATTTCATAAATCTATCCCCTATTTTGTAGACGCTATAACTTTTGCGCAAACCAATCAATAAGAGCTTATTGGGATATTTTTTTTAATAATAATAATTTAAAATTTGTAAATTTGTAGCAGAATACGTATTGGCCTATATTTATGAAGAAATTCAATTTTTAAAAAAATTTTTATTGGATGTGTTTTATGGCAGAAAGTAAAAAAAATTTTTTTTTTTTTCAAAACTTTTGGTCTTTTTTTGTTTATAGCGCAAAAAATAAAAAACGCAGAGGTGATCAAATACCACCAAAAAGCTCTATTTGTGGGAGAAAAAGGACATCAATTTTATTTGTGTACAAGGTCGCACGACCGCGCAATTGTCAGTTAAAGTAACGCAGTGCCGTGTCGCAAAAAATGGCCTGGTCATTAAGGGGGGGGGGGTAAACCTTCCAAAGCTGAAGTGGTTAAAGTGTATATCCAACCAAAACCCTTTTTTTTTTTTTCTTTTTGAAAGGAGTGGAGAAGGATTGGAACCTCTGTCAGTTTGTTTTTGATTTCCCCTCAATTCTTGTCCCGGTGACAACTGTACTAACAAACTGGAAGTGAGGGGAAAATCTGCAAAAAGGAGGCACAGACAGCGGTAAAAATTGGACGGGGGTTCTAATCTTTCTTAATTCTACTAAAAAAGGCATTTTAATTTCTGTCTGTGTTGATGTTGGAGATTTTCCATCACTTCCTATCTAGTGAAACCATTGCCAGCAGGAACAGGAAGTGAGGGGAAATCTCCCTATAGCCCTGGATAACAGTAAAAACCTGACAGAGGTTCTAATCTTTCCATCCACAGAACAATTTAGCTGGACTTAGGCCTGGTTCACTCCTATGCATTTATCTTAGTGCATTTTTTGCATTTTTGCAGAAACACACTACAGTCCATTTAACATGGTTTTCTATGGAAGTAGTTCACATCTGTGCATTATATGGAAAGGGCCAGGGATTGCTTTTTTGGTTTTTGGTTCCATAGACTTCAATGGATCAAAAATGTGTATTGAAAAAAAAACCACAAAATGCACCTGCAATGTGAAAACTGCAACTTTTTGAGCTGGGAATGAGGGACACCTATCAGCAAAAGTATGCAGGCATAGGACACACCCCTTGCCACGCCCCCTTAACCACTTAAGGACCAGCATCGTTTTGGAATTTAGGTGTTTACATGTAAACCCCCAAACATTATATATTGTTTTTTTTTTTTCTAACACCCTAGAGAATAAAATGGCGGTCATTGCAATACTTTCTGTCACACTGTATTTGCGCAGCGGTCTTACAAGTGCGATTTTTTTTGGGAAAAAATTCATTTTTTTGAATAAAAAAATAAGACAACAGTAAAGTTAGCCCAATTTTTTTTATATTGTGAAAGATAATGTTATGCCGAGTAAATTGATACCCAACATGTCACGCTTCAAAATTGCGCCCGCTCGTGGAATGGCTTCAAACTTTTTTACCCTCAAAAATCTCCATAGGCGATGTTTAAAAAAATTCTACAGGTTGCATGTTTTGCGTTACAGAGGAGGTCTAGAATTATTGCTCTCGCTGTAACGATCGCGGCGATACCTCACATGTGTGGTCTGACCACCGTTTTCATATGCGGGCGCTACTCGCGTATGCGTTTGCTTCTGCGTGCTCGTTGGGACGAGGGGTTTTTAAAAGAAAAAAAATTATTTTTATTATTTATTTTGCATGATTTCATTTATTTTTACACTGTTTAAAAAAAAAATTGTGTCACTTTTATTCCTATTACAAGGAATATAAACATCCCTTGTAATAGAAAAAAGCATGACGGGACCTCTTAAATATGAGATCTGGGGGGTCAAAAAGACATCAGATCTCATATTTACACTAAAATGCAATAAAAAAAAAAAAAAATAGAAAAAAAGTCATTTAAAAAAATGACATTGAAAAAAATATGCCTTTAAGACGTATGGGCGGAAGTGACGTTTTGACGTCGCTTCCGCCCAGCAGTGTCATGGAGACGAGTGGGCGCCATCTTAGCCTCACTCGTCTCCAGGCACAGCAGGGAGATGGATGCGATCGCCTCCGCCGCTACCGACGGCTCCGGTAAGCGGCGGAGGGCACCGGATCGCGGCGGGAGGGGGGTGGGCCTCTCTCCCGCCACCGATAAAAGTGATCTTGCGGCGAATTCGCCGCAGAGACCACATTTATCTGAAAGCCGACCGCCGCACGAAAACGGGGATACCGGGGTTATGGCAGCTAGTTGCTGCCATAACAACGATATCCGCCGCCAAACTTTGGACGTACATCAGCGTGCGGCGGTCAGCAAGTGGTTAAAGGAGAATTGTCCAAAAAACAAAGTTGGTTAAACCCACAAGTGCTTTTTTTTTACCACTATTATTCCTTTATATTGGCTTTTGGAATTTACAAATGCAGCAATTTAGAATTTGGATGAAAGGTTTAGTGCTGGAAAACATTATTTGATAGATAAAAAGTGCATTTTATATACAACTATATAGATCAGACCAAAATGAGGGACAAATGAGGAGGAATGAGGGACAGAGGGACAAATCCTTCGAAATCAGGGACAGTTGGGAGCCATGTATAATAGGTGTGAATCAGGTCTAACACTTTAATCACATTTTCTGACTTCTGAATTCTTGGCCTTCAAATGTTAACATGACAAATCAATAACCGAATTATTTATGTTCTCTTTTGCAGGCGCTCATACTCATTCGTCAAACCTTGTTTGACTGTATTGGTGTCACCGTACACGGCTTCAGGTAAGTTGACCCAATGTTATCATATGAGGGGAGTGGACGGTGCACAGGATTCTGGAGAAGGCCCAATGGCCAAACAATAGCTATAGCAGCCCATGCAACTGCTCTGGGGCCTGGGGGGTGGAAGGGGCCCCTATAGGGAGGAGGCTAAACCAACTTAAACACAGAAAACCTGTGTGCGTGGAAAGATGAATATTCGCTATTGAAAGGCTGATCCTCCTCCTGGCCAATCAGGAAGTGGGTCTGAGACCCGTTTTGCGATTGGCCCGAAAGGAGAAGCATTCCGAGGAGGAGGGAGGAGACGGAAGCTGCCCTGATGCACGCAGGGGAAGAGGAAGCTGCCCGTAATGCCCGCCGCCCGTGATGCCCGCCTCCGGGGTAAAGCGCTGCCCGCCATAGATGGGGTAAGTGTTCCGCCTGACCGACTGACCGGGGTGGGGGGGGTGGCTGTGTGTGCACTGTTTTCCGCCCCCCCCCCCCCCCCCTCAAAAAAAAAACTACCACCAGCCGGCACAGGATGATGATGGATGTCCTCCAGGAAACGAGATGGGCTCCATCTGATTTGCTATAAAGATTCGAATGCACATTGTTTCTCTGTTCACGCATTATACATAGTACTGGGTGTATAGAGAGCAATGGGGTTGATTTACTAAAACTGGAGAGTGCAAAATCTGGGGCAGCTGTGCATGGGAGCCAATCAGCTTCTACCTTCAGCTTCTTCAATTAAGCTTTTACAAAATCCCTGCAAGCTGATTTGTTTCTATGCAGAGCTGCACCAGATTTTGTACTCTCCGGTTTTAGTAAATCAACCCCATTGTGTCTGTGTGAGTGGAAGATCTGACCAGGAAGAAGACAGCAAAGTTGAGATATTAACCACTTCCGGACCGGCTCACGCCGATATACGCCGGCACTTTGAAGAAGGATATTGTTGTTATGGCAGCAGCTATCTAGTAATTACCCCAGTGTCCTCTTCTTCAGTGAGCGGTCCGGTTTCAGATAAAAGTGGTCTCTGCGGCGGACTCGCCGCAAGATCACTTTTATCAGCGGCAGGAGAGGACCCCCCCCCCCCCTCCCACCGCTCTCCGGTGCCCTCCTCCGCTTACTGGAGCCGTCGATATCGACGGAGGCGATCAGGTCGTCTCCCTGGCTTCGTATGGAGATGAGTGAGGGGAAGACGGCCCTGACCCGTCTCCATATCATTGCAGGGCGGAAGCGACGTCAAAACGTCCCTTCCGTCCATAGCTCTTAAAGCAACATTTTAATTTTTTATTTTATTTTTTAAATGACATTTCATTTTTTTAATTTTATTTTTTATTGCATTTTAGTGTAAATATAAGATCTGAGGATTTTTTGACCCCACATCTCATATTTAAGAGGACCTGTCATGCTTTTTTTCTATTACAAGGGATGTTTACATTCCTTGTAATAGGAATAAAAGTGATACTTTTTTTTTTTTTTTTTTTTTAAAGAACAGTGTAAAAATAAAAGATAAAAGGTAAAATAAATAAGAAAAAATTTTTTTTAAAAGTGCCCCGTCCCGCCGAGCTCGCCGTGCAGAAGCGAAAAAAGTGTATTTTTTTCCCCCAAAAAAGTGCGCTTGTAAGACCGATGCGCAACTACAGTGTGACAGATAGGTATTGCAACGACCGCCATTTTATTCTGTAGGGTGTTAGAAAAAAAAAAAAAAAATATATATATATATATATATATATATATATATATATATATATATATATATATATATATATATATATATATATATATATATATATATATAGTTACGTAGTAGGTGAGGTTGAAAAAAGACACAAGTCCATCAAGTCCAACCTATGTGTGTGATTATATGTCAGTATTACATTGTATATCCCTGTATGTTGTGGTCATTCAGGTGATTATCTAATAGTTTCTTGAAGCTATCGATGCTCCCCGCTGAGACCACCGCCTGTGGAAGGGAATTCCACATCCTTGCCGCTCTTACAGTATATATAATGTTTGGGGGTTCTAAGTAATCAAACTAAGTAAGCAAAAAAAAAAAAACTGTTTTTGACATGTAAACACCGAATCTCAGAAAGAGGCTCGGTTTTTAAGTGGTTAAAAGGAAAAATATGTGAAGCGCTCCCTTGGTGTAGATACAAAAAAAATCTAAAATAAAGTGGTGACCCCTAGTGGGAATATTGAATATGACACCAAAAATATATTTAGATCTATCACAACGAAAGTGGTATGTTGTGCAACCAGTGACCTCTGGTGGGTATAAAAATTGCACATACCTCTTTCGTTGTATCTCTTTTTTGTATCTACACCACATAGTATTTTTTTTTTTTGGAAAAGAGGGAGCGTTTACATATTTTTCCTTTTACTCTGGTCTGCTAATAACAGTTGTTGGTGTTAAGTAGCAACCTCTTAGATTTAATATATAGCACTTACTTTATATTAGTAGCACAGAAGTACATTTCTTTTTATTTTTAAAGCTGAGATATTTCTCTGTTTTCTCTACAGTCCAGGTTCCACCATCGCCAACACTTCCGCAGAATTCCCGGATAATATTTCTAGTAGCGCAGAATTACAGGGAATTTTTGAAAGGAATAGGCGAGATAATGGCACCTTGGGGGACATCCCTCTCATTGATGATAACACAACAACTCCAGGTAGGTGAAACCATAAAGGAATAAAGTTTATGAGTAGCAAGAAAAGGAACTTTTATCATACAAAATACGGGGGGGCCAGATATCCACATGTATTAAAGGCTGAGCCCCTGTAAGTATTTGTTACAATAAAGCACCATAAAAAGGCGTGTTTTCCTTGTGTCTGTTCTCTACAGACCGGGCTCCACTGTCTGCAACACTTCAGGAGAATTCCTGAATGGCAATCCTACCGTCATGGATGTACAGGAAAATTTTATTAGTAATTGTTAGATCATAAGTTACAGTAAATAAATCGCGTTCTCATTTGCACAAAAAAAAAAAATGTAAAAAATGAAAATATATAATAAAAAAGACTAATAAAAGTCCAGTGGATTATTGCAATAATATCGTTGTTCTTTCCAAATTTTTCAAAGAAAAGTGTCCAGTGGCGGGCGCTCATGCAGGATGCAGGGCGCAGGTGGCACCACCCCCCTAATCCATGCGACCGGCCCCTAATCTACATGCGGGGTGCCGGACACATGCATTCCAGTGGGGTTATTTTTTATTTATTTATTTGAAGCACATGATTAGAGCCTGAGGCTCTAATTGGCTTCAAAAAGGGTGGTTCTCGGGGTGCAGAGCACTGCGCCTGGAGTCCACCCAGCTGTGTGATATTAGCGAATGAATATTCGCTTTCCTGTTTCTCCTCCCGGCCAATCAGGAAGTGGGTCCTGAGACCTGATTGGCTCGCGAGTCCTTAGTCCTGCTTGGACGGGAGGGGAAGCGACCACCGGGACTTGGGAGAAGATGTGGGGGGGAGGAGCCGCGACCTGGGTAAGTGGGGTAAGTGTAGGGCTGGCGGGGGGGCCTGGTGGGCGACAGATGAGGGAAGCGGCAATCGTTTGAGCAAGCGAGCGCCGGGGGGTGCTTGGTTGGCAGGGGGTGGGGTGGCTGGATGGCAGATTGGCGGAATGATTGCCCCGCTTAGCTAGCGGAGTCCTCTGAGCGGATCCGCCCCATGTGAAAGGGCCTTAGAGTTAGGATGCAGCAGGAGAAGGTGGAGGAGAAGATGAAGCGATAATTGCTGAATAAGAAGAGACTTTTATGTCATATTGTTTCCTTTTACAGGTATGGACGGCACAATCCCGGGCTACGCCATCGCCATCCTGGTCATCATGAGTGTAGTGGTGGTTACTATTGTTCTTGTCACCTATTTTGTAAGTAGCTATTGAGTATATGAAGGTGAAATATTGGATAATCAAATACACTGATATCACTACAAGCATGAATTTGTTTCTGATGCAGTTTCGCACTACTAGAATATTAAAGGGGTTATAGGGGAACTATATGGTACAGACAGATTATTCACCAAATGATTTCACTAATAATAAGGTCTGTGGGGTTCACGGAAGTGTAGAGCCTTTCATGAACTTTAGTCCAGCCATTGAAGTATATTTCAGAGCTTTCAGCCCACTTTTATTCAAAATTAAAGTTCAAAAACTCACATATAGAAGGTTTACCCTCACAGGGGTCTTTAGCATTACAACAAATATACATGTAGTCAGTGGCAGTTGGTGCTCAAAATTTTTGGGGGGGGGCGCAAACAAACTGAAAAATTCTGAAAAAAGAACTATCAGTTGCAGCCTCACTGTGCCCACCAAACGCAGCCACTGTGCCCACCAAATGCAGCCACTGTGCCCACCAAATGCAGCCACTGTGCCCACCAAATGCAGCCACTGTGCCCACCAAATGCAGCCACTGTGCCCACCAAACGCAGCCACTGTGCCCATCAAACGCAGCCACTGTGCTATCAAACGCAACCACTGTGCCCATAAAACGCAACCACTGTGCTCATCA
This sequence comes from Lithobates septentrionalis, assembly GCA_037952835.1. Lineage (NCBI taxonomy): Eukaryota > Metazoa > Chordata > Amphibia > Anura > Ranidae > Lithobates > Lithobates septentrionalis. Next base: position 604,463 of record JBBDGP010002832.1, read on the forward strand.
AATGCAGCCACTGTGCCCATCAAACGCAGCCACTGTACTATCAAGCGCAACCACTGTGCCCATAAAACGCAACCACTGTGCTCATCAAATGCAGCCACTGTACTATCAAGCGCAACCACTGTGCCCATAAAACGCAACCACTGTGCCCATCAAATGCAGCCACTGTGCCCATCAAACACAGCCACTGTACTATCAAACGCAACCACTGTGCCCATAAAACGCAACCACTGTGCTCATCAAATGCAGCCACTGTACTATCAAGCGCAACCACTGTGCCCATAAAACGCAACCACTGTGCCCATAAAACGCAACCACTGTGCTCGTCAAATGCAGCCACTGTGCCCATCAATTGCCGCCACCGTGCCATCAAATGCTCCCACTGTGCCATCAAACGCAGCCACTGTGCTCATCAAATGCAGCCACTGTGCCCATCAAACGCAGCCACTGTACTATCAAGCGCAACCACTGTGCCCATAAAACGCAACCACTGTGCTCGTCAAATGCAGCCACTGTGCCCATCAATTGCCGCCACCGTGCCATCAAATGCTCCCACTGCGCCATCAAACGCAGCCACTGTGCCATCAAATGCTCCCACTGTGCCCATCAAATGCCGCCACTGTGCCATCAAATGCTCCCACTTTCCCCCATCAAATGCTCCCACTCTACCCATCGAATGCTGCCACTGTGACCCCCCCCCCCCCCCCCCACGCGCGAGCGGAGTCCTCCATGCTCCTCCATGTTCTCAATGTCTTCCGCATCCTCTCCTATGATTGGACGCCCGATAGGCGTTCCATCACAGCGCCTGTCGCTTCAGCCAATCAGGTGACGGCCCGGTAACAGACCCGAGCACCTAAGTAGCAGAGAGGCAGTTCAGTGTTAGGAAAGCGAATATTCATTCGCTTTCCTAGCACACCTGGGTGAACTGCGAGCGCCAAGCATGGCGCTCCCTGTTTACCTTTTTTGATGCCTATTAGAGCCTATGGCTCTAATCTGGTTCTTCAAATACACCCCCCGCCGCTGTAATTCAGGAATAGGGGGTGGCAGCGGAGGCCATGGATAGATTCATGCAATGCATGAATCTATCTATTGGTGATACAGGGGGTGGCTGGAGAGAGGGAGCGACGCCCATGCGCCCTTATGGACGCACCGCCACTGCATGTAGTGGGAGCCCCCCGTAGGGGCTGCTCAGTGATTGTGGCCCAACTGTCACCCTGCCCAGCCCGGCATTTCACTTCCAGACACTCCAAGACAATGAACAAGTCCATCAGCTTTGTTTTTGTATTTTATTGAGGGATTAGAACTTGGATGAGGTTAAGGAATTCATGGGATGCCCAGAAGACAAAGATTCTTGCATGGTTTGGGACAAGTTAGATATTCTCCTCCTGCACAACGCTTGCTGCAGACTATCTCTCCTTCTCCCTCCAGCACAATTCTTCGGGCGCAGCCAGCACATGGTTGGGCCCAACTCTGGTTTCAGCCAGGCCTTAGCAAAGTTCCTTATTACAGGCAGGGACTGCGGGCCCCTCTAGTGTAGCAACAAAAATAGGAAAGTCTTTAGTGCTAGCTGACCCTGGTGGACTACTGTTCCCAGTCAGCCCTTTGTCAGCCCTGACAGCCCTCTTGACTGCAGCGGCCCAACTTCACTGCTAGTAACATCACAGTCTCTCCCGCTGGCTCCACATTCATCTCTGACTGCACCCTCCCAGTGCGCTCCTGAATGCCTCTCCCTGCTCTCCCGACTGTGCCTGCCACTCACCAACACCTGATGGATCCCTCCTGGAGACTTGCCCGGCAGTACTCCCTGCTGTCCTCTCCTGCTCCTGTTCAGGACAACCCTTGGGTTGTATGGGGTTCCTGTTCAGCTCCGAGCCCCTGGCCCATGTTCCCCCCCCCCCCCAGACTGGGGGGCTCCCTCCAAGGCCCCGACAGCCTAACACTCCATCTCCAGTTCTTCCACCCAAACAACTCCTCCCCAGCTGGGCTGACCCAAGGTATTTAAACACTTCCCTACCCGCCCATAGTCATATGACATCCGCAGACGGGATCTCCCATCCTAGGTTGGTGTCATATGATGTCCTCGGCGGCATAGGGGGCATGCGCGCCTGCCGCGTCACCTAGGAGCCGATGCGCATGCCTGGGGGCTGCGATGTCCGCCGGGAACCCGCGATCGCTCATGGCAGAGCAGGAAGGTGGATCTGTGTGTGTAAACACACAGATCCACGTCCTGTCAGGGGGAGAGGGCATTTAACCCCCTTGATCGTCCCCTAGTGTTAACTCCTTCCCTGCCAGTGACATTTATACAGTAATCAGTGCATTTTTATAGCACTGATTGCTGTATAAATGTCAATGGTCCCGAAATAGTGTCAAAATGGGCGGCATAGTGGTGTAGTGGGTAGCACTCTCTCCTAGCAGTAAGAAGGGTCGCTGGTTCGAATCCCAACCACGACACTACCTGCCTGGAGTTTGCATGTTCTCCCCGTGTCTGGGTGGGTTTCCTCCGGGGACTCCGGTTTCCTCCCACACTCCAAAGACATGCTGGTAGGTTAATTGGCTTCTGTCTAAATTGAACCTAGTATATATGAATGTGAGTTAGGGACCTTAGATTGTAAGCTCCTTGAGGGTAGGGACTGATGTGAATGTACAATGTATATGTAAAGTGCTGCATAAATTGACGTTGCTATATAAGAACCTGAAATAAATAAATAAAAATAAATAAAAGTGTCCAATCTGTCGACCGCAATTTCACAGTCACGATAAAAATTGCAATGTCTCCTGCTGTTGTCAATCAAATCCTGTGACATGGGAGCTGGTGGGTGGGGCTGAGTCCATAGACTCAAGAGTGCGCCTGCATGGGTGACCACCAGGGAAAGCGGCTTTCCGTGGGGGCACCTGATGAAGAGGAGGAGCCAGGAACGCCAGTAGGGGGACCCCATAAGAAGAGGATCGGGGCTGCTCTATGCAAAACGATTGCACAGAGCAGGTACGAATAGGCATTAAAGGTTTACAACCACTTTAAGGTAAAAACGTTTTTAGCTTCAGTATCACTTTAAAGCTCAACTCCAGGAAAATGATAAATTATCCCTTTCAGTGGGGCTGCACCTGCACTGCAGAGGTTAATAGCTCATTTTGTCTTGGGAGGAGGAGGAGAAGCAGTTTTATGTACCTGATCCTCCGCTTCCCTGGCAGATGAAGCTCCCCTATGCTCTGCGGTGGACTGTTCCTCGGCGTCATCAGGCTATAGTGCAGAGCTATGGATCCTACATTGGTCTTGATGATGTCAGGACCTTAGACCACTGAAGCAATTAAGCCTTTCAGTGCAGGCACAGCCTCACTGCAAAATAACATGTGGCGGACAGTGGGAATTTTTTTTGGGGGGGGTTGGCATACTGTTTGCCACCCCCCGCCCCCCCCCCCCCCGATCGGTCGGTAGCACTTACCCCATCACCTACCCCTACTCGGCGACCTCCCATTCTCCTGCTCTCCACGGATCATCACGGCGGCGGCGGCTTCTGTTTCCTCCCTCCTTCCTTGGCAGCCAATCGGGAGTTTTCTCTTTTTGGCCAATCAGAAAACGGGTCTCACACCCGCTTCTGTTTGGCCGGATTGAGGATCAGTGTTTCAACAGCGAGTCTTCATTCGCTGTTGTAACACAAATGGGTGGGATCGGTGCGCATTCTCTGCGACCTGTGCCCACCCTATGTTGAAGCCTGTTTTGAAGCCTATTAGAGTCTCTGGCTTCAATCGGGTGCTTAAAAAAAAAGCCGCTGTAATTCATGCGCCTGGTGCCCTGAAAGGGGCCGGACACATGAATAGGGGGTGGCCTGCGGAAAGATTCATGCTATGCATGAATCTATCCATTGCATATAGGGGGTGGCGAGGGAAGGGGGGGGGGCGATGCCCGGGTGCCCCTAATGGACGTGCCGCCACTGCTTTTAAAGGCATTTGAAAAATGTTTACTTATATATTAGATGGCTGATGGGTGTCTTCTTTCTCCAGGTGGCGTACACCAGATCCTTTTCATACTCGTTTAACACCGGATTCTAAAACATCCAATGGGGTGAGTATGAACCTCTAAAGTTTGCCGATTCAATGGCTCCGTCAATAGCGTAGCAATGGAGGAAAATATGAGAAATGTGAAAGAAGATCTTCGATCTGACTCTTTTCCAGGTTGGTCTTCAAGGTTTAGATGTGAAAAGATATAAGGGACACTTGCTGGACGTCACTGTGAAGACCCCATGGTGGAGAACTATCTCATATATATATACTGCAGCCTGTGCCATCTATACTGGGTTCCAGTTATCTCTGGATACCCCAGGAAAACACAAGAGATGGACGGAGCCATAGATGAGCTACATCCCAGGACATTGAAAGCCAGTATAACGGTACAACCAGAGGCCAAGTGTCTGCTATCATGACAAAATAAAGGAAACGCCGATGACAGCTACTCCTAAAGACCACATTGAATACAACCAGGGCTAGATGTTACAGGACCGCAGTCGCTAATTTGTTACATTTTAAAGACTGGGTTTAAAGAAAAATATTTAAAGAAGAAATATTTATATGACAATTATTTATTTTATAATTACTGTAAGAATATCAGTATTTTATTTTTCGATACCCAGAAATTGTCTGCTGTATTGATATGTAACTAATGAGAAATGTATTATAACATTACAATAAAACATTATTTATTTTTGTTGATTATCCGAGCCCCATTTTTGCTGTCAGCAAAAATCTATCCATTGACCATAAATATCAGAAAAATTCCATACAGATAGTTCGTTTGCACTGATACCTATAAAGCTGGCCACACATATTACCATATCATTTTGCAGTCTATGTTTATGTTAAACGGTACAAAAATAAAAAATATATTACAATAAAAATGTAAAAAAAAATCTTCAAAAAAATGTGGCTACCCTAATGTATAAGAGAATAATAAGAGAATAACAATCAAGTAGATACCGAACATGCTTATGCGATTATGTATGGGTTCCCTGATTCCAAAATGGCAATGAGAACTTCCGGCAATACCACAACCCCCTGACACTCCAAGGCCGAAGAAGGAAAATTTATATGGGCACACGCCTGAGATAAAATGGCAGTAAACAGTCACAAATGTGTACAACACAACAATGACAATCAACAACGACAATGCAGGAACCAAGTATTTCTGGACCCAAAACCCTCTGGGTGCATGAGTTCTAAATTCAGAAAGGGGCCTATAACTAAAGGCGATTTTTTTTCTATCGAAAAGCCAGTGGCGTGCAAAACACACCTCAAAAACTTCCACCCGGTGCCAAAAAAAAGTGCCCACACATAGAGAGTGAAACACAAAAACGTGCAACGGGTGTACAGAGTCTTCCACTAGGGAAGGACCTTACCCTGATCCCCCGGGGCGTTAGGCTCCAGACAGGGACTGAGGTACTCAGACAAAGGGTCCATCCGGCCGAAACCAGGCGGACCCCCACAACTGGAAGGACTGCCGAAGCAGACCAACCCAAGTACAGTGGGGCTCTCCCGAAGAGAGACCCCTCAAAGGAGAGGGCAAACCAAGCCAAAAGGCCTATGTCCACCCCCTCCCAAGACTTTCAGAGTAGGCCCGAGGACCCACACCCTACTCGCCACACAGTGACAAAATGTGTATACAAAGACAACCAAAAAAAGGACAAAAAAGGTGACAAACAGGGGTAAAAGAAAGAGTGAGGAAGATAGTAAGATGGGAGAGTGAAAGTGGCCATTGTGCTATACAATGGCCGGCCCTCCGGCCAGGCATAAAAATTTCCCCTGCGATACTCACCTAAAAAGGCTTAGAATCTCACCACAACCCCTCCCACTGGCCAGTGTGGCTCTGAACGTTGGCTAGTGTTGGGGCCCAGAGTCCTGCGTTGGAGTGCTCAAGTCAATGCCAAGGTGAAAGGTGCAGGTTCCCAAACAAAATCCCAAGTAGGAGGGTAATGAGGTTGTGGCAACCCTGGACTCTGTAGCAACATTCTCTTATGAAGCCAGTAACACCCCTATCCTTCAGCTCGCTGGGTCCTTCTGATAGCAGGCCCACTCCGACATTGTGGTAAGCAAACTCTGGCAACAAGTAGCATCCCCGAGTCTACAGCACAATAAGTCTCTCCCTGTGAGACTCCTTCCATTTTCTCCTCTTTGCAGCACACTGTCCTTCTGGGACCTTTAATCACACCTAATAGAGGCTGTCCCCTGGGGACTACATCCCCAGCAGTTCTAAATGGCTCCCAGCCAGTGGCGGCTGGTGTTAATTTTTTTGGGAGGGCGCCAAACAGCGCAACCGCCACCCCCAGGTCAGTCGGTCGGTGCACTTAACTCAACCACAGGCAGCTTCCCCGGCTATCCTCTGCGAGCATCACAAGCAGGCATCTCCTTCCCCTGCTCGGCGGCCAATCAAAACGCTTCTCTTTTTCAGCCAAGCGGGAAACGCATCTCACACTCGCGCTTCCTGATTGGTGGAGAGGAGAGGTGATTCAGTGTTAGAGTAGCGAATATTCATTCACTATTCTAACACACCTGAGTGCAATGCTCTGTGTCTGGAGCCCACCCTATTATGAAGCCTATTAGAGCCTCTGGCTCTAATCAGGTGCTTCAAAAAACACCCCCGTCACTGGTAGGCCCCTTTCACACTGGGGCGGTGCGGGCGCAGGCGGTAAAATGACGCTATTTTTAGCGCCGCTTTACCGTCGTTTTAGCGGTGGTATTCAGCCGCTAGCGGGGGGCGGTTTTACCCCCCTGCTAGCGGCCGAGAAAGGGTTAAAACCACCGCAAAGCGCTATGCCAGCGGTATAGCCGCGCTGCTCCGTTGATTTCAATGGGCAGGAGCGGTGTATACACCGCTCCTTCACCGCTCCAAAGATGCTGCTAGCAGGACTTTTTTTACCGTCGTGCCAGCGCACCGCTCCAGTGTGAAAGCCCTCGGGGCTTTCACATTGGAGACACAGCAGCGGCGCTTTGCAGGCGCTATTTTTAGCGCTGTAGCGCCTGCAAACCCCCCAAGTGTGAAAGGGGTCTAATTCATGTGCCGGGGCTGGAGGAATGAATAGAGGGCGGTGGCGGCAATGGAAAAGGGAGGAGGCGCCCGTGCGCCCTTAATGGATGGGCCGCCCCTGCTCCCAGAAGTCTTTTACAGCTACCTGGACAGGCTTTCTCCATTCCCAAGCTGCACTGCAGCCATTCCCTTTGTCTCTCTATCCTGGTCGGTTTGGGGGCTCTCACAGTCCATGGCTTCAAGGCAGCTTTTCATAATGTCCTCCAGCCGACTCTCTGTCTCTCCTCCGAACCCCCCATACAGCCTTTCCTCTGTTCGCCTGCGGCCGGGGAGAAGGATAGAAGCTGAAGTTCATGGCGGCAACAGTGACAGCCCGGTCCATGCAGCTGCAGTCCTGATGGCACTGTAGGCTGGGGATAAAATAATAAAACACTTCAGGACTCCTGCAACACACCGCTGAGCTCTTTTGATTATTATTATTTTTATTATACAGGATTTATATAGCGCCAACAGCAGCACTTTACAATATAAAGGGGGACAGTACAATTAAAATACAGCTCAATACAGAAGGAATAGGAGGGCCCTGCTCATGGAGCTTACAATCTAAAGCGAGGGGGAGGTGATACAAAAGGTAATAGCTGTGAGGGATGATCTGATGGAGGTGACAGTACAGTTGTTAGGTGGAGGTGGGATAGGCTTCCCTGAATAAATGAGTTTTCAAGGATCGCCTAAAGCTGCACAGGGTAGGAGCTGATCGCACATACTGGGGCAGGGGGTTCCAGAGGATGGGAGAGGTTCTGGAAAAGTCCTGGAGGCGAGCATGGGAGGAGGTAACAAGGGAGCTAGAGAGCAGGAGGTGTCCCGTACCTGGTAGGAGACTGAAATGATGAGGTCGGCCTCTCTTGTATCTCCAGCCCAGGCCCCACTGAGAGTGGAACAGATGGTGCCAAGGGACAGGAGGAACACGAGTGCCTCTAGATGTTGATGGCAGAGTAGACATGTGCACAGCCAAAAAATTCGTTCATTTTCGTTTTCATTTCATTAGTTTAATATTTTTTTCGTTTTTCGGGTCATTCGTTATGATCGCGATTCGTAAATTTGTTCATTCGTAAATTCGTAAATGCGTTCATTCGTACATTTTTACATTTGTACATTCGTAAAATCGTGCATTTGTAAATTAGAAAATTCGGAAATTTGTAAATTCGAAGTTTGAAAATCCAAAAACCCGAAAATTCACAAATCTGAAATAGTAACTAACTATTAAATTATAGGTATTGTAATTTCCTTTCAAATTTGACTGTCAGTGAACGTAACAAATACGAATTTATCCGAAGTTACGAATTATCCAAAATGAATGCTGCATCTATACAAATGGAACGGAACAAATTAATAATAAATAAAAATAATACGGTAAATAACAATAATAATAATAACAACGTTTTATTATTATCAATTCATTACGTTCCATTCCGTTTTTTTGGATCATTCATAACTTCGGATACATTTGTATGTGTTACATTCACTAACAGCCAAATTTGAAAGGAAATTACAATACCTATAATTTAAAAGTTACTAGTAATAATTATTAATAGTTAAGTTATTATTAGTTAACTATTATTTCAGATTTCCGAATTTTTGAATTTACAAATTTAAGAATTCACTAATTTATTAATGTACGAATGCCCGAATTTACGAATGGCCAATTTTATCGAATTTACGAATATTCTGAAAAAATTCGTTAAACGGGTTTTCGTTAATTCGGATATTCCCGAATTAACGAATTTGTCGAAATTCGTTAAAAAACGAATTCGGAAACGAAACGAATTGCACATGCCTATGGCAGAGCTTAAGGCAGGAGTTGCAGACTCTGCCACAAGCTCAGGCAGAACATCAGGTCAGGAACTGCGATGATGCCGGGTAGATCACGGTAGGCTAAAGGGGCACTCCACCAGGCTTGCAGATTCAGTATACGTGGCTTGCCGGAGCTCCCCACAGTCTTGAGACAGGAAAGTACTGTGTCACACTGTGTCCGACGTATCACAGCAGTTCTCTTACAGGAGGTCTTGGGAGGAGCAGGATGGATGATTTGGGCGATATCTCGAAATGAGGTTGGTGATGATGCAGGGGGTGGTGTTGTTGCCTTTGTACATTGTGGTTAGTATTTTCAATTTGATACGTAAGGCTAGTGGAAGCCAGTGAAGGGGATGGCAGAGGGGGGCAGCAGTCACAGATTGGCAGCAGCATTCATAATAGATTGGGAAGGGTTGGTCTAGCAACACTCTCTAGAAGACCAACAAAAGGCTGCTACTATTGGCAACTGACAGCTCTTGTTTGACAACGAAATTACCAAGGCCCCATGTCCACTGGACGTTGAGCATTTAGCTGTGGGTGGAAGGCACAGTTGTACCATCCAGCCCCACTGCCGACAACCTGTCAAACTCCATGATAGGCTGAGAGCTGCTGCTGCTTGACACGGATGGTCCACCTAATGGCTGGACAGTGCACCTAATGGTGCTTATGGTTAGGGCAGTATGCGTCCAGGTATGAATACCCGTAATGCAATCAGTCCCCATTCCGGCATTCATCCCTGGGTATATACCCTAAGTACCCTAAATGTAAGTACTGCTAGGTGCTCCTTCCAGCTGCAGCAGCTGTCAGTCTGTAAGGGGGGGTAAACTGGTAGTCTGTCACATCCTCCATGTTTCCCCCTCTCATTGGGCGCTAAGCAAAATTCACATGAGAGGTTCCCCCTCGGGTTGGGTACTTCACGCAATGAGTGTGCTCCCCAATGCCAGGGGACTCGGCAGAATCTGCGGTAATGTAAAAAGTGAAACATAGCAGTTTTTCTGCCTAACAGGAGAACTACAGTTGTGTAGTGAGGGTATCCTGTGTGACTCGGAGTGCTGCTGATTGGCCAGTCTCCTGACTCCATGATAAGCCACATGTGTGCAGTACCCAAGATACAGAGTTCCTCTTTAGGCTTCTTCGTCCAATGTTATACACACTTGCTCTGATGTATATGTTGCATTCAGAGGGACAGGCTGACCCGCTGCCCCCTCCACCAGTCAGCATACCTCTGTTACCTCATTCCCAGTAACAGAATGGGGTCCTGCCGAGTACAAAGTGTAGACCTCATTCGTGCTCTCGCTTAACTCTTCTCTTTCTGTACCAAGTGACCAGGCATAGATCTCCGTAATGCTAGTCCACTCCAGGTGACCGACAGACACGGACAGCTAGGGAGGAAGTCCAAGCACCGACCTCCTCGCTTACCGGAGACCCTGTCACCTATCGGTACCACACCAACGACTGGTTGCTGTTTCGTCTTGTAGCTACTTATGAACCTTATGTTATGCCTCATATACCCCATATTGTAGTTGAGGACCCTAGTTCTTTAATAGTATGCCCAGACCTCACATGCACTCCTTTGAATAACTTCAGACCAGGCTCTGAGTTGAATCAAGGTTTACTGTAACTTGACAAACATGTATAACATTTAATAACATTCTGTTCCTAATTGTGGCTGCCCCAGGTTACCTGCGCAGTCTCTTAGAGGACTTGGCAGAGAAATCCATGTTCCAGGGTTCTCCTGGAAAATCGGCTTTCCAAAGCAGACCATAGGTCACAACAAGTCTTTAGTGTACGTTCCCCATGTGTATCCATTAAGTGTTCCCCGGAGCCCCCTAGGATCCGGACCTCTTCCTCTTTTATAGGACACGGGAGGGATTTTAGGCCCCAGCGAAAGCCCTCTAGCATACTGGGGAAAGGAAATAAAAACATTAACCCCTTTCCCCTGACCTGGGCAGCCGGGTGCTAACTACACATATAATAGGCTATCTGCCTACAAGTCTCTTGCAGAGTTTGACAAGGGCTGGATGATGCACCTGTACCTAAACACCGGAGTGTCATGAATCGGAGATAAATGCCCGATGTTCATGGGGCATAAGGATACTGGAAGAGTAATTTATGAGAAAGCCAGTGGAGTTGCTAAAACAAATTGAACTCTGCACAGGAACCCACGACCAGGTAAACATTGCTAAGTACATTTCAGTTTTCATTCCAATATTCTAAATCCAAAACTACAGAATCCATTCCCCATGAGAGCCACCATATTTTCAAACTCTGTAACATTCCTGTCTGTGTGTGGCAGCGAGTGTCACAGGCATTTTTCTATCTACAAATGCTGCAAATGGTGTGTGGTGGTGGTCATCATGGGTGTGTGTAAAAGATTAACTATGGAGTTAAACAACCCCAGTGGCAATCACTCTCAATCTGCTGTCCCTTAGGTTGTTGTCCTTAGAGCTGAAAAATGTCTAAACAGGGGGAGGCTGAGAAGTGCAATTGTCACATTCTGGTGGCAGTGGTGGGATCTGCCGTCATCACAATGTTTCAACTGTTGTGCTGCCCATAGGAAGTTCTAGTGGGTTTCTAGAGCCTGGTCTAAAATAAAACCAAACATTCAATATGAACATGGGCAAAAAATAACCACCCTTTGCATAAAATATATTCACTTAAAGGGTGGACTCTGGTATCAAGATAAGAACAATGGAGGCATTGCAGGCATGTAATCTACAGATCAAATATATCACACCTACAAGACAATAGTAACGAAATGAAGAACAAAGATATTTGGCGATAGCAGAAGATTTATTAGCCGGACGCACCCTTATCAGACATTGCCAGCTTTTTAATTCGTCCTGACATGTATTTACTGTAAGTAGGATTCATTACTCAATGACACATACTTAATTGCATAGCTACTGTTTTACTATCGAAACTTTATCTATCTATTTTTGCTATCGAAACAACTAGCCATACATTCATAGATTTCACTTGTTTAACATGGAGCATGGATGGATGCTCTGCTGGCTGTTGTATTCAAGAGGTAGCAGTAGGGGGCGCAAGACATGGATTTTCACAGGTTATCAAAATGTGGACAAAGTCATTACTGGAGCCCAATTGGCCTGTATTCGGCAGGTCACTACAAAGACCCCCCCAGGACAGGACATTCACTAGAATTAAGAAATCCAAGTGTAATAGGCCAAAGAGAACCAGAGATACATTGGGGGTCTAATGGATCCCTAATATCTCCATAAAGAGGGCCTGTCACCTGCCCATGCTATCACATAGAGACTGCATAGTAATATACAATGCAATTTTTAGTGAAGTACTAGAGTGATTTCCAGCTTCTAGATGGATCCAACAGGTATAATATATATATATATATATATATATATATATATATAGTTACATGGGTCCAAGCTGGAACAATGTAACCATGCAATAAAATCCATCCTGGGTGTGACGGACATGACATCCGCCCCCCAGCCACTTTCACCAACTTGTGAAAAATGGCAGGTGGAACGCACACCGCGCTGTCACTGTAACACAACAATTGCACTCTAATGCCCCGTACACACGGTCGGACTTTGTTCGGACATTCCAACAACAAAATCCATGGATTTTTTCCAACGGATGTTGGCTCAAACTTGTCTTGCATACACACGGTCACACAAAGTTGTCGGAAAATCCGATCGTTCTAAACGCGGTGACGTAAAACACGTACGTCGGGTCTATAAACGGGGCAGTAGCCAATAGCTTTCATCTCCTTGTTTATTCTGAGCATGCGTGGCACTTTGTGCATCGGATTCGTGCACACACGATCAGAAATTCCGACAACGGATTTTGTTGTTGGAAAATTTTATATCCTGCTCTCAAACTTTGTGGGTCGGAAAATCCGATGGAAAATGTGTGATGGAGCCTACACACGGTCGGAATTTCCGACAACACGCTCCTATCACACATTTTCCATCGGAAAATCCTATCGTGTGTACAGGGCATATGTGCGATCATCACTTGGTTTAGATTTATCAAACTGCCACCAGTGAGGGTTCAGCCCATCACCCGCTCACAATATTAGCGATAACTCTTATGACCTAAAATAAACATCTATAACACACACTGTCACCACAGACAGGATATCCAGAGATTTACACTATAGCAGCGCTCTTCAAGAGACAGGGATTCTTTGAAACTTTTTTTTTCTTTTTTTGAAATCTGCAAGGTAAAGTTATAATGTGCTAGTATGCATCGCATACTAGCACATTATGTGAAACTGACTTTAGAACAGAGCCCTTCAGCGACACGTTGTGACCACTGACAGGGCTTTCATCATTACTCTGTCTTCCTTCTGGGTTGGCTGGCTCTGGTCCTTTGATTGGACGAGCCGCGATGACCTCACTCCCGCGCATGCTCGGGAGCCACTGTTCACGGCACAGGACTCTGGAGGAACAGCACGGTATGCTATTCCTTCAGAGCACATGGGCCGGTGACATCACAAGTAAATATCTCCTAAACGGTACAGTAAAAATCCTATAGGTAAAAATCATCCGTGGGAGTTTACGCCCACTTTAAGTTCTATGTTGGTGCATTAGAGACAGTTTTAATTGTAGCACCCCTCTGACACCCCAAAGACAGGATGGCACCTCCAGAGGCAGGGATGGGCCAGCATCCCCCCCCCCCCCCCCCCCAGGGCCGAGTCCATGGCTAAAATGGGGTGACTGAGAAAGGATATTGGGGGCCAGTCACTTTTGTCCTTTTAAAGTTTTATTGCAGATGCAGAACAGTTAAGGGGGTGAGGGTTAGGGGTCCCAGATACCATAGCAGATCCTTTACAGACTCTCCAGACCAATGTCCAGTTTCACAGTGTCAGAATCTTTAAGCCAACCCAGCAACACTGTAAGCACGTTCCCAAATATCAGTGTGTCCTCCAAGTCGCATGCATGCAGGAGCCGTCAGCTGCGGCACAGAGCTCTTAAGGTCCAGCACGGTATGCCAGACCTTCAGAGCACATGCGCCGTTGATGTCACTGATGTTTCTAGTGAGAACGTCTCCTAAACACTGCAAGTTTAGGAGGTATTCACTGTACCTACAAGTAAGCCTTATTATAGGCTTACCTGCAGGTACAAGTCCAAAAAACTACTTAACTACCACTTTAAGCTTAGGGAAAAACCAGGTGAAAAACTATACAATCAGTCTGAGCTAACCACAGCCCAGCCAACAACTAAATTTACATAGTAGCCCCTGTTTAGGACGAGGGGGCTACAAAACACTTTTTAAAAGATTGTTTAATAATGGAAAAGGTAAAATGGTACAAATAAATAAGTTACATAAAGGGAGTTTTACAAAGAAAACAATACTGCAACAGATATCAAAAATGGATTGAAAGTGAAAATACTTAGCAAGCCTTGGGTCTGAGATCAGCAAAGTCCCGTCAATAAGCAAGATAGATCAGTGGCTCTCATAAATCTTGGCTGATATTCCTTCTGGTGTTTTTAATGGTAAAAAAAAAGAGCTCCACACTGCTAATGTAGCTCCTCTTTTCTTGTCCAAGAGGAGGGTGTTGACAGAAATGGTCTGACCAATCAAGAGGTCTGAAGGGTGGCCGATGGGCGTCGCTTACCCTTTTTATTGGTGCGCCCAAGAAATGATCTGACAGTGCAGCCAGCCGGTCACAGAGTCGATAAAAGACCAGGTCATCTTTGAACACCTCTATGGCCTTGGAGAACCAGAGAGATATCATGATGTCACTTCTGGTCAATGGTGGAAGTAAACACATTTGTTTTTGTTTTTTAAACAAAAGATACATTTTTTTTTTTTTTATCTTTTGCTTTTAAAGGTAAAGGAGAGATTTGGGGTCTTTTGACCCCAGATCTCCTTATAAAGAGGACCTGTTATGCTTATTTCTATTACAAGGGATGTTTACATTCTTTGTAATAGGAATACAAGTTATCAAAAGAAAAAAAAGTTAAACGAACAGCATACAAAAAAAAATTATTAGAAAAAAATAATAAAGCGCCCCTATCCCTCCGTGCTCACGTGCAGAAGCAAATGCATACGTAAGTCACGCACGCATATATAAATGGTGTTTACACCACATATGTGAGGTATCGCCATGAATTTTAGAGCGAGAGCAATTATTATAGCGTTATGCCGCGTACACACGAGTGGAATTTCTGACAGAAAGAGTCCGATGGGAGCTTTTCATCGTATATTCCGATCGTGTGTATGCCCCATCGGACTTTTTCTGTCGAAAATTCAGACGGACATAGATAGAAAACATGTTCTATATTTTTCCGACGGAACCAATTCCTATTTTAAAACCGCTCGTCTGTAGGCTGTTCCGACGTACCAAAAACGGCGCATGCTCTGAAGCAAGTAGGAGACGGAAGCTATTGGCTACTGGCTATTAAACTTCCTTTTTCTAGTCCCGTCGTACGTGTTGTACGTCACCGCGTTCTGGACGGTCGGAATTTGGTGTGACTGTGTGTATGCAAGACAGCTTGAGCGGAATTCCGTCGGAACTCCGACGTAAAAACCTTCAGAGTTTATTCCGATGGCAAAACCGGTCGTGTGTACAGGGCATTAGACTTCCTCTGTAACCTGTAAAAAATGTTAAAGTGTCCCCTATGGACATTTTTATGTACTGTAGTTTGTTGCCATTCCACAAGCTTGCGCAATTTTAAAGCGTGACGTGTTAGGTATCCATTTTATTGGGTGCAACATCATATTTCATATTTTCTAAACAAACTGTGTTATATATTGCGTTTTTTTTTAAGGTTCATTAAAGTGTACTTTCTCAAAAAAAATTGCGTTTGAAAAACCACTGCGCAAATACCATGTGACAAAAAATCGCCACAATCGCAATTTTATTCCCTAGTGTCTGCTAAAAAAAAAATATTTAATGTTTGGGGGTTATAAGTCATTTTATAGCAAAAAATACTGATTTACACTTGTAAACAAAAAGTGCCAGAAAACACCTGGTCTTCAAGTGGGTAATGGGTTAGATTCCGCTCTAATTCATCCCAAAGGTATTCTATTGGGTTAAGGTCAGGACTCTGTGCAGGCCAGTCAAGTTCCTCCACCCCAAACGCCCTCATCCATGCCTTTATGGACCTTTCTTTTGTCCACTGGTCCAAATCATTTAATGGAGGGGGGATTATGGTGTGGGGATTCTTTTCCAGGGGTTGGGCTTGGCCCCTTAGTTCCAGTGAAGGGAATTATCGCTGAGCGCTGAAAGCTGAAAATTGGTTCTGGGCGCAGGAAGGGGGTATAAGTGCCCAGTATTGAATTTATAATATTTGTAAATACATGACACTATTTACTAAGTATGTGTCATTAGAGAATGAAGGCAGATTAATGCAGATATGTGTCATCAAAGAGGATTAGTATGGATTAGATCACCGAAAGTATATGATGAGGTTTTGCCAAACAAAATAATCTTGCACGAAGACCTTGTTATCCTAAATCCCTTTGTTCCTCGTGCTGCCACAATTATCTCTTTTTGGAATGCAGCTTGCAAAAAAAAATTTAAAAAAAATTCTAGAGTTACCAGAATGGTGAGCTGTCGGGGGACGCCACTCTAATCTCAACAAGAGCCATGACACTGCATCCGTGTAATACATTTACAGGGACTACTTTACCAGCCAAAGGATTTGTATTTCTGTCTATCCAGTCCTGTGATTCACACAGCTCTGCTGCACAGCACAGCCCTGTCTGCTAGGACAAGAGACCCGATCTTGTTGCTGATCAGTAACACTTACAGGTCTTGCACATCCCCCTTCCTGTGACTGGACAGTGAAAAGAGAAGCAGATCTATGCCATATCCTAAAAAAAACCCTGCAGTATATCATACCTCCCTGCTTTAAAAATTGAGAATGAGGGACACTTTAGGGAGACACAGACCACAGATGGCAAAAAAAAAAAAAAAAAGTGAGGCACCTTTTGGCACCCCAGTGAGAGTAGTAATGAGGTGCGCAAAGCACATGGTGGTGAACGGTGGGTGTGGCTAAACTGTTAACTGTGGGAGGAGCATAAGGGACATTGTTAAACATGAGCCACCGTGTAATACGAATGTTATCCCCGCACAAGGGTAAAAACTGCCCAGGTATAAAATGAAGGTTGCTCTCCAGAGACAAGGAGCCCCAGGTGCTGGCTAATGCTAGTTGAAGCTGTGTGCAAACAGGAAAATCCGGACAGCCGCACTCCAGGAATTTATAATCCAAATTGCTTTATTGTAAAATCAGGAACATGTCATACAGGACATCTGTGTACAGGCAATCAGCTAACGCGTTTCGCACTATGCCAAGTGCTTACTCATAGCTACCGAGCCACCGTGTACCTATAAAATATGCTTTCATTGCTGTGCCACAAGCAAGAGTCCCACAGACACACATAAACCTCAGCACAATAATTAGGAGAGGTTAAAGGATTGTAAAAATCCCCTCAACCCCCTAATACCCCCAACTACCTTCCTACCCCTGACAAGCAATACCCTCTGCCACTTTCAGCAATGATCATCACTCCCCCTTCGAAAATGTCCATCACTAAGTTGTACGCTTACCCCTTCCCAGGACAAAACCCTCCCCCCATAACCCACCTCAGAACAAATCCTTCTCCACAAACCCCCAAAACATATCCCTCCTTCTTCTCCTTCTTCAACTCCTCATCCCCTCCCAACATGGTTAAACATAACTTGATCCACCGTTTACTAGACATGTGAACGACAGAAAAATGTGTTTTTTCAGTTTCCCTGTTATTTGTTTGGTTTTTTTTTTTCGGTTTATCCAATCATTCGTTATGATCGCCTTTCGTTAGTTCGGATCATTCGTAACTTTGGAATGTGTCCGTATTCTTTCCATTCTATTTGTTTAGATGCAGTATTCATTACTTCGGATAATTCGTAAATTCGGATGCTTTTGTATTTGTTCCTTTCTATTTTGTTTAGATGCGGTATTTGTTACTTTAGATAATTCGTAACTTCGGAATGCGTTCATATTCGTTCCCTTTCATTCGTTTAGATGCTGTATTCGTTCCTTGGGATAATTTGTAAATTCGGATGCATTTGTATTTGTTCCGTTCCACTTGTTTAGATGCTGTATTCGTTACTTTGGATAATTCATAAATTCGGATGCATTTGTATTCATTCCATTCCATTCGTTTAGATGTGGTATTCGTTACTTCGGATAATTCCTAAATTCGGATGCATTCGTATTTGTTACGTTCACTAACAGTTAGGCAAATTTTAAAGGAAATTCCAATAGCTATAATTTAATAGTTATGTTATATTTTATTATAGTTTTTATTATAATTATTATTATTATTATTATTATTATTAATAAATAATATTAATAATAATAAAACTATAATGATAGTTAATAATTTAATTATAATAGAAAATACGAAAAAGGAAATTATACGAATGTAATGGCTTTGTTAAACTCGTAGGTTGAATTGTTTTTCGTTATTTCAGATTTTCTTTCTTATTCTCTTTCTTTCTGATTTTCTGATTTCAAATTTTCGTTCTTTCTACAAATGCGTTTTCGTATGCATTCGTCAAAAGAGTCTTTCGTTCATTCGGAAGCTTCCGAACAAATAAATATGCTGAATTTTGTCCGAAAACAAAGTCAGAACAAAACGAATTGCACATGTCCACATTTACCTATAAAATATGCTTTGGTTGCTCTGCCACAGACACATATAAACCTCAGCACAATAATTAGGAGGGGTCAGGGGATTGGATTGCAAAATTCCCCATAACTCCCCAATATCCCCCACTACCCCCAAGCAATACTCTCTGCCACTTTCAGCAACGATCATCACTCCCCCCTCCAAAAATATCCAGCACTAAGTTGTACGCTTACCCCTCCCAGGACAAATCCCCCCCCAACCCCAAGAATACACCCCAGCACAAATCCATCTCCACTCCCCAAACCTTCCAACACATATCCCCCCTTCTTGAATTCCTCATCCCCTCCCAGCAGGGTTAAACACAACCCGAGCCACCGTGTACTAATAAATTATGTTTTCATTGCTGTGCCTCAAGCAAGAGTCCCACAGACACACACAAACCTCAGCACAATAGTTAGGAGGGGTTAGGGCATTTTTGGTAGGGGGTATGAAGTATATTTGGTGGGAAGAATAGTTTTTGGTAGGGGGTATGGGGTAATTTTTGATAGGGGGTACGGATTGTTTTTTGGGGGGAGGTATGGGGTATTTTTTGGTGGGGGGGTATTTTTGGTGGGAGATAAGGGTTAGTTTTTCAGTGTGGGGGGGGGGGGGGGGTATCGTATGTTTTTTGGGGGGAGGTATGGGGTATTTTTTGGTGGTGGAATAGGGGGGGGGGGGATTTTTGGTGGGAGATACGGGTTAGTTTTTGGTGGGGGGTGGTATTGGATATTTATTCTAGTTTCATTTCTTTCACTCAGTTCTCTCTCTGTATTTGTCCGTTTGTTAAGTATTTGATCATTATGTGTAAACTGTCACTTTCAATTTCTTGTAGTTTGCGTTTTATTGTATGTGTCAGAAGAGAACATAAGGAAGATGTCAGTATCACTCCTCTCTCTGCTCTCCATGCTCTTGCTGTAGAATAAGAAAATAAATCAAAAGCTGACATAAACTCTCTTTACATCACTCCCACACATTTGCCCTGAACAATCATGGCGTCTACACACACGGGCTCTTCCTATACGTCACGTCCGGTTAAAAAAAACAGCTGGCTGCTTCGAATGTAGCCCCGCCCGCTGCTTGGAGGGAGGTATCCAATCAGAGGACAGCGCCGACGGTTTCCGGCGTCCGGTGTCTTGGTTACCACGGCACGCCTGCTCTCCGGCAGCCAATCAGGAGCAGCGGCGGCTGGCGTTTAAAAACCCCCACGGCGTGGCGGAGAGGGACCGTTACTGGGTGTGAGAAGGAGAGCGGAGAGGACGGAGGTGAGAGGGATGGGAGAGGGATGGAGCTCACACTACACGCCGAGCTTATGGGAGAGGATTGACCGGGGGTCTATTATTGGTGGCTCTGCTCTCTGGATGTGACTGTAGGAGGGGAGGCTGGAGGAGATGATTACACCGACCTCCATTATATATATATATATATATATATATATATATATATATATATACAGGCCTCCCTTCTTTATTCTATACCGGCCTCACCTCCCTTATATTGGCCTCCACTGTTATGTTATATAATGCATTATATTAGCCTCGCCTCCCCTTATATTTTACTGACATCCCCTCTTATGTTATACTTCACCCCCCCCCCTTTATATTTATATTGGCCTCCCCATATTATAATCCTGCCCCCCCCCCCCCCCCATCATATTGTACTGGCCTCCCTATATTATAATACCCCCCCCCCCCATTATATTTCACTGACATCCCCTCTTGTTATACTTCACCCCCCCCCCCCATTATATTTATATTGGCCTCCCCATATTATATAAATACAATGCTCTCCCCCTCATATTACTCTAGCCTCCCCTCTCATTGTTATATTATACTGCCACCCTCTCCTGATATACAATGCTGACCTCCCTGCTTGTTCTACCATACTGGCCTCTGCTTCCCTTCTTATAAGGGGAGGCTGGTATAATGGAGGGGAGCCTTATATGGGGTGAGGCCTCTATGGCATAGTGGTATAATGGGAGGCCGGTGTGGGGTGAGGCTTCTATGGCGTAGTGGTATAATGGGATGCCGGTGTGGGGGGAGATTTCTATGGCGTAGTGGTATAATGGGAGGCCGGTGTGGGGTGAGGCTTCTATGGCGTAGTGGTATAATGGGAGGCCGGTGTGGGGTGAGGCTTCTATGGGGTAGTGGTATAATGGGAGGCCGGTGCGGGGTGAGGCTTCTATGGTGTAGTGGTATAAGGGGAGCCTGGTGTGGGATGAGGTTTCTATGGCGTAGTGGTATAATGGGAGGCTGTGTTGGGTGAGGTTTCTATGGCGTAGTGGTATAATGGGAGGCCGGTGTGGGGTGAGGTTTCTATGACGTAGTGGTATAATGGGAGGCCGTGTTGGGTGAGGTTTCTATGGTATAATGGGAGGCCGGTGTGGGGTGAGATTTCTATGGCGTAGTGGTATAAAGGGAGGCCGGTGTGGGGTGAGATTTCTATGGTGTAGTGGTATAATGGGAGGCCGGTGTGGGGTGAGGCTTCTATGGCGTAGTGGTATAATGGGAGGCCGGTGTGGGGTGAGGCTTCTATGGCGTAGTGGTATAATGGGAGGCCGGTGTGGGGTGAGGCTTCTATGGTGTAGTGGCATAGGGGAGCCTGGTGTGGGGTGAGGCTTCTATGGCGTAGTGGTATAATGGGAGGCCGGTGTGGGGTGAGGCTTCTATGGCGTAGTGGTATAATGGGAGGCCGGTGTGGGGTGAGGCTTCTATGGCGTAGTGGTATAATGGGAGGCCGGTGTGGGGTGAGGCTTCTATGGCGTAGTGGTATAATGGGAGGCCGGTGTGGGGTGAGGCTTCTATGGCGTAGTGGTATAATGGGAGGCCGGTGTGGGGTGAGGCTTCTATGGCGTAGTGGTATAATGGGAGGCCGGTGTGGGGTGAGGCCTCTATGGCGTAGTGGTATAATGGGAGGCCGGTGTGGGGTGAGGCCTCTATGGTGTAGTGGTATAATGGGAGGCCGGTGTGGGGTGAGGCTTCTATGGCGTAGTGGTATAATGGGAGGCTGGTGTGGGGTGAGGCTTCTATGGTGTAGTGGTATAATGGGAGGCTGGTGTGGGGTGAGGCCTCTATGGTGTAGTGGTATAATTGGAGGCTGGTGTGGGGTGGATTTATCCCAAGGGGGAGGCTGGTGTGGGGTAGATTCATCCCAAGGGGGAGGCTGGTTTGGTGTTATCTAGTTGGAAGTCGGTCCCTCATTGTCCCTCATTCTCTCTCCTGCAGATCGGTGATCATGGCTCACTTTGTCTTTGAAAACGACCTGAACAGCATCCTCAAGCTGGACGCCCCCATCACCAACGCCCCCCCGGCCCGATGGCAGCGGAAGGCGAAGGAAGGGAACTGCTCGTCCGCCAACACCTCCGTTAACACCAGTGTCCTGTCACCAATGAAGGCCGCAAACCGCTCCCACAGCTGCAGCAAGACCCCATCCAAGACCCCAGGTGTGATGATCAGTGTAACAGGATGTGTGTCAGAGGCGTGACTACAACCTTCAGGGCCCTGGTGCAAGAAACCATGGAGGGCCCTTTCCCCTGATCCTGGGGCCCTTTACTCCCATTGTGGGACTTTTTTTTACAGTCCTGCAGTGGGCCACCTTCCTGCTGTCTTGGTGTCCCCCACATGGTGGTGGAATGCCAGAGCCCAGTCACAAGTGAGACCTTTGCAGTCCTGGTAGTTCCGCCTCTGTCAGTCCCTTCTCCCCTGTTTTGTCACCTTAGAGACACAGCGATGGGGGGGGGGGGGGGGTGGCGGCATGTGGAGGTACCAATGCTCTCCATTTCCGTCTTGAAGCTGCTGAATGTCAGAGGACGAGGAGAAGCGGCCATTCAGAGGCTACATGGAGGATCGGTTCCTCTACGATCCTATCCAGTTGTACAGGGGGCCGGTCTGGAGCATGGGGCTTGGTCACAATGGTGACGCCTGTACATATGTCCCCTTTAGAGATGCGTGGTTTTTTTGTTTTGTTTTTTTCCTTATCAGTCCTTATATTTTACGCAGCTCTGTAAAGGAGAAGGATTGGTAAGTAAAGGGATCTCCCTTTGTCCATTCACAGAATGTCTAACATCCTATGAACAGAGTAAAGGGGATTTGGCAACATGATGCTAAACCAGCACTGTATCATAGTTGGGAACTGTCACTGCTCTGGCAGAAGAGCTGACATTGGTATCCGGCAATCGGTGACATGGCAGCAAGCGCGGCTTAGACATCACCAGTTCGTCCAATCGGAGAATGTTTTGCAATCACTGGGAAAAGTACAAGGCGTTTGTTGAACACAGGGCAGCTTAGCACAGGTCTCGGATGATGGTGACATCGCTGTAGTTACGGTGACTATTTACATCTTTGCTGCCACTTTGCTGACATTTATACATAATCTGATCCAAGCTGGACCAATTATAGAGAAACTTCACTCCTCTCTTTGCTCCGCCCAGCTCTGGGGCTGCTGTTCTGGTGTCTACACAGAGGTACCACAGTGCTTTGCCTGGTCTTTGGCTATTGGCAGGGCACTTGGCACATCGGCACCTATTGCAAGAAATCTCCCAGGCATGTGCCAAGTTCAGATCTTCATATTTGCCTTTAGGAGACTCTGTGCATGCATCGGACTGGACCTGTGTACAGATGTTCTGCGGAGCTCACTCGGGGACCCCGAAGCCCTGCAGCACATCTGTGCACATTCCGAGAGACGGGCAGATGCCATTATTGCCTATCTAGGTGAGAAATGAAGAAATGCTATGGATGTTCAGTTGAGGGAGGGGATGATGGCGGGGCAAGTTCTCATTTATCTTGCCCCGGTGTTTAGAAAAAGTTCAGAACACCCAGGAGGTGGGAAGAATCAGCAGTCTTGTGTCTGCTGTGATTGGCTGTGAGTGGTCACATGATCAAGAGCTGGACCTTCCAGCTCTCAAAGTATTTACTCCATCCTCTGCCCCTAAACTGAAAGGGCTATTAACCCCCCCCAGTGCTGTGGGGCCACTTCAAGTAAGTGGGGCTTTTTTTCTTTTGTCATGGAGTTGGGCATTAAAGTCCAAACTCTTGATTTTGGATAATGTTAGTGGGAGTAAACTCCCATGCATCCATTTTACATATAGGTAAGCTTTTAATGAGGCTTGCCTATAGGTACGGTAGGCATCTCCTTAACATGTACTCTTTAGGAGATTTATTGTACATTGACATCACCGGCGCATGTGCTCTGAAGGAACCGGCATACCCACGTCGTTCGTTCAGAGCCCTGTGCTGTAAACCAGCGGCTCCAGTGCACATGCACTGGAATGAGGACATTGTGGCTCTGGCCGCTCACAAAGCTGGAGTCTGTGAACCTGGAAAGAAGACCGGGTGAAGATGGCAGC
Source organism: Lithobates septentrionalis (assembly GCA_037952835.1). NCBI lineage: Eukaryota > Metazoa > Chordata > Amphibia > Anura > Ranidae > Lithobates > Lithobates septentrionalis. The sequence goes on from JBBDGP010002832.1 coordinate 628,318, forward strand.
GTGCCACTGGAGGGCTTTGTTTTCCAGTAGGTTTCACATATTGTGCTAGCATGTGATGCATACTAGCACATTATTTCATGGATACGAAACACCCAGTGGTTTACTACTTCTTTTAAGGTAGGGGTCGACCAATTATCGGCACGGCCGATCCTTTTTTTTTTTTTTTTTTTTTTTTTTTTTTTTTTTTTTTTTTTTTTTTTTTTTAAATCGGTAACTGGCTGGCCAGAGACAGCCTATTGCTTTATTCAGGTTTCGGATCTAGTAACTCGAGAGTGATGTCATGACATCACTTCCAGGTTACATTCATCCTAAAGGCCCAGTTTAAAAAAAAAAAAAATAGAAAGTATTCAAAAATGCAAATCTTGGCTTTTTTTTAATACTTTTAAGTGGAGGGGTTTTATAGACCCCAGATCCCTACATACAGAGTACCTGTTGCTGCCTATTACTGTCACAAGGGATGTTTACATTCCTTGTGACAACAATAAAAGTGGTGAAAAAGTCAAGGGACAGTGTAAAAAAAAAAAACTTTAAATCTACAGAATCGGTCAACCCCCTACTTTAAGGGATTATAACCCCTGTCAGTTGTTGCTGTCTGTGCTGGGAGGTTTAAACCTTTGTCCCAGGAATAGAGGGACTTTTTTCAATGACTGTCGCAGGGTATGTAATTCAGTAGGGAGTTGAAACAGGAAGTGAAATCCTTCAGATCTGATTGGGGGGGGGGGGGGGGGTGAGTTTGGTTTACCAATTCTCTTAAAGCGATGGTAAACCCGCTGGCTTATCACATAATGTGAAACTTGCCTTAAAACAAAGCTCAAGCGATGTGCTGCCAGGGCTTCCGTCCTCACCTGGTCTTCCTTCTGGGTTGGCGGCTCTGGTCCTCTGGACAAGCCACGATAACGTCACTCCTGGATGTGCGCCGCTGATTACAAACGGGTATTCCGTTCCTTCAGAGCTCATGGGCAGTTGACGTCACTGGCTGCTTCTAATTTAATTATCTTCTAAACAGTGCATGTTTAGGAGATGGTTACTGTACCTATAGGAAAGCCTTATTATAAGCTTGCCTATATCTTAAGATACTAGGGAGTTGACTGAGTTGACTCCCACTTTAAGTGGGCTCTTGGGTGGTGGTCATCTGGTGAGTTGACATTTATTAAAGGTGGTATTTTTGTCTTTCAGGGAAGTCGCAGGGTAAAATGCAAGGTACTCCTTCCAGAGCCGGAGGAGATCGCTTCATACCTAACCGGAGTGCAATGCAGATGGATGTGGCCAGCTTCCTGCTGAGTAAAGAGAATGAGCCTGCAGATCTCTCTCCAACCAAAAGGGTACGGTATAGCCTGCATCGTACCGCAGAACGGTCCTTTCTTTGTCCTGCATGTTCCATCGGGATGGGCTCTCTGCATGGCCGGGACAAGGGGTTGGCAGGAGGGGGAGGCTGCCCTGGGCACTGTGGTATTGTGGAGGGCACCGCTACAAGATTGGGGGGGTGTTTGTGTTGGAAGGGGGGATTTAGGGGTGGCAGGGGGATAAGTATTCTAGGAGGGAGAAATCTGGAGGAAAAGCATGCTAAGAGTGGTGATTTAGGTGGATTTGTGTTGGGAGGTGGGATGGGGGGGGGATCTGTGCTAAGAGGGGAACTAGGCTGGAATTTGTGCTGGAAGGAGGGATTTGGGGTGGGAGGAGAAATTATTTGAGGGGTTGCACTGAAAACCCAGCAAATGCCACAATGGCAGCAACAATGTCCAGTTTGCTCCCTCACCAAGTAACCATCAGTTGCCATTTAGTTTATACTGTTGGTTATTTGGGGTGGGGGGCGCATTTGACACCTTAGCTGCCATTATGCCTGGAGGGAGCCCACTCCTAAAAAAGCACAGGGGTGCACTGGACACCTTAGCTGCCAGTGTGCCCCTGGGCATCTTGGGGTGGGCTGCCGCAAGGCATAATGGCAGCTAAGGGGTCCAGTGCACCCCCCAAAATAACCAATAGTATAGGCTATTGGTATGGGGGGGGGGGCGCACTGGATGCCATTGTGCTATTTGCTGAGTGTCCAGTGGGCCTCTGTGCCTTTTACAGAATGATCTGGTTAAAACTTTGTGTTTCACCCTCAGTTGGGACACTGTAATGATCTGTCATGTCTTTTTACAGGAGCAGCAGAAGGCTTGGGCTGTCAACCTGAATGGCTTTGACATGGAAGATGCAAAAATCTTAAAGCTTGGAGGCAAACCCGTTAATGCCCCTGAAGGTGTGTAGAGGAAGAGGCTGTACATGTATTCAGACTGCAGACCATCTGATGTAGGTTCACTACAATGCTCAGTCTGTACTCCTGACGGCAAGCTTTTGTCCCCGGTGTTTCTGCACACCCTAGGGGGTAGAAGGCTTCACTAGTATAGATCTGGGCTTTGGAAGTGAACTGAATAAAACTACTCAGGTGTAAGGGTGGGGTGGGGAGGAATGTACAACCTTGGGGGCAAGTGGTGAGTTTGGATTTGTAGGACTGCCTGTCTATTGTCAGTCTCTAACCCCCCTCCCCCCTGCCAAGTTTTGCCTGGTTTCACAGTGTTGTATTAGTTACTGGCCTACCTAGTGGATCCAGCGTTGTGCTGCCCTCCTTGGTCCTGATGTCATTGGGTGCCTCTTCTGGTACGGGCAGCCCCCTGACGATGTGCACCAGGTCTGCCCTCCCAGCTTCTGTGAAAAAGGGGAAGCATCCTGGGATATGACCTGCATATCTCAGGGAGGAGCCTTCACAGCTCTTGTTGTCTAGGTGAGACTGGCAGCTGTGGGGTGGGTATAAAATGCTCATTTTTGTCTGAGGGGTGAGAATGATGTCCAGTGCAATCAGGGGCGGTTTGCTTTTAATCTAATGGCTGCTTACACATCAGATGTAGGGTTGCATAGCTTGATGTGAATAGTCCTCACAGTATTTTATCTTGCAGGCTATCAAAACAATTTGAAGGTTTTATACAGCCAAAAAGCAACCCCTGGGTCCAGCAAAAAACCTGGCCGGTACATCCCATCGATGCCTGACAGAGTCCTTGATGCTCCGGAGATCAGAAATGATTATTGTAAGTCGTGTCTTAGATGGTCCTCTATTATTTCCTGTGTTGTACCTCAGGCTCTAATTCTTGTCCTGCTTTTCAGATCTGAATCTGATCGACTGGAGCTCACAGAACCTGCTGGCTGTAGCTCTGAATGACTCGGTCTACCTCTGGAACTACCTGAGTGGAGACATCATCCTCCTACTACAGATAGAGCACTCGGAGGAGTACATTTCATCCGTCTCCTGGATCAAAGAGGGGAACTATCTGGCTGTAGGAACCAGCAATGCTGAAGTGCAGGTGGGTTTCATCTGTGTATCCTGGGGGGTATAACTAAAACCATAGACCAGGAACCTGGTGTAGAGCCCATAACTGAATACATAGCAAGCTTAAGGATTCCAGGTATGTGTATTGTGTACATAGTAACTTTTGGTCCAAGCTCTACAAAGCCACCATGTATACACCATACCTGGCTGATGCCCCTGGAAGCTGAAATTCACCAAAGTAGACCCCACTACTTGGTCTGCTTGATGTCAGGCTAATGGCTCATCCAATCAGAACACTTTTGCATTTATTCAGAAAATGCAAAGCATTCTCTGTACAATGTCTGTGCTGAGCGGCCAACCTCTGGTGTTGAAAATGCACCGGGCCACCCAAAAGCAAGTAGAAGTCATTGTAGTGTTTCAGTGATTTTCCAGCTTCCAGGGGCATTGGCCAGGTAGTGTGTGTGTACATAGTTGCATTGATCAACGCAACAATGTAACTACAAAATAGCCATACCTGTAATAGCATTTGGCAAATCAGCTTGGATAAAAAAAACTCCTCTTTGGAACCGATACAACTGCTGAGGGCAGTTGGTATTGTGTATCACTAGAGGAATTGCACATAGAATCTAGAGTCGGGGTGGGGTCCAAATGATCTTGCTATGAGGCCCTATCACATGTTGTCCTGCAGATATGGTATTTGAGTATTTCAACCATTGCTTATCTTCCTTCTCCAGCTCTGGGATGTTCAGCAGCAGAAGCGTCTGCGTAATATGGCCAGCCATTCATCACGTGTCGGTGCTTTGAGCTGGAACAACCATATCCTGTCCAGGTGGGTTTGTTCAAAATGCAACTTTATTTACAGCCTTGATCGACAGTAATAGTTTGTCTTGATGGATTGTCATTTCTGGAATAGTTTGGTATGAAAATTAAGGCACTTAAAGTGACTAAAGGTTTGTTTTTTTTTTACATGTCGTCATACTTGCCACCTCTGTGTGCAAAACCCTTGCACAGAGTGGCACCAGTCCTTTTTTGGGGTGCCTGGGCAGCGCTCCTGGCTCCTCCTCCAGTGCCCCCATGGAGAGCTGCATTCCATGGGGGGCACTCATGCAGGCACACTTCCTGATTCCTACTGCTGCGTCCATTGACAGCAGGACTCTGCCCCGCCCCCGTGTCACAGGATTTGGTTGACAGCAGCGGAAGCCAATGGCTGCTGGAATCGTCTTCAGTGCTGGAAAGACCGGGTTCAGGTAAGTAAATGGCGGGCTGCTGCAGCACAAGGTTTCTCACCTTAATGCATAGAATGATAAAGTGGTGGGGTTTTTTGGCACTTTAAATGAAGCCATGGCTAGAATGCATTAAGGTGAAAAACCTTAAATTTACAACCCCTTTAAGCCATCTGTAACCTTTGCTGGTCAGTAGCTGGGGGTGTGGACCATTAAAAATTCTTGCTGTCCGCTCGCAGTATAGTCCTGATGTGTACACATGGGATGGAGTGCATGTCATGTGGCACATACACTGTACAACACTACCTTTTTTTTATACAGCTTGCTGGGGGGGCAGCCAAGCTTTGGTTGTGTCCATTCGCACATAGAGCTGTGGCTTGGCCCAGCCCCCTCCATCTCCTTACTGGCTCACTGGCTGTGATTAAGAGCCAATGGCTCCCGCTGCTGCCAAAAGCCAATCAGAGGCAAGGCTCTTGTGGACATCACTGGATCGAGAGGGGCTTCAGGTAAGTATTCGGGGGGGGGGGGGCTGCTCCACACAGGTTTTTTTAACTTCATGCATAGATTGCATGAAGGTAATACTTGTGCCTTTTACAACCAGTTTAATAACTATTCACTGGTTCATTTTTTTAAAACCTTAAAGGTGTTGTAAAGGCAGTGGTGTGTGTGTGAGAATTTTTTTTTTTTTTTTTTTTTTTTTTTTTTTTTTTTTTTTTGCATTAAGATAAAAAGCCTTCCATATAGCAGCCTCCCTAACACTTACTAAGGTCCAGCGATGTCCACAAGTGTCTCAGCTGTCCAGCTTATCCTTTGTGATTGGCTAATACACAGCAGCGGTGCCATTGGCTCCCGCTGCTGTCAAAGTCAACTAGCCAATCAGAGGAGAGGGGCCAGGTTCTAAATTAACACAAAGCTGTGACTTCAGCTCAGGTGCCCCCATGGCAAGCTGCTTGGCGTGGGGGCAATTAACAGGAGGGAGGGGCCAGGATCAGAGGGATCCGAAGAGTATCCTTGCTGCTCTGTTCAAATCCACTGCAACAGAGCAAGGTAATATGTTTTTATAGGAAAAACAAGCCTTTACAATCACTAAAGTCTTCACAAGGAATTGTTATGTCATAATGCATCCGTTCACCCATGTTGCAGGGTTTTGTGCAATTTATCTAAAATAAGGTAAAGTTTTACTTGCGGGGGGAGGGGAGAAGGAAAATGGATAAGTGGATAACTCCAGCTTTACGCATTAGGAATATATTTTTGCCATGTGTACAAGTGGATGTGTGACCCTTCTGACACTTGTTCTACTTTGGTATCCCCAGCGGGTCTCGGACTGGTCAAATCCATCATCACGATGTGCGGGTCGCTCAGCATCACGTCGCCACGCTGTCCGGACACTCACAGGAAGTTTGTGGCCTGAAATGGTCTCCAGACGGCCGCTACCTGGCCAGCGGGGCAAACGACAACCTGGTGAACATCTGGCCTTGTGTCCAGGGAGATTCTGGAGAATTCACACCGGTGCAAACCTTCACACAACACCAGGGGGCGGTCAAGGTGAGCCTGTCCTACAGATAACATGGTGGATTTTGCATGGCATGATGGTGTATGTCAGGGATATGCAATTAGCGGACCTCCAGCTGTTGCAGAACTACAACTCCCATGAGGCATAGCAAGATTCTGACAGCCACAAGCATGACACGCAGAGGCATGTTGGGACTTGTAGTTTTGGAACAGCTGGAGGTCCACTAATTGCATATCCCTGGTGTATGTCATTCATCTGAGAATGCTGCTTTCCAAAGGTGTCTCCTGTGCTCCATCTAGAGGAGGTGGTATTGCTGGCCAGATCACCAGGTGAAACCGTGAAAGCCTCAAACAAATGCAGCCACCACATTTAATTAGTAATCGGCACAATATTACTCTTGCAGGGGGAACCCACTTTTTTTTTTTTTGTATGGGGTGTGTTGGTGGGTTTTGTTCATAAACCAAGGAGTTTGCAGAGCAGTCCCTTGCTGCCTCTTCTGGGGTTCCCCCACTGACACCATCTGCTCCTCTCCTATGTGCCCCACCCCCCCAGCAAGTCTTGTGCCACGCTCTTGTGAGCTGGGCTGCATGCATCCATAGATGCACACAGCTGTGTCACACCCCCACTCCCTCCTCGCAGGATTTGGCTGACAGCAGCAGGCGTCAATGGTTTTCCTAATGCTGCCTGTGTTTTCCTAATGCAGTGCTGCATTGGGAGGACTTGGGTAAGTGTTTAGGATTTGGGGGGACAACTAGTACAAGTTTTTATTTTATTGCATTTTACTTTAATGCATGGAGGTTAAACCCCCTTTGATTTTTAGTACCCCCAGGAGTGAGACTTTAATAAATACCAATGGTTCCAGCCTTCTACAACAGTTTAGGAACTTAAAAGTTAAATTTTTTTTTTTTTTTTAGATGGCATGTGGAAGGAATTGGAGCTTCTGTTGGGTTTATTGCTCCCCACTGGGTTGCATTGTCCTTCTGTCCTGATGGCTTTCAAAAGTCATAGGAAATCCAGTAATTTTTCCAGCTATTGCAGGAACAGGAATAAAAGAGGAACCTTTCAAAGTTAAACACCTGGGCAGAAAGGAATTCCTTTGTGTTGGAGAAATTTTCTCTTGTTATCAAGACAGGATGATGAGGAGAAATCTCCCCCTAGTGATGCATCACAAACTCCCATGCTATCTAAAACGGGAAGTGGGGGGGGGGGGGGGGGTGGTTTTGCATCTTTCTGCAGAGTGAGCTGCATTGTAGGGAGGATACTAACGCTCTCGTGTCCTTTCTCAGGCTGTGGCCTGGTGCCCATGGCAGTCCAATGTGCTGGCAACTGGTGGGGGAACAAGTGACAGACACATCAGAATCTGGAATGTGTGCTCTGGAACATGTCTAAACTCTGTGGACACCCACTCCCAGGTAAGTGATTGCAGCTGGTTTGTCTTCTGTGTCTTGACATGGCTTGGTCTTGCTAAAAGCTCAAATCTCTCTCTAGGTCTGCTCTATACTGTGGTCCACAATGTACAAAGAACTTATCTCCGGCCATGGGTTTGCACAGAACCAGCTTGTCATCTGGAAGTATCCCACAATGACCCGGGTTTCAGAGCTGAAAGGTAAGAGCTGCAATACCCAGAATTTACAATGGATGTATACCTTTGGGAGGGGGAGGGGGGTTTGAGGCTAGACCTTGGAGGTTTTTCCTTTCTCTTCCTGTCCCAAAGGTGCCAAAGTAAAGGGGAATTCCCCTGGTTTTCAGTCCTGGTCTTAGAAGCACTTGGCCAGACTCTTTTGTTAAAGCAGTTGTAAACTGCAGGTGCAAAATGGTTAAAAAAAAAAAAAAAATCCCTGCAAGGCAATGACTTAATGTGCTAGTATGCACGATGACGTCACTCCTGCGCATGAGATGGTGAGGTAATCGGCTGCATGCACTCTGAATATCTCCTAAACTGCAAGTTTAGTAGTTACCGTATAAGTCGTTCCGAGTAGAAGTCGAGGCCCTAATTTACCACAAAAAATGGGAAAAACTTGGTGACCCGAGTATAAGACTTACAGCTACTGTAAGTGAAAAAGAGGGTCAACAATGCCCATTTGCATGCCTCACTGCCAATTTGCAGCCATAGGTCCCCCGAACTTCAAACTCAGTAGTTTAGGGTTCCTAGATGCCCCTTAGCTGCAGCCAAAATTTGGGGTGTCTGAACCCAAATGGTCCCGAAATGACATTGCTGCAGATGGACACAGTTGACCGAATTTGGGGCCCCGTATGTCGGGGCCACTTGGTGTTAGGAACCCCCAAATTTGGTGTGCAAACTCGGTTGAACTTGCACCACACAATATCCAAAGCTGAGGTTTCTAGCACAAAGTGTCTGTGAGATACAGGGCCCAAAAAATCGGTTCAGAAAATGTCAAGCACTTTTCTGCAGCAGAGAATGACATTTTCCAAACCAACTTTGGGGCCCCGTATCTCGGGGCCACTTGGGTCTAGGAATCCCAGCTTTGGATATGTTATGGTACCAGCTCCACTGGGTTTGCAAACCAAATTTGGGGTTCCTAGCATCTAGTGGCCCTGAGATACAGGGGCCCCAAAGTCGGGTCAGAAAATGTCAAGCACTTTTCTGCAGCAGAGAATGACATTTTCTGAACAGATTTTGGGGCCCCTGTATCTTGGGGCCACTTAGTGCTAGAAACCCCAGCTTTGGATATGTTGTGGTACCTGTTTCACTGGGTTTGCCTCGAGTATAAGTCGATGGGGGCACTTTCAGCACAAAAAAATGTGCTGAAAAACTCGACTTATACTCGCGTATATATGGTATTCAGTTTCTACAGGTAAGCCTTATTATAGGCTTGCCTGTAGTTACAAGTGGTAGTACAGTTTAATACCACTTTAACCACTTCAGTACCAGGCACTCTCACCCCCCTCCTGCCCAGAACAATTTTCAGCTTTCAGCGCTGTCACTTTGAATGACAATTGCGCGGTCATGCAACACTGTACTCTAAATTTATTACCATTTTCTTCCCACAAATGGAGCTTTCTTTTGGTGGTAGTTGATCACCTCTGGGGTTTTTTTTTGCTAAACATCTAAAGACTGACATTTTTGACAAGATTTTATTATAAAATTTGGTTCTTCACTGATGGGCACTGATTATCAGTGCAGCCCCCATCAGAGGTGCCACAACAATGCCAATGTGCTGGTTATCAGCACAGACACACCCCCATGATGGGGAGAGCCACCGATTGGCTCTCCCTGTCAGCGCGCACCGAGGAAAGCTGTTTACCAACACTTCCTGGTTCACACTGATCAGCTGTGATTGGTCACAGCTGATCACATGGTCCATCAGAGGCTCCTTATCACGATTGGAGATGCGGTGTCAGTCACACAGCACCACTGATCACCACGCTGCATGCCCTGTGGGCGCACGCCGGCATGTTATCGGGCTAACAACCACCGCCCGGCTGTCATTCTGCTATAGGCCTGGGCAGGAAGTGGTTAAGCAGCAGATTAGGGGGGTTTCCCATACAACTCTGCATACTGTGGGGGGATTTGCTAAAACTGGTGCAGCTGTGCATGGTAGCAAATCGGTTTCAAAGTTCAGTTAAGTTTTGACCAAAGAACCTGGAAGCTGATTGGTTTCTATGCAGAGCTGCACCAGATTGCACACCCCAGTTTTAGTAAATCTGGTATGTAGATGCTGCTGTGGCATAACAGTGCACAGCGGCCAAATCGCCACTTCTGCCCCCAATTTGACAGCCATGCAGGTTCCTATATGCAGATGTGCATTCAGGACCCCCTAAACCAACACAGCTGCCACATTGGAGCAGTGGCTGTGTCCCAGTTGACATGAATGGGACTGAATGCATAGGAACACCTGTGCATGCAAACATGGCCCTTGCAGAAGAGTACACTTAGCCATGTGAATGAGGCCTAAGTTATGGTTTTGGGCTTCTTGGCCCAATTTTTTTTTTTTTTTTTTTTTTTTTTTTTTTGATTTAAGTGTGTAAGTGTGTAACTTGGACTTTGGCTGAAAAGGGGCTCTTCAGCCTTCCATAGCCCTCACTTTTTTTTTCCCCCTTATCCTCTGGGGGAAAGGAGGGAGGCAGCCCAGGACCTTTGAGGAAAACATTGGTGCCTCCTGGGATGCATGACATGCCTATCCCAGGATGCACCCAGGCACTATACTGGTTCCATTCAGGCCTAGAAGCACCTGCACCTAGGAGAGCCAGCAGCTGTCAGAAGGCAATATGGCGGGCAGCACTAGGCCCTTGCTGCAGAGTAGGAACCCAACAGGACAATGCAAGATCTGCTGGCTAGGTGAGTATCCTTAATGTGAACACCACATCAAGAAGGGGGGGGGGGGGTTGCACCCAACCTTTAGAGGCAGCTCAACCTGAGCCACTGCATCCTATATTCATATTTAAAGCTGCGCTCCATCTGAAAAGTGCCACATTTGGGGTGGGGGGGTACCTAGTTATGACTGCTCAGGCGAGGACACCACTGGATTCCTGGACAGGCAAGTGCCCTAATGAGTCGGCAGCTACAGTATTTGTGTTTATCGGAACTGCAACTTAATCGCAGATAGATCGGACACTTTTGACACAATTTTTGGGACCATTGTCATTTATACAGTGATCAGTGCTATAAAAATGCACTGATTACTGTGTAAATGTCACTGGCAGTGAAGGGGTTAACAGTTTTTCCCTCAGTGTGTTCTAACTGTAGGGGAAGGAACTGACTAGAGGAGCCAGAAGATCGTTGTTCCTAGCTAGTAGGAACACACGATCTGTCTCTCCTCACAGAACAGGGATGTGTTTTGACACACATCCCTGTTCTGGCTCTCATTGCCTGCGATTGTGTGTCGCCTGGCGGTCATAGTGAAGGGTCCTGTGCATGTCTGGGTTTGGCTCAGGTGCGAATTCCAGCAAAAATTCAGACCTGAACTGGTGAACACACGCCAGGCAACCTGCGGCCGCACATGTATGAACCCAGCCTTAAGGCATTTAAGTTAAAATTCAATTGGAATGCATGCACAGTGCCTACCCTCCCTATCCTTGTATTGTTGTTCAAATGAGCCTTGTGTGGCCCTCTCCAGGTCACAGCGCACGGGTCCTCAGTCTCGCGATGAGTCCAGACGGCTGCACCGTGGCCTCCGCCGCAGCAGATGAGACTTTGCGACTATGGAAGTGCTTCGAGGTGGATCCTGCCACAAAGAAGGAAAAGGAGAAGGCCAGGAGCAGCAGCAAAAGCATCATCCATCAGAGCATCCGATGAGAGCCGACCGACCCTTTGGGGTTTTTTTTAATCGTTCATATGTAAATATTTGAATTAAACTTTTGTTATCTGCCTGTAAATGTGTTGGAGAATCGCCCTTTTAATTTCACTGTCACTTGATTTATTGACCACTGTAAAAAACGATTTAATGGATTTCTATAAACTGGCTACACATTTTGTATGAACAATGTTCAATTAAACACCTTTTTAACAATGTGCCCAATTTGTGACACTTGTGGTGGGGGGGGGAGCACTTTGGCAGGGGAGCTCCTGTACATGAAGGGGGCCTTATTCTGACTAACAGATCTAAATGTTGTAATCCAAGCTGATTGGCTTCCTAAAGTTTCAGGGATAAAAGAAGCCATCCTAAAATGCATGTGTGGGTGACATCGGGAGGGAAGGGTTTAAGGCTTTTAGGGGGTTTGGTGGCTTTTAATCCCTGGCCGTGGCCAGAGCACTGACAGGTCTAGTGTACATGGGCGTTCAAAGTGTAGTCTTATTAGAATGGGCCCAGCCAATTGTGGAAAAGTTGGCATTCCTCACCAGCTGCAGACACTAGGGGGAGATCTACTAGAACTGGAGCACTCAAACTGGTGCAGCTGTTCATGGTAGCCAATTGGCTTCTAACTTCAGCTCGTTCAATTAAACTTTGGCATTAAAACCTGAAAGCTGATTGGTTTCCATGCAGAGCTGCACCAGAGTTTGCACACGCCAGTTTTAGTAAATGACCCCCTAAAATGTCAGCCAGGGAGGGGATGGTATTAACAATAGTTTTTAAAAAAACACGCAATAAGCTCTGCCCAATTCTTTCCTGCTGGACTACAGAACCCCTCCCCAGCCCCTTAACATAAGGGTGAGGTGTTCTGTACTTGCAGGTGAAGGGCTCGGCAGGTCTGCTTTTAGATTTCTGGTGCGATATTGGAAGGAAGTGGAGAGCTCTCTGGATTTCTGGCATCTCAACAGGTATTCTGTATCTGCAGATGCAATCTGAAGAAACTTGCATACATAATAAAGGGACAAAGGGGTTCAATCGTGTCTGAAAAGGCAATGCACATAATGGCGGAATTTTCCTTTTTTTTTTTTTTTTTATATAGATTCATGTAAACTGGTTTTTACTAAATTGTCTAATAAAGTTGTGACAAAGCAAATATTGGTATGATCATTGCTGCAGAATCTGCATGTAGCTATAAGAGGCTGACTGCTGGAATGGAGATTGGGGGTAGATCGATCTTTGCAGTGGCAGACTTCTCTTGCCAATGTTGCGTTTTTTTTTTTTTTTTTATTATTATTTGAGATAATAACTTATATCTTCTGGTACCAGTAATTATCTCCTTTTTGAATTTTTTTTTTTTTTTTGAAAATCTTTTTATTGAGTATAAGACATACAAACAGAAAATGACAATAAACCTGCTACAGCATTGGGACTAGACCCACGCAGGGGCCAGTGCCAGCCGGCAACTGGGCTGTTTCCATCATTAGTGACATACAGCTGTAGCACGTCTATAAGAAAAAGAACAAACAACCTAGTGCTGTATTGGCTCCTGCTCAATTGAAATATCTAAGGATCAGATCATTCATTCGAGACCCAAGGGACTATAGATATCAATTAAACCCATATCAGAGATTACAATACAAAAGTGTCACCCAAAGTATCAAAATCACATCCACCCGTAGAGTGGTATTATGTACATGCTCAATCAGTCTGCGGTTGCCGTGGAGGCCTCCGCCAGCCATTTGGCCCACACTCTACGGTATTTTTTGGGGCATCCTCTATTTTGGTAGGTTTCCTTATAAAGTGGTAGTACTTTATTGACATGTGTTTTCCACAGCAATATTGATGGCGGGGCACGTTTTTTCCAGCAGAGAGTGATCATTTTTCTGGCATAGAAAATCAGGAGTCCCATCAGAGTCCTCTCCGCTATCCCGGGGGCTAATGCTTCTACTAAGCCTAGAAGGCATATCTGCGGGGTTGGGGCTATATCTATTCCCACCACTTCTTTTATTACAGATATTACTTGTGACCAGTAGTTTTGAATTGCTGGGCAGGACCAGAAGATGTGTATAAAGTCGCCCGGATCCCCAGTACACCTCCAACACTCCGAGGACAGGGAGGTTCTCATTTTATGCATTCTATACGGGGTAATATATGCCCGGTGTAATATTTTGTATTGTATGAGGCGGTCACGAAGTGAGACCAGGATTTTGAAGGGGAAGTCCCACATGTCCTCCCAATCCTCGGAGTCCAGTCCCGGGATGTCTTGTGTCCATCGCTGACGGAGCTTTGACAGATCTGGAGAGGAAACTCTGAGGAGATGTGCATAGAGGACCGAAGTTGGTTTCCTGGTGCATTCATATCTTGTGACCCTCTCCAGATCGGATTGCACTATTTGCGTGTCATTGGGTAATATTTGGGCTCTAAACGCATGAGACAGTTGCATATAGCGAAATAAATGCGAGGGGGGAACATTATTGTGGCACACTAGATGATTGAAGGGGTGTATTGCCGTGCCGGTGGTGAGGTCAGATATCAGTTTAATGCCACATTTGGCCCATATTTTGGGGTCTGGTAGTGAGTAAAGATGGGGTAAGGTCGGGTTGTTCCATAGGGGGGCGTGTGGGGATACTGCATTCCGTGGGAACTTCTCAAGTCCCAGTCCTGCCTTCCAGGCCCTTAGAGTCGTGTGCATGGAGGTGGTCAAGTCATATGGAGCCTTGGGACCTCGAAGGGGTAAAAGTGTTAGGGCCTCCACAGAGCGGACCACCGCAGCCTCCAGAACTGCCGCAGCCTCCAGAACTGCCGCGGGGTTGGACGCGTCCGGCACTAGCCACCAAACTGCCGTGACCAGCTGGAAACGCCAACCCCCCCTGCGACACCGGACGCATCAGTGTGGACAGTTTAAATCTGGGGGGGGTTTGAGCCCCAGAGGAAGGAGGAGAACATTCGGTTCAATTTAGTAAAAAATGAGCAAGGTATCCATTGTGGGGAATTACGGAATAGGTATGTAAATTTAGGTATGATTTTCATTTTAATTAAGTTAATGCAGCCTAATAAGGATAGAGGAAGGTTCTCCCAGGCTTTTAGTTTAGCTTTGACTCCTTGGACCACCGGGTCTAGGTTAAGGGGGATAAAGCTGGATGCGTCTCTCGAGACGCGCACCCCCAAGTACACCATTTCGTCTACCCATTGCAGTTGGAGATCTGGCGGGGCTAGTGTTTTTGCCTCAGGGTCAATAGCTAGTAACTGGGATTTTGTCCAGTTCACCCGTAATCCTGTTATTTTGGAGAATTCCGTCAATACTTGCAGCGCCCCTCTAAGGGAGGAGTCCGCATCGTTCAGAAAGAGTAGGCGGTCATCCGCGTACAGAGCTACCCTCTCCTCCAGCCACGCTATTTTTAGTCCTTTTATGTGGGGCGAGACCCGCAGTGCCTCCGCCACCGGTTCCATAGCTATTGCGAACAGTGCTGGAGAGAGAGGGCAGCCCTGCCTGGTACCCCTGGACAGCGGGAAGGGGGGAGAGACTCTCCTTTTGAATTTAGTTTCTGGTGATGGTCACCAAATGACTTCAAATGTTTGAGTGTCAATATCTGTGCTGGACGATGGAAGCACTCATACCATCAAATGTAGATCCCTCACACTAGTAACGTTGACATTAAAAGTATGGGGTATGGCTTTTTTTTTTTTTTTTTGCAGATTTATACTTGTCTAGGTGGATGCAGCATCTGCCCCCCCCCCCCCCCCCCCGCGCCTCTGCACTGAGAACAAAGTGAT
Source organism: Lithobates septentrionalis (assembly GCA_037952835.1). NCBI lineage: Eukaryota > Metazoa > Chordata > Amphibia > Anura > Ranidae > Lithobates > Lithobates septentrionalis. The sequence goes on from JBBDGP010002832.1 coordinate 643,381, forward strand.
CAAATGCTGCTGATCGCTCGGTTCTGGCAGCTCCCCAAGCAGAGAGCTGGGGACTGTCAGCAGCTTTCTGCTCTGCCCCCCCCACTCCTCGCTCACTGGAGCGCTGGGCTGTGGAGGGGGTGGCCTGTTAAGCCTCTCGGTGGCTCGCAGAGAGGCTGAGCCGGGTGTCTATCCGGGGATCTGGCGGATCCTGACTTCATGGCTATGAAGCCCGAGCCTGGACTGACTGACTTTGTCAGCAGAGAGCGGACTTCAGCCCACTGTCTGCTGAAAACGGGTCACAGGAGTTCACCACAAATTGTGATCCATAGGAGTACAGCCAAATGAGCATTGGCTGGACTTCTTAACCGGTTCGATACCGGGCAATTTCACCCCCTTCCTTCCCAGGCCAATTTTTAGTTTTCAGCGCTGTCGCACTTTAAATGTCAATTGCGCGGTCGTGCAACGTTGTACCCAAAAAAAATTGACGTCCTTTTTTTCCCCACAAATAGAGCTTTCTTTTGGTGGTATTTGATCGCCTCTGCGGTTTTTATTTTTTGCGCTATAAACAAAAGAAGAGCAACAATTTTGAAAAAAAGACAATATTTTTTACTTTTTGCTATAATAAATATCCCAATTTTTTTTTAAAAAAAACAAATTTTTTCCTCAGTTTCGGCCGATATGTATTCTTCTACATATTTTTGGTAAAAAAAATCGCAATAAGCGTATATTGATTGGTTTGCGCAAAAATTATAGCATCTACAAAATACGGGATAGATTTATGGCGTTTTTAAAAAAAATATATATATTTTTTTAGTGGCGATCGCTTTTTTTTTTCATGACTGCGACATTATGGCGGACACTTTTGACACATTTTTGGGACCATTCACATATATACAGCGATCAATGCTATAAAATTGCATTGATTACTGTGTAAATGTGACAGGCAGTGAAGGGGTTAACCACTAGGGGAGGGGTTAATATGTTTCCTAGGGAATGATTCTAACTGTAGGGGGCGGGGACGCACAAGGGGAGGAGACGGATCAGTGTTCCTCCGTTCTGGGAACACAGATCACTCTTCTCTGAGCTGACAGGACGTGGATGTGTGTGTTTACACACACATCCATGGTCCGGCCCGGTTAACGGGCAATCGCGGGTGCCCGGCGGACATTGCGGCCGCCGGGCACACGCACCGTGTCCTGAGCAACGCGGCGCACGCTCCCCCTAGGCGGCCGGGAATCCCAGGACGTCATATGACGTCCACCCAGGATGGGAGATCCCATCTGTGGACGTCATATGACTATAGGCGGGTATTGAAGTGGTTAAGGCTCCATTCTCACTTGTGCAACAGTCAAAGTCACAATGGGAATTGCAGGACAGGAGTTCAACATTTATAACCCTAAAATGCGACATTGATATTGCAATCTATGGCACTCAAGTTCAATGGCGACCCTAGGGGGGGGGGGCCCAGAGGGGGCCCTGACCCCCCCAACATTATGCTGGGCCCCACCATGTGCCCCCCCCCCCCCCCCCCCAAAAAAAAAATTTTTATATTTTTTTCATTTTTTTTTTTTTTTTTTACAAAAAGGCAATTTCTTTTTGTTTGTATTCATATCGGATGTGCCGCATCTTACTCGGGCCACCGCTGGGGTAACACAGTCTCTATTGAGAGGGAGAACGTCCCCAGTCAGCTGATTCCTCACCCCTCCCTCTGCTCGCTGACACTGCATAATGCGAGCGCTCACACAACCACGGCCGCCCGATCTGCTCCTTCCCCTGCATCCTCATTGGCAGGGAGAAAAGCGAGTTGCAGGAAGGACTCCACCAGGACTCTCAGTTACTGAAAAAACAGGACAGGAGAACCAGCCTGTAAATTCTAAGAGATGCCAGACCAGTGCTGTCAATGGCAGGGGCAGGACAGCAAGAGGAGGCCGGGGAACCCCACAGTGACAGAACACCTTGGCCCGGAGGCAAGACAACCTTTGCAACCCTGATAGTTCTCCCACTGCTTTGGACCCTTATATTTTCTTGGTATGCTGGTGACATATATCTCTTGTTCTCTGTCACCCTGGGGGGGGCCCCAATACAGTAGGAAGGGAGCTCACTGCAGAACATGTGAAAGGGCCGTTGTGGGATCGTAGTAAAGGGGTAAAGGGCCCCAGGATAGATAGATATATATCTATCTATATATATTTTATCTATATATATATATATATATATTTTTGCATTTTATATTGCTCCCCTATTTTTGTCCCTGTCCCCCCATGTGCCCCCCCTAAATATGAAAGCTGGAGACGCCACTGCTCAAGTTGCATCAAAGTAGGGCAGGAACTGATTTTTAACCACTTGACATCTGCTAGATTTTTAAACCTCCCTTCTCTTCATGACCAGGCCTTATTTTTTTTATTTATTTTTTTTATTTTGCAATACAGCATTGTTTAACTGACATTTTGCATCGTCATGCAACACTGTACCCACATTTTTCCCCACAAATGACTTTTTCTTTTGGTGGTATAAGCCCAATCACTTTGAAAACGTTTTACTTTCTGCTGTAAAACATCCAAAAGAATGCATTTCTTTATGAATTTAGGCCAATGTATATTCTGCTTCATATTTTTGTACACATTTATAATTAGATTGTGTGTGTGTGTTTTTTTTTTTTTTTTTTTAACTAGTAATGGTGGCGATCATCAACTCCTAGCATGACTGTGATATAGCAGCGGACAATCTGACACTTTTTGGAAACCAGTGACAATCCCAGGTTCACATTTGGTACAATTTGACATGTTAAATCGGTGACTATTAACAGCAATCGCACCGTCCAAATCGGTGTGACGCCGGCTTTGTGGTCCCAAGAGTAGTTCCTGTGCTACTTTTCGGGTGCGATTCCAATAGACATCTGTGCAGGAACAAGCAAATGAAAAGAAAAACAAACAACCCCTGAAGTCTGATTGCATTGCCGGGATGAACTCGCACGATTTCTAACCTGCAGCAATATGAACCTGAACCTAGGCTAATAGTGATAAAAATATACACTAATAATGACACTGGCTGGGAAGGGGTTAACATCGGCAAATGGTTTAGCTGTGTGCACCTAACAAGTGTTTGTCAACTGGGTGAGGAGCTTTTACTAGTGGAGGGGATGGGATTTATTCCCACAAATTCCATGCCACCCACCCCCCACAGCGATCTGTCTTGTTTACATAGGAAGATCACAGTTCTGTGTCTCTGCCTGACAATCATCGGGTACCCGACACCCACCGATCGGCTTCTACTGTGTGAAGTCACAGCGGAAGCGAGCCATTGGTGGCACAGAAGTGTGAGATCACGAGTAATCTGGCAAGCAAATGACTCCAGCTTTTCCTCCCCAAAACAGGTGCATTGTGCATGTCAATGGATCGCAACCCCCGCTGTCAGTTTGTAACTTACCTCCTTTTTAGTTGTCTACAGCAGGTGTCTGTGAACTTTAAAGTTCTCTGCCTTCTGTTTCCTTGGCTGATATCCTGCCCTCCCCTTTGCAAACTGACCACGGTTTATCGTGGCTGCTGAGCCCTGACACCGTGGTCAGTTTATGTGCCTCCATTATCTGCAGCTCTTCTCTGAAAGGTGCTCTATTGGATGAGATGTGGTGAGTGTGGAGGCCATTGGAGTACAGGGACCTCATTGTCCAGTGGTGAGATGATTGGAGCTTTGTGACATGGTGCATTATCCTGCTGGAAGGAGCCATGAGAAGATGGGGACACTGTAGTCATAAAGGGATGGACATGGTCAGCAACAATACTCAGGTAGGCCGTGGTGTATAAACCATGCTCAATTGGTACTAAGGGGCCCAAAGTGTGCCAAGTAAACATCCCCCCACCATTACACCACCAGCCTGAAAAGGTGATACCCCATCCCCCACACCATTACACCCCCCACCACCAGCCTGAACCGGTGATACCCCATCCCCCACACCATTACACCCCCCACCACCAGCCTGAACCGGTGATACCCCATCCCCCACACCATAACACCCCCACCACCAGCCTGAACCAGTGATACCCCATCCCCCACACCATTATACCCCCACCACCAGCCTGAACCGGTGATACAAGGCAGGATGGATCCACGCGCCAAATTCTGACCCCACCATCTGAATGTCGGAACTGAAATCCAGACTCATCAGACCAGGCAACGTTTCTCCAATCTTCTATTGTCCAATTTTTGGTGATCTGCCCATTCTCCCCGGACCTCTGACCCGCAGTATTCCTCCCACAATATTTTGTATGCATGTGGAATTGCGGTATTGATAAAGTTCTGGAGTTTGTTTGGTTGGGGTGGTTTGTTTAGATATTCAGTAATAAGGATGTCGTAGCAAACAATCTATGTCTCCAAACTGCGGTCCATGGGCCGAATGTGCCCTTTGCTTGCTTTTACCTGGCTCTTGTGGCTTTTTTTCTCCCTCTATCAGCAACAGTGGGGCATAATTCCTCCCACTGACACCAATGATGGGGCACTATTCCTCCCACTGATACCAATGATGGGGCACTATTCCTCCCACTGACACCAGTGATGGGGCACTATTCCTCCCACGGATACCAATGATAGGGCACTATTCCTCCCACTCACACCAGTGATGGGGCACTATTCCTCCCACTGACACCAATGATGGGGCACTGTTTTTCCCCCTAATACAGGGCTCAACAAAACCCAGGCCCCAGGTCAGAATGGTGATTGGAAATTGTGTCCTGGCGCCTGGGCTACACCGCAGCAGCGGTCTGGATTCGTCCCATGTGCCCGCCCCTACGGGTGCGCAGACTTATGTTGGGCTGGCCAAAATTGAGGCCGCGGCTTTGCGGCCTACTGGAGTGGGATACATGCCCCTTTCTGCGAACTAGCGCCCTCCTCTGGTGAGCAGTGCTGTGATGAGCAGGGCTTGCTCTCATTGCCTGCCCACCTCTGACATTATCTTGCCAGTTTAACAGCTGGGGTTGAGGCTTGATCGGTCGCCCTTTCCTAACCGCCACTGTGGACGGGGAGTGCCACCTCAACAGTGCAGCCTATCAGTTCTTATTAGCACAGCCTCAACAGTGCCCATCAGTGCGGCCTCATCAGTGCCCTTTAACACAGCCTCATCAGTGCCCATCAATGCAACCCCATCAGAGCCTATCAACTCAGCCTCATTAGTGCCTATCAACACAGCCTCATCAGTACCTATCAACGCAGCCTCATCAGTGCCTATCAACGCAGCCTCAACAGTGCATATCAATGCAGCCCCATCAGTGCCTATCAATTCAGCCTCATCAGTGCCTATCAACACAGCCTCATCAGTGCCTATCAACGCAGCCTCATCAGTGCCTATCAACGCAGCCTCATCAGTGCCTATCAACGCAGCCTCATCAGTGCCTATCAAAGCAGCCTCATCAGTGCATATCAATGCAGCCTCATCAGTGCCCATCAATGCAGCCTCATCAGTGCCTATCAACACAGCCTCATCAGTGCCTATCAACGCAGCCTCATCATTGCCCATCAATGCAGCCTCATCAGTGTCTATTAACGCAGCCTCATCAGTGCACATCAATGCAGCCTCATCAGTGCCTATCAACGCAGCCTCATCAGTACCCATCAGTGCCCATTAACACAGCCTCATCAGTGCCCATCAGTGCAGCCTCATCAGTGCCTATCAACGCAGCCTCATCAGTGCACATCAATGCAGCCTCATCAGTGCCTATCAATGCAGCCTCATCAATGCAGCCTCATCAGTGCCTATCAACACAGCCTCATCAGTGCACATCAATGCAGCCTCATCAGTGCACATCAATGCAGCCTCATCAGTGCCTATCAACGCAGCCTCATCAGTACCCATCAGCACCGCCTCATCAGTGCCAATTAACACAGCCTCATCAGAGCCACCTATTGGTACCACCTCATTAATTGCCCATCAGTCCAGCCTCATCAGTGCACATCAGTGAAGGACAAAAATTACTTATTTCCAAAATCTTATAAAAAATATCTTTGGTCTTTTTTCGCTTGGCATCAGGCGTGTCCGAGCCCCCAGACATGCAGTTCCGGGCAATGGGCAGCTGATTTAAAAAACTGGCTCCTAACTTTTTTAGCTGGCTTCTAGATTCGTCCTGCCCTAATACCAAAGATGGGGCACTATTGTTCCCCCTAATATCAAAGATGGGGCATTGTTTATTCCCACTGACGCCAGGACATTTTCTGCTCCCACGGGCCACAACCCGTCCAGTGTGCTGCTGTTTCTCACTGTCTGATGCCATCTCTTCTATGTCTGGAACTGAAAAGGGCTCCAGGAGAGAAGAGGCCGTCATTTCCTGTGCCTGTGTTTTATAAATACAGGCACATGCTGAGCACACGGCTCGGGAACACAGATCGCGTACATATACGTGACCCTGCGCAGCGCGGCCGCCCTGTAGCAGTAAAACTGGTATGGGGCGGTCGGGAACTGGTTAATGCGTGAAATAGGTGGCTAAATATTGCAATGCATCATATCTTGGTGTGGTTGGGGGAGTAGTACAATGTGTGTGTCTAAGGATGGGTTGGTGAATGGACGGTCAGCAGAAACCGCATTTATGGTTTGCTGAAGAAGCAGAGTGAGAAGAACGTTTTCTATGTCTATAAAATGTAATAATGGTGCCATCGGGGCCCCGCCTCCTCCCAGATGGCAGGCTTCACACCACCCGAAGCACAGGGCTTTATTCAGTGTTAATACAGGGAAGCGCAGTTCCGGCACCTCCAGCGCTGAATGTATGTAATTCCATGGGGTGCTGGAGGGTCTATTGATGCTGGCTGCTGGGGGATCTATTATCCGGGGGGGGGGGGGGGGGGTGTCTATTGTTTCTGGCGGGGAAACTGTTGTTGCTGGGAGGGTCTTATGTTGCTGGGAGGGATCTACTGTTGAGGGAGGGGTCTACTGATGCTGGCTCCTGGGAGACCTATTGTTGCTGGGGGATCTATTGTTGCTGGGGGGTCTATTGTTGTTGGTGTTCTGTTGTTGCTGGGGGTCTATTGTATCGTGAGGGGGTCTATTGTTTCTGGGGGGGTATTGCTGCCAGCTGCAGGGGATCCATTTTACTGCTTTTCTTTTCATTAACCTCTTCAATACCGGACACTTTCACTCCCTTCCTGCCCCAGGCCAATTTTCACGTTTTGAATGACAATTGCGCGGTCATGCAACACTGTACCCATATGAAATTTTTATCATTTTTTTTCAAAACAAATAGAGGTTTTGCTGGCAAATAATCACCACTGGTGTTTTTTATTTTTTATTATATAAACAAAATAAGACCGAAAATATTGAAAAACACATTTTTCTTGGTTTCTGTTATGAAACGGAACAAATAAATAATAATTCTTCATAAATTTAGGCCAAAATGTATTCTGCTACATTTCTTTGGTGAGTATAACCCAAATCAGTGTATATGATTTAGTCCGTAGGAAAGTTAGAGAGTCCACAAACTGGGATATACAGTTGTGCTCATAAGTTTACATACCCTGGCAGAATTTATGATTTCTTGGCCATTTTTCAAAGAATATGAATGATAACACAAAAACTTTTCTTTCACTCATGGTTAGTGTTTGGCTGAAGCCATTTATTATCAGTCAACTGTGTTTACTCTTTTTAAATCATAACGGCAACAGAAATTACTCAAATGACCCCGATCAAAAGTTTACATACCGTGGTGATTTTGGCCTGATAACATGCACACAAGTTGACACAAAGGGGTTTGAATGGCTATTAAAGGTAACCATCATCACCTGTGATCTGTTTGCTTGTAATTAGTGTGTGTGTATAAAAGGTCAATGAGTTTCTGGACTCCTGACAGACCCTTGCATCTTTCATCCAGTGCTGCACTGATGTTTCTGGATTCTGAGTCATGGGGAAAGCAAAAGAATTGTCAAAGGATCTGCTGGTAAAGGTAGCTGAACTGTATAAAACAGGAAAGGGATATAAAAAGATATCCAAGGAATTAAGAATGCCAATCAGCAGTGTTCAAAATCTAATCAAGAAGGGGAAAATGAGGGGTTCTGTTGAAAACAAACCACGGTCAGGTAGACCAACTAAAATTTCAGCCACAACTGCCAGGAAAATTGTTTGTGATGCAAGGAAAAACCCACAAATAACTTCAGGTGAAATACAGGACTCTCTGAAAACATGTGGTGTGGCTGTTTCAAGATGCACAATAAGGAGGCACTTCAAGAAAGATGGGTTGCATGGTCGAGTTGCCAGAAGAAAGCCATTACTATGCAAATGGCACAAAGTATTCCCGCTTACAATACGCCAAACAGCACAGAGACAAGCCTCAAACCTTCTGGCACAGTCATTTGGAGTGATGAGAACAAAATTTAGCTTTTTGGCCACAACCATAAACGCTTAATTTGGAGAGGAGACAACAAGGCCTATGATGAAAGGTCCACCATTCCTACTGTGAAACACGGAGGTGGATCGCTGATGTTTTGGGGATGTGTGAGCTACAAAGGCACAGGAAATTTGGTCAGAATTGATGGCAAGATGAATGCAGTATGTTATCAAAAAACACTGGAGGAATATTTGCATTTATCAACCAGGAAGCTGCGCATGGGACGTACTTGGACATTCCAACATGACAATGATCCAAAACACAAGGCCAAGTCGACCTGTCATTGGCTACAGCAGAATAAAGTGAAGGTTCTGGAGTGGCCATCTCAGTCTCCTGACCTCAATATCATTGAGCCACTCTGGGGAGATCTCAAACCTGCAGTTCATGCAAAACAGCCCAAGAATTTACAGGAACTGGAGGCTTTTTGCCAAGAGAAATGGGCAGCTTTACCATCTGAGAAGATAAAGAGCCTCATCCACAAATACCACAAAAGACTTCAAGCTGTCATTGATGTTAAAGGGGGCAATAGGAACTGGGGTATGTAAACTTTTGATCAGGGTCATTTGGGTAGTTTCTGTTTGATAATAAATGGCTTCAGCCAAACACTAACCATGAGTGAAAGAAAAATGTTTGTGTTATCATTCATAGTCTCTGAAAATTGGCCAAAAAAAATCATAAATTCCGCCATGGTATATAAACTTATGAGCACAACTGTATATCTGAAAATGGATCAATCCTGATGTACTGACAGCCAATCTCATTTCTTAAGGCCCCAAAATGCCAGGACAATACAAATACCCCCTAAGTTACCCCCTTTTTGGAACGTAGACAGTCTAAGGTATTTAGTAAGAGGCACAGTGGGGTTTTTTGAAGTTGGAATCTTTAGTTGCAATATTTTGGAAAATGAAGAAAAAAAAATGTTCCCCATTTGTTTTTGTTTACATACTGTCACCAGTGCAGTACAGTGTCCTCATATAACTGGTGTGGCAGTGATCAGGGGCACTGACTGGTGATAGTATGCAAAAAAAAAAACATTTTAAAAAAAAAATGTTTTACATTTTCTAAAATGTTTTCCCTTTTTTAATAAATTTGTTTTAATGATTTGTTTTGTTATTATGATTTTTTTTTCATACTGTGACCAGAGCAATACAGTCTTCCCATACATAGTAACACTGTACTACTCTGGGGAGGTGATCAGGATTTTTCTTTTTTACACACTATGATTTGCTTATATTTCACTGGTATAAGCAAATATTTTTGCTGAATGAAATCTATTCATTCCGTGTTTACTATTGTGATTAGCCACAGATAATCACATGGTACAAATAGGCTGTGATTGGCCCTGTCTGTGCCATGTGATCACTGTGGCCAATTATACAGAGAGCAACACAATAGTACACAATAGTACACAATAGTACACAATCAATGGTATGAATAGAAGCCATTCATTGTGTACAATTGTCATGTGGTCAGCGGTGATTGGTCAGAGCGATCACATGACACCGGCAGCATGCCAGTACACTGATCTGTCACCCGTTGTGTCCGGCTGCAGCACGGAATGTGGGGAGCGCGAGGTGCATTCTGGGGAGGACATCACATGACGTCCACCCAGAATGGCGAATATCCCGTCCAGCCCTCATTTTACGGCCGGGCGGGAAGGTGTTAAAGGTACAGGGACACATTAGAAACCCAGCAGGAGCGCAAAGGCAGCTGAAGGCATCCATTGTGTCCCCGCGTCAATTCCAGTGAGCAAGCCATACAAAAAGATGGCAACCACCCCAATGTATAACTTGCCTTCGCAGTGAGGTGCACATGGAAGGAGCAAAAAGCAAATCCACACAAAAACCTCCTGCGCTTGGGAGTGAACCCACACAATGTAAGTTGGCTATATATCCGTCCTGGCTTGTATAGATGCACTTCGTCTTGCTGCCTCTTAGGACTGGGGGAGTCTGGAACAACTGAGACTATAAAAAGACAGAGAGGGCGCCCAGACTTAGTGCTGTAGACCCCTTTCACACTGGAGGCAGTTTTCAGACACTTTAGCGCTAGAAATATTGCCTGTAAACTGCCGCCCGAATGTGAAAGCCCGAGTGCTTACACACTGGGACGGTGCGCTTGTGGGACATTACAAAAAGTCCTGCAAGCAGCATCATACAGCGCTCCAAAAAAGGCCTGCCCATTGGAATGAATGGGCAGCGCTTTGCAAAATGGGCGCTTTTAACCCCTTCTTTAGCCGCTAGCGAGGGTTAAAAACGCCCCGCTAGCGGCCGAAAAGCGCCATTTAAAAAGTGCTAAAACGATCTGGGCTTTAGCGCTAACGTGGCCCCAATGTGAAAGTAGCCTTATCCTTAAACCATCACTTTATTAATATAAAAAGTGGTAAGTATTATACTCACAAGATGACAAATGTATAGAGCACATCTCATAGTACACCGTCATCCAATCCACATTGCATCTTATCATGTGGTAGGAGAAGGTGAAGAGCCAATAGGCTAACATGTTTCCTCAGAGCCCTGAGGAAAAGGCTAGACCTCGAAATGCGTTAGCATATTGGATCTTCACCTTCTCCTACCACATGATGCAATGTGGATTGGATGACGGTGTACTATGTGATGTGCTTGATACATTTGTCATCTTGTGAGTATAATACTTAACACTTTTTATATTAATAAAGGGATGGTTTTAGGATAAAGCACTAGGTCTGGGCGCCCTCTCTGTCTTTTTATGGTGGCACATGGAAGATTGCACAATATAGGCAAAAAAATTCCCAGCCAGCCAGCAAAAGAAACAAATTGTCCTGTCTAACAATTCAGAGTAAAAACAGAGGCTTTTGTTGCACTCATTTGCAAATCTATGTGGAAGCCGCAGCGCCCCGCCAAGGCTCCTCTGTAAAGTGCGGCCCTAACTCTATATATATGTTTAGTTGCAGGTTTGTCCCTACATAGGATTGTTACTCTTTATTGCTTTCACTAAATATCCTATAAAGAGACCCAGTCACCAGCTATAACTTTTCAATTTACGAAATTTTATTGAAACATAAATGTACTTTATTTATCACAAGTATTTCTATAATGCCGACAATTTACACATTTATATTGCACATTCCTATCAGCCCTCTCGGATCTTACAATCTATAGCCGGCCACAGAAGGATTGAACCTCGGCTGGTTCAGCAGGGACAGGCCTGAGATCCAATCTATCCATGGGCAGGCTGGTTGTACCGAAATCGATTGACTTCAGTACAACCAGTCTGTGGGATTTTTATTCAGGCAATCACAGCTGGCAATGATCATTCTGTTCTGCCAGCAGGGAAAGCACCCCGTTGGCAAAACACAATAGCACTATGAGAGGGATTCCCCCATCTGTGTTGATGGGGGAAATCAAGCAATTTTCTTTCCGTTCACCCATTGTGTGAAAGAAAGTTGCATAATCTATGGGCTGCTAAAGTCCTTAAGGTTGGCCATAGAAGTGTATTTTTTTTTTTCAATCAGGCAGTGGGTGGATCGGAAAAACCAAATGGAATCCCCATCCCCATCTGTTTACATAAAATAAACACCCTAAAGAACACAGTTATATAGAAATGTAACAGTACCACACCAGTATTGTTAAGTAAAAGTAGTCAAATTTTAGTACAATATCCAATAAAAAAGCCCATAGATGGGGCTATATTGCAAATGTAGAAAACACTTTACAGTAAAAGGCATTGCCACCCTTGGTGGTAGATGAGTGGGTGTAGCTGAGCCTAAGAGGTATTGCCACGCTTGCTGGTACAAAAAAGTGGCTGCTGCCCGCCCCCACCTGTAACTGGTCACTGCAGCAAGGAGCATTGCAAAGGCAAACACATAAAAATAAGGCATTTCCACACTCAACTTACCGACCAGCCTGTGACCAACCAAACTGTCCTGTTGAGCAGTATGTGTCAAAGACAGGGGTTTAGTTGCACACATTTACAAATGCATGCGTAAGCCACAGAGCCACGGCAAGGCACCCCATTTTCTGTGGAACCTAAGAGGCATTGCCACCATTGGTGGTAGATGAGTGTATGTAGGTGGGAGCAGGGGGTATGCTGGACATCGGGCCTTAGGGCAGAAACTTGGGGGGGGAAGTTCCACTGGTCACGCTAACCCCCTACCCAGGGTGGTAGCGTCCCCTCTTTGTGGTAGATGATTGCATATAGGTGGGGGTATTACCAGTACGTTGGGTGTGGGGGAGTGAGGGCAGATGAAACTTGGGGGGAAGTTCCACTGGCCACACTCACCCCCCTACCAAGGGTTGTAGTGTCCCTTCTTGGTGGTAGATGAGTGGGTGTAGCAGAGCCTGTGGCATTGTCACCCTTAGTGGTAGATGGGTGGGTATAGGTGGGGGCAGGGGGTATTACCAGTATGCTGGGCATTGGGGAGTGAGGGCAGATGAAACTTGGGGGGAAGTTCCACTGGCCACACTCACCCCATGCCCGGGGTGGTAGCGTCCCCTCTTGGTGGTAGATGGGTGGGTGTAGGTGGGGGCAGGGGGTATTACCATTACGCTGGGCATGGGGGAGTGAGGGCAGATGAAACTTGGGGGGAAGTTCCACTGGCCACACTCACCCCATGCCCGGGGTGGTAGCGTCCCCTCTTGGTGGTAGAAGAGTGGGTGTATTGGGTTGTGAGGCAGTTGATCCAGAGGAAGGCGAAAAACCCCAGCAAAGCATGATCCAATGTGCTCCAGCTGGGGAAAAAATTCCTTCCTGATCCCCCGAGAGGCAATCGAATATTTCCTGGATCAGCCCTGTGTGTGGGGGAGGGCGGGCAATTGGAGCCCCACCCTCGGTGGTAGGTGAGTGGAGATGTGGGTGTCAGTGTGTGGAGAGCGGGGGAGGAGGGACCATCCCCCACACAGAGCTCTGGAGGGAGGAGCCATTGTCCGGACTACAGCCGGGTCACGGCGTGTCTGTGTGATCTGCCTCCTCTGCTCAGGCTCTAAAGGAACTACAAGTCCCAGCAATCTCTGTCCACATGAGGAACTACAACTCCCAGCATGCACTGTGTAAGTGATGGGGGTTCCGCTCCCAGCCTGGAATAAGATGCTGTGGGACTACATATCCCAGCATGATTTTCTCTATGGAGATATTACAGGTCCAGTGATCTCTACATACCCCAGTCTGCTCCCCGGCCCCTCCCCCTCCTCAGGGGGAATTGCACCTCCCCAGTCCCGTCCAGCCCTCCCCCATCCTGGGGGGAGGGGACCCACCACCTGTGGTGGGAGAGGATGGTGGGGTGCAATTACCCCTGAGGAGTGGGAGGGAAGCAGGCTGGGGTATGTAGAGATTGCTGGGACTTGTAGTACATCTATAGAAGAAATCATGCTGGGATATGTAGTCCTGTAACATCCTATTCCAGGCTGGGAGCTGAACCCCCATTACTTACACAGTACATGCTGGGAGTTGTAGTTCCTCATGTGGACAGAGATTGCTGGGAGTTGTAGTTCTTCAGAGGCTGAGCAGAGGAGGCAGATTCCCCGGATACACAGACACGCTGTGACCCGGATGTAGTCCGGACAATGGCTCCTCCCTCCGGAGCTCTGTGGTGGAGATATTTCCTCCTCTCCGCTCTCCTCGCACTGACGCGCTGCCTTCCCCGCTCGGTTATTTATCTGATCAAGCCTTGACGTCACAAGTGTAACGGCTCCAGCTTCCAGCTCCTGATTGGCTATTCATCCTGTGGTCACGCCCGTCCCATGCGCTGATCACGCCCACTCCCACCTGAGCCCTTACGTCGCTCTCTGCGGGAGTCACGTGTTGCACGTAGCGGGCAGAGCGAGGCCACGTGACTTCACAGTAGGAGAAGCATGAAATCCTCCATGCAGCTACTGCGCATGTGCGGCTCAGAGACGGCAGAAGGTAAACAAGCCGAGGTGATGATTTCCATGGAAACCATTAGCCCCATAAATGCCAGACACTGGAGTCTCCGCCCCCTGCAGGTTCCCAGCCTATCTCCTGCAGGCTGCTGCTTGAGTGGGCGGGATGGGGGTGTGGCCTGGAAGAGGGAGGAGTTCCTGGAGGTGCATTTCTTTCCAGGCTCCTCTATGCTGAGCAATGGGGTGCCATCTCCTTGTCATGTATCCCGTGTGTCATGTATGTAATCTCTGACCGTCCCGTGTGTCATGTATGTAATCTCTGACCGCCCCATGTGTCATGCATGTAATCACTGACTGTCCCATGTGTCATTTTATGTAATCTAACCATCTCGTGTGTCATGTATGTAATCTCTGACTGTCTCGTATGTTATGTATGTAATATGTGACTGTCCCGTGTATCATGTATGTAATCTCTGACCGCCCCGTGTGTCATGTATGTAATCTGTGACTGTCCCGTGCAGTGGCGGAACTACCGCCATAGCGACACACGCGGCCGCTATGGGGCCCGCAGCTGTTAGGGGCCCCCCGGACCGGTGACAGGCGGCTCCGCGGGTGACAGCGGGTGGCTTTGCGGGCCCGCGGGTGAGAGCGGGCGGCTCCGCAGGTGACAGCGGGCGGCTTTGCGGGCGAGAGCGGGCGGCTCCGAGGGTGAGAGCGGGCGGCTTTGCGGGCCCCCGGGTGAGAGTGGGCGGCTCTGCGGGTCCGCGGTGAGAGCGTGGGCGGCTCCGAGGGCTGTCAGGCGGTGAGTCAGCTGGGCGGCTCGTGTGTGAGCAGGCTGGCCAATCAGGGAGCTGGCAGCCGGGGGTGCATAGAGATGACATCATCTCTCACCGCCCGGCGCCCTCCCTGCATCCCTGCAGTGCAGTTTTCCCCCCTCACTGTGCAGGCAGCCTCGGGAAGCAGAGAGATGACCTTATCTCTCTGCTGCCTGACTCTGGGACACAGCATGAAAGTGACACAGGCAGCAAGTGACAAGGTGAAGTGGCAAGTGACAATCCGGGACGTGTGGCAGGTGACGTGGCAAGTGACTATCCGTAATGTGTGGCAGGTGACGTGGCAAGTGACTATCCGTAATGTGTGTCAGGTGACGTGGCAAGTGACTATCCGTAATGTGTGGCAGGTGAGGTGGCAAGTGACAATCTGTAATGTATGGCAGGTGACGTGGCAAGTGACTATCCGTAATGTGTGGCAGGTGACGTGGCAAGCGACTATCCGTAATGTGTGGCAGGTGACGTGGCAAGTGACTATCCGTAATGTGTGGCAGGTGAGGTGGCAAGTGACAATCTGTAATGTATGGCAGGTGACGTGGCAAGTGACAATCTGTAACATGTGGCAGGCGACGTGGCAAGTGACAATCCGTAATGTGTGGCAAGTGACAATCCGGGACGTGGCAAGTGACAATCCGTAATGTGTGGCAGGTGACGTGGCAAGTGACAATCCGTAATGTGTGGCAAGTGACAATCCGGGACGTGGCAAGTGACAATCCGTAATGTGTGGCAGGTGACGTGGCAAGTGACAATCCATAACATGTGGCAGGCGACGTGGCAAGTGACAATCCGTAATGTGTAGCAAGTGACAATCCAGAAAGTGGCAAGTGACAATCCGTAATGTGTGGCAGGTGACGTGGCAAGTGACAATCTAATGTGTGGCAAGTGACAATCTGGGACGTGGCAAGTGACAATCAGTAATGTGTGGCAGGTGACGTGGCAAGTGACAATCCGGGACGTGGCAAGTGGACAATCGGCAACATGTGGCAGGTGACATTCTGCAACGTGACAATCTACATCTGGTGGCAGGCGACGTGGCAAGTGGACAATCCGCAATGTGTGGCGGGTGATGTGACAAGTGACATTCCGTGACAAGTTGCATCTGGTGGCAGGCGACGGTGTCAAGTGACACGCTCAGGGCTCCCACTGATTCAGCATTATGGTGAGTTGAACTAGTTCATTTTATATAACAGAACAGAAATTGGTTAGAAGGCATGGAGGTCAGCAATGTGTGTCCTTTAGGGGCTGCATACAGTATACTGCATACTTTGTTGTTCATAATTAATATAAGCTGTTGCCTGGGTACTGTGCCACATGGGTGCGGTAATCTGTTGTTCAATGGCATTAGTTATTTTTTTTGTGGAGGGGGTGGTTTGCAGGGGGGGGGGCCCATACAACATTTTGCTATGGGGCCCTGTGATTTCTAGTTACGCCCCTGGTCCCGTGTGTCATGTATGTAATCTCTGACCGCCCCGTGTGTCATGTATGTAATCTGTGACTGTCCCATGAGTCATGGTAATCTCTGACTGTCCCGTATGTTATGTATGTAATATGTGACTGTCCCATGTATCATGTATGTAATCTCTGACCGACCCATGTATGTAATCGGGGACTGTCCCGTGTATCATGTATATAATCTCTGACTGTTTCGTGTGTCATGTATGTAATCTGTGACTCCAGTGTGTCATGTATGTAATCTGTGACTCCAGTGTGTCATGTATGTAATTTGTGACTGTCCCATGTGTCATGTATGTAATCTCTGACCGTCCCGTGTATGTAATCTGTGACCATCCCATGTGTCATGTATGTAATCTGTGACTCCAGTGTGTCATGTATGTAATCTGTGACCATCCCATGTGTCATGTATGTAATCTATGACTGCCCCATGGGTATCCCCTGGGGGGGGTATTGCTCTCCTCTGATCATACAGAATGGAATCAGGGGGGCCCCAGCTAAACCCCCCCTAAAATGTCTGATAGATCCCCCATCAGGGGGCGCTCTGGGCTCCTCCGGGGACAAAGTTCCCCTTTTGGTGTCATAATGAGTGGCGGAATCGCCTCCTGAAGCGCACATGTGACTTTCCCTGACAATGGCGCGGTCATGTGACGCCGTACATAAATCTAATTTCTATCGTTTTTTATCCCACAAATAGCGCTTTCTATTGGTGGGATTTCATCACCTCGCCGCTTTTTTTATTTTTTTGCGCCATAAACAGGAAAAGAACGACAATTTTGAAGAAAAAAAAACAAAACATTTTTTACCTCCCGCTATAAAACATTTCCAATAAAAAAAATGTAAAAAAAATAAAATTTCTTCATTAATTTAGGCGACACGTTTTTGGTAAAAAAATATCCCGATAAGTGTATATTGATTGGTTTACAGAAACGTCATCACGTCTACAAACTATGCGATATATACTGGAATTTATATTTATTTATTCATACTAGTAATGGTGGTGTTTCGTCACATATGGCGACCCATCACATTTAGCAACCGGCTGGAGTGCGCATGCGCGACGCCGCCATATGCGTTCCAACACTTTTAAAACTTTTGTCACTTTTAACACTTTTTTTAACCACTTCCTGCCCGGCCTATAGCAGATCGACGGCCGGGCGGTGGTTCAGTTATCCTGACTGGGCATCATATGACGTCCAGCAGTATAACATGCCAGCGTACACGCCCGTGGGGGGCGCGCATCGCGGCGATCGGTGGTGCGGTGTGTTTAAAAAAAAAAGTTTTAAAAGTGTTGGAACGCATATGGCGGCGTCGCACATGCGCACTCCAGCGGGTAGCCAAATGTGATAGGTCGCCATAGGGGACGAAACAGCGGCGATCAGCGACTTTTAGCGGGACCGCAGCACATCAGTGTGAAAGCAGCCTTAGGCCTCAATCATACGATCGGTCCAATCGGGTCCGCCTGTCTGTTTTTCAGACCCAATCGGACGCTCCATTCACCTCTATGGAGCAGCAGATGTACGGACTTGTGTCCTTTTACACCCGCCTACCTCAAATCCGATTCGTTTAAAGAAACAGGAATGGATCCTCCCCCCTCCATCTGATCGGAGGGCCCATAGAGTACATCAGGATGTGTCTGTGTCTGCATATACAGAACGGACACAGACCTGTCATCTGCCCGCTCTACTCATTGTGGCCCCGCGACCGGTTACCAATTTGCTAAAGTGGCCCTCGCTCTACAAAAGGTTGGGCACCCCTGCCATACACCGTCACTGTACTAATCACACTGGCTGGGAAAGGGGTTAACCACATCCATACCAGACTACTTTAGTATAAAGTAGTGAGTGTACAGCTTGTATAACAGTGTAAATTTGCTGTCCCCTCAAAATAACTCAACACACAGCCATTAATGTCTAAACCGCTGGCAACAAAAGTGAGTACACCCCTAAGTCAAAATGTCCAAATTGAGCAAAAGTGTCAATATTCTGTGTGGCCACCATTATTTTCCAGCACTGCCTTAACCCTCTTGGGCATGGAGGTCACCAGAGCTTCACAGGTTGTCACGGGAGTCCTCTTCCCCTCCTCCATGATGACATCACGGAGCTGGTGGATGTTAGAGACCTTGCGCTCCTCCACCTTCCATTTGAGGATGTCCCACAGATGCTCAATAGGGTTTAGTTCTGCAGACATGCTTGGCCAGTCCATCACCTTTACCCTCAGCTTCTTTAGCAAGGCAGTGGTCATCTTGGAGGTGTGTTTGGGGTGGTTATCATGTTGGAATACTGCCCTGCGGTCCAGTCTCTGAAGGGAGGGGATCGTGCTCTGCTTCAGTATGTCACAGTACACGTTGGCATTCATGGCTCCCTCAATGATCTGTAGCTCCCCAGTGCCGGCAGCACTCATGCAGCCCCAGACCATGACACTCCCACCACCATGCTTGACTGTAGGCAAGACACACTTGTCTTTGTACTCCTCACCTGGTTGCCCCCACACACGCTTGTCACCATCTGAACCAAATAAGTTTATCTTGGTCTCATCAGACTACAGGACATGGTTCCAGTAATCCATGTCCTTAGTCTGCTTGTCTTCAGCAAACTACAAGCTTTCTTGTACATCATCTTTAGAAGAGGCTTCCTTCTGGGACGACAGCCATGCAGACCAATTTGACGCAGTGTGCAGCGTATGGTCTGAGCACTGACAGGCTGACCCCCCACCCCTACAACCTCTGCAGCAATGCTGGCAGCACTCATATGTCTATTTCCCAAAGACAACCTCTGGATATGATGCTGAGCACGTGACCTCAACTTCTTTGGTGGACCATGGTGAGGCCTGTTCTGAGTGGAACCTGTCCTGTTAAACCGCAGTATGGTCTTGGCCACCATGCTGAAGCTCAGTTTCAGAGTCTTGGCAATCTACTTATAGCCTAAGCCAGTGATGGCGAACCTTGGCACCCCAGATGTTTTGGAACTACATTTCCCATGATGCTCTGGCACTCTGCAGTGTAGTGGAGCATCATGGGAAATGTAGTTCCAAAACATCTGGGGTGTCAAGGTTCGCCATCACTGGCCTAGGCCATCTTTATGTAGAGCAACACTTCTTTTTTTTCAGATCCTCAGAGAGTTCTTTGCCATGTTGAACTTCCAGTGACCAGTATGAAAGAGTGAGAGCGATAACACCAAATTTAACACACCTGCTCCCCATTCACACCTGAGACCTTGTAACACTAACCAGTCACATGACACCGGGGAGGGAAAATGGCTAATTGGGCCCAATTTGGACATTTTTTCTTAGGGGTGTATTAACTTTTATTGCCAGCGGTTTAGACAATGACTGTGTTGACTTATTTTGAGGGGACAGCAAATTTACACTGTTATACAAGCTGTACACTCACTACTTTATACTATAATAAAATATTTTCAAAAATGTGAGGGGTGCACATACATTATATATATATTCATATATTTTTATATTCATATATATTCCCTTTTATTGGTTAAAATAGATCAACTTGTCTTTTTTCACCCAGACTAAATTATGTAACCGAGCTCAAGGTTTGAACTAGGTTAGGGTTAGTGTTTCGGTCAAAGTTCAAGGTCAATATATTTTGGGCAGGGTTTTTTTTTTTTTTTTTAACATTTTGTAAATTTAGTATCAGTATGTTTTGTTTTAGGTAGGACACAAAGAAGAAAAAAAAAAAAAAAAAAAAAAGCAAAATGCGCACTATTGTTTCTGGGCTGTACAACAAATAACACACATGTGGTATCACTCCAATCGTCAGGAGCAGAAGTTTTTTTGGGGGTTATTCTGTGGTGGTAGGTTTTAGTAGTAACAAGAAATATACAGCTAAATT
Organism: Lithobates septentrionalis; assembly: GCA_037952835.1. Classification (NCBI taxonomy): domain Eukaryota; kingdom Metazoa; phylum Chordata; class Amphibia; order Anura; family Ranidae; genus Lithobates; species Lithobates septentrionalis. Next base: position 663,686 of record JBBDGP010002832.1, read on the forward strand.
TAAAAAATATATTTTTTTTTACTATTTTGGGCAAGTTTTGATAAAAAAAAAATATATATATATATATATATATATCAGGAGATATCCAAAACAAAAAAAATAAAAAAAAAATAAAAAAATAAAACCAACAAAAAAAACAAACCCAAAAAAAAAAAAAAAAAAACGTGGCATAAGCCACCTGGATGCACAAAGTAGTTGTGATGATATGTACGGTTTTACCAACACATGTCAAAGTTACAAAAGTTGTGCTTAGGCATTAAGATTTGTTTTGCCCTCAGACATGAAGGGGTTAAATTAGTCAATAAAGGAGATCACCTAAACTCCAACCTATCCACCCTGGTACTATAAATAAAAAAGAAGGCAATCACACATCTGAGGAAAAAACACAACTTTATTTTAGTCGCCCTCATGGAGCGGGTACATGGCCGGGTACACTCACCCCGATGCCTGGCATTCTGGTCAGTGCAAGTAGCTGTGCGGTACAACCGTGTCACCGGCACCACAGCCAGCAAATAAAGCACATTTCACATAAATATTTAAGGTCATGTATTAAAGGCATACAACTTTTTTTTTTTTGTGTTCTGATGAAACCTTCAAATAAAAAAAAAAGGCAAACACATTGTGGGCTAGAAAAAAAGAATGGCCCGAGTGCTGTCCGAGAGTTAACCAGTTTTCTTCATGAACAGTATGGATGCCGTGTCAGTGTTGGTCTCACATCCAAATATAAAAAACTGCTGACTTTGATTCTGGCCAATGCTGGGAGGCTCCGTCACCCAACTCAGGGACTCCAGTGGAAACAGAGTTCCCAGATCCGCCCATCCGTTCCTCCCAACCGCACTCCCTGCAGCGACTGCTATAAAGAGGTCTCCTTTACCCAGTTAGATGTAAAAGTTTAGTTTACATTATAGAGGTGGGAGATCACCACAGCAGGAAGAGCAAGACTCCTCTGCAGAACCAGGAACGCCTGGAGCTTCCTAAAGCTACAAGGAGCAAGTCAATCATTTGTCTCCCAGCATCCACTCACAATGGTTATATCGGTTAAGGTTGGATTGCCTTAATGGGCAAAGTGACAGAGAGGCTCTTGAAAGGTAAAGTCTCTTTAATGGGAATCTATCACACAGATGGACACCTACGATGGAAGCTGCCATTCCTGAACACGTGGGATGCACCGTAGTAAAGAGACATCATTTGTAGAGCAGCTGAAGTCTGTACATGAGCTCCCACTATGGACTTTTCACAAATGCATTTTGATTGGCGACAGAGTCCCATTAAATTCTTTTTATGCCAATTAAAATTAAAGTACTGCCACTGGAAACAATTAAAAATTTGAGAACAAAAAAAGAAGTTTTTGCATCAACTCCACCTCCTGCCTGCAAACCCATAGCAGACGTCAGGTAAGACTTGAGGTGATCACACCAGAACCAGTGATGGGGTACTCTAATCCTAACTCATTAGATTACTTCTGGTAGACTTGAGGAGGTCACACCAGAACCAGCGATGGGGTACCCCAATCCTGTCTGAATAGAGTACTTCTGGTAGACTTGAGGTGGTGACACCAGAACCGGTGATGGAGTACCCTAGTCCTAACTAAATCGAGTACTTCTGGTAGACTTGAGGAGGTCACACCAGAACCAGCGATGGGGTACTCTAATCCAAACTGGTTAGAAGACCGTCCAATAGACTTGAGGTAATCACACCAGAACCAGCAATTGGGTACTCTAATCCTAACTGACACAATGAGCCTTACATCAAAGTGGTGCCTTCCGATCAGATGTCACCTCAGCCCTCTGTTAAAGCAGACCTACCCCCTCAGTGTCATGGTCTGCTGATGAAAAGGTGCCCCTCATTTAAAATACTGCAAAAAAAAGGTACCTGGGGGTAAAACGGTTAGATATTATACACCTTTACCCCGGCTTCTGTAGCGCAGAGGGTGACATAGTTGACAAGATGCCAGGTAGCCCAAATCTTGGGAGAAGATAATGCAGAGTCATCTTCTTGAGAGATTTGGACTACTCAACATTCTCCAAGACCGGGAGGAGGAGGTCACCTTTGCCTGGTTGAGGAAAGGCAAGTGTATTATCTATTCCCCCCCCCCCAGGTTCTTTTATACAGCATTTTGGGGAGGGGTAACAACCTGTATAAGCAGAACTTGTTACCGAGGTGGAAGGTCCAATTTAATAATTTCACATATAATATATTATAAACAAGAGTTTGCTTTGGAATTAAACAATGTGCGATAAGTCTCTCTTTTTTTTTTTTATTAATAGTATTACACAAAAAAAAACAAAAACTGATAAATAGTATCTGGCAGACTTGCAGATAAGTTACGAAAAATATCCCCCATCCAATGCGGTCTCTCTCATCCCGGCGGCCCGGCGTTCGATAGCAAGGTGGGGGGTGGAATTTCTTTTTTTATTTAAATATACAAAGTGATTTTTATGGACTGCTTTCTGCTGCTGGGTAGGGGGGATTTCAGTTCCCCAGAAGCAGCAGAGGAATTAAGAGAACATTACAGTGTTATAGATCTAGATCAGTGGTACATAGAAAAAGGGACAGGAGTGACTACAGTATGGACGGGACATGGGGAGGAAGGGCAAGTTAATTGTAAAAGGGACGACTGTGACACAGGTGAGAGAAAGAGCAAAAAAAAAACAAAAAAAAAAAAAAAACACCCCCTCCTTCAAAATCAGGCAAATTAACTTAAAATTTAGCCTCAAACATGCACAACAAACGCACAATACTGCTTTCTCCTTCAAACGAAAAAAAAACAATGACCTAGGAATTTGATAACATACAAGCACCCCAGTTTTCAAGTATATCAAAATTCCTGCACCTGTTTTGAGCAGGGCTTAGAACTTGCCCTGAAAAATGGCAAAAAATGCCGTGCAAAAACAAGCCAGACCAGGGGGGGGGGGGGGGGGGGACTGGAGTTGGGAGGAGCTTACCCTCCCCCATCAGGCCCGCGCTCTTCTGATGAACAGGATTCATACTGGAATGTGATGCCGAGGAATCAAGATTCTTGTTGCTTGCCGAGGGCCCGGATATTACAGTATAGAGGTCAGAGATTTTTTATTTTTTGGAGTGAGCTGTCCTCTTGCGCACACACACACACAATCTTTCAAGAAATGGAACGTTTGTGGAGGGTGGGGTGCCAGAGCTTGCATGGAAGGACATAGGATTCAGGACACACTCGCGTCATACAAAGTCTTTTTTTTTTTTAGGCACTTAGATTTTTTTGGCTGGTGTAAGCCCCATGTTGTATTCGTAAAACCAGTTTGGCAGTTTTTACTGGCCATCAAACAGCTGGGCTTTTTGTTTTACGAAAAAAGGCAAAAAAAAAAAAAAATATTGAAAAAAAAAAAAAAAAAAAAAAAAACAAAACACGTGCCATCATCTTCCCCACTTAGCACCTGCTTCGTGCCCGAGTTTTGGGGATGCCGCACGTGCCCGCCTAGCTCAGATCTAGTTTTCCTTGGCTTTGCCGTTCTTGGCCTTTCCGTTTTGGTGGACTTCCCCGTTGGATGCTGCTACGCTGGATTTTGGGAGGCGTTTTCCTTTGGTGTAGGCCTGGTACCAGAAATTGGAAAAGAGCATGAAGAAGACCGTGCCGTAGATCCAGATGAGGTGGATGAAGATGGGGTATTGGTAGTCGCAGGAGGACATGAAGTAATACTGAGTAATGTGGATGGAGACCAGGACGAACTGAATCTACGGGACAAAGAAGAGTAATGGCTGAAGTATGGAACATGAGATCTGGAGTGAACATGACGTATCAATTTACAGCACTTAAAAAGAGGAACTGAAC